>BPTQ01000007.1:340775798-341501970 GCA_019973895.1 Chrysanthemum seticuspe | reverse complement strand
TTGTGTTTGGATCATGAGGACAAACTGAGATTTAGGCCAGTTCAGTTGTTAAAAGTTGTTGCTTTAGTCTTATTTAGTTGTAATGGAGTCATTTTGATCATTCAAAAGCACCTTAGAACCTTAAAAGTCAAAATCAACATTAACCTGTCTTAATTTGCTTAACTGTTGAGATTTTGTGAAATCAAAATCTTGTTTTGTGTTTAAAATACATAGAGATAGCTTGTACTAGTTTCATTTCACCATTAAACATCATATTCAGTCCTTAAATTGGTTGCAAAGTTCATAAAAGTCAAAATTCCAAGTCTGTTTCAAAAGTCAAAAGTTGGAAACCTTAGTTTTCACCCAACTTGGGTGAATTTTCATAGCCTCATTACTGGTTCAAGTACAGTGAAATTTTGGATTCAATAAGTTCTACTGGTCTAGTTTCTTATTATGATTTTAGTAGATTTTTAGTAATTTTTATAAGCTCTAAAATGGCTTATCAAGTTGAGCTTATATGCCCTGTGCACTGACTCAGTATTCACTGAGTCTGCACAGGGTTTGTGCAGGGCTTGCACAGAGCTCAATTTAGCTCATCATGGTCTGGTTTTTGGTTTATAAGTACCTAGCCAGGTCTTCTTTAAGTTCCAACATCTTGTTTTTGATTTCCAGCTTATTTGGTAGCTTATTCTTAGGCTGCAAGTGAGCACCTCAAAACTGTTTTTGGCATTAAGCTCAAATAACCAAATCTGTTTTAGTTTGCATTTCAGTGGTCTAAGTTAGTTGAAATAAGTTGCTTGTGATTAGTTTTAACATATTATAGGTTCTGTAACAGTTTGGTGCCCAGCTTGTACCTTTGGCTTATTTCAAGTGCTTATTACATAAGCACTTGCATTGCAGTTTCATTTTCCTACACACAAGCCACTGTTTTTATATTTTTTTTTAGATTCAGTATATTAAATTAGACTTTTCCTGAATTTTTCATATTTTTCTAGGTCAGTTTGCTATTTTTCATCATTTAAAACAGTTTTTAGGCATTTTTAATTAGCTTTTAATACAATTAATTCAGAAAAGTTTCAAAAAAATAAGTTTTCATTTTTCCTAGGTTAAGATAAATATAAAAAGTCAAAAAAATATTTTTCCAGATTTTTCATAGTTTAATTTGTAATTTTTAGCAATTTAAATAGTTTTAAATAGTTTTTAATTCATAGAAAATAGAAAAATAATCAGAAAAATACAAAATTAGTTTTGAAATTTCTTTTTAGTTATTTTAGATTTTTCCAAGTCATAATTTCATTTTTCTAGCTTTATTTCATATTTTCTTGTATTTTAGGGTATTATTAAATAGTTAAAAATAGTTTTTAATTAATAATAATTAGATAAATAGTTTTAAAAATAATTTTATTTTTCTAAAAATTTTCTCTTATCATTAGGTTTGTAAAAATGTCATTTTCATATTTTTAGGATTAATATTGCTTCAGTTGCACATTTTCTTTTATACGTCACGTAGTTTTTAATTTAAGTTTTATAAAAGAAAAATCAAAAACATCAATTTAAAAATAGTGATAGCGTTTATTTAATATAATTTATCTTTTTAATTTTCTTTAATTTGCATTTAAGCCCCTGTAATTTATAAACCTTTTCTTTAGTTATAATCAATCATATCTCCTTTTCCGTTCAAATCTTCTCGATCACTATTCGTTTGATTATTCTCGCACAGCTCGTTGGGACTTAACGACCTGGGGAAACACTATACTCTCCTGGACTTCATTGCATTTGGTTCCAGACTGTTTGAAGTTTGTTACGGTTGACCATTCACAAGTGGTCAGCTTGTGTGACAAAACTTGACCGTCTTGGACCAGATCACCCATCTTGCCTAGCTTCCAATCCTACATACTTCTGAAAGCCTAAACCTATTCCTGAAGTCACTGATTGACTATTATAAAGAGCTCTAGCTAGATTGTCACCTGATATTAACCATTGTTTATGTCTAGCTATCTCCTCAGCAAGTTTCTCTTTAAGCTCTAGATTTTCAGCAATAGTATCAGCTTTTTCTTTTTCAGTGCGTTTAAAGTTAATATTAGCAATATCTAGATCAAATTGAAGCACCTTAATCTTTTCTTCATAAGCTATCTGATTCTTTTGAAACCAAACTTTTTGTCTTTCTAATGTTTTTAACGAAAGTTTATAAGCTTCATTATCAACATAGCATTCATTGTATTTAGGTTTCATAGTATCATAAGCTTCTTTCAGTTCATTGTATCTTTCACTACAACCAAATATACAGTTGTGTACCTGAGAAAGTCCCATGAAGGCAAACTGATCATGCCTATCTTCTGAAGTGCATCTGGCCAGCAGTCCAAGCTTCTCTGTATCAGCAGCTTCCTCAGTCACAGGTTCATGTGCAGCCCAGTTGACTTGTTCATCCATGGTGACTAGAGCTGTTGAAGTGCTAGCTCCCTTCTGATTCTGCTGATAGGAATTGTAGCTAGCACCTTCTCCACTCTTCCTGTCTATGCACTCCCTTGAGAAAAAGACCCATCTGGTGACAAGAGAAACACTTGACCTTTCTCCTGTCAAAACGAGATGGATCCTTTCCCTTGAAGCCAAACTTCCTTCCTGACTTCTCCTCAAACCTCTTGATATCTACTGAAAGCATGGCGACCTGCCATTTCAGTTTCATCTCCTCCATCTCAAGAGGGTCCACCTGGTCAAAATCTTCATAAACAAGATGCTGCTGAGTATCATAATCTGCAACAAATGAATGAAGAACATCCTCCAAAATACTGCCAGATTTGGCTTGAGGATGTGGTGGAGTGGGACGATAAGATGATGATGGTAAGTAAGATGGACTTGAAGAATGCATCATCATATTCGAGTGGGATGTCCCAACAAAGGCTGAATGACCAAAAGATGATGCACGGTAGGGAGATCTGACATCAGGTTCAAGAGACCTGAGTTTGTTGTACAGCTCATCAAAGGTGAGCATGTCCAGCCCACCTTTAGCTTTCAGTGCCATACTGACATGTAGCCATGATGGAGGCAAAGATCGAAGGAACTTAGAATTGCAATCATCATTGTCTGGCTTTGCATTCAGCTGATTCAACTGACTCAGAATCTTGTGAAACCTGTCGTATCCCTTGTGGATACCTTCTTCTTCAGAGATATTGAACTCTTGGAAGTGTTGTCTCAGCATAGACTTCCTCATCCTCCTGGACTCTTCATTCCCACCAAACCTTGCTTTCAGAGCCATCCAGATGTCCTTTGCATCAACCATGTGGTGAAAATCACCTAAGTGATCTTCAGGAATAGATTGAAGAAGGATGGTTCTTACTTTGTGCTCTCTTTGTACTGCAAGAATCTCTTCAGCAGTTTTGGGAGGAGCTATGGTAAACTTACCATCAAGATCTGGGATAGACTTCTTCAGACTGTTGCCATTCTTCACAATCTCCCACAGATTCCAATCAATATTGGAGATCCAGTTCTGCATCTTCATGGTCCACAGATCATACTCTTCCTTCTTTAGGTAAGGAAACTTACCATTACTGTTGGAGAGACTAAGTTGTTGCATGCAGGTGGTGTTTTTGATGTTGTTGTTGGTGGTGACTTCTGATTCATCATCAGTTCCAGGCATGGTGAATATGTTTTTGGTTGTATGGGGGTGAGGTAAATAAGGTTCTTAGTATCGTAGAGACTCTCCCGAGGCTCTGATACCACTTGTTGAAAACTCTCAGACCTTGACAGATCTTTAGCACTCGTGGATCGTTAGTGTTGCCTATGTAATCATAAGCAAACTAATAGACAGTCTCTACAACTTGTATTCTATAGCGGAAAGTAAATACAAGTTTGTTATAACTAAGAACACTTAGATCCTCTATGGATCTTATTATTAACTGAAACTCTATGTTCCAGATGAATTCATCTCTATTACAAACTATGAGGTTCCTTTTATAAACAAGGAACCCTAATCTATTACTACCCAATAGACTAAACATGCAAGCATGCATTTAATGACTAATACACTAAACTATATTGAGCAGTACAATAAAACC
Source organism: Chrysanthemum seticuspe (assembly GCA_019973895.1). Classification (NCBI taxonomy): domain Eukaryota; kingdom Viridiplantae; phylum Streptophyta; class Magnoliopsida; order Asterales; family Asteraceae; genus Chrysanthemum; species Chrysanthemum seticuspe. The sequence goes on along the minus strand of BPTQ01000007.1, from coordinate 341,497,939 downwards.
CATGCTAACCTCGGGCCGTTCAAAGATAATAATGAGTTAGCATTTAATACAGTAAGCGCATGCTGATCCTAGTGTGCTTTCACCCTTTAGCAGTAATACGGCAATGCTTGTACTCTTCAGTAGAATCACTTCTTCAGCAGATTCTGCTTCTACTTCAGCAGAAACCTTCGGCAGTAATGACAGCAGAAATCCTACTTCACATAATTCCCAACAGTCTTTGATCAGTTATCAATAGGTATGTTCGGATATTCACTTAATGTGATACGAATTTGTTTTTTACATGTTTATTGTAATTCACACAAATGTTTTACTTACACATTCTTTTCATGGTTTGTTAGGTTCTCGACGAATTTGTATTGCCTTACCAATTCATCTACTTCCCACTACATACGCTTTCTTTTTGAAGGCTGTCAAGATTGAAGACCACGTGAATGGTTGTTTATAACATTATTACTTACAATAATTGTACTCTATATTGTACTTGACTTATCACTTCATATTAATAAATAACAGATTCACTATTTGTTTTCTTTCATTATTTTTCTTATTTTGTTTACATACTAATTTTTTTCTTTTTGCAACATCTTTTTTCCTCTTATTACTTTTATTATCATCTCATTTATATTTTTTTTAAAACATAACCCGGTGTCAACGGGTCTTATAAGCTAGTTATCTATATATACTAAAAGGCAGGAACAAGTTGCTACACTAACATGCCTAGCATTAATTGCTATCTACATCAAATTGGCAAAAATAGTCCTTAATGTTTAGTTATCCTTGCAAACTAAGTCCTTTGTAGCATTAATTGCTATCTATATCAAATTGGCAAAAATAGTCACTAAGGTTTAGTTATCCTTGCAAACTAAGTCCTTTGTAGCATTAATTAGTATATTACTATCTATAGAAATTTGACAAAAATAGTTCCTAAGGTTTAGTTGTCCTTGCAAACTAAGTCCTTTGTAGCATTAATTAGTATGTATAGCCATTGAACGAAAATAGTCCCTAAGGTTTAATTGTCTTTGCAAAGTAGGTCCTACGAGGACTAACGATGTAATATAACAGGACCACAACACTTCCACAGCAACGTGCAGGATCACCCACGTGTTTACAATAAAGGGTATAATAGTCTCATAACATTAATCAATTTTAAATATTTTTAATTTTTGAAAATAAGCGTACACTCTTTATAAGTAGTAGAGAATTAGAGATTGAGGGGTCGTTTAGTTGGTGAAAAAATTCTCATTTTTACATGAAACTTTTCATATGAAATGAGAAAATTTGATAATCCGTTTAGCTAAATTTTTTTCCAAAAATTTTCAAAAAATATAAAATTCTCATTCTCTAAATTTTAACTACAAATCTGAAAACCCCATTCTACTTTTCTCATTTTTTTCATTCTCACTTTTTATTCGTCCGCTTTAATACATTTTCATCCGTTTAGATACGTTTTCACCCCTATTTTTACGTTTTTATACGTCCTAACGTTTTCGTCCGTTTTCGCTCGTTTTCGCCCGTTTTCGTCCGTTTTTTACATTTGCATCTGCCTTTTACGTTTTCGTTCATTTTTTTTTACGTTTTCGCCTGTTTTTTTTTTCACGTTTTCATTCTTTTATGCGTTTCATCTTTTTTTTTGTTTTCGTCTGTCTTTTTACGTTTTCATCTTTTTTTTACGTTTTTGTCTGTTTTTTTAAGTTTTCGTCTGTTAGTTTACGTTTTCATCTAATTTTACGTTTTCGTCCGTTTTTTCTCATCTATTTTTTTAAGTTTTCGTCCATTTTTTTATGTTAGCCTTGTCCTCAACAGTTAATTCTTCATATGTTTGTTCTCTGTAGAAGGAGTTACTAGGGTGTTGCATTTGGATCATCAGGTTCTCTGATTTGTCGTGGTTGAGAGGGTCCATCCAAAACGCATTTCAAGATAAGCTTTCTGTTTGGTTTGCTCTTAAGATAGCTTATCATACGACTCGACCACTGGACATATCCACCTTTTGATAACATAGGAGAATGGTTATCATCACCGGCTGCATAAATGTCTTGTTGAGTCGCCATTGTTGAAATGTAGGTTTGTAAAATTGGATCAATGATGTGTTATTGGTTTGTGAAAGTTCTTGTTAAATTTTCTGATTAAGGATGTTTATCAAAATCTCTAAATTATTCAAAATTTAAAATTCTCGAAAGTTTAAAGTTTTTCGAAATTTTAACTTTTAGGTTGTTAGGTTTCTTTTCCGCAAAAGTCCATAAATTATTCGAAATTCCAAATTACTTGAAAGTATGCAATTTTCTCGAAAGGTTCTAAGTGTCTCGAAGCGTTCTAGGTTTCTCGAAACTGGTCAAAGGTCATGAAATTTCTCAAAATTGACTTTTTCAAGTTGAAAAGGTCCTTGCTTAAAAAATCTGAAAATTACTCGAAATTGCCATGTCACACTGCTAGTGGAATCTCAACTACTAAAAAGTTATCGAAACTGCCACATAAGTTTACTCGAAAGTTGTTTTTTCTTGAAAGGTTCTAAAGTTCTCGAAATGCCACGTCACCTAGTTAGTTAAATCTCAACTATTAAGTACTGCCACATAGATTTCTAGAAAATATGAATGTTTCAAGATAAATCGAGAATTTAACAATTTTTCGAGAAAAAATCTACTACAGTGAACTTCGAAAATTCTTAAAAAATGCTACTTTTGTGATTGTTTGGGTTTTTCATAGATGAATGACTAGGTAAAAACTTAAACTATCATACAAAGCTTTATCAAATCTAACCTTTAAACTTTTTGACCTTATGAAAGTTCTCAAAATTCTACACGGTTTTGTACTACCTTCAAAAACTGATCAAAACGCAATCTAACCAATAAGTTTTTTACCAAAGTAAACCCCTTTACCCAAAAAAAATCTAACCAATAAGTATCATAGACTCTATTGCCAATTGTAGGTGCCCAACTACTAACCTATCTAATATCAACCATGGCTTAAAGAATTGAAAGATAGATAGAGAAGGAGATAAGAGGTGTTTAGGGTTTAGAGAGAAAGAAAGGGATGGTGGTGAAGCTTGTATAGCAAAACATACACTACACTAGGGCTGATCACAGTCTGAAAACCGGACCGGCCCGACTAAGACTGGACTGGACTGAAAACCGATTTTGTCCAAAACACCGGACCGAGGACCGGACTGAAATGGTCGGTCCATGTCCGGGTCGATCCGGTCCGGTTCGGTTCGGTCCAACAAAGCATAATTGCCGGTGTTGTGCAAGACCGAACTAGACTGGACCGGACCGAAAACCGAATATGAGGAAAGTGATGGACAAAGTACCAAACCGAAATATGTTCGGTACGGTCCGGTCCGGTCCGGTCGGTCCAGTTCTCTGTCCGATCCGATCCGCGGTCTATTATGCTCAGCCCTACACTATACGTTTATCATATGGTCACACACACCACACAAGTGAGAGGACTTGTGTGGTTTTATCCTCCAACACCTCACTATTGGTGGGCTTGGGCTTGGGCTTGGGCTTGGATTTGGTTCGTGGGCTTTGGACAAGGGGTACATAAGCTTGTGTTGTCTAAACGTATGGCCTATAAGCTTATGTAATCCCCGTTAGCCTGATACAAGATTATTACAACTTCTATCACAACGTACAAGGTCACTAACGATAAATTACCATCACTTTTATAATCCTAACAGCATGGCCACCCCGCCTTTTACCCGTCATATAGCCACTTATATTCATGACTATTACAATTTCTTAACTTTTATTTTTGTTCTAAACAATGTAGAATTTATCAAACATAGTGGTGCTATATCCTTCTAATTATTGTTCCTAATTCTTATTTCTAACCACAATATTCATGCCACTTGGAGTCCACTAAATATCAATTTCTTTACTCGTCTTTCATCACATGATTAGGATGATTTTTAGGCACAAAATTTAGGAAGAAATATCATTTTCGTTGTACTAGCATGTAAATATTGGATAAGTTATGTCTTACGTTCCTAATTTTCAATAATATTTCATATAAACGATCGGAATTGTAGTTACAAAAAACATAGTTTGATCATGAATCCTAGATAGGTTAGGCACTGAGCTCTCACTTGCAGGATTTGCTGGCAACTAGAATGTCGTAGATATTTTTCAAAATTTACCACTAAAGTTAATTAGTTATAGTCAATACTCATACTTAACAGAACTCTTTTATGAAGTATTGGTTTGTCACTTTGCCCCACAGGAAAAGAAGTGATAATACCAACTAATTTATGAATGGAAGACATTTATAATTTATGAAAAGTACAAAGGTAGAAAAACAACATGTTACTTTCGATATTATTTCAAGAAATATACCATCCCAGGTTTCAATAAGCTACTATATGTTACATTGTTACCTTTCGTACGTGAAAAAGCATGTGCAAGGAGTTAGAAATCAGTATCCATACGGGACTTTCTTAATCAAATTCAAGATACAACGAGCCCTTTTAAACGAGCATAAGAAACAATCAGAAGAAAAAGAACAGCAGAAAATGCACCCGACAAAATCACAACCTGGCAGGATTCATGACATGATAATATATGTCAGTACATATTTTGGGGGGAATAAAATCACTGATCAGGACTGGAACGTTCATTTGAAAATTTTACACTTACCCATTTGAACGTGTAGCCATGATTTGTATCCCAAGCAAAAGGTATTTTCATGCCAAATATATCAGTCACTAATGAAAAAATCGACATACATACATTTCCTAAGCTCATATAGAGCTCCAGCTGCATTCATAAATAGAATCTGAAATGAGGTGATCCTTAGATTGAAGAAAACAGTCGATAAAGAGGAAAACATAGAATTTAACGGACCTGAATGAGCTGATTTCTATGATTGTCAAGCTGTAATAAGAGCAATGATAGCGATTCTGGAATCACAATTCGTACATTATCAAATGAATTAAGAAAGTTGAAATGCACTCTGCAATACCTGGATGTTGATGTAATCTTGTGAGTCATCAATATATTCACGGAGCTGCAAAATTTTATGCTTATAGATTAGTAAATAATGTATAATTCCCCGGTACGTATTTCATTCTAAGAAACACTTATTAAGGTTTAAGAATTATGAATTGAAGACCGGCCACTTCAAGTTTTTTGCAAGAATTTTAGTTAGTATATATACTGGTTCACAGCAGATCGAATAAAATGCTGTTAGATAGGTTAGTTGGCCCATACCCAATTAAGGGTTTGGGTCCATTAGGTTTAGGTTTTGGATTATGTTACTTATTATCAAAGCTATGTATTTAATATAAATACACATGCTATCTCTAATTCATTCGATCAATAGAACTCTTTTGTTATATTGCATATATATGTGGTTAGAGATTTTAACAAACTAATATCACTCACACTTGTTAACTTGTTTAATGTTCTATCAGTCTGCATGAAGTAGGCCTGAAACACATACAAAAAACCCTATTAAGCTTCAAACAATTCCAGCGCAAAAGAGTAATTGGAAATAATATAGACGGTAAATTATCCGTAGGGTGAAAATTGTAAGTTGTAACCTCTAGAGGCATCTCAAGCTCCTCAACATCGTTCTCATCTCCATGAACCGTCGCCCTTCTAGCTTTAGATATTTTTGAACCAACAGTAGGTGACCCAAGAATCCAACTTACTGGTGAAGCTGAAGATAGCTTTCGTGATAAGTATAGATCAGCCATATCATCATCATCACCCAAAAGTCGTTCAAGTTCATCCCTTACCTGCAACAAATTATAATCAGTAAGCTAAAAATTAAAAATTTCAAGTACCAAAATGAACATAATTACGCTTTTTATGACTAGAAGAATGCTTAGTAATAAACAGTTTTTGCGCGGCTCTCCTAAATCAACTGTATTGACACTAATGATAAAAAAGACCATACTCATTATAGCTTTAATCCAAACACTCATAATAAATGATTATGACTTTAAAACTCATTATGCTTTACCTACTTCATAAATTCTCATAATACATAACTAAAACGGGTTAATAAGGGTCTTTTGATCATTTCTCAAATCTTCATCTTCTAAATATATTCTTTCTGGCCAAACACAATTTATTCCGGCCAAAAACCTCATTTTTAGAACAAAAACAAAAACACTAAGAAGCATTGCAGAATTAATATCGCCACAGGTTCATCTTTAATGGATATTCTCCATTCATATTCATAAAGAAGAGTTCACTGCTAAATTCTTAATTCGAAGTAATATTACCTTAGCACCATATGTATGTATTTTAAGTTTAATACTGTTTTTGGTTTTGGGGTATTAAACTTTAAAATGGGATTAGTTGCATATAAGGTCAAGTCTTGTGCTTCATGTGTTCAGTTTGGGTCTTTTCATGAGCTTAACAAACTAGATTATGCTTGTCATATGACCTTAAATAGTTACATATGTCAAGCTAGATTAGTTGCATATATATGAGACCTTGTTTTGTATCGAAATTGACATCTAACAACATGAAACTAAATGAATTGTACAGATTTTAAGGGGTTGATCATATGGCCTTACATTTTAATTGGTGATTAGTTGCATAACTAGCGTTAATGGTCTTTGGTTAAAGTTCGCTGCCACCTACTGATTAAGAAGCATTACACTAAGAAGCTAAGCACCAACTCATTAAAAGCTAAGCTTAAAGGCATGGCTGAAAATTCAATGGATTGGGGAAGAAGGCGTAAGGGTATTTAAGTTATTTCAAATGAGAGAGAAAGATTTAGTTATGCATAATGACAACCAACGTGAAACATTGTCAAGTAGAATAACATTAAAAGAAGTAGATAAAGCATAATGCGTTATTATGGAAAGTACATAGAGTATTTATAGCTTTTACCCTCGGTTTAAACACAAATTCTAACACCCCCTAGTATGAGGCCGAAGTCCAAACGGATGATTTTGCTTAGAAGTTTGTCAAGATCAACTAACAAATTTGCATGTTATATTGAAGCTATAAAGTTCATAATTTGAGGATAGATGAATGTATCTATATAATGTGTGTAACAAGCATTATAAATACCTTTTGCACACGAGCAGTCAGCCTTGTCATTGCACTTTTCAGTTTACGAACCCGATCCAAGTTACGGCTACTAATCTACCCATCAGAACAGACATAATATATATAAAACTATAAAAGTATGCATAGAGATTCACAAAAATGATAGCTGATCATTAAACAATCAGGTCATAAGCACAAAATATAGACAACTTATGTAGCAAACCAACAAAACGATTTTCTATTCAAAAATGAAATCAGAATTCAGTTATTTATTAGAATTTTCATGATCCTATCACGTCAGCCATCCGATGACACAGACATCAATTAGTATGAGAAGTTAATTCGACTTCCAAACTTCTTTAATATTAGAAATAAAAAAACACGAGAATATGCAAACTGTGACTTTATACATACCTTAGAGGTAAGCTCATCCAATAAAGGGAAAGCATCAGTTTCTAGTTCTGTAGTGCGAGCAGCATGAAAGCTGCAGACGGCCTCTAGAAAAACCTCTAGTGCTCGGAATTTAAATGGAGACTCTGCATAGATTATTCAAGCAAGCAAAACATAAACATTCGAGCAACATATTATAAGAAGCCATTTCTTTCAAAACACAAGAAATACAAAGAATATATAAATGGAATTTGCACTAACTGAATCTAAGGTAAGATAATTAGAGTAATATATACCATCTTCTTCACCCAATTCTTCTTGATTGGCATTTAAAACAGGCAATCTCCTCCGTAGTTCCTCAACAACTGGTATTACATTATCATCTAAAGGATCTTGAAGCAATACCTGCCCCGGAAAATTAAATGAATGGTTTACTAATCATGTAACAAGTTCAAATTGCTTAACTGAACCTCCATATCAACGTGATCGATCAAATTCTATGAACAAGACAGAAAGAAAACCAATATAGTTTCATGTTGCGACTAGTAGTTGTAAAACCTTTAAAATATGACTCGCATTATGGTTATGTGAACCATCTTCTATATAATGCATATACGAGCACGGAGCATCAAGATACATCTAGCATATAATCCAATGTTTTCCATGCAAATTCAAGTAAATAATCTTCCCTGTTACACGCAACTAGATTCCGAAACAGCACAAGTAAAAAAGTGCAAATCAAGATAATGTAAGGACCCTTATCTTGAGGTCCCTTAAATACAGCGGCTATGATTACCAATGTACTAAAAGATGCACGAGAAAATTAACGGAAGAAAAAGAAAGAAGTTCTGACCTTTTCAGCAGTGACAATAGCCTTGATATGCTGCATCACAGCGACACGTCATTAAAACGAAATTAGTAAACAAATCAACAAAAGAAATATACAAAATTTCAACCACAGTGAAACCTAAAAATGTATAAGGCTGATGAAATTTTAAAAATTAAAATTCAATATTTACAAGAAGATGTACAAAAGAGAATATGTATTCTGTTTTGATGCATCTATGTTGTTGGAATATAAACGAGTATGTACCAAAATATCTAAATCGTGTCATAAAACTGCAAGTGAATAAACAAAAATGAATGAAATAGAAAATTTCAGACGCATCAACATGAGCGAATGAGTGATGGAGGAAGGCTGTTTTTTGGTTAAGTTATAAGTTCGGAGTTATAGGGAAAAAGTGCTCATGTACGTGGCAGCAGTTTTTCCTATAACTTGAGATGTATGTCTCCGGGGCACCTGGTGCTCTTATTATTAAGCATGACCAGTTTTTGTTAATTGCTTCGAGTTTTCTGCTTATTTTTAGGTACCATAAGCAATTTCTCATTAGTAGGTAGGGAACTGCTTATGTCAAATTGCTTATTTTACATCAAATTAATACTAGTTTTTAACCATCTGATTTAGCCTAAAACATGATACGTAGTATATTTTTCTAAAGTATTGTAACTTTAAGCGCCTTATAATAAGCAATCTTACACGGTCTATAGCTCTTTTTTCATTCTGCAAACTCGCACACACTTGGAACATAAATAAACAAATACCGCAAAACAATAAATTAACAAGTAAATAGAAAAGAAAATAAGTTACTTCCAAGTTGAGAACAATAGCGCCTTTACGACGAAGAATAGTACAACGATAAGACAAAAGAGGATCAAGAATACGAAGATCACGAGCATGAATCTGAACTCTATGCATTATTGCATATTTATCTAGATCCATTATTGTTTCATTCATGTTACTATCTATTAACATCCAACTCATTGTTTCATTCAGGAACCACCTTGAATTTGAAATTCAAAAAAATAATAATAATAAAAAAATAAAATAAAAAAATAAGATTTTTTTTGTGTGCCGGAGATCTTATATTTATGTCGGAGTTTGGGAAGAAGATGAAGGCAGTAGTTGGGTTACTCTTTGCCGGAGATCTTATATTTACGTGGGAGTTTGAGAAGAAGATGAAGGCAGTAGTTGGGTTCGTCTTTGGATATAGCAATTATTTTTGTTTTGAAAATAGCAATTTGAATATTAAGGTTACTTTATTTTAGAAGTAGTAATTATAAGTTGGGCTATAGTCTTTTTCATTTATTGCTGTTTGACATCATGCGTAGGTCGTAGGTGTGATGCACCTTCATTTGTCACACTCTGTGTTTGATATCATGGGTACGTTTTTTTTCTTTTTTTCTTTTTTTTAATAATTTGTTATATACTTGTAAATTTAATGTAATCCATTAGTATGTCATTGACAAAAGTATTAACTTTCAAAAATCGTTAAACACAATATGTTGTCAGAAACTTAGGGCCCGTTTGGTATCCAGGTTTTAAGAGGTTTGGGCTCATTCTTTTCTCAAATCAGTTGTTTGTTTTATACATGTTGGTCTGACACAATGGTTTCATGCTAGATATTTAGCATTCTACAAATCCAAGGTATATGGTCGGAATTTGGCTAGCTTTCTTTAAATCGTGGGCCCAACTTAATTACAACCACTTATTTATATCATGAGATGGGGTCCTTTCATCAGTATTATAAATTTTAAGTATTAATTAATAGATAATTAATTTAAACATCAAATATAAAACAAATATATATTTATAATATTATATTTTCTCTTTGCTACATCAAATCAAAATCCAAACCTAAATCCAAATCCTAATCCTAATCCAAATCTTAATCCTAAACCCGTCTACAAACCAAACGGGCCCTAAAAACTACTGCTAACAAAAGTTTCGATATACATTTTTCTAGTTTTATCATAAGGATATATAATACGTATTTTTTTTGCTAAAAGAAACATATATTGTTAATTAGTTTTAGTAGAAGTTTTAGTTTTGTAGATGTTCAATAGTCATTGTTTGCAACATGATTGTACACGGAACTTTTTATTGTTTTAATTACTTATGATATATTGTACCCGACAAGTCATAATTTAACCCGACCTCATTGACCGTCGACCCATTTAGCTTATCGTCTTGACTAAGTAAAGGAACCAACTTAGATTTTCTCCTGGATCCGCCACTGATCCCCAAATCTTCCGATATTAGAGCCATTGTGAGAAAGTATCAGCAACAACAGAATCACAACAACACCTTTAATATTTGGTCTAATATAACAATGGTTTCTTCTGTTAATTCAAGGAAATGTAGTCGGTAGTTGTATAGTTTTTAGGAAATGGAGGATTCCCATGAGTGAATATCACACTGATATCACTAGTCTTGTTTATAGCTTAATATAGTTGGAATCATAATGGTATATGAGGGTGTACGAGGTGCTCTATTTCATAGGGTCTCTAAATTTTAGGAGCTTCAAAATTTTTATATGACATGTATATATATTTTCTAAAAATGACTACATGTATTTGATTTAAAGTGTTGTATTGAAAAATGCTAGCTGGAGCACTTTGAAAACGATTATTTCTCATTTTAACTTCTAACAAATTTATTCACTTTCTTTTACGGCCCGCTTTTGTTTTTAAATTGGATTCTGCACAAGACCTCCGTAAACTCAGAGACGACACTAGTTGGAATCCGTGATTGCTTGAATAGTTGATAGAATTTCTTTTATAGCTTATAACAGTCAAGTTGGTATAAATTTGGGCATGTCCTCTGCTTGGTCTACCAATTATGAAGATGGTACATATTTTGGTGATAATTCCGAACCTTTTCCAAGAAAAAAAAATTTATTTTTAAACGGCAATTATATATATATATATATATATATATATATATATATATATATATATTAAAACGCATGGTCGGTGCCAAATAAGATATTCAAATGGATGATCTAATCTTGCACCCCTTTTTTTCCTTCTCATGCACCTCACTAGGTCAATCATTGGCCCAATGATTGGTTGTTTTTTTTTTTTTTTTTTTTTTAAACTTTTTTTTATAAACTTTTTTATAAACTTTTTTAATAAATTTTTTATAAACTTTTTTTTATAAACTTTTTTAATAAACTTTTTATAAACTTTTTATAAACTTTTTTTTATAAACTTTTTTAATAAACTTTTTATAAACTTTTTTTATAAACTTTTTATAAACTTTTTTTTATAAACTTTTTTTATAAACTTTTTTATAAAAAAAAAAAAAAAAAAAGAGTAGCCGCCGCATAATAAAAAAACAATGGAAATACATTTAATAGAGCCACAAATATTAGGCCTCATTTCGCCTAATAAAACAAAAACTTTTCTTGGTCTATGTTCCACTTTAACACACCTAGGGGTGAGCACAAAAACCGAATCGAAACCGAAAAAGCCGAACCGAAAAAACCGCCCCATTTGACAAACCGATGGCGGTGGTTTTGAATTTTATAAAAACCGAATTTTTGGAGCGGTTTTTGGTTTTATAAGAAAAACCGAACAGAGAAAACCGCCCCGCCCCACATTTTTATATGTTTTTATATAATTTTATCTATATAAAAGATTTGCAATTTAATTTTAAAGATTTAAGTACAAAACTTTATCTATTAAAAAAAATGTGTTGTTTACTATTTATACATTAAAATTTGTTTTATTTATAGATATTACTGTATATCTTTGTTTTCGAACAATAGTGTTCTTTGAAAATTTCCCCTACAATTCTCGTAAGCGAACGAAATGTGCAAAGTCGCAAAGACGTGCATTTTATATTTTAGATTGATGTTTGGTTGTTTTGTACGTTTTTTCGACGCTTTGAATTGATAGATAATATGCTATTATTGATATTTGTTTAAATATTTTTGCTTGAAAACATAGAATTGTAAACTTCATATAAGATTAAAACTTGCTTGTTTTCAAGTAAGAAAAAACCGGATAAAAACCGAAACCGAACCGATTCAATGTCAAAGACCGAAAAACCGAAACCGAAAAAACCGAAACCAAACGATTTGTAGTTTTCAAAAACCGAAATATACGGTTCGGTTTTTGGTTTTACCATAAAACCGCCCCACCCCGCCCCATGCTCACCCCTAAACACACCTGTGACCCAGCCGTCTTTAATGGAGGAGAGAGAAAACCCCCACACCCCCTAAATTTTTTCCAGAGGGTGCAAGGATAATAGGACCCTATTCAAATACCTAATATGAGTAATATCAATATCTTTTGGTCTCTGAGTTGGGCTGCCACATTAATTCCAGTATTCGTCAATCATAATATTCTCGAAAAAGAGATTAACTCGAGAAAAATATAGATACCATAGCGATATTCATTAGTTCGGTTATCGGGTTATACAATTTATCCAATTCGGTTCATTGGGTTAAATTTTTTTTCTGGGTAAAACCGAAAACCCAACCTAATCGAACTACAATTTAACAAGACCAAACCTAAAATCAAATTTGCATTTAACTCAGTTTTTAGGTTAACCTGAATAACCTCAATTACATTATTATATATTTTTTAATTTTAATAATATAAATTTTCGGCAAATACAAATTGTTTCATGCAAAAAAATACTTTTCTTTTATATTAAAACAAATTTTAATACTCTTTTTGTACATATAAATATGTAAAAAATATATATATATTTGTGTAAACCACGTTTTGATATCCAAACCAAAAACCTAATTTTTAGTAGCTCTATTAGATATTCGAGTTTATAAACTTATAGTGATATCCCATACCCATAGTGATTTCTGTTAACAAACCAAATGCCCCCTAAGAATCAATATTGTTATACGTGATGATATTGGGCCAATGAAAAATCGATTGGGTCCTTTAATTCGGTTCGAAACATAGAATGCCCAAAAAATAGGAAGCATTCCTCATATGAGTCATGTTCAGAAAATATAATTATACATGAAACATAACTGTAGTTATCTGAAATTGTATGCTTGGGTTTCGATTGATAAATTTATCAAGGACTTGTAATCATATGAGAACCGATTATGATTCCGATGACTATACGAGGATTATTTTGGTCTTTTTCCAGAGCGGTGTTATCTAAACTCCTTACTATTATGTTATGTTATGAAAATGTTATTCTCCATTCCAAAAGGAAATGAGTTTTCGCAAGTGTTCATTTTAAGGGTGTTGATCGGTTGGGTTATCTGGTTATTCGGTTTATTCTGTTGGGTTTTTTTTTTTTTTTTTTTTTTTTATAAAAAAAAAACCAAAAACCGAACCGAATTCAAATTTTAATGAAACCGAACCGAAAACCGAATAATCAAAACCGAATCAAGTAACCAGAATTACTTAATTTTAATTAACTATTTATTTAATTAATAATTTAGCACCAAAAAGAAATTCAAACTTAAAAAATGTTATATTTAAATTATGAAAGAGTTTTAATGTTTTTTATATAAAAAATATATAAATCCATTTTTCCATTTCTAGTGCCAAAATCATATCAAAACTGAAAATCAAATATTTATTTCGGTTCGATTCAATTTTGACAAATTCGATTCGGTTACAACTTCGGTTCATTTGTGCTTACATTGATTTTATTAAGATGCCGTTTAGAAAAGAATCAGTTTAAGGATTTTTTTATTATTATTATTTTATTTATATCTATGATCCACGAGGTTTGAACTCACCGCTATACAGACTCAAACCAAATAAAGCCTTCCTTTTCAGGAGGTTGACTTTGTTCTCTAGTTACGAGTCATATAACCAGCTAGCTAAATTCGATAAAGATTAGGGTACAATCACCATTAACATAAAATCATTACAAAACAAGACTATTTCTAGTATGAGTATAATCTATATCAAAGAAATTGCATGCATACCCATGAAGAATAGGTGAATTAGCTGATGCTTGTTGACACTGAGTATTTGTTTTTGTCTTCTTTTAGGGAGAGTAAGGCAAGTCTTTGAGCTGCTGTTAATGTGTACTGTGAGGATCGATATGCACACATTTACATATATACACACACGCAAGATTTTCTACGTTATAAAGACAAAAGTTTACTTTTGAACGGAAAAAATATATATAAACTGTCGATATCCCCCTTGGGGCCACCCACGAACTTTACTTTAAACAATCTGGAAAATGTCAATTTTTAATGGGTCCTCCTATGCAGTCATCCCATGGTAGGGGTGGTTGCATCTTTTGTAAAGGGTGTCTCGATTTCCATGCCAATCATGGTATTCAATCATTGGTAATAATTGGTTTCTCGATTTCTGTGCCAAAATTTTTTACAACTTATTATTTACCACTTATACCACTTATTTTTACAAGTTTTTTTAACAGTTTTTTGTACATGTTTTTTTTTTACAAGTTTTTTTTATAACTTATACCACTTTTTATAACTTTTTTTTTTGGTTTTACAATTTTACAAGTTATTTTTTGGTTTTACAAGTTTTTTAGGATATAAATTCAGTTTTAAAACTTTTCAAAAAACCGTAGTTAGAAAATAATTGAGGCTCAGTTCGAAGGTTGCAAAAGTGAGATTTTATCCCACTTTGCCGTCCATTCGGTTTTCATCATCGCCTCGGAAAGTTTTTAGGCTCAAATATCATCATCGCCTCGGAAAATTTTTAGGCTCAAACCCGAAGGTTGCAAAGTGAGATTTGATCTCACTTTACCGTCCATTCGGTTTTTATCATCATCGCCTCGGAAAGTTTTTAAAGTTTTTAGGCTCAAAAATCATCATCGCCTCGGAAAAGTTTTAGTCACAACTGCACAAAGTCACCAGTTCACAAGTCTCACAAAACTGCACAAGCCTCACAAAACTGCACAAGTCTAACAAAACTGCACAAGTCTCAAACTGCACAAGTCTCAAACTGCACAAGCCTCACAAAACTGCACAAGTCTAACAAAACTACAGGAATCGGATGACATTCAGTGGAGGGACATTCATTGTGTCAACCACACACCCACTCGTGTTGAGAGTCCAGATTATGTGCTTTCTTCACAATCTTATGTGCCTCCCTCTCCAGCTATATCTCCAGCTGCAGATGAGGACAATTTTATACACCGTCCTCCGGTTCTTCCTCATCTTTTGATACAGCCGTCTCGCGTTGACGAGTACGAGCGAGAGATTGACGGATTGAGGAGACGCATTTCAGAGTTAGAGTCTCGTGTGGGACAGATGGCAGCATCATTGGAGCGACTAGGCATTGGGCGTGATTGATCTTAGTTTCTAGTTATATTGTAATTTTGTGAACCATGTATCAACTATTAATCTATAACAAGATTGGTTATTTATGTATTCGAAGCTTCTAATTTTGTGAACCATGATATTACTAATTTATGTTGTGAATAATTATACAAATTCTTTTGGCCAGATGCAACAACAAAATCCTTACTTGTGTCGTTGTCAACGTGGATTAATAATTGAAAGAACATCCCACCAGCCCAATACTTGTGGTCTGAAGTATTATGCATGTCCTTTCTCAAAGGTAAATAATTAAACGTTTGCTTATTTGCGTAAATATATCAATAACTTGTTTGTTTAGAATACATTTCTTATAATTGTTTCGTCATGTAACAGCAAGGGACTAAAGACTATGGGTGTCGATACTTCATGTGGAAGGAAATATTTCAACAAAAGTACTTTGGTGAAGCCTCTTCTTCAACGCAGTGCTTAAACTGCGAAACTAAAGATACAACGATCAACATGCTATTGGCTGAAAACAATTTGTTGCAGGCAAAAATAAAGGCGTTGGAAGCATCACTGGAATTGGCAAGAAATCCAGTTGATCACGCATGTCAGCCGAGTGGAATACTCTATGAGCTTATAGATGACATTAATAATCTTCATGTGGAGTAGACGTTGTAATATTGAAAACATTTGTTGTTTTACTTGTTTAATGTTTACATTTGTTGTTATACACAATTAAAAAACATAACGTAAAATAAATACCACATAAAAACACTACACAATTAAATATACTATACATAAAAAAACACTACACAAATTAAATACACTATACACACTATACACTACACAAATTAAATACACTAAAAAAAACACAACACACACAATTATTTATAAAAAAAAAAAAAAAAAAAAAAAAAAAAAAAAAAAAAAAAAAAAAAAGTTAAAAGCGCCGTCGGATGGGAAGGACCACCCTACTTGAGGTGCCTGCCAAGGATTTCATGGGGTGCCACGTAGGCTTGCCCTAATATACACAATTTAGAGGATGAACCCTCCTATAAATTTAATAAATTTTATATAGTTAATATGAAAAACAACAATTTATGTTGGTGAAATGGCATTAAGGAATTTAAGTTAGTTGGTTTGAATATGGTACTTCTAGAATTGGAAGAAGAAAAAAAAGTATGACCCTTGCTAGATTTGAGATGACATCAATGTAGACCACAAGTTTTTTTAAAATCCAATTAACAAATTTTAGCTATTCATTTTTACATCAAAAAAACTTCTTTTTAAATAAAATATTTTAACAAAATAAATCGTTGATCAGCAGAAAATAAATCATTATGACGAAAATATATAGAAGTGCCGTTTTCTAAAAAAAAAATAACCAATATTTATTCACTGAAAATGTAAAGAATTTATGATCTATGTTAAATTTAAAAAAATAATAATAAATCATCGCAGTTCTAGAATTTAATTTTAACAATTGCCTTATTTTATTTATTTTTTTTTACTTGAGTTTGACTCGATATTGCGAGCCGATTAATCTCATGGCAAATACCTTTTTGAATAGCCTGGACTAGGCGCAGGTGAACCTTCGTGGCCACAAGGATTAATTTCTTTCCTGTTAGATTCGAACCTTTGACATCCTCTTTGAAAACCTGGTATTTTTACCGTTTAGTCATCTCTTGTGGTAAATGATAAAAAAATGCATCGAACTTGACACTTGTTATCATTGTGTGTAGTCAACTATTTTTTTTTCATTGTAACACAAACCTTTTGAATTTTTGTCATTGTATGTAGCCAGTTAGGTGAATTTGTGTTATTGTATGTACCCAGTCAGGCTTAGCGTTACATCGTTAGTCCTTATTTACTAACGGTCGTTAGTAAATAACTTAAAATTTCGTTCTCTTACGTTTTTATTCGTTTTCATCCGTTATTATACGTTTTCGTCCGTTTTTATACTTTTTCGTCCGTTTTATACATTTTGGTCCAATGCTTTCATCCGTTTTTTACATTTTCGTTTGTTTACTTACGTTTTCGTACGTTTTCTTACGTTTTAGTCCGTTATTATACGTTTTCGTCCGTTTTTATACTTTTTCGTCCGTTTTATACATTTTGGTCCAATGCTTTCATCCGTTTTTTACATTTTCGTTTGTTTACTTACGTTTTCTTACGTTTTAGTCCGTTATTATACGTTTTCGTCCGTTTTTATACGTTTTCGTCTGTTTTCTTACGTTTTCATCTGTTTTTATGCGTTTTGTCCGTTTTTTTACGTTTTCATTCGTATTTATACGTTTTTCATCCGTTTTCTTACGTTTTCAACTGTTTTTATACATTTTCGTCTGTTTTTTTAAAGTTTTCGTCTGTTTTCTAACATTTTCATCTTTTTTTATACGCTTTCGTTGGTTTTCTTACTTTTTCGTTCATTTTCTTACTTTTTAAGACGAAAATGTATAAAAATTAAGAATACGGACAAAAACGTATAAAAATGGATGAAGGTGTAAGAAAACATATGAAAACTTAAAAAAAAGACGAAAACGTATAAAACAGATAAAAACAGACGAAAACGTTAGAAAATCGACGAAGACATTTAAAAACTGACGAAAACGTATAAAAACGGACGAAAAAATATAAAACGGATGAAAAACGATTGAAAACGTATAAAAACAGATGAAAACGGACGAAAACGGATGAAAACTTATAAAAACGGACTAAAACGTATAAAAGCGAATGAAAACGTATAAAAGCGGACGAAAACGTAAGAAAACGGACGAGAATGTAAGAAAATAGACGAAAACGTAAAAAACGGGAAAAAGCAACGGACAAAAAAGTATAAAAAACGGACAAAAACGTATAATAACGGATGAAAACGAATAAAAAAGTAAGAGAACGAAATTTTAAGTTATTTACTAACGACCGTTAATATAAAAGGACTAACGATGTAACGCTAAGCTTAACTGGGTACATATAATAACACAAATTCACCTAACTGGCTACATACAATGACAAAAGTTCAAAAGGTTTGTGTTACAATGAAAAAAAAAATAGTTGGCTACACACAATGACAACAAGTGTCAAGTTCGATGCATTTTTTTGTCATTTTCCCTTTTATCTACTTATAGTTTAGAAAATATTAAATAAAAATGTGATCGAGATTAACCCACTAAAACATCACATATTCACATATTAAATACTCCCTCCGTCTCAATTTAATTGTCCATATTTCCATTTTTGGATGTCTCAAAAAAATTGTCCACTTTCCCTTTTTAGTAAAAACTAGAGAATATAAAGGGGGAATATTCTATTTGTGTGGTTGAAAATTAAAGTTGCCCCACTTTTATTAAACTTTGTGCGCAATTAAATTGAGACGGAGGGAGTATAAGATAATGGGAAAATGATTTGGCAAATAAATTGTCATCAAAAGCTAGTAATTTTGCATTGTGAATGCTCTAAAGTTTGAAGTTTGAACGGTTTAATAAATGCACAAATATTTGGTCTTTAAGGCCATATGTTTTTCTTCGAAGACTTGGAGTTGTCCTTAGTAGCGACGAAGACAAATGAAATTGTGGTCCATATCGTGTTTGCAATTAATGTGTCATGTCCTTTTAGGCCATATGTTTTTCTTCGAAGACATGGCGTCGTCCTTGGTAACGACGAAGAAAAATGAAATTGCGGTCCAAACCGTTTCTGCAATTAATGTATCATGTGCTTGTTCCTACGAGAATTATAAATTCATTTCCCTTAAAAGGTACTCCCTCTGTCTCAAAATTATTGTCAGGAGACAAAAAACACACAATTTAATAAAAGTGGGACCATTTTAATTTTTAACCATTCAAAAGGAATCTTCCCCCACAAAGTTCCCTAGTTTTTACTATAAAGGGAAAGTGGACAATTAATTTGAGACATCAATAAAAGGAAATGTGGACTATTATTTTGAGACGGAGGGAGTAAAATAATGACTTTTTCCCTTAAAGTCGTTGAAAATATTTTTCTTAAGCGAAGACTTTTTCGTCATTCACTTTAAGGATCCTCAAGCCATTTTTTGACTGACTTGAGCAAAATACTCGCATAAAAGGTTTTACAAAGATTTTATGTATTTTTAGCATAAGAGTAAGTTTACTTGTAATAGGTATAAGAGGATTCCCAACAATAACCCAAGTTATTTTATAACATCGTTCACGTCAGCGCCACATCAGCTTTAACATTTCACCTTAACATCCTCAAAAAACACCCACAACAATAACATCCCAATAACATCAATAACATTTCATATTTTCAATTTCAACCCATAAACTAAAACAAACACTTCATTTATTAAACTAAACATAACATTAATTTGAAAACATATTACAATACGAAATTAAAAAAAATACATCAAAAAAAAAATTACAACAAATAAAAAAACACACCGCAAATTAAACGTTACAACATAAAAGAAATGACAACGAAAAAAAAATAACAAAACATAACAAATACAGTACTTATTCATCATCGTCGCTCTCTTGTTGTTGTCCATGTCGTTCAAGATTCTTCTGCCAAACATGCTCCATAAAGTCCTGTTGAAGTTGGGTATGCGTTTGTCAGTCGTGTATTTCTTTTGCCTTACGACTGTGAGTATCACATCTTTTGACCCATCTTCGTTGCCTCAAATTTGCTGACGGATCCACCCACACTTCGTTATAGTCACGTAATGCAAATTTTTGATCTTTTATAATCATGTTATGCAAAATAATGCAAGAATACATGATTCTACGTATCGTGGCAATTTCCCATTGACGTGCCGGTTGTTGTAGTATACCCCAACGGCCTTGAAGCACACCAAAAGCACGTTCAATATCCTTTCGGGCACTTTCTTGTCTCCTTTTAAAGTACGTATGTTTTTCGTCAGTTGTTGCCGTGAAGGATTTGACGAAAGTTGCCCACTGTGGATAAATTCCATCAGCCAAGTCATACCCCTGTTCATACCTAGTTCCATTGACCATATAAGGTGCTCTTGGGTCAATGTCAGCAAGAATGTCGTCGAATAACGGAGAGTTATCTAAAACATTAATATCGTTATTCGCCCCCACCATTCCAAAAAATGCATGCCAGATCCATAAATCTTGAGAAGCAATAGCTTCAAGCATAATTGTTGGGTATTTTTTATCACCCCTAGCAAAATGCCCTTGCCAAGCCATTGGACAATTTTTCCATTCCTAGTGCATACAGTCAATGCTACCAAGCATTCCCGGAAAACCATGTTTTTCTTCATGTTGTTGATAAAGTTTTTGAATGTCGACCCATGTTGGTTTTCTTAAATACTCCAGCATAAACAAATCAATAATGCATTTGTTAAAATTATCAAGACATACTTTTGAAGTACTCGCACCCATTTGCAAGTATTCATCAAATGCATCGGGTGAGGTGTCGTACGCTAATTGGCGTATGGCAGACGTACACTTCATTAGAACACTTAAACTCATTCGACCAGTACAATCAGGTGTTTTCCTAAAGAAAGTAAAATGATCTGGAATATTATCAGAAGTATAAGATTCAATACCTTCAACTATTTGCAGGAATAGTTTCCGGCTCATACGAAATCTTCTACAAAAATTCCGGTTTGAATACTTACAACCTTCAACGAAATAATCGTTGCGCAGACGTTCTTCTGCAATCTCACGTTCACGATATATATGGCTACGAGCACGAGTAGGATGTTGAGATTCAATACCTTCTTCTTGTTCCAACTGAAGGTGATACTCGTACGCGGACGCCATAAATTTGAAGTCCTCGTCATCATCAGCGTCTGACCAAGACAGAGGAATATCACCAAATTCATTTGGATCCATTGTGAACGAACTTGATTCTGGAATTATGAAAGTGTGAGAGGAAGTATATAAATTGTGAATTTGAATTATGGAAGTGTGAAAAAAATGGAGTTTTAGTTGGGTATTTATAGTGGTAAAAAAATGTGTTTTTTTTTTTTTTTTTTATTTTATTTTATTTTTTTTTTTTGTAAAAACTAGCTGTCACACCCCCAAAATATCGCAGCGGAACGATAGTGTCATTGGGGTATGACGTCATAGCACAAAGTATGGATAAAGAAAACGACCTCTATAATGAGACGTTTTAAAGAGTTTACCATTCGATTAAAATAAGTTAAAGTTTACAACACATGAGATTCCAAAGTTTGATAATACATAAAGGTTTACAAAACATATCGAATGGTAATTGTTAAAAGCACAAGACTCCAATGTATGCCATGTGACCCAAAAGCTCCATGAAATGCTATCGCCTTATGACCTGAGATAAATATGCTAAAAAGTGTCAACACAAAGGTTGGTGAGTTCATAAGTTTGTGATAAAATGATCTGAACTACTTTGAGAAATGTTCACACAGCAAAGGCATTGTAAATTCACTCAGTTCCAAGTTCCGCCCATACAAAACTTGCAACCTGTGTGTTCACAACCCATTGCCTAAAATAGAATGACAATCATGAATATGCGCATTAAGGTAGTTAAAAATATAAATGTCACCACAAGGGTCTTCCAACAACTCGTGTTGGGATGTTCCTCCAACAACTCACGTTGGGCTGTATCCATAAAAATGGCCTTCCAAACATATAAATGATGGGATGTTCCTCCAACGACTCACGTTGGGCTGTATCCAAATAAATGGCCTTCCAACATATAAATGATGGGATGTTTGTTTAAGTCTAGTCACTACACGCACCAAGTCTAAAGTATAATTAATGTTGTTTGGCAAAAGAGTTTATATGTTTTTTATAAATAAGCATGTATCTCGCCCCAAATAGTTTATAAGAATTTAAACGAGTCAAAGCGGGGTATGAACTCACCTGGTATGATTGATATGCTAACAAAATGAAGTGCACGAAAATGAGGCTCGGAAACTATCCGCGACCTAAAATGAATGTTATGACTTGAGTTATGATATGTTGTCGTGAATGCAAACTTCATATGATATTCATACCACTTGTACGTTTTGGAAATAATGTTTATCGTCAAAATATGTTTATGACATCCCGTCGTATTAAAAATACTCTACAAGTAGTTACGTTGAAACAATCTCCTATAATAGTCGCAAAATGGTGCTCACCGAGTGTTAGGAAACGAACTCAACAGTTTTGGAAAGCTTGTATCATTATCTCAATGTTTTAGTATTTAAGTTTTCATCCTAGAGGTCTCGATCACAAAGAAAAATATAGATTAAGTATGGTACTTTAGTCCAAAAATATAGTTTAAGGGTGATTTCCGGCAAAGTTTGAGTGACTATATTTATTCATTACAACTCCGCTCGACGAACGGTTGGACATTTTGGAAAATATGCTAGGCGAACTTACTTTTACTAAAAGACATCACGTTATAAAAAGTACTCCAATTTTTGTTCTCCAAATTATTGTTCTCCAAAATATTTGTTCTCCAAAAGATTGTTCTCCAAAATATTGTTCTCCAAAATATTTGTTCTCCAAAATATTGTTCTCCAAAATATTGTTCTCCAAAAGATTGTTCTCCAAAATATTTGTTCTCCAAAAGATTGTATTAGCTTCATATCAAAGTAAACTTATATATTTTTGATAAATCGCCACATTTCATAACGCTTAAGAACCATTTTTGACTCGTAAAAAGTTGAGAATACATGCTGAATTTTCTGAACAAATAGATTTCGTCGTCTAACTTGAAAATAGCATAACTTCTTCGTTATAGCTCCGTTTTAACCCGTTCAAGCGGCCACGTTTTTGTTTTAAAGTATATTTTCTAAATATCTAGCCCAAAATATTATACCCACTGTCGGATTTTCCAGATTTTCAAAATAAGGACAGACCCTTTTGCAAACTTGTCGAAATGAGTTTTTCTCGCGCCAAACCTATTCTAACCCATTCAAAACAACTCCGAAGCTATTCTAATCCTACCATACACCTTCTTAGGGTGTCATGGGTTCCTAGACATCACCAAAAATAATATATAACAAGGAGTAATTATAGGATGATTTAGATATATTTAATCCTTGAAAATCAATGAAAAAGTGGTACAACATCATATGACTTGCATGTTTTTGCTCAAATATGATGAAATGAATATGAAAGATGAAAAATGGACATGAGATGCTTACTAGGATACTTGATGAGGTTTATGAGAACAAAAGGGTTTTCCTAATCACCCTAGGTTTTTATTTCAAAACCTAAATCAAGAGTGATACTAGAGTAATAAAAACTTGACTTGAAAACTTTTGTGATCTTCCTTCTTGATCTATGGTGTGGCCGGTTTTGGTATAAAGAGAGAAGAGAAGTTGGTTTTGATCTTTCACCTTGAGATATCAAGTAGTATGTGTTGATATTATTTAGTATAATACTATATACTTTGAAAGAGATATTTGGCAAGTTCAATGAGTCACCCCCCCCCCTCTTGTCGACTTAGATTAAAGAAAGAAAAGATCAAGTAGTATTTTGTGATAATTAAATGTATAAGTATAATAAAATGTAAGTTACTTGAAGACTTGTGATAAATTGTGTACCCATTTGAATATTTAAGGTAGCGTTAGATAAAAATAAATTTTCACGGGTCAAGATAAAATATATTGAGGTCATAAAATTATAAAAATACATTTCTTGAAAGATTTGAGTGAATAAATATTTATCGGGTTGAATTTAAGAAAACCGTCGTAATTTATATAAACATAACAATTTATATACGAAATAAATTTAAAACATTGGGTAAACTAATAATGATATTTTTATAAACTTAATATGAGTATAAAAATATATTGTGATCAATTTTGGAAGTATCGGATCAATTGTTCAAAATAATGTTTACGCGATAACGTTTATTTAATAAGAAATTATATGTTTAATGTGAAATGCAAAACCATGCATAACTTGATATGAAATGATGAATATGGAGTTTGAGAAATGACCGGAAATTGAGAATTGTGACATTCTTCCCATGTCAGAGGAATCACGTCCT
The DNA here is from genome assembly GCA_019973895.1 of Chrysanthemum seticuspe. Taxonomy (NCBI): domain Eukaryota; kingdom Viridiplantae; phylum Streptophyta; class Magnoliopsida; order Asterales; family Asteraceae; genus Chrysanthemum; species Chrysanthemum seticuspe. The sequence continues at coordinate 341,473,515 of BPTQ01000007.1, read as the reverse complement.
CGTGATTCAATCGATGATACATAAAGGTCTATCCTTAGGTTTCGCGAAATCAAGGTGTATGGTCAAAGTGCTTATGCCAAAACTTACGCGTCTAGGTTTCTTATCTAATGAGACTCACTGAATCTGAATAATGTGGTGGATCACTTAATGGTCTAGGGAAAACGTACCAGTTATGCATTGCGGGCTGCCTCAGTTCCTAAATAAAATGCTCGAGGTCGGGGTGGACTGATATTGAGTACAGGGTTTGGGTTATTTCCTTCAATTGCCACAGCTAAATTAGCTTGCATCGGTGGCTTATTCAACTGAGGACAATTATTCCGGAAGTGATTCGGGCTGTTACATTCAAAGCAAGTCCTTTGGTTATTCCTCATGTTGCCCACGTTAACCGTTGTTATCGGTCTTGCACGCTCTCTACACTGGCTTGAAAAATGGCTTGACTGATTGCAAATTGTACATAAGCGGCAAGGCTTGGACTTCGGGTGATGATAAGCACATTTGGCACACTTGGGATGTGTACCCGCATACTCTCTTTGTTCAGTACCAGTTGCCACAAAAACTCTTGCTCTCTTGTTATCTGATACCACATCCATCTGCTTATTCGACCCACTCGCTTCCTTCCTCTTGTCACTGCTCTTCAAAGTACCATTTCGGACCATCTCATCTGTTAGGGTTCCTGCTCTCAATATTGCACTTTGTATTTTAGACGGCTCAGTAGTTTTCACAGTTCCACGGATTTCGGGGACAAGACCATATATGTACCTCGAGATTCTCTTGGACTCAGGGGTAACTAGATGAGGAACTAGTCTGGCTAACTCATGAAATCAGTCTGTGTAGGCTGCGTGACCAGCCCCTATCATGGAGTGGTGATAAAATTCATCTTCCAGTTTCTGCATTTCATTGTCCGGGTAGTACTCCTCTTTCAATAACGCCTTAAATTCGTCCCATGTCATACCTGTAGCTGCTTCTCTGCCCCTAGCCTGTAGCTGTGTGTTCCACCATGTCAATGCCTTCCCTGATAGCAAGCAAGCAGCATACTTTACCCTCTGATGTGTGGCACAATTGCTGATGTCGATCACTGACTCTGTCTTCTCTACCCATCGAGTATACGCCAAGGCACCTCCTATACCATCAAACTCCACTGGTTTGCATGCCGAAAATTCCTTATATGTGCATCCAATTCTGTTGTTGTTGTTGTTGTTGTTATTGGTGTTGTTGTTGTTATTACTGCCAACTACATTGTTGGCGTCGCCATTCCCGTTCCCGCGGTTTCCCGAGTTATTCATATGGTTTCCAACTTGCGTGACAATAGTGGGAAGCAAGATTTGAAGTTGTTGAGCGATGATGGCGGCAAGGTCAGGGTTTCCGCCAGTGTTGTTGTCATTTTTACCCATGTCGTTACCGCCTTCACTACCTCCACGCTCACCTGTCCTTCCACCCCTTTGCGCCGCACCACCTCGGCCAGTGCTGCGTGTTACCCTCTTTGGTGCCATTATCTCTGCAAGGAAAGAACTGTTGAATTCCCAATGTCTATACTTAACGTCCTCAAACATAATACCACGCCACAAATTGGTTCCTAAGGTGTGCCCACACCGATCTACGTATGCGTGGTCGCATATGTCCACGTGGGTTGTGACGCATTTATAATTATGTTGGCCACCATAATTATAATTGCTTCATTTCACACGTGTACATACCACCAAGCACACATGTCTCGGTGATTGATGTTACTGAAATAGGTAGCCATTCTATCATCCGATTCTAAACAGTGGAGGAGGAATTTAGGGTAGGTATCTAGGGAAAGTTGCACTTGGTGTATAGGAAATTCCTTTAGGTGCTAAAGTCACTATGAGGTTTGGTCGCCAGCAGTTCCCAAAGTATCCTCAAGAGAACTCCCATCCTCGGGCAAAATCATTAAATCTATACAGCTTTATAGTAACACTTATTTAGCTCGATCTCGTGTCTCATCAAACAAGAACTGTCACGAGATCAAGTTAGATAAGTGCTCATTACTGTGCTCCATATTTTTAATGAATTGACTAGATTTTGGGACTCCCCTATCGGTACAAGGAAACCACGTTATCCAATGAGGTGGTTCTAGAAGAAATATCTAACAAAACATATGCGCACGAAAAGTGTGTAAGGCGATAGGAAAAGAAAGGATCGACGTGAAAGCGGTTATAGTCTAGGAACTAAAATGCAACCTAGTTCTCTATAACCAAGGCTCTGATACCAATCTGTCACACCCCCAAAATATCGCAGCGGAACGATAGTGTCATTGGGGTATGACGTCATAGCACAAAGTATGGATAAAGAAAACGACCTCTATAATGAGACGTTTTAAAGAGTTTACCATTCGATTAAAATAAGTTAAAGTTTACAACACATGAGATTCCAAAGTTTGATAATACATAAAGTTTACAAAACATATCGAATGGTAATTGTTAAAAGCACAAGACTCCAATGTATGCCATGTGACCCAAAAGCTCCATGAAATGCTATCGCCTTATGACCTGAGATAAATATGCTAAAAAGTGTCAACACAAAGGTTGGTGAGTTCATAAGTTTGTGATAAAATGATCTGAACTACTTTGAGAAATGTTCACACAACAAAGGCATTGTAAATCCACTCAGTTCCAAGTTCCGCCCATACAAAACTTGCAACCTGTGTGTTCACAACCCATTGCCTAAAATAGAATGACAATCATGAATATACGCATTAAGGTAGTTAAAAAATATAAATGTCACCACAAGGGTCTTCCAACAACTCGTGTTGGGATGTTCCTCCAACAACTCACGTTGCGCTGTATCCATAAAAATGGCCTTCCAATCATATAAATGATGGGATGTTCCTCCAACGACTCACGTTGGGCTGTATCCAAATAAATGGCCTTCCAACATATAAATGATGGGATGTTTGTTTAAGTCTAGTCACTACACGCACCAAGTCTAAAGTATAAGTAATGTTGTTTGGCAAAAGAGTTTATATGTTTTTTATAAATAAGCATGTATCTCGCCCCAAATAGTTTATAAGAATTTAAACGAGTCAAAGCGGGGTATGAACTCACCTGGTATGATTGATATGCTAACAAAATGAAGTGCACGAAAATGAGGCTCGGAAACTATCTGCGACCTAAAATGAATGTTATGACTTGAGTTATGATATGTTGTCGTGAATGCAAACTTCATATGATATTCATACCACTTGTACGTTTTGGAAATAATGTTTATCGTCAAAATATGTTTATGACATCACGTCGTATTAAAAATACTCTACAAGTAGTTACGTTGAAACAATCTCCTATAATAGACGCAAAATGGTGCTCACCGAGTGTTAGGAAACGAACTCAACAGTTTTGGAAAGCTTGTATCATTATCTCAATATTTTAGTATTTAAGTTTCCATCCTAGAGGTCTCGATCACAAAGAAAAATATAGATTAAGTATGGTACTTTAGTCCAAAAATATAGTTTAAGGGTGATTTCCGGCAAAGTTTGAGTGACTATATTTATTCATTACAACTCCGCTCGACGAACGGTTGGACATTTTGGAAAATATGCTAGGCGAACTTACTTTTACTAAAAGACATCACGTTATAAAAAGTACTCCAATTTTTGTTCTCCAAATTATTGTTCTCCAAAATATTTGTTCTCCAAAAGATTGTTCTCCAAAATATTGTTCTCCAAAATATTTGTTCTCCAAAATATTGTTCTCCAAAATATTGTTCTCCAAAAGATTGTTCTCCAAAATATTTGTTCTCCAAAAGATTGTATTAGCTTCATATCAAAGTAAACTTATATATTTTTGATAAATCGCCACATTTCATAACGCTTAAGAACCATTTTTGACTCGTAAAAAGTTGAGAATACATGCTGAATTTTCTGAACAAATAGATTTCGTCGTCTAACTTGAAAATAGCATAACTTCTTCGTTATAGCTCCGTTTTAACCCGTTCAAGCGGCCACGTTTTTGTTTTAAAGTATATTTTCTAAATATCTAGCCCAAAATATTATACTCACTGTCGGATTTTCCAGATTTTCAAAATAAGGACAGACCCTTTTGCAAACTTGTCGAAATGAGTTTTTCTCGCGCCAAACCTATTCTAACCCATTCAAAACAACTCCGAAGCTATTCTAATCCTACCATACACCTTCTTAGGGTGTCATGGGTTCCTAGACATCACCAAAAATAATATATAACAAGGAGTAATTATAGGATGATTTAGATATATTTAATCCTTGAAAATCAATGAAAAAGTGGTACAACATCATATGACTTGCATGTTTTTGCTCAAATATGATGAAATGAATATGAAAGATGAAAAATGGACATGAGATGCTTACTAGGATACTTGATGAGGTTTATGAGAACAAAAGGGTTTTCCTAATCACCCTAGGTTTTTATTTCAAAACCTAAATCAAGAGTGATACTAGAGTAATAAAAACTTGACTTGAAAACTTTTGTGATCTTCCTTCTTGATCTATGGTGTGGCCGGTTTTGGTATAAAGAGAGAAGAGAAGTTGGTTTTGATCTTTCACCTTGAGATATCAAGTAGTATGTGTTGATATTATTTAGTATAATACTATATACTTTGAAAGAGATATTTGGCAAGTTCAATGAGTCACCCCCCCCCCCCCTTGTCGACTTAGATTAAAGAAAGAAAAGATCAAGTAGTATTTTGTGATAATTAAATGTATAAGTATAATAAAATGTAAGTTACTTGAAGACTTGTGATAAATTGTGTACCCATTTGAATATTTAAGGTAGCGTTAGATAAAAATAAATTTTCACGGGTCAAGATAAAATATATTGAGGTCATAAAAATTATAAAAATACATTTCTTGAAAGATTTGAGTGAATAAATATTTATCGGGTTGAATTTAAGAAAACCGTCGTAAATTATATAAACATAACAATTTATATACGAAATAAATTTAAAACATTGGGTAAACTAATAATGATATTTTTATAAACTTAATATGAGTATAAAAATATATTGTGATCAATTTTGGAAGTATCGGATCAATTGTTCAAAATAATGTTTACGCGATAACGTTTATTTAATAAGAAATTATATGTTTAATGTGAAATGCAAAACCATGCATAACTTGATATGAAATGATGAATATGGAGTTTGAGAAATGACCGGAAATTGAGAATTGTGACACTAGCCGTTAGGGGGTTTTATGTAAATTTTTTTTAAAATATAACGGCTACTAGCCATTGAGGGGCTGGTTTTGAAACTTTTTTGATTTTTTTTAATCGCCACTAACTGGCGTTAGTGAGATAACGCGCAGGGACTAACGCTGCACTAACGCCAGCCCTCCAATGGTTTAACGCCAAAAACGGCGTTATTTCGCCCTCTAACGGCGTTATGCCGTTACCATTGTAACTGCTCTAAGATAGTGGAAAAACGATTTGGCAAAAAAAATTGTCATCAAGGATAATTTGCATCGTGGATGTCCTAAAGATTAAATGGTCTTACAAATATACAAACATTTTGGATTTTAATGCCATAAGTTTTTATGAAGACTTGGAGTTGTCCTTGGTAGCGACAAAGACAAATGAAGTTGTGTTCCACACGGTATCTGCAATTACTGTGTCACGTCTTTGTTCCTAACGAGAATTATAAGTTCATCTCCAATTGAATGTAAAACAATTACTTTTTCTGCTCAACAGATTGAGGGTGTTTTTGTTTTGGTAACGGGATTGGTGTATGATTTGAGATAAGTTTGGGTTGATAGAAAATAAAGAGAAAAAGTATTATTATTTAAAAAAATATTACTCTCTTTGTTTCAAAATATAAGTTTATTTTGACGTTTCAAAGTTGTTTTTTTTTTTTTTTTTTTTTTTTTTTTTTTTTAACTTTGACTTTGATTATTTTTTATTTTTTTGTGTTATATAATACTTGATGCAAAATATATAAATAGATTTGTGTTTTAAATGTATTTTCATTATTATACTTTTATCAAATATTATATAGAGTAAAATACACCGTTGGTCCCTAAACTTCTACCAAATCATCACAGTGGGACAAACCTTGCCCCTTTCATCGCTGGAGGTCCAAAACTTGGGTTTTTAATGCCAAAGAAGTCCCTTGACCACTAATGCCAAAGTCAATGTCTGATTTTTGTCATGTAGTCGAGGGTATTTTAGTCCATACGCATTTATACTTTTGTTTCTTTACATTTGATTTTGTCAGATTCCTTGTATCTTAATAACTTGTTTCTTCTCTTCTTGTTTCTGGTCTCTTCATCAGATGGATCTTTCTTCATCAACTGATTAGATCATGTCAGCAAATTTGTTGACAATTTCTTTAACATTGATCAGTACAATGGTAATACTAGTGGCGACTGGTTATCTTCACCTGAAGAGAACCAAATGCAGCCATTTGACCCATTCGTTGACATTGACTTTGACCTTGACCCCGACACTTTCATGAAACAAGTTTTGACTTTGACCTTGTCACGAAGAACAATCAGAAAGGTAAAACTAATAGTAGTAACAGTTCAACTTTCTTCATGGAAAAGTGTTACAAAGGGAGGGCTTTAAAGCCTATGAAACCAAATCCAAGCAAGAAAGGATCTATTGAGAGATGATCAACAAACAGAAAACAGAGACTTGATGGTCAAAGAAGTAGCACTCGTAGAAGCAAGAGGCACGAGAACCGCAACACCAAGGAAAAGCAAAATAGTGCCACCATTCTATCGTGGCTCATTGACTCCCAAATTGTCCCGGAAAGTGCAATCATCTACTACACTGGTGCAACCTGTCACACCCTCGCCGGAGGCGGAAACACGAGGTGTAACGGAAGGGAACATAAGCACAAGATAATAGAACATACCAACGTTAAGATTTAAAAGAAAGAGTACACCATTACAATACCAGTTTAGCCGACATCGGCAAATATAGTACAAAGTTTATATTCCAAATATAGCGTTTTATTACATAACGATTTGTAGTGACAAGTGAAAACTTCATTATGCAAGACCTGGTAGAAAAAGCTTACTAACGATCACCTGAAATGCATGAGAGAAAAACGGGTCAACTATGAAAATAGTTGGTGAATATACACGTTTCGTAAAATAAGAAAACTCGTAAGAAAGAGACAAAGGTTTCGGTCATCGGAAATAGTCCACCAAGAAAAGGCATCGTAAATCCACTCAGTTCCAAGTTCCGGCCATACAAAACTTGCAACCTGTGTGTTCACAACCCATTGCACAAAAATATAGTATATCTAACTTATGTTCATGCACACGTTGCCAAATGAGGTCACAAAGCAAAGGCATTGTAAATCCACTCAGTTCCAAGTTCCGCCCATACAAAACTTGCAACCTGTGTGTTCACAACCCATTGCACAAAATATAGCGTATCAAGTAGTCAAGTATAAGTGGTCATAATAGTTCACAATATAGTACCACGTATATAATAATGTATGCCAGGCAAAGCCCCTAGAATAAATAATATGCGTCCCGTAACATAGTGGACGAGAGGTTGGCCGACCTCTAATAGCGTTATCCATACTACCTACTAATAGGAGACTAACAATGCGAATGTACGAACAGTACATCATACAACTATTATATACAATTAAGAACACTCCGAACAAGGGAGAATTTGCACACTCCACCAATAAGGCGAGAATTTTTGAGAACACTCCGTAACATAGTGAGACACTCTGCTCCGGACCGGGGAGGCTTTAGGTTGCTCCGAACAAGGGAGACTTTATAGTGATGCTCCGAACATGGGAGACTTTAGGTCAAGGTCATAACACGTACGGTTCAATAAGTTCAAACAAGGCATAATTTCGTAATTAAGTTCAAGGGTTTGATTCAAGTTCAAAGGTTCAAACATAATGAGTTCATAAACTAGAAATCAATTTAGTTCAAATATGGTTCATGCATTTCGCCCCAAAATATAGTAAAACGGCAAAAAGGGGATGTGATTACTCACTTGATGAATTGATGCGATGACAAAAGTGGTTACACCGAAAAGTAGCGTGAATCTCGAAACTGACCTATTATGAATGATATGATATGTAATAAGTCATGATGTAATGTTATGCATGCAATTCGGATGATATTTATACCACTTATGAATTTTTGAAAACAATACTTTTCGTTGAAAATATAATCTTTTAACGTCTTGACCATTTTTAAATTACTTCACATGTATTTACATTGAAATGATATCCGACGATAATCATTTAGTGATTTATTGTGAAATTATAACTTTTCGTCGTAAAATAATGTCATTGAAATTTCCATGAAAGTGACTAAAACGACCTCTAAAAGCTAGTCGTAAAATGGTGCACGTCGAGTGTTAGGAAGCAAACTCAACGGTTTTAGGAAGCTTGTATCATTATCTCAAAGTTTTAGCATTTAAGTTTCCATCCTAAAGGTCTCGAACATAAAGAAAAATAGAGGTTAAATATGGTACTTATGTCCCAAAATATAGTTTAAGGATGGTTTTTCGACAAAGTTTGAGTAAACGTATTTAATTCATTACAACTCCGCTAATTAAACGGTCGGACATTTTGATAAATATACTTGGCGATCTCACTTTTACTAGAAGACATCACTTTATAAAAAGTTCTAAATCAATGTTAAAAACAACCTTCAACTTGGTCTCTAGTTTTGCCGCAAAACTTGTCTATTAGAAATCAAGATAGTTTTTCTTATATGATAAAAGTTACGGCAACTTTTGTAAACGTGTATAATTTAATCGTTACAAATCCGTTTTCTACGTTTTAAAGGTCCTTAGCTTTGTATCGAAGTATACTAACATATCTTTGACAAGTCGACATAATTTACAACGCCCAAGCTTCATTTTTGACTCGTACAAAATAAACAATGTTTGCTGAAATTCCAGAAATTTATATTTTTCGACGCCAACTTGAAAAATTCATAACTTCTTCGTTATAACTCCGTTTTAATCCGTTCAAGCGGCCACGGTTTCGTTTTAAAGTATATTTTCTAAATATCTAGGCCAAAATTTTTTACCTACTGTCGGATTTTCCAGATTTCGAAAATAAGGACAGACCCTTTTGCAAACTTGTCGAAATGAGTTTTTCTCGCGCCAAACCTATTCTAACCCATTCAAAACAACTCCGAAGCTATTCTAATCCTACCATACACCTTCTTAGGGTGTCATGGGTTCCTAGATATCACCAAAAATAATATATAACAAGGAGTAATTATAGGATGGATTATATATATATATAACACTTAAAAACCTTAAAAAGTGGTATAAACATCACATAACTTGCATGTTTTACTTGTGCATAATAAAAATGAACATAGAAATGAATATGGGAAATAATGATATGTATGAAATGTGTTGGTTGTGGTGAGCCCAGTAGCAGGGTTAGATAATCAACTTCAGTAGAAACGATCAACTGGTTCAGCAGAAACAAACAATGGTCAGCAGTAACAGATACCACCAGGTGGTTACCGGATATCACTTGGAATCGTGTGATCACTTTCCAAAGTAAACTATTCGACCCTAATGCCTGGGTATCACGAATATCTACTTGGGATAAGACCAAATGCAGTTAGAGAATTAGGCACGAATATCTACTTGGGATAAGACCAAATGCATTGTATTGTTCCATAACTGGTCTTGAATCAGTCATTTTGTAATTTGTGAAATTACTAACAAGGAACTTCTTACTTGATGCATCCTCAGCCATATATTTGGCATCCAAGGAATCCCACAGTTCTTTGGAAGATTCAAAGTTCTGATAAATATCAAACAAAGAATCAGACATACCATTCAGAATAAGACCTCTGCATATGTAGTCATCATTCTCCCACTTGCTCCTCCTCCTGATCTGCTCCACAGTAGCATCATCACCATCATTAGGAATTGGAGTAGTCAGCACATAGACCACACTCATGCTTGACAGCAAGAAGTGCATCTTCTTCTGCCACCTCCTAAAGGCCACCCCTTCAAACTTGTCCAGCTTAGCAAAGTTTGAAGCCATGTGTTTCATTGCAGCAGTTGCCATTGATTATCACAAAATAGTTTACTTTGATTGTTGGTTGTGGTGAGCCCAGTAGCAGGGTTAGATAATCAACTTCAGCAGAAACGATCAACTGGTTTAGCAGAAACAAACAATGGTCAGCAGTAACAGATACCACCAGGTGGTTACCGGATATCACTTGGAATCGTGTGATCACTTTCCAAAGTAAACTATTCGACCCTAATGCCTGGGTATCACGAATATCTACTTGGGATAAGACCAAATGCAGTTAGAGAATTAGGCACAATTCTTTAACCCTTGCGCTTATAAGTGTTTTGTGTTTTCTGTGTGTTCTTCATGCATGTTCAGATCTCCTATTTATAGGAGGTTACTCTTGACCGTTCCAATGGAATTATGAGTATTAATCGGCCCATTAATAGCCTCATAATTATCCCCATTATAGCCGTTAGTGGTTACACGACCAATTAAACGTGGTCATAATGATGCAGTTGTAACTGTCATTTATCAGTACTTATATCAGTACTTTCATAGTGCTTTCAGTGGTTACACTGCTTCAGTGGAAACGCCACTGCTTCAGTGTAAACACAACTTCAGTGAGATACCACTTCAGTGGAAACACTGATCCTGCTGAAGTACTGCTTCAGTGGAAACACTGATAATCAGTGTTAACCACAACAGTACTTTCACCAAGCACTACCAATACATACCACTTTTAGAGTCAGGGTGTTCATGGACCTTATGGGTGTACACTCCGTACCTCCTAACCCATTACAAGGTGTGAACCATCCCACAAGTGCACTAAATTTTCCAACAATCCTCCCCAAATTTAGTTCACTCCCTTTGCATGTAAAATAAACATCAAGCAAAACATGTGCATAAACGAAAATGTCCTGAGGATTGAATTTCCATCTTAGTAATTACACGTTCAAATATTCGAGAATCAGGGTGTTCTAAGAATTGAACCCTTCAACCCATTTGAATACCTGAAGATAACTACACACAAGTTTTCAAACACTTAAAAGCTCCTGACACTATACAAGCCATGTGTCCATATCCAAATTCATAAATGTTGTAAAAGCTAAAAGTCCAAAAGCTTCCTGAAGCGGCAAAACTTCAACATTTACATAGGTGGTTCCTCTTTATTCATGCTCCTGCCAAGCACTTTTCCAAAGATAAGTTAACCATTAAGAAGTAAAGACTTCATCCTCCTTTCAGCAGGTTCCGAGCACAACCTTGGGATGTAAAATAAACATGTGCTCCAGTCCACTGAATGTTCAACTTTCCACATTGAACTCAGCTCCTAAGTTTCCTCAGGAAGGAGTTGGGTGTCCTAGCATTCAGTGACTAAGTTGGACTTAAACCCATCCCTTTAGCAGACTTTATAACCAAGTCTCTAGCCAAACCCTTCATCAAGTGATCAGCTAAGTTCTGTTGAGATCTCACAAACTCTATAGATACCACCCCATTCATGATAAGCTCACGAATCTTGCTATGTCTGACACCTAAGTGTCTAGACTTACCATTGTACATTTGGCTATAAGCCTTAGCCAATGTAGCTGCACTATCACACCGGATAGAAATAGGTGCTATAGGTTTAGGCCACAATGGAATCTCAAGAAGCAAGTTTTTCAACCATTCAGCTTCTTTACCAGCAGCTGCTAGAGCCACAAATTCAGATTCCATTGTTGAACTGGTGATGCAAGTTTGCTTCTTGGATGCCCAAGAAATTACACCTCCACCAAGTAGGAATACCCAGCCACTGGTAGACGAGTTGTCTTCAGTGTTACTGATCCAACTTGCATCAGTGTAACCTTCCAACACTGATGGGTAACCAGTATATGAGAGACTATAATCCATAGTTCTCTTCAAATACTTCAGTACCCTTTGAACTGCTTGCCAGTGATGAGCACTAGGATTACTAGTATACCTGCTCAATTTTCCCACTGATCAGGTCTTGTACAAGTCATGGCATACATCAGGCAGCCAATTACCCTAGAATACTCAAGTTGAGATACAGCCTTGCCATGATTAGGCATCAGCTTCTCACAAGTATCCATAGGAGTACTCACTGGAGTACAATCAAAGTAATTGAATTTCCTCAGTACCTTCTCAATATAATGAGACTGAGAGATAGAAATTCTATTACTTTCATGTTTAATCCTTATGCCAAGGATAACATCAGCCTCCCCCATGTCCTTCATGGAGAACCTTGATGACAAAAATTCCTTTGTCAAATCAACCTGATTTTGGTCAGTGCCAAAGATCAACATGTCATCAACATATAGACAAATGATGACTCCTTTACCAGATTCATCAAATTTGCTATATACACATTTGTCAGCTTGGTTAAGAACATAACCACTAGACAAAACCACTTCATCAAATTTTTGATGCCATTGCTTAGGTGCCTGCTTTAGTCCATAAAGAGACTTAATCAGTTTACACACCTTGTTTTCATTGCCAGGCATGATGAAGCCCTGAGGTTGGTTCATATAAACCTCCTCTTCCAATTCACCATTCAAGAAAGCTGTTTTCACATCCATCTGATGAATAACCAGATTGTGAATAGATGCCATAGCAATCAGCAGTCTTATGGTACTGATACGAGCCACAGGGGCATAAGTATCAAAATAGTCTATTCCTGACTTTTTTTTAAAGCCCTGAATGACTAGTCTAGCCTTGAACTTTTCAATAGTTCCATCTACCTTCATTTTCCTTTTGAAAATCCATTTGCAACCCAAAGGTTTGCAACCAGGAGGTAGATCAACCAACACCCAAGTGTTGTTGCCCATGATGGAATCCATCTCATCATTGATTGCTTCTTTCTAGAAAGCAATATCCTGGGACTTCATTGCTTCTTCAAATGTTTTGGGGTCATCCTCAACAATGAAGCAATAGGAGTATTGGTCTGAGACCTCATCCCTAGTACCTTCAACTAAGTATAGTTGAAACTCAGGTCCAAATGACTTTGGAGTCCTGACCCTTTTGCTCTTCCTGAGCACAGATTCAGGTTGCTGAACCACAACCTCATCAGGGACCACTGATGGTTCATCATCAGGGACCTCTGATACACCAGTGTCATGAGTTCCATTAGGAATCCTCTGACTTGGTCTAGGGACTGATGAGAATCTATTCTCATCAAAATCTGCATCCCTTGATTCAATTATTGTGTTAACTGAAACATGTTCATTAGGTTCAATAACATAGAACCTAAAAGCCTTGGAATGCTCAGCATATCCAACAAAGATGCAGTCAATGCCTCTTTCACCCAAAGTCTTTTGCTTTGGATCAGGGAGTCTTACAACAGCCCTATAACCCCAAACCTTGAGATAATTCAGGTTGGGTTTCTTTTTAGTCCAGAGTTCATAAGGGGTAACCTTGTTCCTTTTGTTGGGAACTCTATTTAGAAAATAGCAAGCTGTTAACATAGCTTCACCCCAGAACCCTTGACTCAGTCCTGAATAGGACAACATGGAATTAACCATCTCCTTCAGCACCCTGTTTTTCCTTTCAGAAATACCATTTTGCTGAGGAGTATAAGGGGCAGTCGTTTCATGGATTATTCCAACTGACTGAAAGTACTGAGTATCCATGTACTCACCTCCCCTATCAGTCCTTAATCTTTTGATCAAAGACCCAAGTTGTAATTCAACTTCAGTTTAAACACTTTGAATTTATCTAATGCTTCATCCTTGGTATGTAACAGATAGACATAACAAAATCTAGAAGCATCATCAATAAATGTAACAAAGTACTTCTTATTCCCCAAAGAAGGAGTGGCATGCAAATCACACAGGTCACTGTGAATAAGCTCCAAGATCTTAGTCTCACGACTAACACCCTGAAAGGGTTTCTTGGTTATCTTGGTCAACATGCAAGTTTTACACTTTTCAGTGTCCATGTCGAAAGCAGGGATTAAACCATCCCTAGACATATCTTGCATTCTTTTATAGTGAACATGACCAAGTCTAGCATGCCAAAGGGTAGAATCAGTCTGATCATATGTGGTCACAAAAGCTGAAATAACACTGTCAGTGGTAACATTAAGCCTGAACATTTGATTACATAAATAACCAAAACCAATAAAAACACCATGCTTAGAAAGCACAAATTTATCAGATTCAATAACTTGTTTATATCCATGATTATTCAAAACACTACTTGAAACCAAGTTTTTCCTTATATCAGGAACATGAATAACATTAAACAAAGTTACAATCTTTCCAGAACTAAACCTAAGATCTACACAACCACGACCATGCACCAAGGCAGTTGACTCATTTCCCATGTGAAGAATAGAACCATCATTCAGTGACTCATAAGTCTTGAACCAACTTCTATCTTTACACACATGAACTGTTGCACCAGAGTCAACCCACCACGCAACATCATCATCCTGCACATAAAAAGATTCAGATACATATGTAACATAATAAATCTGAAAAGACTTATTAAACATATTCTGACCTTTCAGTGAGTTGGTTGAACCACCACTCCCTGAACCATTAGTGCCTGATCCATTGGCTTTACCACCAACTTTAACACCCTTGCAGTCCCTTTTAATGTGACCAGTCTTGCCACATTTCCAACAAGTAGGTGTTGCCTTCTTGTTAGGATCTGCCCTTGTGTTATCATGAAATTTGCGTTTGCCTTTGTTGTCATTGTACCTGGTGAAGTTGTTATGCTCCACCATATTGACAACAGATGGTCCAGCAGCATTGCCACTCTTTGGCTTGTCATTATCCTGCACTTTGAGAGATTCCTCAATGTGCAGATGACTGCCCAACTCAACAAGAGTTAACTCCTCCTTCATATGTTTCAAGGTATGCTTGAAATCTTTCCATGAAGGAGGGAGTTTGTCAATGACACAAGAGACTTTGATAGCCTCATCCATGTTCATTTGGTGTTGTGTAAACCTTCCAAGTATTCCAAGAAGTTCATTGTATTGTTCCATAACTGGTCTTGAATCAGTCATTTTGTAATTTGTGAAATTACTAACAAGGAACTTCTTACTTGATGCATCCTCAGCCATATATTTGGCATCCAAGGAATCCCACAGTTCTTTGGAAGATTCAAAGTTCTGATAAATATCAAACAAAGAATCAGACATACCATTCAGAATAAGACCTCTGCATATGTAGTCATCATTCTCCCACTTGCTCCTCCTCCTGATCTGCTCCACAGTAGCATCATCACCATCATCAGGAATTGGAGTAGTCAGCACATAGACCACACTCATGCTTGACAGCAAGAAGTGCATCTTCTTCTGCCACCTCCTAAAGTCCACCCCTTCAAACTTGTCCAGCTTAGCAAAGTTTGAATCCATGTGTTTCATTGCAGCAGTTGCCATTGATTATCACAAAATAGTTTAGTTTGATTGTTGGTTGTGGTGAGCCCAGTAGCAGGGTTAGATAATCAACTTCAGCAGAAACGATCAACTGGTTTAGCAGAAACAAACAATGGTCAGCAGTAACAGATACCACCAGGTGGTTACCGGATATCACTTGGAATCGTGTGATCACTTTCCAAAGTAAACTATTCGACCCTAATGCCTGGGTATCACGAATATCTACTTGGGATAAGACCAAATGCAGTTAGAGAATTAGGCACAATTCTTTAACCCTTGCGCTTATAAGTGTTTTGTGTTTTCTGTGTGTTCTTCATGCATGTTCAGATCTCCTATTTATAGGAGGTTACTCTTGACCGTTCCAATGGAATTATGAGTATTAATCGGCCCATTAATAGCCTCATAATTATCCCCATTATAGCCGTTAGTGGTTACACGACCAATTAAACGTGGTCATAATGATGCAGTTGTAACTGTCATTTATCAGTACTTATATCAGTACTTTCATAGTGCTTTCAGTGGTTACACTGCTTCAGTGGAAACGCCACTGCTTCAGTGTAAACACAACTTCAGTGAGATACCACTTCAGTGGAAACACTGATCCTGCTGAAGTACTGCTTCAGTGGAAACACTGATAATCAGTGTTAACCACAACAGTACTTTCACCAAGCACTACCAATACATGCCACTTTTAGAGTCATGGTGTTCATGGACCTTATGGGTGTACACTCCGTACCTCCTAACCCATTACAAGGTGTGAACCATCCCACAAGTGCACTAAATTTTCCAACAATCCTCCCCAAATTTAGTTCACTCCCTTTGCATGTAAAATAAACATCAAGCAAAACATGTGCATAAACGAAAATGTCCTGAGGATTGAATTTCCATCTTAGTAATTACACGTTCAAATATTCGAGAATCAGGGTGTTCTAAGAATTGAACCCTTCAACCCATTTGAATACCTGAAGATAACTACACACAAGTTTTCAAACACTTAAAAGCTCCTGACACTATACAAGCCATGTGTCCATATCCAAATTCATAAATGTTGTAAAAGCTAAAAGTCCAAAAGCTTCCTGAAGCGGCAAAACTTCAACATTTACATAGGTGGTTCCTCTTTATTCATGCTCCTGCCAAGCACTTTTCCAAAGATAAGTTAACCATTAAGAAGTAAAGACTTCATCCTCCTTTCAGCAGGTTCCGAGCACAACCTTGGGATGTAAAATAAACATGTGCTCCAGTCCACTGAATGTTCAACTTTCCACATTGAACTCAGCTCCTAAGTTTCCTCAGGAAGGAGTTGGGTGTCCTAGCATTCAGTGCCAAAAATTTGTGAATCACCAAAATGACTCACCCCCTTGTCGACAAGGGGGTGTTATCATTTACTTAATATCTTTTTTTTTTTTTTTTTTAAATGTATAAGTGTAATGTTTAGTAAAGTTAATTGAAGTTAAATGAGAACTTGTAGACACATTTGAGTATATAGGGTAGCGTTAGATAAAAATAAATTTTCACGGGTCAAGATAAAATATATTAAGGTCATAAAAATACATTTCTTGCAAAATTTGAGTGAAATAATAATAATCGTGTAGTATTTAAGAAAACCGTCGTAATTATATAAATATAACAATTTATATACAAAATAAATTTAAAACACTGGGTAAACTCATAATATTATTTTAATAAACTTAATATGAGTATAAAAATATATCGGGATAATTTTTGGAAGTAATGGATCAATTGTTCAAAATAATTAATCACGCGATAACGTTTATTTAATATGAGATTAGACGTTTAATGTGAAATGCAAAACCATGCATGAACTACTGTGATGACAATGATGTTAATGATATGTAGACTAAACTTAGGGGCTGTTTGATAAAATGATATGATTAAGCGCTGAGTGAATCAAAGTTACTGAATGATTTAAAGATCCTGAATGAACTTGGTTCTGAATCATAATGAACGTTTGAAGATTATTCTAAATCAGCGCTCTGAATGATTCAAAATTACCATTTTATCCCTTGTACGCACTTATATTAAAATAATTTTTTTAACTCATTAATAATTATCTCACGTTGATTAAATGATTAAAATTAACTTATTATGTGAAAGAAAATGTATCACGAAATAATCTTACTATCTTATAAATGTCAGATTCAACTTTTTTCTTTGCACATATTTTTTTATTTATTAAATGTCATTAATTAAATACACCCCCTCAATGAGAATTACAATTAAAAGATTTCATTGTACAAATCAAGCGCGCTACTAGACAAAAAAAACAAACAAATAAAATAAAACAAACTAAGCAAAACTCCAAACCAAACTAATCGCTAAAACTATTGTCCAAAAATGTACAAACTAAATAAATTATTTGCCCAAAAAATTAAAGCGGAAATCCTACTGGTACAAGTAGATCGATTTTAAAATAACAAATTTATATTAAGCTCCTAAAATTAAACATTTTAATATATATGAAATAATGCAAAAGTAATAGTTCTCCTTTTAATATATATGAAGTAATGCAAAGTACTGGTCCTCGTTTTTGAGTAAAGTTAAAATGAAAAATAGAAGAAAGTCATTTATTAAAAATAGAAAAGGATTGAATGAGAAGTGGTGGGCGCTGTATCATTTTTCATTGTTATAGCCATGCATGATTCAGAAGCTGTCATAATCGTTCAGCGTGAAATATTCTTTTATCAAACAACAATGGCTCTGACCGATTCATGTAATATCCTCTTAATTGACCAATTCAAAGGCTATCAAACAGGACCTTAGTCTATATGAAATGTCCTTGATGATTGATCATGAATTCACAGCTAAACCATTAAGGTTACGCGAATTTAATACTTGTAAACCTAGTTTACGATAAACGATGAAATAGTAAAATTGAGAAATGACCGGAAATTGAGAATTGTGACATTCTTCCCATGTCAGCGGAATCACGTCCTCGTGATTCAATTAATGATACTATAGTCCGAACCGCGACAAAGGTTCTAAAATTTCGTGCTCGTACGAATAGTCTAAATGATCATGCCAATGCTCATGCATATGGGTTCCTCATCCAACTAAATACATGCTCGTGATTAGATTTGATAGGGTAAACTTACCCAACACCGAACGTATCCCTCAAAAGACCTTTTGAGTAAAAACTTGACTCTTAGCTTGATTTTCGCAACTCATCAAACAAGAACTGTCACTAGATCAAGCTAGGAATCAATTTGTTAGTATGATAGGATTCAACATC
Organism: Chrysanthemum seticuspe; assembly: GCA_019973895.1. Taxonomy (NCBI): domain Eukaryota; kingdom Viridiplantae; phylum Streptophyta; class Magnoliopsida; order Asterales; family Asteraceae; genus Chrysanthemum; species Chrysanthemum seticuspe. The sequence continues at coordinate 341,454,937 of BPTQ01000007.1, read as the reverse complement.
CTTGAATGAAGTCTTTTGAAAGATCCGTTCGTTCTTGGATTTGCTTACACAAATCAAATCAACAACATAATTTACAACTAAAGTCAATATCGATAGGTCTCAAATTAATCAATGTCGTGAACGTGGTAAAAATTGGAAGGAAGTTATGCACTCAAAATCATGTCGTACAGAAATAAGGTAGTTGTTCGAAAGAATGTACCCGTTACGCGTTGCGGGCTTCCTCGGTACCCAGATAGAATGCTCGACCACGTGCGGGGGGAACATCAATGTTCTGATCTTGTGGGCCTTCTATTGCCAACGCCAGGTTTGGACGATTACCTTCTTGGTTAGGTGTTCTTTTTAACTTTGGGCAGGTGTTCCGAAGGTGATCCAGACTTCCACACTCGTAACATGCTTTTCTTTGTCCTTGGTTCCCAGTCCTGTTTGAGCAATTCCGCGCGATGTGGCCCATCTGTCCACATTTGTGGCACTTTGAGCAGTCTCCTGAGTGATGATAATTACATCTAGTACACATAGGATGTGGACCTGTATATCCTTTGCGCTCCTGAGTGGTCGCTCCATAGTTCCTGGTTATTCGCTGCCTCTTGTTTTGCTGATCCTGGTCTCGACTTCCCTGGCGATCCTCCTGTCGCTTCCGTCCATTGTCGTTTGCTTTTGTTAGTTCTCCAGACCTGATCACATCATTTGTCAAGCGATATGCCATGCCCACAGCGGCTTGCAGAGTGGTTGGGTTCGACGAGGTGACGTCCCTCCTAATTTTCGGTATCAATCCCCATATATATCGGTCGATCAACTTCTCCACAGTGGAAACCATGTGAGGAACCATCCTAGTTAACTCGTGGAAACGGAATGTGTACTTGTCGACCTCTACTCCAACCATCAAGTGATTCTAAAATTCCGCTTCCAGCTTCTGCACTTCATCTTTTCTGCAGTACTCATCAGTTAGTAGTTTCTTAAATGCTTCCCAAGATAACGCATTTGCAGCCCCTCTTCCTCTAGTCTGCAGTTGGTTGTTCTACCAGGTCAATGCTCGACCTTGTAGTAGACCAGCAGAGAACTCAACCTTGTTTCCTTCAGCACACTTCGTGATACTAAGTTTCGACTCAACATTCTCGAACCAGGTTAACAGTCCAATGGCACCCTCAGTACCATAAAATTCCATCGGCTTACATGTCATGAAAGTCTTGTAGCTGCATCCATGACCAGTGTTTGAAGTACCTTCTCCGTTGTTGGTTCGTCTAGCATCAAGGTGCGTCATAATTTGGGTGAGTAGATCTGCTATTCCAGTCGCGTTGTTGTTTGGATTGTCATTGTTGTTTGGGTTGCCGTTGTTGTTGACTCCTGAGCGTGTGTTTCTGGCAGCCATGATCCTGCAATGGACCAAAATATCGGGTTGAGTAAATGACACTCGGACGAAGGCAGATGAGGTTTAGAATGGTGGTAATGTGTTATAGTGATCGAAACATGACAGGAACAGAGACATGCTATGTCTAACAAGTCGAAAGATGGAAAAGAGAAGGTATAAACAAAGTACGGTAACATAGACGTGAATATAAAAACATGCTATGCATACCCACCCAACCAATGCAGTTTCAGGTGACCAGACTCTAAAGACTCGACTAAACATGATTTAAAACTACCACTCTTATCATTGCATGGTTCTTCATAAATTAGACATAGTTGATCAGGCTATGTATACTTTATGATTAACGATGCAACGATAGGACTAGTTGACTCGGATGGTGTTCAATGTTTAATAAAAATAAAAATTTATTCCGGTTATAGCTGTGATTTTTATTTTTGAAAAATCGGCATTCTCTATAACCTTTGGCTCTGATACCAATCTGTCACACCCTCGCCGGAGGCGGAAACACGAGGTGTAACGGAAGGGAACATAAGCACAAGATAATAGAACATACCAACGTTAAGATTTAAAAGAAAGAGTACACCATTACAATACCAGTTTAGCCGACATCGGCAAATATAGTACAAAGTTTAGATTCCAAATATAGCGTTTTATTACATAACGATTTGTAGTGACAAGTGAAAACTTCATTATGCAAGACCTGGTAGAAAAAGCTTACTAACGACCACCTGAAATGCATGAGAGAAAAACGGGTCAACTATGAAAATAGTTGGTGAGTATACACGTTTCGTAAAATAAGAAAACTCGTAAGAAAGAGACAAAGGTTTCGGTCATCGGAAATAGTCCACCAAGCAAAGGCATCGTAAATCCACTCAGTTCCAAGTTCCGGCCATACAAAACTTGCAACCTGTGTGTTCACAACCCATTGCACAAAAATATAGTATATCTAGCTTATGTTCATGCACACATTGCCAAATGAGGTCACAAAGCAAAGGCATTGTAAATCCACTCAGTTCCAAGTTCCGCCCATACAAAACTTGCAACCTGTGTGTTCACAACCCATTGCACAAAATATAGCGTATCAAGTAGTCAAGTATAAGTGGTCATAATAGTTCACAATATAGTACCACGTATATAATAATGTATGCCAGGCAAAGCCCCTAGAATAAATAATATGCGTCCCGTAACATAGTGGACGAGAGGTTGGCCGACCTCTAATAGCGCTATCCATACTACTTACTAATAGGAGACTAACAATGCGAATGTACGAACAGTACATCATACAACTATTATATACAATTAAGAACACTACGAACAAGGGAGAATTTGCACACTCCACCAATAAGGCGAGAATTTTTGAGAACACTCCGTAACATAGTGAGACACTCTGCTCCGGACTGGGGAGGGTTTCGGTTGCTCCGAACAAGGGAGACTTTATAGTGATGCTCCGAACATGGGAGACTTTAGGTCAAGGTCATAACAAGTACGGTTCAATAAGTTCAAACAAGGCATAATTTTGTAATTAAGTTCAAGGGTTTGATTCAAGTTCAAAGGTTCAAACATAATGAGTTCATAAACTAGAAATCAATTTAGTTCAAATATGGTTCATGCATTTCGCCCCAAAATATAGTAAAACGGCAAAAAGGGGATGTGATTACTCACTTGATGAATTGATGCGATGACAAAAGTGGTTACACCGAAAAGTAGCGTGAATCTCGAAACTGACCTATTATGAATGATATGATATGTAATAAGTCATGATGTAATGTTATGCATGCAATTCGGATGATATTTATACCACTTATGAATTTTTGAAAACAATACTTTTTGTTGAAAATATAATCTTTTAACGTCTTGACCATTTTTAAATTACTTCACATGTATTTACATTGAAATGATATCCGACGATAATCATTTAGTGATTTATTGTGAAATTATAACTTTTCGTCGTAAAATAATGTCATTGAAATTTCCATGAAAGTGACTAAAACGGCCTCTAAAAGCTAGTTGTAAAATGGTGCACGTCGAGTGTTAGGAAGCAAACTCAACGGTTTTAGGAAGCTTGTATCATTATCTCAAAGTTTTAGCATTTAAGTTTCCATCCTAAAGGTCTCGAACATAAAGAAAAATAGAGGTTAAATATGGTACTTATGTCCCAAAATATAGTTTAAGGATGATTTTTCGACAAAGTTTGAGTAAACGTATTTAATTCATTACAACTCCGTTAATTAAACGGTCGGACATTTTGAAAAATATACTTGGCGATCTCACTTTTACTAGAAGACATCACTTTATAAAAAGTTCTAAATCAATGTTAAAAACAACCTTCAACTTGGTCTCTAGTTTTGCCGCAAAACTTGTCTATTAGAAATCAAGATAGTTTTTCTTATATGATAAAAGTTACGGCAACTTTTGTAAACGTGTATAATTTAATCGTTACAAATCCGTTTTCTACGTTTTAAAGGTCCTTAGCTTTGTATCGAAGTATACTAACATATCTTTGACAAGTCGACATAATTTACAACGCCCAAGCTTCATTTTTGACTCGTACAAAATAAACAATGTTTGCTGAAATTCCAGAAATTTATATTTTTCGGCGCCAACTTGAAAAATTCATAACTTCTTCGTTATAACTCCGTTTTAATCCGTTCAAGCGGCCACGGTTTCGTTTTAAAGTATATTTTCTAAATATCTAGGCCAAAAAATTTTACCTACTGTCGGATTTTCCAGATTTCGAAAATAAGGACAGACCCTTTTGCAAACTTGTCGATATGAGTTTTTCTCGCGCCAAACCTATTCTAACCCATTCAAAACAACTCCGAAGCTATTCTAATCCTACTGTTAGGAATTAGAAATTCCAGGTATTAAATAGTCGGTCACCTCAAGTATATGTAATCGTTAGAAAGCTCGTAGTCGTAGTTCTTTTATGTTAAGTAGTATTTAGTTTAGTAACACCGTGGAGGACGGACGGGTCTTTACCCACTGTATGCCTGATCCACAGCCCGAAATGTGGCGATTTATGTAAGACTATATATACTCTCTACCTTCCAAGGTAGAGAGTTGGAGCTCATAATAATATCTTTCACTTTCTCTCACTAAGTTCCCTAAACCTCTAACTTTCTCTCTCTAGAATTCCATTTATACGCCACTTTGTGTTATGGTTTGATGTGTATGTGAAAACTAATATCTTACAATTGGTATCAAGAGCCATGGTTAGATCATATCTTGCACATATTTGGATTTTTAGTGGTTTTTAGGTGGTTTTTGAGTTTGAAAAAGTTTAGTAGTTTGTGCATCATTTGGTTGATTTCTTGTGTTAAAGCTTGGATTTTGTTAGTACTTTTATGTTTAGAATCATCACAAGTGTTTAGGTTTTCATTTGGTAAGCTTGAATCATCTTGGTTAGGTTGTTTTTGGATTGTAAAGTGATGTTTATGTGGTTTTTTTTGCTAGCAACTTGATATACGGATTTATTTCTTCGTAGCGACTTGCTTCACAATTTTGTAGCGAGTTACAGTTTTGGAGCTAGCGACTTAGACCTAGCGATTAACAGTACAAGTAGTGGACTCTCCACTACGGGTAGCGATTTGGTGGTAGCGACTTGGTCTGTAGCGAGTTGCTCTTTAGCGACTTGAATCTTTAGCGACTTGAGTAGCGAATTGCTGCCAAAATTTTGCTAGCGACTTGAGGTTTAGCGAGTTACTACTTAGCGACTTGCATTTGTCTAGCGACTTAGGACTTTAGCGACTTGGGGTGTAGCGAATTAGGTGTTAGCGACTTGGTGCATTATCTTCTAGCGACTTGGGTGATTGTTTACGGTTTTCTCTTGATTTAGTAAAATCCCATGAAAGAATCTATTTCCCGGTTTAATCATAGAGTTATAAAATCCCGTATAATCTGTTAACATGTCTACCAACGTTCCTACTATCATCTCCACTGTTGCCGAGGATGTTCAAGCAGCTGGTTCAGACACTCGTCCACCCATGCTTGACAGAACTGACTACGATTCTTGGGCTCAACGAATCAGATTGTACTGCCTTGGAAAGGAAAATGGTGAAAACATTCTCAAATCCATTGATGAAGGACCGTATCGAGTTGAGACGACTAGAGATATACTTGATACTAATGAAGATGGAACTAATATTTACGGAATGGACATACCTAAAATGTATGATGAGCTTGATAATAAGGAGAAAAAGAGATTCGATGCAGATATCAGGGCTTCTAACATTGTTCTTCAAGGTCTTCCTAAAGACATCTACAAGCTGATCAATCACAACACCGAAGCAAAGGCAGTATGGGATAATGTCAAGATGCTTCTCTCAGGGTCTGAATTAACTATGGAAGACAGAGAATCACAACTCTATGACGAATTTGAACACTTCAAGATGAAACCTGATGAGAGTGTCTATGAGTACTATGTGAGATTTCATAAGTTGGTGAATGATATGAGGAACATCAGAATGACTATGCCTAACATTCAGCTGAACTCAAAATTTGTGAACAACATGAATCCCGAATGGCACAAGTTTGTCACCTCTGTGAAGCTCACTAAAGGATTGAAGAATTCAAACTATGAGCAACTCTATGCCTTCCTCCTTCAGAATGAGAGACATGCTATGTTTGAAAAAATGATTCTTAATCAGTTTAAAACCAACCAGGGAGAGTCAAGCTCGTCCAATGACTCAACTGCCTTCTACTCAAACATCGGAATCACAACCAAAGCCTCACAAGTCATACCCTTGGGTAATGGTAATCACAAACTCATTCCCGATCCTATATTCAAACAAGCTGATGCTGATGCACACGTGGGCAACTTCATTAATCAACTAGCTCTTCTGATTAGTCAAAACATGAATTCTCTCCCACAAACCAACAACAACCTCAGAACAGCATCTAACCCACACAATCAAGCTACTGTTAAAGATGGGAGGATCGTGGTGCAACCAATTCAGGAAAGACAGTATGATCAGGGAAGAGGTGGAGCTGGTAGAGGTTATGTTGGTAATCAGAATCGAGGAAGGAATGGTAATCAAGGTCAAGCTAAGCCGATCAAATGCTATAACTGTGGTGGTGAGGGACACATTGCAAGGAACTGCACATCTCCAAAGCTTCCACAGAATGCTGATTACTTCAGAGATAAGATGCTGCTTGTACAAGCTCAGGATAATGGTGCTGCTTTGGATGAAGAGGAATTGCTGTTTCTAGCTGAGGGCAATGCCAAGACCTATGATGCAGATGTGGATGAGCAGCCTATTCAGGAGATAGGTCACAATCATCAGAATGCCTTTCAAGTCGCTGATTGTGATGCATACGACTCTGATGTGGATGATGGACCTACTGCACACACAATCTTTATGGCTAGCATTTCTCCAATGGTTTCTCCCAAGGTCTCCTCTTCACCACAAGCTGGCCCTTCCAAAGACAAACTCATCTCAGAGGTACTAAAACTATACGATGATGCTGATGTGCAAAAGATGCATGACAAAGTACTATCAACTGAAACTATTGAATCAAATATTGAAAATATGGGTAATATCAATGTTGTCCCATATGATCAATATGTGAAACAAAGTGAAAGCGAAGTTGTACCAAGTGATGCATCTCCTGCAGTCAACAATGACTATATTTTTGATGAATACACTGCCTGTGCCCCTGATGATTCTGTAATTTCTGAACTAAATGCCTATAAAGAACGTGTTGCTATTTATGAACAACGTGCAAAATTTGAGTTGACCACTTGTGAGCAGGAAATGGATGACCAAGTGCGTACAGTCATTAGAAAAAGTAATTTTAGAGAAGAAGTATTGAAACAAGAATTAAATTCCTTGCAAGAAAAGCTTTCTAAAACAGCTAAGCAAAAACAAGAACTTCAAGAAAATGTGAAAATGCTTAAGCAAGAATTTAATGCAAAGGAATCAAAACTCTTGAAAGATTTTTCTAATTTGAAAACTTTGAAAAACAAACTTGAAAACAAGTTGTACATACAAGGGAACACCATTCAGACTGCTCACATGATCACTAAGCATAGGGTCTTAAGCGATAAGCATAGCATTCCCCTTGTTAAGGAACCAAATCCAGAGGTCATTAAAAGGGCTAGAAATGCTCATAAGGTTCTTTATGATGGCAATGAAATCCTTAAACCTAGACAGAAACCTAGTTGCGTTGAGTGCACTGAGGAAGATAAGAAATCAGATGAAGTCACTAGGGAAAAGATGAACATGAAATTAGATGATCCTAAATGTAGAGAGAAGAAAATAAAGATCACACCCCATGATTACAAGAAGGAAAACTGGATTTCCTTGAACATGTTTAAGCCTCAGACATTGTTGACTCCCGAACAAGTCTTCTGGAAAATGGATTTAGATAAGCAGAAAGCTGAAAATATTGTTGAAACAAACCCTCCCCTTTGGAAAATGCCTAGAGTGACTGTGTATCCCCCTAATACACCAATGCATCTTGTTCCGAGAACAATTGCCACTAAAAGCAAGACCTTAATTAGCCAATATGTTATATTTCAACTATTTGTTGATTTTGAGAAAACTTGCAAGAAAAGGATCACACCCACTGGTATAACGGAAGGAGAAAGGGGTTTTGAGCAAATGAAAGAATGTTACTTAACTGAGGTCATGCCTTTCTTTAAACTTCTAAAAGATCACTTTGAGAGTCTTAAAAAAGGGATAGAAACTGATATTAAGGGAATGGAAAAGGAATTTGATGCAATGATAGTTGAAGTTAGTGACTATGAGCGAGCACTAAAATATAATGAGATTGAGAGGAAGAACTTGCATACACTAAATGAGAACCTGATTTCTGAATGTATTGCTCAAGATGTGTTTTTCACTGCTACAAATTGTTCCATTAATGCTTCCAAATTTCATGAATTATCGGTTGCCCTGAAAGTCTCCCATGATCGTGTCATTGAGCTTGAAAAAACTAATTCTGAACTAAACGAGAAAATTGAACTGGATGATCACGACAATTTGGTTAAACATTTTTCTAAACTAGAAGTTGAGCATTTTAATTTACAACTAAAATATCAACATCTTAAAGAAAGTGTCAAAACTTCAAATATCAAGACATCCTCAGATGCTCCAGAGTTTGATGCAGTTTTTTAAATTAACAAACGTGATGAGCAGATTCAAGCTCAGTGCAACACGATCAAAAAGTTGAAAGCCCAAATCTCTCAATTAAAGGGTCTAACGAACAATATGACAGGCTCCCAAATGCCTCCTCTTTTAGATTCTCAGAATTCTCAAACGTTTCATCTTCAAAACCTAGTAAATGCATTACAAAAGGAAAATGAAAGTTTTCTAGAAGAAAATGAAAAGGTTAAACGTCATTTCAATGAGTTATTTGAATCAATAAAGGTCACTCATAACAAAAATAACGAACAAATAGCCTCATTGCAAAAGGAAATTGAGAATCTGAAGAGTCAGGTAAAAGGGAAAATGCCAATGACCAATGGGGAGAATGGTGTATCAAAGGTTCACTCTTGTAATAAATATGCTTTGCCTGTGACATATGTCCCTCCTCATCTAAGGAACAACAAACTTGCTATTCAAACATACTTCTCATCCCTTAAGGATTGCCTAGAATGTCTGCGTGAGATTGTTGAAGAGGATAAGTTAGAGAAACCTCATGATAATGCAATTGGACATGCATGCTTATATGCCAAACGATCTCAAGAAATCTTAGAATGCTTGATCACAATATGCCCAAAGTCATTAGGTGAGAGAGTTAATCCTTTGATTCCATGCTCGATGCCTAATGCCAAGTATGATATTCATTCGATTCCCAATGTTTTGAATGTGAACCGTAGTGTGCCTTTAAGTAGTTCAGATTCCAGATCTGTCAATGCTAAGAAAGAGAACTCAAGTGTGCCTTCTAGGAGTTCAAATGTCAGTACTTCTAGTCTCCAGAAAGTGAACCTTAGTGTGCCTGCATGTAGTTCAGATCCCAGCACATCTAAACAGGTGATGCAAAGAGTAGTAAAACCAACTAATGTTCCCATTCCCTCTACAGGAGTAATCAGTGACATTAAAGGGAGCAGGTCAAAGTCTCAAGACAATACAAGGAATGATAGGACCTCTCAAGCTAAGAATGTGCACTGGAAAAGAGTAGAAGAACAATCTAGGAACTTTAAGTTTGAATCGAATAAAACGAATCGTGTTGATTCTAGTATTAGCCATAGGCGTACTGTAATTAATTCGAATTCTGATACTATTTGCAAACCTTGTATTGATGTCTGCTTGAATTCTGTCTCTAATCATGAATGTGGTTGATAACGCTACACGCGTCGTTCGGGGTCAAAGGAACTTCCTTTTCTTCGAGCAAGTTTTATAACACCCTAGGCAGTGAACCTAATCGTTGTAGTGTAGTAATTAGGGTAAGCCATGGGTATTGATATCGTTCTCTAGGGGAATAGGAATGCTAGTAGGGAGTTACTATGCTAAGGTTAAGGTTGAGGAAGATTATTTTTTATCTTTTTATATTTTATGAAAATGGAAAGGTACGAATCTCGGGTATTGGATTTGGGGGGTTGGTATTTCTACCGATTACTCTACTATTATCTAATTATCTAAACTAAGGTTGTGGGAGTCTATGTCTAATTAATGTGTGCTCGTATGATAGTTTAAAGATGTGTTTACTTAGTTTGTATTACTCCTTAATTATCTCCTATTGATGGTTGAGTGTCACGTCTTATTCCTAGTTGCTTTGTGTGTCTAAAGTTGTAGGGTATGCGTTTCTCCCTAACTCTTTGAACTTACCAAAGGGTCTTGTCTACAAACCCACTAGAGATTATAGACTCCTACTCTAAGGCACTCTTCGGATGGTTTAGCCTACAATCACTCAGGTAATTATACTCTAAGGTTCACAAAGATGAATCAAGCATTAAGTGCACAACGGATGACCTATCGCATTACTAGATCATAAATCAACTAAGATAAGAAACAACCAATCAATATTCAATAATTAAGTTTCATACTTCCTAAGCAAACACACAAATAAATTAGCCGGACATGGAGAACATGCAAGCATACACACAAATAATCAAAGACATAATTGAATTAATGAAGCAAAGACTTATCTTGATGTAAGTTAGGGTTAAAAACCCTAAAATACTGTACAAGACACCTTAGGTTCGGTTTTAGGTTTTTACTCCAAAGACTCTCCACACAAAGACTGAAAAATTCGGATTCTATATATAAGATTACAATTGCGACGGCGTCACCTTATGTTTAGTGACGCCGTCGTGTCGCCGCCATTAGGGTTTCGTCTTGGCCACGTTAACCTTGCGACGGCGTCACCTTATGACCGTGACGCCGTCCTCTTCAGCTTCTGACGTCGTCTGGATTGCATCTAGGCCGTCTGAGTAGCGACGGCCTACTCTTTCACCACTAGACGCCGTCTCTTGAAAATACGAGTTTTGAGTTCTGTCCCGTCACAATAATTTTGGGACGGCGTCACCAATAGCACCTGACACCGTCGCCTTCTGACTTCAGCAACTGTGAGTGCCTTGATTTCGACTTTGGCCATTTTCTTCATATATTCGCGCCTTTCCGTCCAAATAAGTGCCATTCCAGCATTTTGCCTTCACGAGACCTAAAAAGTGAAAAGGAACGATATTAAGCAATAACGGATACAAAAGTGATCAAATAAGGACTTAAACGACCCCTCAAAATGGTATCTTTTAAAACCTTATCAAATATCCCTACACTTGTTATTTGCTTGTCCTCAAGCAAATGTGCTTTTAGCCAATTAATTTATAAGTTAGGGGTCATGAAGCATTAATTCAAAACAGTCCACAACACATATAAGCCCCGCAAAAGTCATAACAAGCACGGAAATTACATACTAGCACCTCACATGGGGTGTTTGGATACTCACATCTCTCTCGGGTGTATAAATGAAATATAACAATTATGGAAATGGAAGATAAACACTCATTAATCGGTCCTAGTACATAGATTACCATAGGCTTGAGAATAGATCAAACCTTCATCGCTTTGGCGTAAGCACCTTGGAAAGACTATCAAAGAGGTCTTTAAAGGGTTGTAACGTTAGGCTTACGGTAGGGAAATAAGGGTTTGGTGGGATAGGCTATTTAGTGGTGGTAAGTCAAAAATCTCTATGTTAAATGCATATGAAGAATGGCGTTGCTAAGCCAAGATTCGACACTTTTTTTTTTTTTTTTTTTTTTTTTTTTTTTTTTTTTATCACTCTATTTTTTTTCTTTTTCTCTTTTTCTATTTTTTTTTTCGATTTTTTTTTTTTTTTTTTTTTTTTCATACACTTTTACTCTACCATCCTCTAAGATAACATCAAAATACTAGGGATTTATAAGCATATCCCTACACTTGAGTTTTTATTACTCTAACACTAATTTGACCCGAATTGAAAAGATCAAAACACTTGGGGTACATTATTACGCAAACAAAGGGAATTTGAATTTAACGTTCCCTTCCCGTTATTTCATAAAATTTAACTTTTTCCATGAATCCCAATCATCCCAAAACTGTATACAAAGGATATGACTCGACTTAGCAACTTATGCAAGCAACTAGATAATTGAACTAAGGGTTTGGGGTGATAACAAATATTTGCACTAAAAGTGAGTGCATAAGGGGTAGGCTAAGGCGATTTGGGTGTATATTTGGGGGTGGGGTGTAAACAATGCTCTTCATTGATATTCCGGAAAAACCGAAATATCACGAGAACCGCGAAAAGGATAGGCTCTGAGGGGTTAACTAGGGGTATCGTGTACTAAAGATGAGTACAACGCAAAGGGTGTGGGGGAATTACTCAACCGATATGGAAGAAGTAATTATATTACAGGTATCAAACAAGGGTTATCCTAATGCCTCTTATCATTTAGTTATTCCTAACTACACAAGTGTAGCCTCACTTGCGATCTCGGAATGCATCACAAAACAAGTTCTAGAATCTATTATACTACCGGTTCACACTCTAAGCATTAAAGATGAATGCTTTAATTCCTACTAATCTAAGGGCGATCCTCACATTTTGGTGGAATTTGGGTGGTAAAGGGTTTTTTTGTGCTAGTCATGCAACTTCCTATCCGTGAGACGCTTTTGTTAAGACTAATGGCCCACTCCTATATGTCATGAAAAATTTTAAATTTGGTGCCAAAATTACCCTAACCGACATTTTCTCATGGTTTATTACACAAATACAATTGGACAAAGCAAATAATCAAGGATAAGCATAGTTTCAAAGTTCCCGTTTTATTTTCCCTCCCTACATTTAAACTGAACATTGTCCCCAATGTTCCCCGAAAGTATCAAAGTTATGATAATGGAAGGTAATTAAAAACGAAAGAAACTAATACTCCCCTGATTAGCTCGGTAGGATCCGTGTAAAGTGGTGGTTAAACTCTTTTCCAAGAAGAATTATTGCGTGAAAAGCTCCTTCCAATCTTATGTAACTTCTTCTTGACAAACTAAACTTGCACACTTGAAGAGAACAAACGAAACCTTCGCGTAAAATCGGCGGTAATAATATATAAGACTCGATTTAAACTAGGATATAATGCTTGTGGAATGGATGTTTACAGAATTTCTAAGAAAATTAAGACCTGGAAAATTCCAAAAATTTATAAGTAGCTCAGAAAACGAGAAAAAGTAATCTGATGTTTTTACTCCTTCCTGACGCCGTCAGGTTGCAATCCTGACGCCGTCAGGTTATCCTGACAAAAACTGGTCTGCGATTTTCTGGAAAAAATTCTGGAAAATTTACATCTTTAGAATCTGGAAAAATTTCTGCAAAACATCCATTATGACTCGATACAAGCATTTGACTCGAACAAACAAACATAAATATCTTTTAATTAATTGTTATTCTCATGTTTACGTTTCTTTTGAAAACGTGTGTAATCCTCCCTACACTTATCCCTTATGTAAAATACCTTTATATGCAATTAAGACGAGGTTAAAAACAAAATAAAGCATTTTCACAAATTTAAACATGAGGATAAACAATTAATAAAAGATATATGACACTAACAAGCAAACAATTAAGCATGGGTTGCCTCCCACGAAGCGCTTTTCTTTATTAAAGAGTCTTGTAGCTAGACTCGTAGTCGTGCTCCTACGTTTTCTCATTACCTATCCTCTCGTGCTCATACTTAAGCCATTCCAACGCTCTTTCATTCTTTTTGTAATCATCTCCTAATTCAAGGCATTTTTTGTAATACCGCTTAGTTTTCTCATATGGGTACCTAAGTCCATTCTGCTTATCCCTTTCACTAAGCAGTGGAATAGGGGTCATTCTATTACAAACCTCAATGTCCTTATGTTTAAACCTAGGATGAGCGCGTGGCATTTGGTAGATGAAATCTTCAACTTCATCAGAGAATGTAATTAGACCATCAATCATCCGTTCATTCAACCTAGTCAATTTTTTGAAAGGTTTTCCAAAAATTACTTGAGTGAGGTCCTTATCTATAAATTCTCCTAAGTCTTCTAAGACCATGAACTCTACCAAATAAGCAAAACTTCCGACAAACACGTGCAAATAAATGACTGCTTCAACAACATTGTTCCCTTGATAATTTAACTCATTGACCTTGATTTTGTTGTATAGGTCCCTCAAGATTAAGTTTAAAGGTAAGAATGAATTCAAATAAGCATCGAACCCTTCTAGTCCTATTTTGCAAGGGAATTGCATGTTAAAGGGGCCATCTTTCTCAATCCTACACCTAGGGTCAAAACATTGGGAGAGGTCTTCCTTAATGACCTCTCCGCTATCAAGTGCCTCACCATAATCAAATTCCTCATCAGAATCAGAGTAATAGAAAGGACTTTGTTGTTGCCAATTTATCTCATTATGCCCTAGGTGATTACCAAAATGGTGAGTGGGTGAAGGGTTTTGTGGGATTGCGTTCTCAATTTCGGGATTGGGAACGGGTAGAGTGAAGAATCTTCGACGGAAGATACGGATCATGGTGAGTGATGGTTTTTATGAACGAGGGTCACGAAGAAGGGGGATAGACTAAGAGAAATCTAAAAAATAAGAAAAATTTACTTGATAGGAATCAAGCAAAGAAACCTAAACGAGGTGGACTACTAACTAGCTATTCTATTCCCCGGCAGCTGCGCCAAAAACTTGATAACGCTACACGCGTCGTTCGGGGTCAAAGGAACTTCCTTTTCTTCAATCAAGTTTTATAACACCCTAGGCAGTGAACCTAATCGTTGTAGTGTAGTAATTAGGGTAAGCCACGGGTATTGATATCGTTCTCTAGGGGAATAGGAATGCTAGTAGGGAGTTACTACGCTAAGGTTAAGGTTGAGGAAGATTATTTTTTATCTTTTTATATTTTATGAAAATGGAAAGGTACGAATCTCGGGTATTGGATTTGGGGGGTTGGTATTTCTACCGATTACTCTACTATTATCTAATTATCTAAACTAAGGTTGTGGGAGTCTATGTCTAATTAATGTGTGCTCGTATGATAGTTTAAAGATGTGTTTACTTAGTTTGTATTACTCCTTAATTATCTCCTATTGATGGTTGAGTGTCACGTCTTATTCCTAGTTGCGTTGAGTGTCTAAAGTTGTAGGGTATGCGTTTCTCCCTAACTCTTTGAACTTACCAAAGGGTCTTGTCTACAAACCCACTAGAGATTATAGACTCCTACTCTAAGGCGCTCTTCGGATGGTTTAGCCTACAATCACTCAGGTAATTATACTCTAAGGTTCACAAAGATGAATCAAGCATTAAGTGCACAACGGATGACCTATTGCATTACTAGATCATAAATCAACTAAGATAAGAAACAACCAATCAATATTCAATAATTAAGTTTCATACTTCCTAAGCAAACACACAAATAAATTAGCCGGACATGGAGAACATGCAAGCATACACACAAATAATCAAAGACATAATTGAATTAATGTAGCAAAAACTTATCTTGATGTAAGTTAGGGTTAAAAACCCTAAAATACTGTACAAGACACCTTAGGTTTGGTTTTAGGTTTTTACTCCAAAGACTCTCCACACAAAGACTGAAAAATTCGGATTCTATATATAAGATTACAATTGCGACGGCGTCACCTTATGTTTAGTGACGCCGTCGTGTCGCCGCCATTAGGGTTTCGTCTTGGCCACGTTAACCTTGCGACGGCGTCACCTTATGACCGTGACGCCGTCCTCTTCAGCTTCTGACGTCGTCTGGATTGCATCTAGGCCGTCTGAGTAGCGACGGCCTACTCTTTCACCACTAGACGCCGTCTCTTGAAAATACGAGTTTTGAGTACTGTCCCGTCACAATAATTTTGGGACGGCGTCACCAATAGCACCTGACGCCGTCGCCTTCTGACTTCAGCAACTGTGAGTGCCTTGATTTCGACTTTGGCCATTTTCTTCATATATTCGCGCCTTTCCGTCCAAATAAGTGCTATTCCAGCATTTTGCCTTCACGAGACCTAAAAAGTGAAAAGGAACGATATTAAGCAATAACGGATACAAAAGTGATCAAATAAGGACTTAAACGACCCCTCAAAATGGTACCTTTTAAAACCTTATCAGTGGTGTTAATGTTCTGCCTAATGATGTTAATTGTCCAGTTAATATTGTTATTGCTAAAATTCATGCTAAGAAGGCTAAAAGGCAAAAACGAATGAAAATTAGAAAACAGTGGAAACCCACAGGAAGAATATTCAGTAAAATAGGCTATTATTGGATCCCTGTTGGTCATAAGACTAATCAGATAATGCCCACTAGAAAATGGATGCCTACTGGTAGAACTATTCCCTTAAGAAGTGATCACACTGTGAACAGGACTAATACAGACACTAGTACTGCATCTATTCACAATGATTCCATTGCCTCATTTTCTGATATAAATGCTTCTATTTCTGATGTGGGTGTTCCAACCATTGTTACTAACCAAATGGAACCAATTCTTGCATGGGGATCCCAATTATCCAGTTATCCATTCTTGTCTGTGTTCAACTGCAGATCGTTCAAATCGTTCTGTGGTACATGGACTCTGGCTGTTCCAAGCATATGACTGGCGACCGGTCACGGCTCATGAACTTCGTGAGCAAATTCATCGGGACTGTTAGATTCGGGAATGATCATTTCGGTGCTATTATGGGTTATGGAGACTATGTTGTTGGCAAAAGTGTTATCTCCAGAGTTTACTATGTAGAAGGTCTTGGTCACAATTTGTTCTCTGTTGGTCAATTCTGCGATTCGGATCTAGAAGTAGCCTTCAGAAAACATACCTGCTTCGTTAGAGAACTTGATGGTAAGGAACTTTTAAGAGGTTCACGTGGTTCTAATCTATACACCATCTCCATCGAAGATATGATGAAGTCTTCTCCAATTTGCTTGCTGTCAAAGGCTTCTAAAACAAAGTCATGGTTATGGCATCGTCGTCTCAATCACCTGAACTTCGGCACCATCAATGATCTTGTAACACCCCCAAAATTTCACAGCGGAAGCGTTCGGGTCATGGGGTGCCACTAAATCAATATACACAACACAAGGTAATAAAGAATGGAAATTCTATTCCATTTTCAAAATATAGATTAATTTAAGAAATAGTTTTACAACATTGTTTCAAAGTGCGGAAGTAAAGCCCATAAAAATATATGTTGTCCCATTAAAAGTTGTATTAAAATGTTTGGAAACACTTCGGATGCCAGTCTTCAACGAATGCCTTTGCCATTGCCCACGCCAAGTAATAAACCTGAGAAAAACATGCTAAAATGTCAACACAAAGGTTGGTGAGTTCATAGGTTTAAGTTATCAAGTTTTCAAGTTGGACCACAGTTGCACATATAGCATCTCAGTGAATGACACTATATGCAAAAAAAAAAAAAAAAAAAAAAGGCTATTACGCTAGTACCAGGTTCATGCGACCGAAACTACGACAGTGTGCATGCATCTAGAAGCATGATAAATAAAAGCCCAGCAAGTGTATTTCCAGTACACTCAATCAATACGATATGATATACGCCCGACGTTTGCCTATCCGGTCAAACTCGAACGGGGGTGTCATCCCCAATAGATCTATTCATAACAATCGCGCCTCCTCAAAGGGAACTAATGGTAGCATAGTTGGGATTCAAGGTTGTTTCACGTAATAGTGTTTTCAGTTTCAGGTCCGAAAAGAGTTTTGCATGTTTCTCACCCCATAGTTTTATAAAGCAAGTAATAAAAGTAAAAGTGGGGCTATAAACTCACCTCAGCAGTTCGGTGAATAAAGTATCAAGAGATCAAGTAACAAGTAGCTCCAACACGCAACCTAAATTAGTACAACAAGTCTCAGTTTGTAGTTTTGTGTGTTCACGACTCGAAGTGTGTGAATAAATATAAGTGTTTACAAGTGGTTATGTTTAATGTTGCTTGTGTGGCAAAGTTTACGTTTAAAATCGTTTCAAAATATTTTGTAAGTATTGGCTCATGGACAAATGTATATAAGAGTATAAAAATATTCGTGACGAGTGGGTTTCTGGTTCAGGAGCAACCGAAAGACTTAATACGAAAAGTATAATGAAAGTATTTGTGAAAGAAAATGTTTTGTAAACTAAAGATAAGTACTTTACGCTAAGTATTTATGCGACATGTACGTGTGTTTATATATTTGTTAGTGGATGATAAGTTTAGAAAATATTTATATTAATGTTATAAAAAGGTATAAGTTTGGGGTCCAAAAATAGTTGTTTAAATGTAAAAGTATATAAAAAAATGGTAAGTATTAAACTTGAGGGGTTGGAATTGTAAAGGGTTATATAAGTTATAAACTCATATAAGTTTTTAAGAAAAGTTGTTAAGTTTTTCAAATTAGAGGGCTAAACTGTCAAAATGGTGAAACTTGTATATAACAAAAATAAATGGGAAAACAGCCAGCGCTGGGATTCGAACATGTAACCTCTCGCTTGACAGCCCAACAGCCAAGCCAACTGAGCTAGGCTCGTTTTTGTGTTAACCTTTTCAACTTAAACGTATTTAAGGACACAACTTAACTGTTTTTCTTTTGTAAATAATTTCCTACTCAGTAGCCAAGCATGCATACTTGCATGTAAAAGTTCTATGTATTCCATCTTCTAAATGCTTGTTTCAATTATTCATGTCAACATTAAGTTATGAAAATGAGTTTTACAATTTAGCTTATTTATAATCACTTGGCCAACAGTTCGGGCCTTATGGCTCGTTATGGGTTTCGGTTTGGTTTAAGAAAATAATGTCGAGCTTAGGAGTTTACGGCTTATGCTTAGATATTTTTAAACAAACATGGTATGGCCACACAAACTCTTAAGACACAACCAAGAAACGTCCATGTAAGTCAAACGTATATATGTTGGTATGTTTGTCGAGTGTAAAGGTTTTAAGAAAATTCATTTGCTATGCTTTTAAGATTTAACATTTACGAATGACATAAAAGAAAAACAAAAATAAATGATATCCAAGTCTAAGAATGTGGTCGAGGCTTACAGTGAGTTCGGATTGTAAGTCGAATGAGAAAAGAAAGAAGCCAAGTAACGAGAACAATGTCGTTAACCCAACACTATTGACCCGTTGTGACTACCCACAATCTTCTAGCACTCGTACAGTGAATGTAGGTGGGATGTCGAGTGGAATGAGAAAACAAAGGAAGTTAAAAGATGTCGAACCCACGAGCCGAATATAACCCAAACTTGCTTCCAAGCTCCTAGCTTATTTCCAAGACTTTTTACCCAATCTTCCAAGACTAATCTTGAATACACTTAGAGGTTTATGTGAGATTTTGTAAATGAGATGTGTGATGGAGTTGTGGGTTCGTGGGTTTATAAGAAGAAAGGAAGAAGAGAACCTTTTAGTTAAAGACCAAGAGTCTTTGTTGAACTTGGATACATGCAAACTTGATTTTACTACAACCTAGGATGTATTTGGAAAACAAGCAAATGGGTTTGGCCTTTTGGAGTGGTATACGACAGATACAAGGACAAGAAAAAAAAAGGTGAGGTGAGTTGTGTGCATGGGGAACATGTTTCCCAAAGTCAAATGTCTAGTTAAAGCATTATGCTAGTTTAGTTTATGTTTTGGTTCTTGTCTAGTTCTAGTTCCAACCGAAAATCATAATACTAAATCTTATAATTTTGGTGTTGGGCTCGGCAGCTAGGCCCAAGGGAAATCAAGGTTTTGGGCTTGGTTCGGTTGTGGGTTTGAGTGCGAAAGGCTAAGCCCAAAAGAAATATCAACATGTTGGGCTCGGGTAGTGTTGGGCTTAGAGGCCCGATAAAAATATAAAAGTTTATTATTTATTTATTAAAAAAATTTTTATCGAGGTCGATGTGAAAAAAAAAATTTATCCCGTGACTTGTCGTGTTTAGAGTTCGAAACGAAGAAAAAAAATATAGTAGCGAAAATCGGAAGGGAAATTTACGAGTTGTTATAGTACCTACCCCTTAAAAGAAACCACGTCCTCGTGGTTTATGATGCGAGAATCGTCGAGGTCAATACGGTGATGAGATGTGAGAATATATACTTAAAACGTGACGTGGAAAAGGAATAGTCGTTTAAGGAAGATTTAATGACATGTGGTGATAAGTAAACAAAAGATAAAGGATTCATTAAGCGGAATATTCGGATTACAACGCGGTTACATAAAAGAGTACAATAGATAGGAAACTTAAAGGATTGCAATCTAAGAGGGCGGAGAATTTCTTTGTTATTGTCAGTTTAGATAGTGTTGAAGTTGATCTTGACCCTCTTCTTTTTCTCCAAGGAAATAAGCTCTTCCTCGGGCTGGTTCAATCTGGGTTTTTCCATTCTGATCCCTTGGATTGGGACACTCACTCTTGTAGTGTCCTCGTTCTCCACACCCGAAGCAAGTTATGTTAGCAAGATCCTTTGACTTGCAGTCTTTGGCCATGTGCCCAATCTTCTGGCAGTTGCGACATTTCACATTGCACTGACCACTGTGGTGGAGTTTACAACGGTTGCACAAAGGGTGCTTTCCTTCGTAGCCCTTCTTTTCTTCTGTTCCAGCAGAGCGGACCTTAGCTGCTTCTTGCCTCTTGTTTTGATTGTTGTTGTTGTCCTTGGAGTTATCACTCCACTTCCGCTTGTTGTTATCTGCTGCTTCAGCGGCATCCTCAATCACTTGATCCATTAACTTGTTTGACACTTCAATAGTCTCGTGAAGGTCAGCAGCCTTGGAGGTAGTTACATTTCCTTTAATAGATGGAGGTAGCCCTCCGATGTATCGCTCTATCAAGCGAGTTTCAGTTGGTACCATCTCTGGACATAGCAAGGCCAACTCTTGGAAACGTTGGTTGTAGAATGCCATATCAGTACCCTTCACCTTGAGATTCCAGAACTCATTCTCCAGCTTCTTGACCTCATTGCGAGGGCAATATTTCTTGAGCACCATATCCTTGAATTCTTCCCAAGGCATGGCATAAGCAGCATCGATGCCTGCAGACTTCAGGTAATTATTCCACCAAGTTAAGGCAACCTCTTGAAAAGTGAACGAAGCAAACTTCACCCTATCTTCATCTTCACAGTTGCAGATCCTGAACACAGTTTCCAGCTTTTCAATCCATCGGGTTAAAACAACAGCTCCCTCCGTTCCATTATAACCGCCAGTCATACAGTTACGGAACTCCTTGTACGTGCAACCACGTTTATTACCAGTAGGCCTAGAAGTTCCAGCATCAGTGGTTGAGTTGTTCGAATTGATCGCAGCTAGCGCTGCTGCCACGCGTTCATTGACCAGTTGGTCAATCATGGCTTGATCCATAGCAGGTGGGTTTGCAGCAGCCCCGGCAGGAGCAGGAGTGGGAATGGGAGTAGCGGCGGGTCGGCCACGGGTAATTCTTGTTGACTTTCTCCTAGCCATCTTCTATGATACAAGAAAAGACGATAATTGAGTTTAGAATAGAAAGAGTAGTGGCCTATGGGGTTTACGAAGGATAGAACATATGAGTGAAATAAGAGGATGTGACCAATGACAGAGGTGGTTTTAAATATGTGGGTGAAAATAATATAACCAAGTAGTTAGTATGTTACATAAAGAAATAACATATAAGCAATTAAGGTCATAAATAGTGCGATATTGTAATAGTGGGCATGTTAAGCAGTTTAATATAGAGATGTAACAAGTATAAGCATTCGTAGTCTACTCTACACTATCCTTAAATTAATTATTCCTTAATCTCATTCAGTTTGTTACATCAACATTATTCTCATTTAAACTTCGCGACCCAATCAAACAAGAACAGCCTTAAAGTTTAAATATGAGTTAATTAAGAAACTTAATGATTTTGAGAAATAACTAATTTAATTCAAATAAGAGCTTATACGAACCTAAGATACAGTAGTAACACATAGCACGACTACATCGTGTAACAGTAGGCAAGGCATGGCAGACATTGGCAGCTGTGGCGGCGTTGAAGTGTTTTTAAGTAAATGTGGTTATAGTTTAGGTTTTGAAAAATACCTAATTCTCTATAACCTTGGCTCTGAATACCAATCTGTAACACCCCCAAAATTTCACAGCGGAAGCGTTCGGGTCATGGGGTGCCACTAAATCAATATACACAACACAAGGTAATAAAGAATGGAAATTCTATTCCATTTTCAAAATATAGATTAATTTAAGAAATAGTTTTACAACATTGTTTCAAAGTGCGGAAGTAAAGCCCATAAAAATATATGTTGTCCCATTAAAAGTTGTATTAAAATGTTTGGAAACACTTCGGATGCCAGTCTTCAACGAATGCCTTTGCCATTGCCCACGCCAAGTAATAAACCTGAGAAAAACATGCTAAAATGTCAACACAAAGGTTGGTGAGTTCATAGGTTTAAGTTATCAAGTTTTCAAGTTGGACCACAGTTGTACATATAGCATCTCAGTGAATGACACTATATGCAAAAAAAAAAAAAAAAAAAAAAAAATGCTATTACGCTAGTACCAGGTTCATGCGACCGAAACTACGACAGTGTGCATGCATCTAGAAGCATGATAAATAAAAGCCCAGCAAGTGTATTTCCAGTACACTCAATCAATACGATATGATATACGCCCGACGTTTGCCTATCCGGTCAAACTCGAACGGGGGTGTCATCCCCAATAGATCTATTCATAACAATCGCGCCTCCCCAAAGGGAACTAACGGTAGCATAGTTGGGATTCAAGGTTGTTTCACGTAATAGTGTTTTCAGTTTCAGGTCCGAAAAGAGTTTTGCATGTTTCTCACCCCATAGTTTTATAAAGCAAGTAATAAAAGTAAAAGTGGGGCTATAAACTCACCTCAGCAGTTCGGTGAATAAAGTATCAAGAGATCAAGTAACAAGTAGCTCCAACACGCAACCTAAATTAGTACAACAAGTCTCAGTTTGTAGTTTTGTGTGTTCACGACTCGAAGTGTGTGAATAAATATAAGTGTTTACAAGTGGTTGTGTTTAATGTTGCTTGTGTGGCAAAGTTTACGTTTAAAATCGTTTCAAAATATTTTGTAAGTATTGGCTCATGGACAAATGTATATAAGAGTATAAAAATATTCGTGACGAGTGGGTTTCTGGTTCAGGAGCAACCGAAAGACTTAATACGAAAAGTATAATGAAAGTATTTGTGAAAGCAAATGTTTTGTAAACTAAAGATAAGTACTTTACGCTAAGTATTTATGCGACATGTACGTGTGTTTATATATTTGTTAGTGGATGATAAGTTTAGAAAATATTTATATTAATGTTATAAAAAGGTATAAGTTTGGGGTCCAAAAATAGTTGTTTAAATGTAAAAGTATATAAAAAAAATGGTAAGTATTAAACTTGAGGGGTTGGAATTGTAAAGGGTTATATAAGTTATAAACTCATATAAGTTTTTAAGAAAAGTTGTTAAGTTTTTCAAATTAGAGGGCTAAACTGTCAAAATGGTGAAACTTGTATATAACAAAAATAAATGGGAAAACAGCCAGCGCTGGGATTCGAACATGTAACCTCTCGCTTGACAGCCCAACAGCCAAGCCAACTGAGCTAGGCTCGTTTTTGTGTTAACCTTTTCAACTTAAACGTATTTAAGGACACAACTTAACTGTTTTTCTTTTGTAAATAATTTCCTACTCAGTAGCCAAGCATGCATACTTGCATGTAAAAGTTCTATGTATTCCATCTTCTAAATGCTTGTTTCAATTATTCATGTCAACATTAAGTTATGAAAATGAGTTTTACAATTTAGCTTATTTATAATCACTTGGCCAACAGTTCGGGCCTTATGGCTCGTTATGGGTTTCGGTTTGGTTTAAGAAAATAATGTCGAGCTTAGGAGTTTACGGCTTATGCTTAGATATTTTTAAACAAACATGGTATGGCCACACAAACTCTTAAGACACAACCAAGAAACGTCCATGTAAGTCAAACGTATATATGTTGGTATGTTTGTCGAGTGTAAAGGTTTTAAGAAAATTCATTTGCTATGCTTTTAAGATTTAACATTTACGAATGACATAAAAGAAAAACAAAAATAAATGATATCCAAGTCTAAGAATGTGGTCGAGGCTTACAGTGAGTTCGGATTGTAAGTCGAATGAGAAAAGAAAGAAGCCAAGTAACGAGAACAATGTCGTTAACCCAACACTATTGACCCGTTGTGACTACCCACAATCTTCTAGCACTCGTACAGTGAATGTAGGTGGGATGTCGAGTGGAATGAGAAAACAAAGGAAGTTAAAAGATGTCGAACCCACGAGCCGAATATAACCCAAACTTGCTTCCAAGCTCCTAGCTTATTTCCAAGACTTTTTACCCAATCTTCCAAGACTAATCTTGAATACACTTAGAGGTTTATGTGAGATTTTGTAAATGAGATGTGTGATGGAGTTGTGGGTTCGTGGGTTTATAAGAAGAAAGGAAGAAGAGAACCTTTTAGTTAAAGACCAAGAGTCTTTGTTGAACTTGGATACATGCAAACTTGATTTTACTACAACCTAGGATGTATTTGGAAAACAAGCAAATGGGTTTGGCCTTTTGGAGTGGTATACGACAGATACAAGGACAAGAAAAAAAAAAGGTGAGGTGAGTTGTGTGCATGGGGAACATGTTTCCCAAAGTCAAATGTCTAGTTAAAGCATTATGCTAGTTTAGTTTATGTTTTGGTTCTTGTCTAGTTCTAGTTCCAACCGAAAATCATAATACTAAATCTTATAATTTTGGTGTTGGGCTCGGCAGCTAGGCCCAAGGGAAATCAAGGTTTTGGGCTTGGTTCGGTTGTGGGTTTGAGTGCGAAAGGCTAAGCCCAAAAGAAATATCAACATGTTGGGCTCGGGTAGTGTTGGGCTTAGAGGCCCGATAAAAATATAAAAGTTTATTATTTATTTATTAAAAAAAATTTTATCGAGGTCGATGTGAAAAAAAAAAATTTTATCCCGTGACTTGTCGTGTTTAGAGTTCGAAACGAAGAAAAAAAAATATAGTAGCGAAAATCGGAAGGGAAATTTACGAGTTGTTATAGATCTCACCAGAAAGGACTTAGTTGTGGGTTTACCCAGACTCAAGTACGAAAAGGATCATCTTTGTTCAGCATGTCAATTGGGAAAAAGCAAGAAGTATGCCCATAAACCCAAACCTACTAACTCTGTCATAGAAGTTCTTCATATGATTCATATGGATTTATGTGGACCAATGAGGGTGCATAATATCTTTGGGAAGAAATATGTGTTAGTTGTGGTTGATGATTACTCTAGATTCACCTGGGTCAAGTTCTTAAGGACAAAGGATGAAACTCCTGATATCATCATCAAACTCATCAAACAGCTGCAGGTTCGACTTAACAAAACCGTCAGAATTATCAGAACAGACAATGGAACTGAGTTTGTCAACAAACAACTTAGTGAATTCTATGAAAGCGTTGGAATCAGCCATCAAAGAAGTGTTCCACGAACTCCTCAACAGAACGGTGTAGTTGAAAGACGAAATCGAACTCTTGTTGAAGCCGCTAGAACAATGCTGATTTACTCAAAGGTTCCAATGTTTCTCTGGGCTGAAGCAATTGCCACTGCATGCTACACACAAAATCGTTCCCTGATTCACACTGTTCATGGAAAAACTCCATATGAACTTGTCCATAACAGAAAACCTAATCTCTCTTTCCTTCGTGTGTTTGGTGCATTGTGTTATCCAACTAATGAGGGTCAAGACTTAGGCAAACTTAGGGCTAAAGCTGACATTGGAGTATTTGTAGGATATGCACCAAACAAAAAGGGATACCGAATCTACAACAAAAGAACCCGAAATATCATGGAAACAATTCACGTTACGTTTGATGAGCTGACCGGTCAAATGGCTCCTGGACACTCCAGCTCAGGACCCGCACTTCAAAACAGTCCCATTGGTTCATCCCTTGTTCCAAACTTCTCTCAAGAAACTCCATATGTACCTCCATCTGAAGATGATTTAAAGAAATTGTTTGATCCTATGTTTGATGAACTTTATGATTCAAGTACTAATGAGGTGTTGATCCCTACAACAGAGGATGCTCATATTCCTGTGAATGAAGTCAATCCCTCAGTCTCAATATCTTTAAGCCAAGATGCGCCTTCTGCTGATCCTTCAGTCTCATCAACAAATCATCATTCTTCAAATGTACATCATGGAACTGTTTCTGGCATCAATGATGAAGTTAATCCCTTTGCTACTCCTGAAGATGCTCCATTTGAAAACATATTTGCTCCTGAATCATCATCAGAACCATCTTCTTCAGGAGACATCGACTCTGCTACCTCAGTCCCTCAAAAACTGCCACATGAACACCTTAGAAAATGGACTCACGATCATCCACTAGATAACATAATTGGAAATCCCTCTCGTCCTGTAACAACACGGAAACAACTTGCAACCGATGCCTTATGGTGCTTCTTCAACTCCGTACTATCTAAGATCGAACCAAAAGATGTTAAAACCGCCATGAATGAAGATAGCTGGTTCAATGCCATGCAAGATGAAATTCATGAGTTTGATCGACTTGATGTATGGGAGTTAGTTCCTGCTCCAGACTGTGCTATGATTATTGCTCTTAAATGGATCTTCAAAGTGAAACTTGATGAGCATGGTGATGTGTTGAAGAACAAGGCTCGATTAGTTGCTAAAGGATACCGTCAAGAGGAGGGTATTGACTTTGAAGAATCTTTTGCTCCAGTTGCTCGAATCGAGGCAATCATAATCTTTCTGGCTAATGCTGCTAGTAAGAACATGGTAGTCTATCAGATGGATGTGAAGACGGCATTTCTGAACGGAGACTTAAAGAAGTCGTCTACGTCAGTCAACCTGAAGGATTTGTGAATCAAGAGCATCCTACTCACGTTTATCGTTTGAAGAAGGCTCTTTACGGTTTAAAGCAAGCTCCAAGGGCATGGTATGATACACTGTCAAAGTTTCTTCTATCAACCGGATTTAGCAAAGGAGCAGTTGATCCAACATTGTTCACCAGGAAGTCAGGCAAACATTTAATTCATGTTCAAATTTATGTTGATGATATTATTTTTGCCTCGACAGACCCAATGGAATGTGATCGTTTTTCGAATGAAATGAGTTCAAAATTTCAAATGTCAATGATGGGACAAATGTCATTTTTCTTGGGATTACAAATTTCGCAAAGTCCCGGAGGCATCTTCATAAATCAATCTAAATATGCAACTGAGATCTTAAAGAAATTTGGATTTGATTCAAGTGGCCCTGTTGACACCCCCATGATTGATCGAACCAAACTAGATGAGGACCACTCAGGGATCATGATTGACCGAAAGAAATATCGTAGTATGATTGGATCCCTGATGTACCTCACTGCTAGTAGACCAGACATCTTGTTCGCTGTTTGCATGTGTGCTAGATACCAGGCTAAGCCTACTAAAAAGCACCTTGAAGCAGTTAAACGGGTCTTTCGGTATCTCCAAGGAACCATCAATATGGGTCTTTGGTACCCGAAGGACACCGGTATGTCACTAACGGCCTATGCAGATGCTGATCATGCAGGTTGTCAAGATACACGTCGAAGTACTTCTGGAGGTGCTCAGTTTTTGGGTGATAAGCTCGTGAGCTGGTCTTCAAAGAAGCAAATGAGTACTTCTATTTCCTCTACAGAGGCTGAATACATAGCCATGTCATCCTGTTGTGCTCAAATCTTATGGATGAGATCTCAATTATCTGACTATGGCTTTGAATTCAACAAAATCCCTCTGTACTGTGATAATAAAAGTGCTATTGCTCTCTCATGCAACAACGTTCAACACTCAAGAGCAAAGCATATCGACATTCGACATCATTTCATCAGGGAACAAGTGGAAAAAGGTGTGGTGGAACTCTATTTTGTGAGGTCTGAATATCAGTTACCAGACATCTTCACTAAAGCTCTTCCAAGAGAACGTTTTGAGTTCATACTTCCACGACTAGGCTTGAAAAGCCTTCAACCAGAAACACTCAAACATCTTCAGGAGGAAGATGAGGAGTAAAGGTCTATCTTCATTTATCTCTTGTAAATATTTATTCAAAAAAAAAAAAAAAAAAAAAAAAAAAAAACTTTCAAAATCCATAAAAATTTAAAAAATTCGAAAAAATCTTCAAAAAATATTGTCATTTTGTCATGTTTCTCTCGATTCGATAATATCTACGGTTTTGATGTTGTCATTCAAAGAATGACACGGGACTTTAGATGTTGTTCGAATTTTTATATAAAAAAAAAAAAAAAAAAAAAAAAAAAAAAAAAAAAAAATTCAAACAATCAAAAAAATATTTTTGGGAGAAAGATAAAAAAAATGGTTTATTGTCATTTTCAGGCAATAACCCGGTTTTTAAAAGAAAGAACAGAGCCATGTTTTATCATGCTTACAAAATTCCATGCTCTGATTCTATAAACATTTATCTGCTGAAAACTAAATGCTTTGAAAAATAACTCGGTCTCTATTTTTGATAATCATCAGGACTTATTTGTCAAAATCTCTATCTCTCAATCAACAACCTATGTCATTGATTGAGGGGGAGAATTATTTCAATTAAATTAAAAAGTTATTTGGCATTAAATTGTTTTCAAAAGATGTACATGCATGTTTTACCAATGGAGTTTTTTTTAAGTCTTAAAATCCGATCCTTATCAGTTAAAACGCTTTCATAATCAAGTCACAATTCTCCTTAAAAACTTTCAAAATCAATTTAAATCTATAAGAGATCACAAATCTCAAATGATTTGATAATTGTGATCGGGGGAGAATGTGTGATTTAAATTGAATTTAAACTGATAATTCGGTAAATGGTTTTATAAGGATGTACACGCTGTCCTTCCCACATGTGACAAACGATTTCAAATTTTCAATGCACATGTTGAGGGGGAGCATCTATCTTAAACCTATGATTTGAAACGTGATCATTTATCTCAATGTGCAGGTTCCCTCTAGTATGTGCAAAACTCTTTTCAAACCTCGAGGCATATATTGAGGGGGAGCAAATTTATGGAAACCTCATCCTTCCCAGAAATGCTCTATCTACTTGATTTGATGTGGGAAGTGATGTTGATATCTTTTAGAAAATGGTAATCAAAGAAGTTAATTCTTTCTCTTGCCTCCGTGTGCAAAACATTTTCAAATACATGATGCACATGTTGAGGGGGAGTTCTCGTTCTAAAAATATCAAAAACAATTCAGGTACAAAATGCTTTGATTAATATATCACAAGTATCTGAATTGATTTTCAAATGGTTTTCAATTGGTTCCAATGGCAGATGAACAATACCAAATAGTCCGACCAACTTTACTTTATGTACGGTGATATAAGGATGATAAGGTTAGGTTTTTGTTCCCATGATCCGCCAGAACCGGAGGGATCTACCCAGGGACTATCCACTAGTTAGTGTAGAGTTCTTAGGTATGATGATAAAAGGAGAAAAATGAGATATGGGAAGAGTGCGGACTCAGACTGAGCTAGTACTGGAATAAACCCAACAAGGTTCTAGCTATGAAGTCTCGGTAAGCACTGAAGGGGTTGAAGAATTAAAAAGAATTGAATGAAACAAAGGGTGAAAACAAATAGCCCTCCACATATTCAACCTTAGGGCAGACACCGGGTTCAATTCATATGCTACTGATGGTAACATCGGTATTGAAGACAAGTCGTCATGGATCCAGTGACGCACTGCACTTCAACTTTCTAAACCACTCAAGTTCCTCTTAAAAGGACTTGTTTCATTCTCACGGGGAACCGACATTATCTATCGACTCTCTCTTAGAGATTGTTGATATTGAAGAAGGAGACCCTCTCCATAGTCTCCGGCACAGGATCCAAATATGCACAAATTGAGTCTAGAGCCACGAGATCATCAATAAATCTCATTAGGACACTTTCAATAAAGACTCTCTGGTTCACACAATGTGGAAAGAGAGATTATATCTTGAGTCCTACGCATTATCCTTGTGGTATTGCCAGAACATCTGAGTGATGTGTATACATATTCACAATGAAGATGGAAAGCCTTTTGGAGCCAACATCAAACAAGCTCCTGGTAGGTGGCATGTGAGATCTATTATATAGATCAACCATGTGACAACTGAACAGAAACAATGGGGTGATTCAATCTCTTGAATCAATCCTGGTTCAGGTTATGGATTGACGGATACCTTTGAAAAACCGGTCATTGTGCTTAAAAACTCTTTTCTTTAGCACATCGACCGTGTACTCTTTTTTCAAATCAAAAGGTGTTTTTTTTTATTGATAATTGAGTTTCAATAAAACCTTCGTTGTATTGCAAAAACAATTTCTATTGAGCAATACACGATTGTTTTTCAAATCTCTTTTCATCAATCAGTGAACTTAAAATTCGCTGGTTCACTCACTCCGTGTTGTCTTCTTTGAGATGTTCCGGTTTGAGAACAGCTAGAGCAGCTGCGAAACCCTGTCAAGGAAATTCTTCGGAATTATACCTGATCACAGGCAGTACTTGTACTGATCAACGGGGAACCGTGGGCCGTGTACCTCAATTCAACGAAAGTGATCAAAGACACTTTCGTGCGATTTATTGCTAACTGTTGTATGCAGGTACCCCCGACGTTTGCAGCTGATCAGAATGAAGCGGTCAATCCATAGCCGCATGCTCACTTAACACATTCAACTCAAAAGAAATCATGTTTAGTGCATCAATGACTCTGATATTTTCACTCCATGCTTCTGCTACGCTGCTGCCAATATCTTGAATCAACGAAAGCTTCCGCTACTCTGATAAGAAGATATCATGATCCAGAATGTGAGCATGTCGGTCCTAATGTCACAACATCACATAATACCAACACCACAAAGGATGTCTCAGAGATTTTTGATAGCTGATGATCTCAAAAGCTGGCACAAATTTATTATCACGTGGATCAGTAAAAGACCTCCACTTGAAGTAACCAAACATGCAATGTGAAGAATTAATGACCACGAGCTTAGGAGCAAAAGACTATATCAAGAATGCAAGATCAATTGTTAATGTAATATCTATTTGTATTCAATGTAATTTTGGTACATGATTGAGGTGACCTCCCTTAGGGGGAGATTGTTAGCAATTAGAAATTCCAGGTATTAAAGAGTCGGTCACCTCAAGTATATGTAATCGTTAGAAAGCTCGTAGTCGTAGTTCTTTTATGTTAAGTAGTATTTAGTTTAGTAACACCGTGGAGGACGGACGGGTCTTTACCCACTGTATGCCTGATCCACAGCCCGAAGTGTGGAGATTTATGTAAGACTATATATACTCTCTACCTTCCAAGGTAGAGAGTTTGAGCTCATAATAATATCTTTCACTTTCTCTCACTAAGTTCCATAAACCTCTAACTTTCTCTCTCTAGAATTCCATTATACGCCACTTTGTGTTATGGTTTGATGTGTATGTGAAAACTAATATCTTACACCTACCATACACCTTCTTAGGGTGTCATGGGTTCCTAGACATCACCAAAAATAATATATAACAAGGAGTAATTATAGGATAGATTATATATATATATATATATATATATATATATATATATATATATATATATATATATATATATATATATATATATATATATATAACACTTAAAAACCTTAAAAAGTGGTATAAACATCACATAACTTGCATGTTTTACTTGTGCATAATAAAAATGAACATAGAAATAAATATGGGAAATAATGATATGTATGAAATGCTTACTAGTGATTGATGAGGTTTATGAGAACAATGGATTTTCCTAATCACCCTAGGTTTTTATTTCAAAACCTATACAAAGAGTGATACTAGTGTTAAAACCTTGTCTTGAAAAATTTTATGATGCTTCCTTCTTCTTCTTAATTCAGCCGAACCACAAGGATGGAGATGGAGAGAAAATAGTTGCTAGTTTATCTTGTAAATGATATCATGAAAGAAATAAATGGGATATACTTGAAATGTGAAGTAAATTAGTATAATACCAAGACTTGAGTAGATATTTGCCAAAAATTTGTGAATCACCAAAATGACTCACCCCCTTGTCGACAAGGGGGTGTTATCATTTACTTAATATCTTTTTTTTTTTTTTTTTTTTTTTTTTTTTAAATGTATAAGTGTAATGTTTAGTAAAGTTAATTGAAGTTAAATGAGAACTTGTAGACACATTTGAGTATATAGGGTAGCGTTAGATAAAAATAAATTTTCACGGGTCAAGATAAAATATATTAAGGTCATAAAAATTATAAAAATACATTTCTTGCAAAATTTGAGTGAAATAATAATAATCGTGTAGTATTTAAGAAAACCGTCGTAATTATATAAATATAACAATTTATATACAAAATAAATTTAAAACACTGGGTAAACTCATAATATTATTTTTATAAACTAAATATGAGTATAAAAATATATCGGGATAATTTTTGGAAGTAATGGATCAATTGTTCAAAATAACTAATCACGCGATAACCCGTTTATTTAATATGAGATTAGACGTTTAATGTGAAATGCAAAACCATGCATGAACTACTGTGATGACAATGATATTAATGATATGTAGACTAAACTTAGTCTATATGAAATGTCCTTGATGATTGATCATGAATTCACAGCTAAACCATTAAGGTTACGCGAATTTAATACTTGTAAACCTAGTTTACAATAAACGATGAAATAGTAAAATTGAGAAATGACCGGAAATTGAGAATTGTGACACAACCACTCAAGCTAGTTTCAAGAATGGGACACTAGAGCGAAATGGGATTTTATGTACTTGTTGTCATTGCATTTTTACCATAAGGGGTTTCCATGTGCACACGGGAGGCAAAGTTTGTAACGATCCCTATGAAGCCATTGGAATTGATAGAATTCGAGGGAATGGTAGCATCACTCCCCTTTCACGGGTTATAGAAACAGCTTTAAGAAATTGAAATGAACCAGAACACCATGGGATTAAACATCTCACCACAAAAGGATTCTATGATGATGTTTATGATGATGCGTGTATTTTATGTGCCTATGGAGGGAATTTAACTTGTTGCGAACAATGTAGTTCTACATTTCATGTGAAATGCTTAGGCATGAAGGTGAATAAATTGAATCAAGAAGACGTTTGTGATAGCTTATTTTAGTATGGTTATCTACTACTTGGGTGCTTGGATAAGCAATCCCAATTAAGCACTTGAAAATAATAAGCAGTCCCAATTCCCAAACACCCCCTGTTTTTGTTCTTCGTACATAGCTAATTTAAACAAACTAAACGTTTTCAATACTCTAATTGTGCAGGTGGTACCCGATGAACCATATTATTGTGCCTATTATGCTCGTAAGATATGTGGCATGCCTATCATCAAAAGAGATTCTTCTTCTCTCAGTTGCTCTCTATGTGAAAAACAATGTATGCCAATTAATATCTCTATTGATTAGAAATTTATAGTGTAGTATCTTTATTGAACGAATGATTTTTTTTTTCACAAATACAGACCACGTAAAGTGCTCAAACGAGTCATTAACAATCGACGCTAATTGCTTCCCAAGAGCTTTCTGTGATGAAAGTTGTCGAAAGGTTCATGAAAAACTAGAAAGCAAAATTGGAATGACAAAATCAAATGTAAAGAAACAAAAGTATAAATGTGTATGGACTAAAATACCCTCGACTACATGACAAAAATCAGACATTGACTTTGGCATTAGTGGTCAAGGGACTTCTTTGGCATTAAAAACCCAAGTTTTGGACCTCCAGCGATGAAAGGGGCAAGGTTTGTCCCACTGTGATGATTTGGTACAAGTTTAGGGACCAACGGTGTATTTTACTCTATTATATAATATGAAAAAAAATGATTAAGGTCAAAGTCAGAGTAAAAAGACTTTGAAAAGTCAAAATGAACTTATATTTTGAGACGAATGGAGTATTGTTTAAGTTAGTGGGACACATAAGAGTAAAACTTCATCCGTTCCAAAATTATAATCTTTATTTTCATTTTGAGATGTCTTAAAATAATAGTTCTTTTTTTGTGTTAACAGATAAAAAGAGAGTTTAGTGGGTGTGGATGATAATTGATTGGTTAAAGAATGCACTGATCTCACGTTTCTTAAACTATGTGGTTTTTGTATGTGAACAATAATTTTAAGACGAAAGAAGTATTATAAAAGAAAATTATAATTGAGAGCTAGAAAGAAAGGGTGAAACTTGTAAAACCCATTTATATACTCTAGAGTTTGAACAATAGAATTTAACCCCTATTTAATTTGTAATCTAAACCTTTATAACAAACAAATTTTTCACTTTCAAATAATTCTTTCTTGCCAAAAGGTGTCAAACAAAGACACCCTTATTGAAAATCATTTTTTGAGTGAAGACTTTTTTCGCCATCCACTTAAGGATCCTCAAATCATTTGAGGAATGACTTGAGTAAAAGACTTCTCACATTATCTTATTAGTTTAGTAATAAGTGTGTATAAAAAAGGTTTTAAAATGATTTTTTAAAAAGACTTTAGCATCAGAGTGTATTTACTTAATAGGTTAAAATAGTGGAGAAACAAATTGGCAAAAAAATTGTCATCACAAAATAATTTGCATTGTATATGCTCTAAATAATTGCAGAGTTTTATGTACTCATTTTAATGTATGTTATGAATTTTCAGTCTTTTGATAAGATAATCGGATATATGTAATTAATAGATGTTGGAGTCGTGAATTGCATTACCGCATTTAAATTAAGGGTTTAAGAAGGGAGCTATGATAAAATTACAAATTCCAAAAAAATAAAGACGTAAGAAGCGAACTATTTATAACTCGCATAGAATTAAAATATATATATTATAGCACTCTTTATACGACGTCGTTTAACGTCGTTTAAAATATTATTAAAAATATAAAATATTAATGTAATTTAGCCCAAACAGGGAGCCAAATAAGCCCAAAAAATATATGAAAAATAAAATTTTACAAACAGCACCCAAACTATCCAAGAAATTGCGAAAACTACCCTAATTTTTTTTGCTATTTACCACTTTTTAATAGCAAACTTTATTTACTAAATATCTAACATATATCTAGCGATTTCATTAATAAAAAGTATACTGCCAAAAAGGACTCTGAATTACGAACATAATGAGCCAATATTGATATATTTTTTACGTACATATGATTTATAAAATATCTTGAAGTTTAATATATATTATTTTTTTAAGAAAAAGAAACTTTCGAAATAAACCCTTAACCTACCAAATAACTTTAAAAACTATCATAATTTTTTTTAAGCCACAGGGGCCAAAGATGTACAATTTTATGAAAGTTCGAATAATATATAATTAATATTTTTTCATATAACAAACTATATTTATCAAATATATAATAAATATCTAGCGATTTCTTTTATAAAAAAATTCCGCCGGAGAGTCATCTGGATCACAAACAAAACGAACTCAATATTGATATTAATTTTTTTTAACTCAATATTAATATACTTTTGACATACATATAATTTTATAAAAAAAAACATGTTTATTCGTTTATCATATTTTATATAATAAAGGAATTACATCATTTCGGAGTGATTTTGTCAATTCATTCTTATTGGAAAAAAATTAGGCCAATAGGAGAGCTTGATTTAGCCACGTAAGCAAAATCGTGTGATGTGATTGGTTAATAA
Organism: Chrysanthemum seticuspe; assembly: GCA_019973895.1. NCBI lineage: Eukaryota > Viridiplantae > Streptophyta > Magnoliopsida > Asterales > Asteraceae > Chrysanthemum > Chrysanthemum seticuspe. The sequence continues at coordinate 341,419,470 of BPTQ01000007.1, read as the reverse complement.
AAGTCAAAATTAAATTGATTTTGGTCAACTTTTAATTAATTTGGTAGAGAAATTTGGTTCAGAAGAAAAACACATAAAAATATATGTGTCAAATTTGTGAAAATAAAAACATAAAAAAAGATGGGGTAATTAATAAAACTTTAGTGGTTAAATTTTTAAAAATTGTATAGAGTTAAGTGTAATATTATAGGTTTACATGTTTTTTAGTAACTTTAGAAATTAAACAAATACACCCTTATACTTTATACCCCCTATACTTTATAACTTAAAAATACAATATGTATGTTGTTTTAAAACTCCAACATATAAATATATATAAGATTATAAATATCATTTTTTTTTTATTATTATTTATGTTTACTAAGGACTCATTTATTTCATATTAAAAGCATGACAAATGTGGACACGAATTTGAATATTAAATACGGCTAAATTATTGAAAATGGGAATATAATTATTAAATTGTAAGTACAAGCTATTGTAATATAAAGAGAAAAAAAACGTGATTGTACTTATAACAACTACTCATGTAATTTTTATTTACTTATATAAGGATATGTAGAAAAACATTTTTAAAAAACTTTAAAAGTATATTTTAACTTCATCAACGTTAATTATGTGCAACTAAACTCGCATCTTGTGTACATCATAATATCAATAGTGAAATTTAAATAGGAATATCAACATCTATATCAGCTAAATATAGTTGAATCTTGAGTTATCTAACAAAATTTTTTTACAAAATTTGATTATACAAAATTCTAATGGATATTAATGGATAATGAAAAAACTCATGCATAAGTATACAATTATATGTAGATGCACTTTAATTTGCTTACCCACAAATCCATGTTTACCAAGGGACAAATCCCCACCATCCATCTAGTTTGATCTAATGGTGGGGATTAACCTAAGATTTAAAAGGTAAACCTAAGTCAATGTTTTTTTTTCTTGTCTTTTTGTCTTTCTTTTTTATTCACATATTTTTTTTGTCTTTTTTTTTTAAATTAACATTTTTTTTAGTTAATTCACGTTTTTTTTTTTTTTTTTTTTTTTTTTTTTTTTTTTTTTTTTTTTTAAATCACGTTTTTTTTTCCGTTCGCCTTTTTTTCTTCGTTTTCGTCCATTTTCATACGTTTCCGTCCGTTTTCATACATTTTCATATGTTTTCGTCCGTTTTCATACGTTTACATCTGTTTTCATACGTTTTCGTCCGTTTTCATCAGTTTTCTTTCGTTTTCATCAATCTTTCATATGTTTTCATCCATTTTTAAACGTGTTTTTACGCTTTCATACGTTTTCGTCCGTTTTCATACGTATTCGTCCATTTTCTTACGTTTTCATACGTTTCTGACTATCACAAGTGATATTATGAATATCACTTGTGATTTTCTGGATATCACTTTGTGGTGTTCTGAATATCACTTGTGATTTTCATGTTACAAAACATTAGTTGAAAATCACTTGTAATATTCAGAAAATCACATAATATCACTTGTGAGCATCTAAATATCACAAAATATCACTTGTGATATTCAGAATATTATTTGTGATACTCAAAATATCACAGAATGTCACTTGTGATATTCAGAGACATATGAAAACGGTCGAAAATATTTAAAAACGTACGAAAACGGACGAATATGTATGAACTATAAACCAAAATTTGACCATTTTCTCTTTATACGTGGTAAAATAAACTTACATATTTTTATAAGTTTCAAAATAAGCAAATTAAGCTTGTGAAACATAAACCGAAATCACATACGCTCATAAGCAAATAAAATAAAATTAAACAAATACCCCTAAGTTATGTAGTTGCTATTCAAATTATATATTTGTGATATTCTGAATATCACTTATAATTTTCTGGATATCACTTTGTGATATTATGAATATCACTTGTGATTTTCTGGATATCACTTTGTGATATTCTGAATATCAATTGTGGATTTGATGTTACAAAACATTATTTGAAAATCACTTGTGATATTTAGAATATAACAAGTTATATTCTGAATATCACAGAATATCACTTGTGATCATCTGAATATCACATAATATCACAGAATATCACTTGTGATATTCAGAAACGTATGAAAACGTCTGAAAACATTTAAAAACGGACGGAAACGAACAAAAACGTAAGAAAATGGACGAATATGTATGAAAACGGATGAAAACGTATGAAAGCGTAAAAACAAGTATGAAAACAGACGAAAACGTATGAAAACGGATGAAAATGGACGAAAACGTATGAATAATGAACAAAAACGTAAGAAAACGTATAAAACAGAAGAATATGTATGAAAATGGACGAAAACGTATAAAAGCGTAAAAACAAGTATGAAAACGGGCGAAAACGTATGAAAACAGACGAAAACGTATGAAAGCGGAAAAAAAACGCGAATTAAAAAAAACGTAAATAACGTGAATTAAAAAAAAATGTGAATTAAAAAAAATGTGAATTAAAAAAAAACGTGAATTAAAAGAAAAAGACAAAAAAAAAATGAATAAAAAAGAAAGACAAAAAGACAAGAAAAAAAACATGGACTTAGGTTTATCTATTAATTTTTAGGTTAATCCCTACCGTTAGATTAAACTAAATGGATGGTTGTGATTTGTCCTTTTGTAAGCACCAAAATAAAGGTAAGCAAATGAAAATTCCTCTTATATGTAATTACTTTTAAAGATACAATATTCAGTATTGATACAAGAGGAATTTTCAAATGCTTACTCTTATTTTGGTGCTTACCAAGGGACAAATCTCCACCATCCATCTAGTTTGATCTAATGGTTGAGATAAACCTAAGATTTAATATGGAAACCTAAGTCCATGTTTTTTTTATCTTTTTTCTTTGTTCTTTTGTATCTCTTATTTATTAACATTTTTATTTTTTTATTTTATTATTATTATTTTTTTTTTGTGGAACTCACGTTATTATTTTAAAATCATGTTTTTTTTTTTTTTTTTTTTTTTTTTTTTTTTTTCAATTCACGTTTTTATTTAATTTTTTTTAACTTCACGTTTTTTTCATTATTTTGTTTAATTTTAAATTCACTTTTTTTTTTTTTTTTTTTTTTTTTTTTTTTTTCGCTTTCATACGTTTTCATCTGTATTCATACGTTTTCGTTCGTTTTTATACGTTTTCGTTCGTGTTCATATGTTTTCGTCATTTTTTTTACGTTTTCGTCTGTTTTCATCCGTTTTCGTACGTTTACATCCGTTTTCTTATGTTTCCGTCCGTTTTCTGACGTTTTCGTACGTTTTCATACGTTTATATACGTTTTGGTATGTTTTTAGACGTTTTTGTCCGTTTTCATACGTTTTCCTCCGTTTTTAGACATTTTCGTCTGTTTTAAGACGTATTCGTCGGTTTTTATACGTTTTCGTCTGTTTTCATACGTTTTCGTATGTTTTCTTACGTTTTCGCCCGTTTAGGTCCGTTTTCATACGTTTTCGTTTGTTTTCTTAGGTTTTCGTCCATTTTCTTACGTTTTCGTTCATTTTCATACGTTTTCGTCCGTTTTCTTTCGTTTTCGTCCGTTTTCTTTCGTTTTCGTCCATTTTTCATACGTTTTCAGACGTGTTTTTATGCTTTCTTACGTTTTCGTCTGTTTTCGTCCGTTTTCTTACATTTTCGGCCATTTTCATCCATTTTCATACTTTTTGTTTGTTTTTTTAGGTTTTCATGTATTTTCGTCCGTTTTTAGAAGTTTTCGTCTGTATTTTTACGTTTTTATGTATTTTCATCCGTTTTTATACGTTTTCGTCCGTTTTCATACGTTGTCATCCGTTTTTTACGTTTTCATCCATTTTTAGACGTTTTCGGCAATTTTTATACGTTTTCATCCGTTTTTATACGTTATTGTCTGTTTATATACGTTTTTCAGACGTTTTTGTCCGTTTTCAGACGTTTTCATTTTAATATTTGTAAGTGACACTTATTTATCTCTTGTGATATAACACTGTAAGGAAGATGAAAAGTATTACATTCTTCATCATGTATGTGTTATCAGTTGTGATACTCAACTAAGAATGTGATGATTGTGTTTTTGAAAATATTTAGGAAGATTTTTGTGTTTTATGATATTATAAAATATTAGAAAAGTTGTTCAACTGAAAAAAAGAGATGTTATGATACTTTTGTTAGACTTGTGGTGGATTTTTCTATTTAATGGATACATTGTGCATGTTTCGATAGGTTTTATCGCGGGATTTGAAAATATCTATAGTTGAATCAGCAAACTAAAAAAGCTATGGTTGAAGAAAGCACACATCTTTATAAACAAACTAAGGAAGCTCAAACACCTGTGATATCACAGGTGATATCACCTCACTTGTAATATCTCATGATATCACACGTGATATCATGTGTGATAACACAGGTGATATCATGTGTGATATCACCGGTGGTAGTATGTGTGATATCATAGTTTATATCACTTGTGATATCACCAGTGATATCACTTGTGATATCATGTGATATCAAAAGCGAGGTGATATCACCTGTGATATCATGTGTGATATCACAGGTGTTTGAGCTTGCTAAGTTTGTTGTGCTTTCTTCAAGCATAGCTTCTTTAGTTTGTTGATTCAACGATAGATATTTTTAAATCCCTCTATAAAACCTATCGAAACATGCACAATGTATCTATTAAAAAGAAAATGTCACCACAAGTCTAACTAAAGTATCATAACATCTCTTGTTTTCTGTCAAACACCTTTTTTAATATTTCATATTATCATAAAACACAAAAATCTTCCTAAATATTTTCAAAAACACAAATAAAAAATGAACAGAATCATCACAGTGATATAATAAGTGATGTATATTATTATTTCTTTCATATATATTTGGTAAAATACTAAATTCTTATCACATTTGGTAAGAATGTAATATTTCACATTCTTAGTTGAGTATCAAAATTGATAACACATACATGATGAAGAATGTAATATTCTTCATCTTCCTTACAGTGTTATATCGCAAGAGATAATAAGTGCCACTTAAAAATATCAAAATGAATAAAAATGAAGCAAACTATGAAAATAGAGATTTGAAATATTCTCAAATTCAAACAAGTGTTGCATTAAATTAACATTTTTTTGAACAAAATAAGAATTCACCTAAAGAGACTTTAACCATTTTATTTCTACTAAGAGTATAATATCACAAGTGATAGATAACACTGGTTGCACTAAAAAAATATACGCTTGTCAATTGCGATGAAAGGTACAAAAACTATCATGTAACTGAAAATTATAAAAATATTAGAAAACACTTAGGTGATAATATATAAAAATATACAGAGCAATGAAATATCTCATGTGATATTAAAGGTTAATAAAACATGCTTGTTTGTTTATGAAATATTACAAGTGATATTAGACATTAACTTTTTTTTTATAAAATATCACAATTGATATTAGACATGTAATATAATAGAGTTTAATAATAAGTATGAAAACGTATGAAAATAGACGAAAACGTATAATAAAAACTAGAAAAAATGGACGAAAACGTATGAAAACGTCTGAAAACGGAAAAAACGTATAAAAAGGAATGAAAAGCGTATAAAAACGTCTTAAAACGGACGAAAATGTATAAAAACGGACAAAAACGTATGAAAACGGACGAAAACGTCTGAAAACAGACGAAATAGTCTAAAAATGGACGAAAACGTAAAAAAAGGGACAAAAACGTATATAAACCTATGAAAACCGATGAAAACGTATAGAAGTGGACGAAAACGTCTGAAAACTAAGAAAACGTATAGAAACGGATGAAAGTGCATGAAAACGTAAAAAAACAAACGAAAACGTATGAAAATGGACGAAAACGTATGAAAACGGACGAAAACGTATGAAAACAAACGAAAACCTAAGAAAACGGACGAAAACGTATGAAAACGGACCAAAACGTAAGAAAACGGGCGAAAGCGTCTAAAAACGGACGAAAACGTATGAAAACGGACTAAAACGTATATAAACCTATGAAAACGGATGAAAACGTATAAAAACGGGCGAAAACGTCTGAAAACGGACGAAAACGAACGAAAATACAAGAAAACGTATGAAAACGGACGAAAACGTATGAAAACAAACGAAAAGGTAAGAAAATAGACGAAAACATATGAAGATGGATGAAAACGTAAGAAAATGGACGAAAACGTTGAAAAACGGACGAAACAGATGAAAACGGACGAAAACGTATGAAAGCGAAAAAAAACGCGAAAAAAATAAACGTGAATAACGCAAATTTAAAAAAAAAAAAAAAAAAAAAAAAAAAAAAAACGTTAATTCATAAAAAAACGGAAAATAATAAAAAAGACAAAAAAAAAAAAGAAAAAAAAGAAAAAAAAAAAAGTTAATAAAAAAGAAAGACAAAAAGACAATAAAAAAAACATGGACTTAGGTTTAAGTATTAAATCTTAGGTTAATTCCCACCATTAGATTATACTAAATGGATGGTGGGGATTTATCCCTTAGTAAGCATGGATTTTTAAGTAAGCAAAATAAAGTACCTCATTGATACAAAATAAAATTTTTTTGTCAAAACTCTGTGTGTGCACAGGTATTATAACTAGTAACTTATTATACGGAATATCATATCACATCAATGAATAAAGAATTTTCTCATCATCAGTTAAGTATGATCTTTAACATTAACATTACACATATGCCCTTTTACCATTTGTAACCGTGTAAGCTCACAAATTAACTAACAATTTTCGATCTCAAGTTAAACCATAAAAGCGATAGCTATACTTACGCTGATTAATACTCTAGTAACCAATACTATAGCTAAAAGTTTATTTAAGTCATTTGATTTCAATTTAATTGTCTTAATTAAAAAAATTGGTTAACAAAGTAAGCAACTAAAAGTTTATTTGTTACGACCTTAATACTGAAGCATGAGTTAACATGAAACGAAAAGGTGTAACTTTTTTCAAATAAGTCATTCATATTTCTATAACTATTGTGATTCATATACTTATTCAACATGCAAAAACAAAAAATAATTGTTTTATTTACAAAAAACGTAGCTATAATAAGACTCTTATTAAAGTTAAATAAGTACTAAACAATAATTGTTTTGTCTTGCATTCTGCGACGGAGTTTTTGGGAGTTTGTTTCTGCACTTTTGAAAAGTTAAGGACGAAACTTGCAATTTCACCAAACCACAAGAACGACTTTTGGAGTTTACTCTAAAAACTATCTGTTTCCTAGTTTCGTATCGTAATTTTTGTAGCTTTTATTTAACTTTGTCATAGTTCATACCATCATTTTTACATAGCTTGTCATAGATTTCGAAGACATGGAATGGAACCATTCAAATGAAATCAAAGAAATTTATTAAGTAAACATGTTATTCATATACTAGTTAAGTTTCTCGACCCCATGAAGTTACTATGGTGGCTCTTTGCAAACGATCCATACTGCCTCCAATGATCGTAAATTATAGTGGTGGCTCTTTGCAAACGATCCATGTAAAGCCTACACTCTTGCAAATTTTTCATCACTTATGTTTCATCAGTATCAAGCCAACTTTTCTTTTCATGTTTTAGATCAAAGTTTTTCCAACAAGATATCTACATTCACAAACATTAATTTAAAAAAGTGTCCTATTTACTTTACATTATGCAAGATGCACTGAATTGGGCAATTTGTGATGAACAATGTTTTGAAGTAAATCTAAATAATATTATTGAGTAACTTACACCGTTCGTCTTGTGGTTTGGATCAAATCCTTACCCTCGTCCATGATTTTTTTTATTGCATGAATGATCTTTATCTTGAAACCTTGTAACACCATTCAACCTTATTAGAAACGACTGTTAGATATGCCCGTTAAATCTTGTCGTGTGGCTTGTACATGAGGGTAAAATAGTAATTTTATAATTTGACGTTTATTTAAGGGTAACTTGCAAATTTCGTCCCTAACGTTTCCTAAAATTTAAATTAATACACCGAAAAAAAATTACAAATTTGCCCGTGAGAACTAACGTGGCTTTGCAAAATAGCAACCGAGAGCTAACGATCGTTAGTACCCTCGTTAGTCAAGTTCAAACGCATCTGAAATAACCTCGTCTCTTTGATCACCACACACAACCAACGGCGGCTAATCTGCGATCGGCACTGTCCAAAAATGATAATCACCATTTCACACAAGCCTTGAACTTTGTTTCTTGTTTTCTCTTTTAAACGTGGTCATTCAAAACAATACTATACACATTTAACAAACACATTTTAACAAAAATAAGAAGAACATCAGCAGCGGCGACAACAAAACCATAAATTATACCCTCGTTGATCTGGATGACTGTGATTCCAGCCTTCTCAAGATCCTCGACTTTAACCTTGATAGCCAAAACAATTTGGTGGGTTCACACATCGTGAATTATTAATTGTATTCGGGAGCCATGGACATGGAAACGAGGCTTTTGAATTATTTAATGAGATGGTGAATTATTTAAGAGCAATTGGGTGGATAGCAAATGGGTATATATCATCTCAAGATTCACTTGTCACCAATAATTGTAGGCTAGTGTGTGAATGTGATTAAGTTTATTATTTTATGGCAATGTTGTAAAAGATTAATTACGAGTCAAAATCTGGGTTTGTGTAATTTTTTTTTTATTATTATTATTATTTTTTTGTGTGAAGATGTGGGGTTTGTTGTTCTTGATGTCATTCATTTTGTATCGCAAACAAGAGTGGGAAAGAAGACGAGGGTATATTAGTTGTTTAAGATGCGTTTGACTTTGACTGACGAGGGTACTAACGATTGTTAGCTCTCGGTGGCTATTATGCACGCCACGTTAGCTCTTAGTGGAAAATTTGCAACTTTTTGTTTTTTGATGTATTATTTGCAATTTTGAGAAATATTAGGAATAAAATTTATAATTTACCTTTTTATTTAAAGTACATATTCGGCAACACATAAAACATTTCTTTTTAAATTCTATGGAGTAATTTTCATTTATAAAATTTATAATCAAATCCATTTTCTTTAATAAACAAAACTAGATTAAAACACAAAAACTTAAACATTAAGCATAAAAAAAATAACTTTATGTATCAAGTCCTTGGCGAAAATCCTTAAAAATTAGAGAAGGTAAAGTGTTATAGCAAAATGTATAAAGGGTAGTACGATGACTACGGTAAAAAATGGGAATGTTATGTTGTATTTGATTTATGTAAAGTCAAAATGGTGCAAATTTTTTCAATGACACATAGTCCTTGATTAAAAAGTTGGAATAGAGTAAGTAAGAATGCAATATAATAGTAATGAAGTTGGATAATGATACGTTGGTTATAATAATGTGTCTAAAATTACATAATGACCTTAGTAAAAGTCGTATGATCATACAGAAATTAAACAAGAAGTATAGTGGATTAAGAATTTTGGAATGTGTTGCTTAGTGTTGCAAGATCACTTAGATCTCTGCAACGTAATGTTGGAATGAAAGTGTGCATTAGTACTAAGAATGGGGGTAAGATGTGACCAAGTCAAAGTTAGTTTAGACGAGATATTTCGGAGGCGAAATCTAAATAAGGGGGTAGAATTATAACACCCTAAAAATGGGCCTAAGCATTTTATTACAAGAATGTCATTTGAATAGTTGACTGTGACTTTTATAAGTTTTAAGGACATACGAGATTGGTTAGACAAACACGATAGTCAAACTATAAGTATTAGGGTTATGTAAATGGTTATAGAAAATATGATATGTTACAATCATAAGAAAAATGAAATTAAGGGACTAATATTGTCATCTAGTAAATTAGTAATAAAGTTATTGTAGCAAATATAGAAAGAAAGGAACTTGAGGGACCTGATGTGTCAATTAGCCAAACTAATCACCTACTAAGGTCTGGATACTTCTCATAGTATTAAGAAGTTACAAAATTGTTTATGTGTGGGTGTCGTAAATGGAGAGAAAAAATGAAGGAGACCAAAGCTTGATGATCAGTTTATGAAGAAGAGTAGGCTTCTAATTTCAAGATGAAACCCTAACAATGATCCTCGCAAATACGTGACTTTTAATTAGTTTTTAATTAATAAATTAGAAGTTAGGGTTTATGAACCCTAATTTGAGATTTGGGTAAAAGATGGTCAGAAGCTAATTTAAGAAGTTATAATGATAATGGGTTAAGTTTTATGGATTTAAGTAAATAAATTTAATGGGGTTAATTATTATATAGTCTTTATATGACTAGTCGGATACCCGCGCACAGCGGCGGCGATACGTATATTTATATGTGTTTTCTTACCCGTTTAGTGAATTCGTTTCACAACACTTCGAATGTATGTGTGTTAGTTGTATGTGTTTGTTTGGGTTACCCATAGTTTTCCCGTAGCTTTCCCGTGACCTCATTATTCCCGCATATGGAAATACCCTCGCAATCTCTTACCCGTCAAACATTCCCCATTAATTGAAATAAAGGTTAAAGTTGTAAAAATTTGAATTAAAATAAAATAAATCCACTAAAAATATAAAAACTAAAAACTTATAAAAATATATCAAAAGAGATGTTAAATTAATGAGCATAAAATTTTAGAAAATATGGTGAAATTAGATTGTAAAAATAATAAGTAGATAAAAAGATATTTCAATTTGAAAATAAAGATGAATTTTTAGTTGAGAAGTGACACGTGTCACTTTATAATTGGAGCTTCTTATCTTAATGTTTAGTGGTTATGAGTTAGGCTTGGAGTTTGTTAAAAAAAAGTGACACGTGTCATCTCATGATTGGAGCTCTTTATCTTAATTTTTGGTTAGGAGTTAGGTTTGGAATGAGGTTTGGCTTTTACATGCATTATAATATAGTATAGATTATGTGATACTTAGAGGTGTTTAAAGAGGAGCTATGGTTGTAGTAATCATGGTATAGTTAATTGATTATGTATGTTATGCCCATACTGATTTGGCTTAGATTGCAAGAGTAGAGAATGATGATGTAGAAGATGATGTTCTTGATTTCATTAGCTTAGAACTAAGGTAAGTAAATCGGTTATAAGATGATATTATATGGTTTTCATCATATTATGTGTTATATGATTATATGTTAAGGTTATAGAATGTATGTGCTTATGTGAGAGTGTGTTCGAGACTAGTTATGAAGAGTTAGACAAGGGTGAGTTAGGCCAAGGTATTTTGATGTTATGACCTATAAGGATTGTTGATGCTTTAAGTGATTTAATGTATGTGTTAATGTTTAATAATTGTAAAGGATTAACGGGATGTGACGTGTAATGTGTGAATGATTATGATATTATGGTATAATCGTTTTACTTACTAAGCCTCGTGCTTACGGTTTAGATGTTTACCATGTTTGCAGGTGTTCACGCTAAGCCGGTAAAGCTTGGAATAATGCTTAAAGATTGTTAGTGCAGAAGGTTAGAAGGTTGGTAAGAAAGTAGGTGATACGCTTACACAGCGCGTTCGGGGTCAAAGGAACTTCCTTTTCGTCGAGCAAGTTTTTCAACACCCTAGGCAGTGAACCTAATCGTTGTAGTGTAGTATTAGGGTAAGCCACGGGAATTGACATCGTTCTCTAGGGGAATAGGAATGCTAGTGAGAAGTTACTACGCTAAGGTTGGGGTTGAGGAAGATTATTTTTTTATCTTTTTATACTTTTTTAGGAAATGGAAAGGTACGAATCTTGGGGTTTGGATTTGGGGGTTGGTATTTGTACCGATTACTTCTACTTATCTAATTATCTAATTAACTAAGGTGAGTCTATGTCTATTGTTGTGTGCTCGTATGATGATTAAAAATGTATTTGCTTAGGTTTTATTACTCCCTAGTTATCTCCTATTGATGGTTGAATTATCACGTCCTTATTCTTAATCGCGTTGTGTCTCTAAGGTCGTAGGGTATGCGTTTATCCCTAACTCTTTGAAGCTACCAAAGGTTAATGACTACAAAATCTCTAGGATTTATAAACTTTAACTCTAAGGTATTCTTTGGATATATAGCCTACAATTACTCTAGGTGATTATAAACTAAGGTTCAACAAAGATTAATCCAGCATTAATAACACAACGAATGACCTATCGCAATACTAGGTCAATCACAATTAAGATAAGAGACAACCAATCAATATTCAATAACTAAGTTTCATATTACCTAAGCAAACACACAAGTAAATTAGCCGGACATGGGGAACATGCAAGCATACACACAATCAATTGAAGACATAATTAAATTAATGAAGTAAAACATTTATCTTGATGTAAGATAGGGTATGGAACCCTAAAATACTGTACAAGACAGCCTTGGTTCGGTTTAGGTTTTTACTCCACAAAACTACACACTCAAAACTGAAAAATTCGGATTCTATATATAAGGTTACAACTGCGACGGCGTCACCCTTTTATTTGTGACGCCGTCGGGTCGCCATTATTACGGTTTCGTCTTGGCCACGTTATCATTGTGACGGCGTCACCTTATGTCCGTGACGCCGTCGCCTTGAGTCTCTGACGTCGTCTGGATCAAATCTAGGTCGTCTGAGCTGCGACGCCCTACTCTTTTAAAACCTGATGCCGTCACTTGAAAATAAGCAATTTGGCTACTGTATCATCATAAAGCTTGTTCCGACGGCGTCACAAGTATAACCTGACGCCGTCCCCTTTAGTTTCAGCAGCTTGAGTGTCTCGATTCTTGACTTTGGCCATTTTCTTCGTATATTCGCGCCTTTTCGTCCGAATAAGTGTCATTCCGGCAATTTGCTTTTAAGAGACCTAAAAAGTGAAAAGGAACGAAATTAAGTAATAACGGATACAAAAGTGATCAAATAAGGGCTTAAACGACCCCTCAAAAATGTACATTTTAAAACCTTATCAAATATCCCTACACTTGGTATTTGCTTGTCCTCAAGCAAATGTGCTTTTAGCCAATTAATCAATAAGTTAGGGGTCATGAAGCATTAGTTTAGAACGATCCACAACACATATAAGCCCCGCAAAAGTCATAACAAGCACGGAAATTACATACTAGCATCTCACATAGGGTGTTTGGATACTCACATCTCTCGGGTGTATATGAAATATAACAAGTTGGAAATGGAAGATAAACACTCATTAACCGGTTCTAGTACATAGATTACCATAGGCTTGAGACTAGATCAAACCTTCATTGCTTTGGCGTAAGCACCTAGGAAAGACTATCCAAGAGGTCTTTTATAGGGTTGTAATGTTAGGCTTACGGTAGGGAAACAAAGGGTTTGGTGGGATAGGCTATTTAGTGGTGGCAAGTCAAAAATCTTTATGTTACAAGCATGCGAAAAATGGCGTTGCTAAGCCAAGACTCGACACTCTAAACTCTAGATAAACTGAAATAAACAAACATAAATTTAAAGATAGATGTAGGATGGTAGGCCATTTTTTTTTCAAGACTTTTTTTTTCTTTTTTTTTTTTTTTTTTTTTTTTTTTTTTTTTACACTTTTACTCTACCATCCTCTATAATAACATCAAAATGATAGGGATTTATAGGCACATCCCTACACTTGAGTTTTTATTACTCTAACACTAATTTGACCCGAATTGAAAAGATCAAAACACTTGGAGTACATTATTATGCAAATAAAGGGAATTTGAATTTAACGTTCCTTTCCCGTCATTTCATAAAATTTAACTTTTCCATGAGTCCCAATCGTCCCAAAACTGTGTACAAAGGATATAACTCAACTTAGAAACTTATGCAAGCAACAAGATAATTGAACTAAGGGTTTAGTGTGATAACAATAATGCACTAAAAGTGAGTGCATACAAGGTAGGCTAAGGCGATTTGGGTGTACATTTGGGGGTGGATTGTAAACAATGCTCTTCATTGACATTCCGGAAAACCGAAACATCACGAGAACCGCAAAAAGGATAGGCTCTGAGGGGTTAACTAGGGGTATCGTGTACTAAAGATGAGTACAATGCAAGGGTGTGGGGGAATTACTCAACCGATGTGGAAGAAGTAATTATATTATGGGTATCAAACAAGGGTTATCCTAATGCCTCTTATCATTTAGTTATTCCTAACTACACAAGTGTAGTCTTACTAGCGATCTCGGAATGCATAACAAGTTCTAGAATCTATTATACTACCGGTTCACACTCTAAGCATTAAAGATGAATGCTTTAATTCCTACTAATCTAAGGGCGATCCTCACATTTTGGGTGGAATTTAAGTGGTAAAGGGTTTTTGTGCTAGTCATATAATTTCCTATACATGAGACGCTTTATTAAGACTAATGGCCCACTCCTATATGTCATGAAAATTTTTAAATTTGTTGCCAAAATTACCCTTACCGATATTTCTCATGGTTTATTACACAATTGAAATTGGACAAAGCGAATAATCAAGGATAAGCATAGTTTCAAAGTTCCCGTTTTATTTTCCTCCCTACACTTAAACTGAACATTGTCCCCAATGTTCCCCGAAAGTATCAAAGTTATGATAATGGAAGGTAATTAAAGACGAAAGAAACTAATACTCCCCTGATTAGCTCGGTAGGATCCGTGTAAAGTGGTGGTTACATCTTTCTTCAAGAAGAACGTTTGGGTTAAAAGCTCCTTCTCATCTTATGTATCTTCTTCTTGGTAACTTAAACCTGCACACTTGAAGAAAACAAACGAAACCTTCGCGCGGTAACAATATATATAAGACTCTACTAAACTAGGATATAATGCTTGTGGAATGGATGTTTACAGATTTTCTGGAAAATTAAGACCTGGAAAATTCCAAAAATTTATAAGTAGCTCAAAAAACGAGAAAAAGTTATAAGCTGTTTCTGCTCCTCCTGACGCCGTCAGGTTATCCTGACAGAAACTGGTCTGCGATTTTCTGGAAAAAAATTCTGGAAAATTTACATCTTTAGAATCTGGAAAAATTTCCTGCAAAACATCTATTATGACTCGATACAAGCATTTGACTCGAACAAACACACATGTATATCTTTTAATTAATTGTAATTCTCATGTTCACGTTTCTTTTAAAAACGTGTGTAATCCTCCTTACACTTATCCCTTATGCAAAATACCTTTTTATGTAATTAAGACTAGGTTAAAGACAAAATAAAGCATTTTTACAAATTTAAACATGAGAATAAACAATAAATAAAAGATACACGACACACAAACAAGCAAACAATTAAGCATAAAATTTCCTGCAAAACATCCATTATGACTCGATACAAGCATTTGACTCGAACAAACACACATGTATATCTTTTAATTAATTGTAATTCTCATGTTCACGTTTCTTTTGAAAACGTGTGTAATCCTCCTTACACTTATCCCTTATGTAAAATACCTTTTTATGTAATTAAGACTAGGTTAAAGACAAAATAAAGCATTTTTACAAATTTAAACATGAGAATAAACAATAAATAAAAGATACATGACACACAAACAAGCAAACAATTAAGCATGGGTTGCCTCTCACGAAGCGCTTTTCTTTATTTATGAGTCTTGTAGCTAGACTCGAAGTCGTGTCCCTTACGTGACTTCATTTCCGTCACCTTCTTCCTTATGACGGTCTCTATTGGGGGATTTCATGTTGTAAAAGTGCCCCATGATGCACCTTTCTAAGAGGTCGTCTTCTCCCCACTCGGTTCTATATTCCGGTCCTAAGTTCAAGCAATCTTTATAGAACCCGAAAATCTTATTCATCACATAATCAACTCCCTTCTCCTTATCTTCCTCATTTCTATAGTAGACCGATAGCTTAAGTTCTTTTTCATCATTGGATAGTGATGAAAATTTTTCAATATTAAAGGGCATTTGGTAGGCTACATCATCGGTCTCATCCTTGAATCTAACTATTCCCAATGACGGATCATAAGTCATCCCGGTGTTTTCTACGAAAGGTTTTCCTAGAATAACGTGGGACAAGCTAGGATCTATGGCCGTACTAATATCATCCACTATTATGAATTCCGTAGGAAACTTGAAACTACCTACATAAACGGGCAATCCCTTAACTCTACCAAGAAAATTGCAACTAACCCTAGGATTATCGGGATCTTGCCTAGTTGGGATAGGCTTCTTCATTACCCAATTATAGTAGGTGATAGTCATTATATTTATTGGGGACTTGCGGTCAATGTAGGCCTTTGCCACGAAAAGGTGTCCTATGCAACATGGTATGTTAAGATTCCAAGGGTTCCTAAACTTGATCCTAGGGCTTCTTGATGCGTGCCAAACAGTCAAGCTAAATCACTCAAGCCGGCCACTTGTGAATGGCAGACCGTAATCAGCTTAAAACTGCTCAAGCACGAATGCAATGAAGATCTGGGGAGTATAGTGTTTCCCCGGGTCGTTATGTCCCAGCGAGCTATGCAATGGATTATCAAACGTAAAGTGATCGAGAAATTTGAACGAAAAAGGGATTTGAATAGGATTATAACTACAGAAAAAGCCAACAAATTACAACGGCTTAAATGCAAATTAAAGGAAATTAAAAAGATTAAAAATATTAAATAAACGCTATCACTATATTTAAAATGATGTTTTTGTTTTTATGTTTTTATAAAACTGAAATTAAAAACTACGCGACGTACAAATAAAAACGTGAAACTTACACAATATTAACCCTAAAAATATGAAAATGATGTTTTTACAAACCTAATGATAAAAGAAAATATTTAGAAAAAGAAAATTACTTTTACAACTATTATTCTAATTATTATTAATTAAAAACTATTTTTAACTATTAAATAATCACCTAAAATACAAGAAATTATGAAATAAGGCTTGAAAAATAAAATTAAGACTTAGAAAAATCTAAAATATCAAAAGAGAATTTTCAAAACTATTTTTGTATTTTTCTGATTATTTTTGAATTTTCTAGGAATTAAAAACAATTTAAAGCTAATTAAATTATTAAAAGTTACAAATTTAACTAAGAAAAATCTAGAAAAATACTT
Source organism: Chrysanthemum seticuspe (assembly GCA_019973895.1). Lineage (NCBI taxonomy): Eukaryota > Viridiplantae > Streptophyta > Magnoliopsida > Asterales > Asteraceae > Chrysanthemum > Chrysanthemum seticuspe. The sequence continues at coordinate 341,402,539 of BPTQ01000007.1, read as the reverse complement.
TTTTATCTTTTTATATTTATCTTAACTTAAGAAAAATGAAAAATTATTTTTTTGAACCTTTTCTTAATTATTTGTATTAAAAGCTAATTAAAAATGTTTAAAAACTAATTTAAATGCAGAAAAATAGCAAACCAACTAGGAAAAATCTGAAATTTTCAGGAAAACTCTAAAATTATATTAGGAAGCTAGGAAAAATGGAAAAATAGGTGCTTGTGTACAAGAAAATGGGACTGCTATGCCAAGTGCTTTAGAATAAGCACTTTAAATAAGCTAATGAGCAAAACAAGCCACCAACAGTTTACAGATGTTCTAAACTACTAAAAATGACCAAATGCAACAATTAACAACAGGCTTTAACCTCTATTTAGCTGAATTCACAGATTTGATGTTTTTGAGATTATGAGCTAAAACAGTTTCTGTGGGCTACTTTGGACACAAGCACAAGCTACCAATTAAGCTAAAACTGAAAACTAGCAATTAGAACCTATCCTAGACCTGGTTGAGATCAAGTACACCAAAACTCAGACCTTGGGAAGCTCTTATGAGCCCTGTGCAAGTGGCTGCACAAACTGAGAAAACTCAGTTTAAGATGAGTTGTGAGCAGCGCAACTGGTACTAAAAAGAGAAGCTTTTTTGGAGCTTTTAAGAAAATTGTAAAATTCTACTAAAATGGTAATAAGGATAAAGACCAGTTGAAGTTTTTAGAATGCCAAGTTTCACTGAAAATGGCTCAAAAATGAAGCCATGAAAAATCCTTGCAGTTGGCCCTAAAACAGGTTTTTGCAATTTTGACTTTTGACAATAATGATGAACTTTGACCAAAATGAACTTTGAATCCAATTTTATGACTGATGTTGATGTAATAAGGTGTGATGAACACAATGCAGGATTTGTCTATGGAATTTGAACACAAAACAAGGATTTGCAACTCCAAAATCACAACAGATTAACAGTGAGACAGATTTTACTTGATGTTTGACTTTCAGTGCTTGCAGACCCAAATTATTGACTGAAAGGTGCTCAAGTAAGCTTAGTAAACATGAACCAATAGAAGTTAACCACTGAATAGACCTCTGAGACAGTATGACAGTTAATCCAAACACCCCTATCTCAACTGAGTTGCAAATTAAATCTAGACTAATTACTGTTTAAGCTAATAAAACTGATTAATCTGAGTTTACTTGCACTAAACACAACTAATTAAACATGTTTTAACCACTTAAAACTACAATGACAGATTATGCTTATGAGACTTGGAAAATCACTTACAATGGTCCATAGCCACAATGGCTTGCAAACAGTGAAACCAGAACTACTAACCTATCAAATCCAACCCAAATGACTAAAATCAACCCATTTCCATTCCTGCATCAGCCCAATTCCATTCCTGCTTCATTTTTGCCCATATTGACTTTTGTTGACCAATGTTCAAAAGAGCTTGATACTTAAATACAAGCTTATAAAAAGCTATTACAAGCTTATATAAGCTTATATGAGATTAAAATTGAACTGCTAAAAGCTTTAACAAAGGGGTTTGTAAATAAAAATCTCAACAGTGAACAATAGGTATGAAATTTGAACATTAACTTGAATTATCACTTGAACAAAGTTGCAAAACACTTGAATATCTTTGTTTAATACAAATAAGCTTGAAAATACAAATGGAAACTAGTTAAGACAAGTTAAGCTAAAAAAACGACATACACTTAAACAAAAATAAACTAACTACTCTTTGCTTCACTGTCTTCCTCTTCTTTTATACACCCAAACTCTTTCTCTCACCTCTCTCTTAAAATCCCACTAATAAAACTGACCCTTGGATTACTCAAATTGATCTTGGCCGTTTAAAGGGTTTTGGCGCCAAATTTGGTTTAACAGCTGGAGGTTGAGTGGGATTGGTAGAAGGCATTTAATGCACTCTTGGAGTTATGTGTTTGGAGGGGGGGGGGTAGGGATGATGATGGTGGAGTGTGAGCAGAGGAGTTGCAGGGGGGGGGAAGGTGATGATGGTGCAAACCCGTGAGTGGTTTTATTGTTTTAAAATGGGCGGGGTGGGAATGGTTTGACCAACTTTTGACCGGGGGTTAATAATAGGGAGAGGGTCCAAATGGCAGGGTTCAAAGGCTTTGGCAGGGGGTCAATTGCAATTTTGACAAGTCCAAGGGAGTATTAATACAAGGACTTCACTTGTAATTTCTGAAACTGTAGGGACCTAGGCTGCCAATATCTCAAAGTTTCTCCAAGGACTGAAATTGACAAGTGTTAATATTACAAGGACCAAAGTTGCCATTTTCAGATTTTCCAGTGACCATTTTTGCCAACTTTCAAAGTTGGAGGACCAAACTTGTAATTTTCTCAAACTTTTTATATTTTTCACCAAAGGACTAATTTTGACAAGTTATGATTTTAAAAGGACCTTTGGTGACTTTTCTTTTGAAATTTTGACTCAGGGACTATTTTTGACAATTTTAGAAACTTGGGGGACTGAAACTGCCAATTATGCAAACTTTGCTCATTTTTCATCTGATTTTGAACATTTTGCATATGAAACATATAAAATGCAATTTTGGAATATTTTCAGTATTTTGATGCATTTCTGAGCATTTTTAGACGTTTTGCAGTTCAGATTTGACTAAAAATGATGAGTATTTACACACTCATCAATCCCCCACACTAAACTATTGCTAGTCCCTAGCAATCTTTTAAGAAAAACATAATGGATTTGAATCTCTTTACCAAAAGCCATTACTTCTGGAGTAGCCAAATGTTTTAGTTCAAGTAAGAACCATGGTACACCGATAACCATGTGATTTTGAGCAAACCACCAGCTTCCAACGGATTTGATTTGTCTTTACCAGAAGCCGTTTGCTTCTGGACTAGCCAAATCTTGGATAAATTATCAATATTATCTTTGGTGAGTCGATTACCAATTATGGTTTTTCCACTGCCTTTACCTCAAGCCATAACCTTGCGGGCTAGCCAACTCTTCACTTTTCATGATATGGTGAGCTGAATACCATACAATTTTGGGCAAATTGCAAGCCATCAACGGATTTGAGATATCTTTACCAAGAGCCGTTTGCTCCTGGATTAGCCAATCCTTTTGTTTATTAGACAAGGCGGACTGATAACCAAATGAGAAAGTGTAAAACACTTACTCCAAAAAAAAAATTTTGGCCAAAAACGGGGGAATTAGGCGGTATAATTACATGATAAAATTCGTGAGAATTCCCCCCCACACTTAGAAATGAATATTGCCCTCAATATTCAAAGTACCGGCTGTTATGCCGAAACAAAGAACGTAAGAGGGAAATACTACGGCCATTATTTAGAAAGTTGATTTTTTTTTTTTTTTTTTTTTTTTTTTTTTTTTTTTTTTTTTTTTTAGAAGACTTATATACACAACATGTGGGGCAACCCCCCCCCACACTAGGGTGGTAGAAAGTAGAAAGAAGAAGCTAAACTGTCAAGTTTTGTCACACAAGCTAGCCACTTGTGAATGGTGATGAGTGTGTAAATACTCATCATTTTTGGTTAATTCTGAACTGCAAAACGGTTAAAAATGCTCAGAAATGCATCAAAACACTGAAAATATCTCAAAAGTGCATTTTATATGTTTTAGATGCAAAATGTTCAAAATCAGATGAAAAACGAGCAAAGTTTGCATAATTGGCAGTTTCAGTCCCCCGGCTTTCAGAAAATGGCAAAATCAGTCCCTAGGCATTTATTTTAAAAGAAAAGTCCCCAAAGGTCCTTTTGGAAACATAAATTATCATATTTAGTCCTTTGGTGGAAAATCCAAAAATATTTGAGAAATTACAGTTTAGTCCCTGAAAATCCAAAAATGTTCAAAACTAATCCTTGGAATTTCAAAATTGACAATTATGATCCTTGGATTATTAAAGTTTGGCAAGACCAACCCTTTGACTACATCTTCATAATTTACATGTTTGGTCCTTGGATTTCCAAATATTACATTTTGGTCCTTGGTGTTATTGATTCCACAAACCAACCGGATCCTAATTATAACCCAAGCCCAAAACAAACACCCTTGGCCCAATCCCTAACCCGGTCCAGTATACCCATGACCCGACCAAACCCAAAACCCAAGATTTAAAATAATCAAAACCCGCCCCCCTTTTCCCTGTCACCCCCGACACTTGTGTCTGCAACCCCCCTCCTCCAGCCACCTCTTTGCCACCCTACACCACCCTTTGTCTCCCCCCTCCTCACCTACCTACCCAAGTGCATTTAATGCATCCCCTTCCCTGTCTCTAATATCAGAACCAGTTTTTCCCGCCAAATTCATCCAATGGCCAAGATGGCTCAAAAGACATCCAAGGGCTCAGATTTATGTTGGGATTTGCTCAGAGACACGTGGAGAGTATTTTTTATGCATAAAAGAAGGAGAGAAGCAACAAGAAGAGGAGTTAGTTTTTATTTTTATAAAATGTATGTCGTTTTAGTAGCAATAGCTTAATCTAAGTTTTAAATTGTAATTTTCTAGTTCTATGTACTCATTTTCAAGTTACTCTATTAATATAAACCATTTTCAGGCATAAATTTCAGTGGCATTTTCATTTCATGTATTTCACTTAACTGTTGAAAATTGCAAAGTCCAAATCTCATGAATAAGCTTCAATAAGCTTGTTTATAAGCTCAAACAAGTTCACACTAACTTATCATAGTTTTCTGTGAGCTCATTTTTAAGTTTCAAACAATCTCAATCAAAAGTGCTTAAAGTCAACAAAAGTCAACTGATCATGGATATGGGTATGGAATGGACCATGGGTGAAGCAGAGCTGGAATTGGGTTGAATCAAAGTAGGTTAGGGGTTGGATTAGGCTAGTGTTCTTGGTTTCCTTGTTGGCAGGCCATTGTGGCTTTGGACTGATTGTAAGTTCAAGCTCATTTTTAGCTTAATCTGTTTCAGTGGTACTCAGTAGTTAAAACTTGTTTCAATAGTAGTATTTTAGTTATTTTAAAGTAGTTTGATCATAACTTGTGCTTGGTCAGTCTTTAGTTTAGTAATTGATTGCAAAACAGTTCAATAAGGTGTGTTTGGATCTGCTGATGTACCTGTCTTTTAGGCTTGTTCTTGTGTTAAAATCTGTTAGTTAATGTTTGTTTAGTCCTTGTACACTCATATCTGTCAAAGATTTGTACCTGCTGGTTCAAAAAGTCAAAATCATCTCTTAATCTGTCTCACTGTCAAACTGTTGTGGATTTGGATTTGAAAAACCTTGTTTTGTGTTTAAAAGTGTTAAACATTGCTTGTATTGTGTTCTTTACATCACATAACATCATCATCAGTCATAAAATTGGAATCAAGTTTCATTTTAGTCAACTTTCAAGCTGTTGTCAAAAGTCAAAAGGGGTCAAAAATTGGATTTATGCAGAACTTGCAGCATCTGCACAGGTTTCATTAAAGCTTTTTAAGGTCTGATTTTTGGTCTATAAGTAGTTTACTAGGTGGTCTTTAAGACCTCATATCTGATTTTAGCTAAAGCTCTCTGGATAAGCTTGTGCAAAAGCTCAAAGTCAGGTCCTGGTGCCCTGCTCCAACTCAGTATACATTGAGTGTTTTCTCAGCTTTTGTGCAAGCCTGCACAGAGCTTATAAAAGCTTGTTAAGGTCTGGTCTTTTGGTTATAAGTAGCTACTTAGGTCTAGTGTAGGTCTTAATATTTGGATTTTGCTTTTAAGCTTATTTGAGTGCTTATTGTGTGACTGCAAGTAGGTACCTAATAACTGTTTTAGCTTATAATCACAATCATCAAATCTTTATATCTTGCATTCCAGTGTTTAGAGCTTGTTGTTTTTAGTTGCATTTCAGTACTTTTAGTAGTTTAGAACTTCTGTAATCAGTAGGTGGTTTAGTTTGTTCATTTGGCTTATTTTAGTGCTTATTTATAAGCACTTGATTCATCAGTTTCATTTTCTTGCAAACAAGTGCCTGTTTTTCCGTTTTTCCTAGCTTCCAAATATAATTTTAGACTTTTCCTGAAATTTTCAGATTTTTCCAAGTTGATTTGCTATTTTTCTTAATTTAAAGTAGTTTTTAAGCATTTTTAATTAGCTTTTAATACAAAAAATTCAGAAAAGGTTCAAAAAAATAATTTTTCAATTTTCTTAGGTTTAGATAAATACAAAAAGTAAAAAAAGTAATTTTCCAGATTTTTCATAGTTTATTTTGTAATTTTTAGTAATTTAATTAGTTTTTAATAGTTTAAAATTCCTAGAAAATAGAAAAATAATCAGAAAAATACAAAAATAGTTTTGAAAATTCTATTTTGATATTTTAGAATTTTCTAAGTCTTAATTTTATTTTTCTAGCTTTAATTCACAATTCCTTGTATTTTAGGTAATTATTAAATAGTTAAAAATAGTTTTTAATTAGATAATTAGTTTTAAAAATAATTTTCTTTTTCCATAAATTTTCTTTTATCATTAGGATTGTAAAAATGTATTTTTTATATTTTTAGGATTTATATTGTGTAAGTTTCACGTTTTTAGTTGTACGTCGCGTAGTTTTTAATTTCAGTTTCGTAAAACATAAAAACAAAAACATCATTTTAATTATAGTGATAGCGTTTATTTAATAGATTTTATCTTTTTAATTTCCTCTAATTTGCATTTAAGCCATTGTAATTTGTTGGCTTTTCCTTAGTTATAATCATATTCACAAATCTCTTTTTCATTCAAATTTCTCGATCACTATACGTGAGTCGATCCATTGCATAGCTCGCTGGGACATAACGACCCGGGGAGACTCTATACTCTTCAGATCTTCATTGCATTCGTGCTTAGGCAGTTTTAAGCTGGTTACGGTCTGCCATTCACAAGTGGCAGGCTTGTGTGATTTAGCTTGACTGTCTGGCACGCATCAAATTTTTGGCGCCGCTGCCGGGGAGCTGTGCTGATCTATCTTCCGTCTAGCAGATTAGTTGTTTGAATCCTCACCCATTTGTTTATATCATCCATCATCTATCATATATATATATATATATATATATATATATATATATATATATATATATATATATATATATATATATATATATCCATATTTTCTTCTAAAAAATCCAAAAACCCAAAAACATCCAAAAACGTATAAAACACAAAAATATTTTTCTTTTGTTTCTATATATGTATCAAAAATAAAAATACAAAAAGATTCGTCGTTTTCTTTAATAAATAACAACTTAAAAGATTACCACCGCAAACCAAGGCAGTGCACTACCTAACTGGGGGTGCGACCATAATATGTTCCCGAACTAAAGATTTAAAACTTGCCTTTGTGTCCTTGTGATTGGTGTACCTTTTTCAAAGAAGCCATTCATCTTGGATTATTGGTTAAGTTCACTGTTGTTTTACCTCGATTTTGTGTTAATTGATTTTGTTGTGATATCGACGTTTCAGAACCAGAAAACCCATAAAGATTCTTCTCACCCTGATTTTTATAAAAACGTCTTCATAATTCTCATTCTCATCTGGAAGATTTTCATAATTCCCATTTCTCTCCTTAACTCTGAGATTCCTTAGAGTTAACTCTGGTGTATGCGCACTCGCTCTTCTAGATCTGTGAGCCCATTTCGTGAGCTTGTCAAGATTCCAAGAAGGCGTGTTCGTAGACTTTCTGCTCCTTCAGTCGGATCTGAGATCCGGACTGTTCGCACTACTTCCGTTATCATGGCGGATGAAATTCCTATGTGCGAGCTTCTCCAGGCACCCATCGACGGGTATGGAGATGCTATCGTTGTGCCAGCCATTGTGGCTGAAAATTTTGAACTCAAGACCGGGTTACTGAATCTTGTAACCTCTAATCAATTCTTTGGTTTTGAGCGGGATGATCCTCATGCTCATATTCGATGGTTTAACAAGATTGCATCTACCATCAAGTATAAGAATGTCCCTACTGATGCTGTTAAGCTTCTTCTGTTCCCATTTTCTCTTGAGGGGCAAGCCCGGATTTGGCTTGAAAAACAACCCCCTCAATCAATAGAGACATGGGAAGATCTGGTGAAGAAATTTGTGAATGAATTCTATCCACCTTCCAAAACCACGAGTCTTAAAAATGAAATCATCAAGTTCACTCAGAAGTTTGATGAATCCTTCAGTGAATCGTGGGATCGTTTCAAGGAATTGCTTCGCAAATGTCCTCACCACGGTTTCTCCGAGTTGATGCAACTCGATACTTTCTATAATGGAGTGAGTCAATCTGATCAAGATTCTCTCAATTCCTCCGCGGGAGGAAATTTCCTAAGCAAAACTGTCAAAGAAGCTTTAGCGATAATCGAAAACAAGTCTAAAGTCCGCACTGCACGAAGCAAGCCGGTTGTTTCCCAAGTCAGTGTTGGACCTTCTTCTTCTTCATCGCCCGTGAGTCAGTCTAGCACCGATGCTAAGATTGATAAACTCACGGAAGCTATTCAAGCTTTGGTTCTCTCCAACCAGAAGAAAGTCTCTTTTCCACAAACTTCACCTCCTGCTGAAGTTAAGAAAGTGGAAGTCTGTGTTACCTGTGGTGGCCCCCATGCTTACTATAACTGTATGGCCACCGATGGTAACCCCTTTGAAGCCAATGCTGTGGGCGGGATGTCTAATCAAGGAGGCAATCAATATCGTGCTCCTGTAGACCCGAACCACCGTCCTAACCACTACCCTGGACCTCCCGGTTTCAATCAAAACCGTAATCAAAATCAAAACAGACCAAACCAAGGTTTCCAAAACCAAGGTAATTTTGGTCAAAACAACGGTTTTCAGAATCAGAATCAAAATTTCCAACATCAGGGAAATTACAATAGAAACCCAGGTCAGGGAAATTTCAACCAAGGGTATTTTCATGGCAATAATCCAGGGAATTTTCAAAATCAAGGCCCTAATCCTAACAATAGAGGCCAGAATTTTCCTGTGCAAACTCAAGCCATTGTTCCAACTGGACCATCATCTGATGAGCTGTTGAAACAATTCATGAAATCCCAAGAAGAAATGAATCGGTTGTTGGTTAGCCAGATTGCTGACATCAAGAAGTCTTTAAATGATCGACCCTCGGGCTCAGGTACTTTACCTAGCAACACGATCGCTAATCCGAGGGGCGATGCAAAGGCGATCACAACCCGAAGTGGTGCTTCTTATGCTGGACCTGCTATTCCTACTACCTCTTCTTCCTCTCTCCCGAAGGTAGTGGAAAGCGAACCTGAGGCGACAAAGGACAAGGAACTTCCTACTAATAACGGAAGTGCCAACAATGTCCATCCTCAGGTTGTCCCCAAACCCAAGCCTGGAGTTGTTTTTGAACCTCCAGTTGGTGACCCTAAATCCAAAACGTCTATTCCTTACCCCTCACGGTTACATGAGCAAAAGCTCCGCGAGAAAGCTAGTCATCAGATGGAAAAATTCTTTCAAATTTTCCAAGAACTTCACTTTGACATAAGCTTCGCGGATGCCATCATGTTGATGCCCAAGTTTGCATCCACTCTGAAACACATGTTGAGCAACAAAGAAAAGCTGTTTGAAATGGCTAAGGTAGTGTTTGATAACAACTTAATGTGTCTTAATTGAAAAATAGGCAAGTTAATTGATGAGTGTCTAAATACTCATCATTTCGTTCACATTTAAGCTACAAAAATATCTGAAAACATACAAATATGCTTCAAAATACTGGAAATATCTCCAAATTGTGTTTTTAGGTATTAAAGTGCAAAAGGGATGAAAACTGATGAAAAACATGCAAAACATACATAATTTACAGTTTCAGTCCCTGATCTTTGATAAATTGGCAAATCTAGTCCCTGGTTAATCAAAACTTGTAAAAAATATCATTTTAGGTCCTTGGGATTCACAAGTTGTTCAAAATAATCCTTTGAAGTTAAAAATCTCAAAATTACAACTTTGGTCCCTCAACTTTGCAAAAATGTCAAAATTAGTCCCTAAGGTTTTAAAAATTGGAAATTAATCAAAATAAACCTTGTGCTATTCATGTTTGACATAATTGGTCCTTATGAGAAAAGTTTTGAGAAAATACGAGTTTGGTCCCTGGAGTTTTGAAATTGACAAATTTGGTCCTTAAGGTTTAAAAAATAGAAAAATATTCATATATGGTCCTTGTATTAATGGTTAATTGCAGATTCAGTCCCTTGGATAAAGTTTGAAAAGTTGGCAATTTAGACCCCTCAATTTTCAAGAAAGTACATGATTGGTCCTTGGGCTCTATATACCAACCGGACCCTATTATTATTATTATTACCCAAAAATCCAAATCCATTACCCAGGCCCAACTCCACCAGCCCAATCCCTTCCCTTTGTAATTAAATAAAACCAAACACCCCCGTTTTCTTCGTCTTCCACCTCTCCACCACCTGTAACTTCCACCTCACCCCATCCAGCTCACCCCTATCACTCTACCCACTCCTTCACCACCTCTCACAGCAGAAACACGCCACAATAAATGCTTCCCCACCCCTTTATCAACCAAAACCACCACTGTTCACATACTTACCCACGGTTTTGAGCAAAACTGCCCCAACTTGGCCTAAACTTCACCAAATGTGTCCCCTACACCTCCACAATGCAACAAGAAGCTTTAATTGTGCTTAAACTGCCTCATATCCACGTGGTGAGTTTTGGCGCCAAAATGAGTTTGAACGGACAAGATGAAATTGACTCAATGAATGGCTGTGATTTGATGTGGGATAATATCTTTGGACTAGTGGAATGCAAATGAGTGATAAATACAGAAGAAAGAAGAAGAAGAGAGGCATCATAATAATAATCTAGTTTATGATCAATCGTAGTTAATCAAAGTAGTTTGTAACATTAGTATAATCTTTAAATTTCTGTTCTCAGTTGTTAATTACCTTTGCTAAAGTGTAATAACAAACTTGGTTTACTCAGTTTTAATCTATCTTAATTTTCAAGGTCATTTCAACTTTGTCCCATTTTCAATTCAAGTATTTTAAATTCTGTTGATGATTGTTGTTTAGAGGACTATAAATAACACTACTAAGCTCTCAGTAAGCTTTAGCAAGCTTTTAAGTCATCTTAAACAATCAATAATCACTAAAAAAGGAAAACATCAAAAAGAAAACAAGTAATTAGGAATTTAATATAAAAGTTACTGTAGAAGAAGCTTGGAGCAAGTGCTATTCTGGATTGCCTTGGTTATAGTGCTCTGTGGAGAGCATATAGGAGTGATATTCAGTTCTTGGTTCTCAGTTGTGGCATTAACTCAAGTTGTAAGCTTATATCTTGATTTTTGGCATTTACTGTTATAGTTCTTATTTTAGCTTAAATTCTCTTGATTCATGCTTAGTTGATGTTTGTTAGTGATAATATAAAGTAAAATCAGTAGGTTGTTAGTAGGAAATCTTAGTTGATAATAATTTTAGTTAAACAGTCAAATTAGTATAAGTAGAGATTAATAGGTTATAGTTGTTGTTATCTGTGTAATTGTGTCCATTTAATCTGAGTTCATCTGTATCAAGTGTTAGAAATCAGTCTCATGTTGTAAATTGTGGATTTGTAACACTAATCTAGAAAACTGCCTTGCTAAGGTGTGTTTGGATCAAGTTGCTTATCTGAGTTTATGCCTGTTATTGTTGCTTAATACTTGTTGCTGCATGCTAGTTTAGATCATATTAGCTCAGTTCAGTCATTATATTTAGGTCTTATTAGTGTAAAAGTCAAATTAGTACTTAATCTAGTCTAGTTTGTAATCTGTTGGAGTAATAAGTTCCATATTTCACATATTAGCTTATAATCTGATAACCTAGCTTAATTTAGCCATATCATAGCTTAATACAACATACTTAATCAGTAAATCTAGATCAAAGCTCACTTTAGTCAAACTTAGTGTTAACACAAAAAGTCAAATTTGCAGCTTGCACAATTTTTGAATGAACTTTGGATCCGAATTGTGAGCTTGTTAATTGATATTAGGATTTGAGCTTGTAGGATAATATAGTCTTGTTGCTGATCTCTTTGTTACTATTTTTCATAATTTTTATACTAGTTGATTAGAGTGCTTAATTTGTGCTTGTTGTTAAGTGATTCTTCATAAGCCTCCCTTGTTCACAGTTTTGACACCCATTTTTACAAGCTTGCACAAGCTTGATAAGTGAGTGTTGGTCTGAGTATTTTGGTTGTTTGTGATGCCCTTGTGGCTAGTTACTTGAATAAGTGCTTATTTGCCCTTTAATTGCTTATCTGTACTGCTTATTTTGCTTAAACTTGTGCTACCAAATCAAACAAACCACTGATCATCCAGTGTATACAAGCAATTCCACAAGCCCATCATAAGCTCATCACTGAGCTTTGGCTTGTGATCTTTGGCTCTTTAAGAAGCTAAGCAGCTCATTTCAAAAGTTCAAGCTTTTATTTTCATTTTCAAAGCCTTTAACTAGGTCTGCAAGTCAGCTTGAAGCTTGTCCATTTGTTCAGTTCACTGAGTGAACTCAGCAACCCACCCAATCTTCATAAGCCCTCAATAAGCTAATCAGTGGTCACCACTGATCAAGCTTTGGCATTTTGAAATCCTTACCAGCCCCACTTTATAGTTAAGCAATCAATAAGTTCATTTGAGCTTATTTCATAAGCTTAATTTACCCATATTGTTTGCCTGTCTAGGGTGTTTGGATATCAGTTTTGTTGGAAGTGCTTAAAAGCTTATTCCAAGCTTATTAGCCAGATCCAGTGAAAACACTTGTTCATATCTGTTAATATACCATATATACATAATACTTATTTTTTTTTATTTTCTTTATTAGCTTGTTTTAAAGCTTTTAATAAGCTTACAAGCTTATTTCATTCACTCAGATAACTGAGTGAACTCATTTTGGACCCCTCACTTCACAAGCTCTTTGTGAGCTCACCAGTGGGTCCCACACCTTAAATCTTGGTTCTTCCAACCCCCCTCCTACCAGGCTTGAACCTTTGACCCTTTGTTTGACCTTGGAACCTGTGGACCCCACTAGGTTTTACCTCACAAAGTTGTCCCATTTTTCTGTCTCAGAATCCAATAAGCTAAGTGCTTATTTGTGTTTTGTGGCTTATTCAAGCTACTCAATTGGTTGAATCTTGCTAAATATAGTTAAAGTAACTTATTGGAATCAGAATTCACCATAGTGGACCCCACATAAGCTCATTTGAGCTTATTTCCTTCTAAAGTCAAACAAAGTCAACTGTTGGGGTAAATAAGCAATTTCAGTGCTTATTCTGAGTTTCCAAGTTTGTTGTTTTTGTATTAGTTTCTTATTTTAGGTATTTTAATAGTTTTATAAAATAAAAACCACAAAAAGCCAAAAATACTTATAGTAATAGTTTCTATTTATTAGAATATCTATTTTAATTTCTTTTTAGCTTATTTATAAGCACTTCTGTAAATTTTTTATTTTTAATTAAACTCTTTTATATTAAAGTACTTTTATAAATTTTTCTAGATTTTTCTTTTGTCATCTAGTAATTTTTAGAATTAATTTTAGTTTAATTACTTATTAATTAAATATTAAATAGAATAAATAGTATAATAAATATATTTTTAGTTTTTAAAATAAGTTTTATAATATTTTAGATTTTTCTAAGTTTTTTTTATTTTATTTTTCTTAACTTATTTTAGTTTTCTAAATTAAATAGTGTATTAATAAATAGTATTAAATAATAATTAATTAATAATAAATAATATATAAGTTAAATAAATAATTTTCCTTTTCTAAATAATTTCTTTTATTCTTAGGATCTCAAAAATATAAATTTCATATTTGTGGGTTTATATTGATCACTTTTTACTTTTATTTTTGTACGTTTACGTAATTTTATTAAAACGTACGTTTTAGGTTTTAGACGTTCATCACTTTAAAAATAGTGATAGCGTTTATTTAATAGATTTTAACTTTTTAATTTTCTTTAATTTGCATTTAAGTCGCTAAGACGTGCAAATTCCTACTATAATTATAATCGATTTGTTTTTAATACGTTTTACGTTTCTAGGGTTTTGATCGTACTTATTAGTTAATATAACTCATTTTGAGTTATTCATACTTTTAGTATTGTGACAAATCATTCATAACCCTATTCCTAATCAACCAAGCTATATAAAACATTTGTTCAATCACAGGATATCACAACCTCGTTGGGGAATAAACGACCCGGGAATATAACTGTCCTACCTCGGATTATTGCATTTGCCTCTTTCTAGTTTTACTTGCCTAGTTGACCTCTCACAAGTGGTTGACTGAATAAGTAGGCTAGTTTTAAGGCGAATCAATTTTTGGCGCCGCTGCCGGGGAGGCTGTGCTGCGTTGAACAATTTTTGTTGGCTGATTATCTATCCTTTGTATATATATTATATATAATATCTTATTTTAATCTTCCTTAAACAATATAAAAACAAAAATATTTTCTTTATATATATATAAAAGATAAATAATCGCAAAAATACTCTTCGCACCTCTTCTGAGTTTCCTTTTCTTCAAGGATCCTTAGACGCGTCTTAGTGCATGCGCACTCGTTCTTCAAGGTCATCAAGTCCTCTTCGCGAGCTTGTAGCCATACCTCGAAGAAGTCGTAGACGTTCTGCTCCATCAGTCGTACCCGAGATACGTACTGAGCCAAAAATTCCTGTCAAAATGGCAGATGAGCAAACGATGAATGAACTTCTCCAGGCACCCACCGATGGGTACGGAGATGCCATTGTTGTTCCAGCCATCGTAGCTGAGAACTTTGAGCTTAAAACAGGGTTAATAAACCTAGTGACAGCGCGTCAATTCTATGGGTTTGAAAGGGACGATCCTCACTATCACATTCGGTGGTTCAATAAAATCACATCCACCTTGAAATGTAAAAACGTCCCTGAAGATGCAATCAAACTTCTTCTTTTCCCGTTTTCTCTCGATGGGCCCGCCAGGATCTGGCTTGATAAACAACCCCCTAAGTCGATTGAAACGTGGGAAGATTTAGTACAGAAATTTGTGCATAAATTCTATCCTCCTTCAAAAACCACGAATCTCCGGAATGAAATCATGAAATTCACACAACATTTTGATGAAACATTCAGTGAATCATGGGATCGTTTTAAGGAAATGCTACGCAACTGTCCTCATCATGGATTTACTGAGTTGATATATCTGGATACTTTCTATAATGGCATAAGACAAGCTGATCAAGACTCTCTTAATTCCTCCGCTGGAGGTAATTTTTTGAATCGAACAACAAAGGATGCTTTAGCCATTATAGAAAACAAAGCTGAGGTCCGTACCTCAAGAAACAAACCAGTTGCTCCCAAAGCAAGTGATTCACCTTCTACTTCATCTCCCATGACTCAAGCTGTTGACAATACTCAGTTTGCTCAACTCATGGATGCTCTTAAAAATTTGACTCTTAACCAAAAGAAAGAGTCATCCAAACCAGCTGAAGTCAAAAAGATTGAACCATGTGTCACTTGTGGTGGTCCTCATGCATACTACAACTGTACTGCCACCGATGGCAATGCATTTGAAGTCGATGCTCTAGCCGGTAATTTCAATCAAGGAGGTAACCAATACCATCCTCAAGCTGAAACAAATTACCGTGCTAATAACCAAGAGGGACCATCAGGATCATATCAACCCAACAATTCAAATAGGTCTAATCCTAATCAGCCAAGAGGGCATAATAATCAAAATCAATATCGTACTCAGAACAATCAGATTGTTCCTGTTCAATACCTACCACATAGGGGAAATTCAAATCCTAATCAAGGGTATTCAGCTCCTAATAATCAAATGGTATCGTTCCAAGAATCTCAATCTGCTGAACTAGCTAACCACATCAAGGCTACTGATGCTAAAATGAGAGTGGTTCAAAACCAAATCTCCAATTTGAAGAACGAATTTGATTCTTCAATTGCAAAGAACAATAATGAGCTGAAGAATGATCTTAAGAGTATGATATCTGATTTGGTGAAACAACTCGTTCCACCTTCCACCTCGGGAAGTCTCCCGAGTAATACTGTTGCGAATCCTAGGGGTGAACTCAAAGCTGTTACTACTCGTAGTAATACAACTCAAGTTGGAGCAACCACAGTTGTCCCAAATTCTACACCCCCAATTAATCCTACATCATCAAAGATAGATCCCACTCTTTCACGATTCAAGGTTAAAAGTTTGTCAAACAATCTTTATGACCAAAGGGCAGCTATGACTTATTCTCATATGCTTAATGCTTCCCGAAAGAGTGTTCTTGATAATAGTGATGATGAGGAGGATTCCAACATCATCAAAGCTGTCACCACTCGTAGTGGTGCTGCTTATGAGGGACCCTCTACTCCTATTCCACCACCGTTATACGATGTGGAAAAAGAGCCCGAGGTTGCCAAGGACCAGGTGCAAACTCCAAGCCCACGAAGTACCGCACACGTCCAACCGCAAGTTGTCCCTCGAAAGAAAGCCAAACAAGGAGTTATCTTTGAGACTGATGAAACTCCTGAGCCTACTGCCCCTAAATCCAAACCTTTTAAGCCTACCATTCCTTACCCTTCACGTTTAAATGAGCAAGAACACCGCGAGAGGTCTAATTATCAAACAGACAAACTCTTGCAAATCTTTAAAGATTTGCAATTTGACATAAGTCTTGCGGATGCTGTCATCTTGATGCCCAAGTTCGCATCAACAATCAAACAGTTGTTAAACAACAAGGAAAAACTGGTTGAATTGGCAAAAACTTCTCTAAATGAGAACTGCTCTGCAGTTATCTTAAAGAAACTTCCCGAGAAGCTTGGAGATCCTGGTAAATTTATCTTACCTTGTGAATTTCCAGGAATGGTTGCATGCAACGCCTTGGCCGATCTGGGCGCCAGCATCAACCTGATGCCTAATTCAGTATGGAAGAAACTTTCTCTTCCTAAACTTACCCCTACCTGCATGACTCTTGAGCTTGCAGATCGTTCAGTATCTATGCCCCTCGGTATTGCCGAGGACGTATTTGTGAAAGTAGGGAAGTTCCATTTTCCAGCTGACTTTGTGGTTGTTGAATTTGATGCTGATCCTAGAGTTCCTCTCATTCTTGGACGAGGATTCCTAAGAACGGGCCACGCTCTTATAGATGTATTTGAGCGTCGAATCACATTGCGTGTAGGTAATGAGGCTATTACCTTCAACCATGATCAAACTTCAAAGTACTCCTCCAATTATAACTCTGCATCGGTTAACCGAATCGATGTCATTGATGTTACCTTACAGGAGTACTCTCAAGAAAATCTTGGTTATGTTCATGATTTGGTGAGTGGTGATCCCACTCCATTGTCTCATTCCATCATTTCCGACTCTTCCACTCCCTTAATTCTAGATGAGGAAAGTGATTCTATTATGGATGAGATTGATGATTATCTCAATCTGGATACATTTCTTCCTGGTATTGATGATACAGAGAGTGATCAAGAGGAAGATGTTATTCTTCTTCTTGAACAATTGTTATACCCAGACAATTATTCCACTCTCACAACCAAGCAACTTCATAAAGAGGAATCCAAATCAGTTGAACCAACTGATAAAATTCCTGAGATCAAGCATAAGACCTCTCCTCCTTCAATTAAATTTCAAATTCTTGAGGAGGAAGTTCTTGTGATTACTGCTGTTCTGATCTCCCTACTACCCTTCACCTACCCGGTGATTTCTCCTTCTCTTCACTCATTCGGGAGTGAAGATGTTACCTTTGACCCTGGGATATTCCATATAACATTGGTTTAGATCCAGATACTTCCCCATGGATTTTTAAAATGCTTTTTCTCCCAACCTGTTCAGGAGCTCTTTATTACAGTTATCCGTTCACAAGTGGCTAGCTTGCGTAATAAACCTGACAGTTTGGGAGGAAATAAATCAAATCGGGGTCGAGTCCAGCTAGTGACTCGGGAATCAAAAACATTAGCAAAAACATGGGTTTTCACCCATGTGTAACACCCTAGTGTGGGGGAGATGCCCACATGTTGTGTAAAAAAAAAAAAAAAAAAAAAAAAAAAAAAAAAAAAAAAAAAAAAAAAAAAAAAAAAAAAATTATTATTAAAAAATATATATGTATGTATATACATCTTAAATAAAGGCTAAGTAATATTTTCCTTTTACGTTCTAAGTTCGGTTTAATATCCGGTGCTTTGAATATTGAGGGCAATATTCAGTTCTAAGTGTGGGGGGGATTCTCACGAGAATTCAAACACATATTCCATCAAGAACCCCATTTTTAGCCAAAATTTTAAAAATTTTTCTCACTTAGAACGCAATAAATGGTAATCAGTCCACCATGTCTAACCCACATAAGGATTGGCTAATCCAGGAGCAAACGGCTCTTGGTAAAGATAACTCAAATCCGTTTATGGCTTGCAATTTGCCTAAAATTGTATGGTACCTCAACTCGCCATATCCTAAAAAGCGAAAGAGTTGGCTAGTCCAGAAGCAAACGGCTTCTGGTAAAGACGAATCAAAACCGTTGACAGCTTGTGGTTTGCTCAAAATCACATGGTTATCAGGTGGACCATAGTTCTTATTTGAACTGAAACATCTTGGCTACTCCAGAAGTGATGGCTTTTGGTAAAGAGTCTTTCAAATCCATTAAAATTTTCATAAAATATTGCTAGGGACTAGCAATAGTTTAGTGTGGGGGATTGATGAGTGTCTAAATACTCATCATTTCGTTCACATTTAAGCTACAAAAATATCTGAAAACATACAAATATGCTTCAAAATACTGGAAATATCTCCAAATTGTGTTTTTAGGTATTAAAGTGCAAAAGGGATGAAAACTGATGAAAAACATGCAAAACATACATAATTTACAGTTTCAGTCCCTGATCTTTGATAAATTGGCAAATCTAGTCCCTGGTTAATCAAAACTTGTAAAAAATATCATTTTAGGTCCTTGGGATTCACAAGTTGTTCAAAATAATCCTTTGAAGTTAAAAATCTCAAAATTACAACTTTGGTCCCTCAACTTTGCAAAAATGTCAAAATTAGTCCCTAAGGTTTTAAAAATTGGAAATTAATCAAAATAAACCTTGTGCTATTCATGTTTGACATAATTGGTCCTTATGAGAAAAGTTTTGAGAAAATACGAGTTTGGTCCCTGGAGTTTTGAAATTGACAAATTTGGTCCTTAAGGTTTAAAAAATAGAAAAATATTCATATATGGTCCTTGTATTAATGGTTAATTGCAGATTCAGTCCCTTGGATAAAGTTTGAAAAGTTGGCAATTTAGACCCCTCAATTTTCAAGAAAGTACATGATTGGTCCTTGGGCTCTATATACCAACCGGACCCTATTATTATTATTATTACCCAAAAATCCAAATCCATTACCCAGGCCCAACTCCACCAGCCCAATCCCTTCCCTTTGTAATTAAATAAAACCAAACACCCCCGTTTTCTTCGTCTTCCACCTCTCCACCACCTGTAACTTCCACCTCACCCCATCCAGCTCACCCCTATCACTCTACCCACTCCTTCACCACCTCTCACAGCAGAAACACGCCACAATAAATGCTTCCCCACCCCTTTATCAACCAAAACCACCACTGTTCACATACTTACCCACGGTTTTGAGCAAAACTGCCCCAACTTGGCCTAAACTTCACCAAATGTGTCCCCTACACCTCCACAATGCAACAAGAAGCTTTAATTGTGCTTAAACTGCCTCATATCCACGTGGTGAGTTTTGGCGCCAAAATGAGTTTGAACGGACAAGATGAAATTGACTCAATGAATGGCTGTGATTTGATGTGGGATAATATCTTTGGACTAGTGGAATGCAAATGAGTGATAAATACAGAAGAAAGAAGAAGAAGAGAGGCATCATAATAATAATCTAGTTTATGATCAATCGTAGTTAATCAAAGTAGTTTGTAACATTAGTATAATCTTTAAATTTCTGTTCTCAGTTGTTAATTACCTTTGCTAAAGTGTAATAACAAACTTGGTTTACTCAGTTTTAATCTATCTTAATTTTCAAGGTCATTTCAACTTTGTCCCATTTTCAATTCAAGTATTTTAAATTCTGTTGATGATTGTTGTTTAGAGGACTATAAATAACACTACTAAGCTCTCAGTAAGCTTTAGCAAGCTTTTAAGTCATCTTAAACAATCAATAATCACTAAAAAAGGAAAACATCAAAAAGAAAACAAGTAATTAGGAATTTAATATAAAAGTTACTGTAGAAGAAGCTTGGAGCAAGTGCTATTCTGGATTGCCTTGGTTATAGTGCTCTGTGGAGAGCATATAGGAGTGATATTCAGTTCTTGGTTCTCAGTTGTGGCATTAACTCAAGTTGTAAGCTTATATCTTGATTTTTGGCATTTACTGTTATAGTTCTTATTTTAGCTTAAATTCTCTTGATTCATGCTTAGTTGATGTTTGTTAGTGATAATATAAAGTAAAATCAGTAGGTTGTTAGTAGGAAATCTTAGTTGATAATAATTTTAGTTAAACAGTCAAATTAGTATAAGTAGAGATTAATAGGTTATAGTTGTTGTTATCTGTGTAATTGTGTCCATTTAATCTGAGTTCATCTGTATCAAGTGTTAGAAATCAGTCTCATGTTGTAAATTGTGGATTTGTAACACTAATCTAGAAAACTGCCTTGCTAAGGTGTGTTTGGATCAAGTTGCTTATCTGAGTTTATGCCTGTTATTGTTGCTTAATACTTGTTGCTGCATGCTAGTTTAGATCATATTAGCTCAGTTCAGTCATTATATTTAGGTCTTATTAGTGTAAAAGTCAAATTAGTACTTAATCTAGTCTAGTTTGTAATCTGTTGGAGTAATAAGTTCCATATTTCACATATTAGCTTATAATCTGATAACCTAGCTTAATTTAGCCATATCATAGCTTAATACAACATACTTAATCAGTAAATCT
This sequence comes from Chrysanthemum seticuspe, assembly GCA_019973895.1. Taxonomy (NCBI): domain Eukaryota; kingdom Viridiplantae; phylum Streptophyta; class Magnoliopsida; order Asterales; family Asteraceae; genus Chrysanthemum; species Chrysanthemum seticuspe. The sequence continues at coordinate 341,381,667 of BPTQ01000007.1, read as the reverse complement.
AGATCAAAGCTCACTTTAGTCAAACTTAGTGTTAACACAAAAAGTCAAATTTGCAGCTTGCACAATTTTTGAATGAACTTTGGATCCGAATTGTGAGCTTGTTAATTGATATTAGGATTTGAGCTTGTAGGATAATATAGTCTTGTTGCTGATCTCTTTGTTACTATTTTTCATAATTTTTATACTAGTTGATTAGAGTGCTTAATTTGTGCTTGTTGTTAAGTGATTCTTCATAAGCCTCCCTTGTTCACAGTTTTGACACCCATTTTTACAAGCTTGCACAAGCTTGATAAGTGAGTGTTGGTCTGAGTATTTTGGTTGTTTGTGATGCCCTTGTGGCTAGTTACTTGAATAAGTGCTTATTTGCCCTTTAATTGCTTATCTGTACTGCTTATTTTGCTTAAACTTGTGCTACCAAATCAAACAAACCACTGATCATCCAGTGTATACAAGCAATTCCACAAGCCCATCATAAGCTCATCACTGAGCTTTGGCTTGTGATCTTTGGCTCTTTAAGAAGCTAAGCAGCTCATTTCAAAAGTTCAAGCTTTTATTTTCATTTTCAAAGCCTTTAACTAGGTCTGCAAGTCAGCTTGAAGCTTGTCCATTTGTTCAGTTCACTGAGTGAACTCAGCAACCCACCCAATCTTCATAAGCCCTCAATAAGCTAATCAGTGGTCACCACTGATCAAGCTTTGGCATTTTGAAATCCTTACCAGCCCCACTTTATAGTTAAGCAATCAATAAGTTCATTTGAGCTTATTTCATAAGCTTAATTTACCCATATTGTTTGCCTGTCTAGGGTGTTTGGATATCAGTTTTGTTGGAAGTGCTTAAAAGCTTATTCCAAGCTTATTAGCCAGATCCAGTGAAAACACTTGTTCATATCTGTTAATATACCATATATACATAATACTTATTTTTTTTTATTTTCTTTATTAGCTTGTTTTAAAGCTTTTAATAAGCTTACAAGCTTATTTCATTCACTCAGATAACTGAGTGAACTCATTTTGGACCCCTCACTTCACAAGCTCTTTGTGAGCTCACCAGTGGGTCCCACACCTTAAATCTTGGTTCTTCCAACCCCCCTCCTACCAGGCTTGAACCTTTGACCCTTTGTTTGACCTTGGAACCTGTGGACCCCACTAGGTTTTACCTCACAAAGTTGTCCCATTTTTCTGTCTCAGAATCCAATAAGCTAAGTGCTTATTTGTGTTTTGTGGCTTATTCAAGCTACTCAATTGGTTGAATCTTGCTAAATATAGTTAAAGTAACTTATTGGAATCAGAATTCACCATAGTGGACCCCACATAAGCTCATTTGAGCTTATTTCCTTCTAAAGTCAAACAAAGTCAACTGTTGGGGTAAATAAGCAATTTCAGTGCTTATTCTGAGTTTCCAAGTTTGTTGTTTTTGTATTAGTTTCTTATTTTAGGTATTTTAATAGTTTTATAAAATAAAAACCACAAAAAGCCAAAAATACTTATAGTAATAGTTTCTATTTATTAGAATATCTATTTTAATTTCTTTTTAGCTTATTTATAAGCACTTCTGTAAATTTTTTATTTTTAATTAAACTCTTTTATATTAAAGTACTTTTATAAATTTTTCTAGATTTTTCTTTTGTCATCTAGTAATTTTTAGAATTAATTTTAGTTTAATTACTTATTAATTAAATATTAAATAGAATAAATAGTATAATAAATATATTTTTAGTTTTTAAAATAAGTTTTATAATATTTTAGATTTTTCTAAGTTTTTTTTATTTTATTTTTCTTAACTTATTTTAGTTTTCTAAATTAAATAGTGTATTAATAAATAGTATTAAATAATAATTAATTAATAATAAATAATATATAAGTTAAATAAATAATTTTCCTTTTCTAAATAATTTCTTTTATTCTTAGGATCTCAAAAATATAAATTTCATATTTGTGGGTTTATATTGATCACTTTTTACTTTTATTTTTGTACGTTTACGTAATTTTATTAAAACGTACGTTTTAGGTTTTAGACGTTCATCACTTTAAAAATAGTGATAGCGTTTATTTAATAGATTTTAACTTTTTAATTTTCTTTAATTTGCATTTAAGTCGCTAAGACGTGCAAATTCCTACTATAATTATAATCGATTTGTTTTTAATACGTTTTACGTTTCTAGGGTTTTGATCGTACTTATTAGTTAATATAACTCATTTTGAGTTATTCATACTTTTAGTATTGTGACAAATCATTCATAACCCTATTCCTAATCAACCAAGCTATATAAAACATTTGTTCAATCACAGGATATCACAACCTCGTTGGGGAATAAACGACCCGGGAATATAACTGTCCTACCTCGGATTATTGCATTTGCCTCTTTCTAGTTTTACTTGCCTAGTTGACCTCTCACAAGTGGTTGACTGAATAAGTAGGCTAGTTTTAAGGCGAATCATTAATTAAGTCATCAAATGGATGTTTGTTTAGTGCTTAAAACTAACATGTGACTTTCTAGAAAAAGCCAAGGAGATGGGGGTCTACAAATTAAGTCATCTCTTTTTTCCTAATTTTACATGTTTAACCTCCCACTTCTTAACTTTATTTCAAATAAAAGGGTATAACAGTAATTTTTACTAATTCAGACACTTTATTCAGCACACAAAACAAACAACCATTTATTCATCTACAATCAGACATCATATATCTAGACAGACACTTTAATTTAACAGGACTTAATAAAAAAACTAAACAAACAGGCCCTAAGACTCCTTTGAATGAGAATTGCTCAGCTGTCTTGTTAAAGAAGCTTCCCGAGAAGCTAGGAGATCCCGGAAAATTTCTTCTTCCTTGTGTTTTTCCTGGGATGATTGAATGCTTTGCCCTGGCCGATCTTGGTGCAAGCATCAATCTGATGCCGTATTCAGTGTGGAAGAAACTTTCTCTTCCGGAACTTATTCCTACCTGCATGACTCTTGAGCTTGCAGATCGTTCTATCTCGCGTCCTCTTGGCATAGCCGAGGATGTATTTGTGAAAGTAGGAAAGTTCCATTTTCCAGCTGACTTTGTGGTCGTTGATTTCGATGCTGATCCTCGAGTTCCCCTCATTGTTGGGCGGGGATTCCTGAGGACGGGCCGTGCTCTTATTGATGTATTTGAGCAAGAGATCACTCTACGTGTGGGTAATGAAGCTGTTACCTTTAACCTCGATCAAACTTCGAGGTACTCCTCAAATTATGACATTGAATCAATTAATCGAGTCGATTTAATTGATATTGCTTCAGAGGAGTACTCTCAAGAGTTTCTTGGTTATCTTCATAATTCTGTGAGTGGGAATTCCAATTCCACCACATCTTCTCAACCTATCATTGCCGACTCTTCCCCCTCTCTCACTCCGTTTGAGGGAGGTGACTTCCTTCTGGAAGAGATCGATGAATTCTTGGCTACTGATGAATCAATTTCGTCTGGAATTGATGGTGTTTATGATTCGGAGGGGGATATTCTCTATCTTGAGCAATTGCTTAATGAAGATCCATTACCTTCACTCCCTCCGAAAGAAATCACGATTGAGGAAATCAAATCAGTGCAATCATCCACTGAAGAATTTCCCGAGGTTGAACTTAAGGACCTACCTCCTCATCTCGAGTATGCATTCTTGGAGGGTGATGATAAATTACCCGTCATAATTGCTAAAGACTTAACTGAGGAGGAGAAAACTGCTCTCATAAAGGTCTTGAAGTCACACAAGCAAGCAATTGCTTGGAAACTCTCCGATATTAAGGGTATCAACCCTGAGTTTTGTACTCACAAAATCTTAATGGAGGATGACTTCAAACCAGCAGTCCAACATCAGAGAAGGGTGAATCCTAAGATTCATGAGGTTATCAAACAAGAGGTTCTCAAACTTCTTGATGCCGGTCTGATTTACCCGATCTCTGACAGTCCTTGGGTTAGCCCAATTCATTGCGTTCCAAAAAAGGGTGGCATAACTGTTGTCACGAATGAAGAAAACGAGTTAATTCCAACTCGATTGGTTACGGGATGGCGTGTGTGTATTGACTATCGCAAGTTAAACGAAGCCACCCGTAAAGACCATTTTCCTCTACCCTTCATGGACCAGATGCTTGAGAGATTAGCAGGGAACGAGTACTATTGTTTCCTTGATGGTTTCTCGGGTTACTTTCAGATCCCCATTGATCCGCTGGATCAAGAGAAAACCACATCCACCTGCCCATACGGGACGTTTGCCTACAAACGTATGCCTTTTGGCTTATGTAATGCTCCTGGCACGTTCCAACGATGTATGATGGCAATTTTCCACGACATGATCGGGGAAACTATGGAGGTGTTTATGGATGACTTCTCGGTCATTGGGGACTCATTTCAGACATGTCTCTCCCACTTAGACAAAATGCTAAAACGGTGTGAAGACACCAATCTATGTCTAAACTGGGAGAAGAGCCACTTTATGGTCAAAGAGGGCATAGTCCTTGGCCATAAGATTTCCAAGAACGGGATTGAGGTAGATAGAGCAAAAGTTGATGTTATTGCTAAACTACCTCATCCTACTACCGTCAAAGGTATTAGGAGCTTTCTTGGTCATGCCGGGTTTTATCGCAGATTTATTCAAGATTTCTCTAAAATCGCTCGGCCTATGACCCATCTTCTCGAAAAAGATGCTCCTTTTATCTTCTCTCCTGAGTGCATCGAAGCTTTTGAAACACTTAAGAAAAAGCTTATGGAAGCACCCATTCTAGTTGCCCCCGACTGGGATTTACCCTTCGAGCTCATGTGCGATGCAAGTGATTTTGCTATCGGTGCAGTCTTGGGGCAACGCAAAACCAAGCATTTTCAGCCGATCCACTACGCAAGCAAAACTATGACTGAAGCTCAGACTCATTACACCACTACGGAAAAAGAATTATTAGCTGTGGTGTATGCGTTTGAGAAGTTTCGGCCATACCTCATCTTGACCAAATGCGTGGTGTATACGGATCACTCGGCACTCAAATATCTCTTTGCAAAACAAGATGCAAAGCCGAGATTGCTCCGTTGGGTTCTCCTCCTACAAGAATTTGATATCATTATTCGTGATAAAAAAGGAGCTGAGAACCTGGCTGCTGATCATCTATCCCGATTAGAGAACCCTCACCAAAATGTGTTCGAGAAAAAGGAAATTAATGAAACATTTCCTCTCGAAACACTCAATGTGGTTTCTTTTCGTGGAGACTCTTCTACCCCATGGTTTGCTGACTTTGCAAATTACCATGCGGGTAACTTTGTTGTGAAAGGGATGTCATCCCAACAGAAAAATAAATTCTTTAAAGATGTGAAACATTATTTCTGGGACGACCCCTACTTGTTTAAAATTTGTGCGGATCAAGTCATCCGGCGATGTGTACATGGTCAGGAAGCTATTGACATTCTCAAAGCTTGCCATTCTGGACCTACTGGGGGACATCATAGCCCCAACTACACCGCCAAGAAGGTGTTTGATTCCGGATTCCATTGGCCCACAATCTACAAGGATGCCCATGAATTCGTCAAAACCTGTGACGCTTGTCAGCGTCACGGAAATATCTCACAAAGGAATGAAATGCCGCAAAACGCCATTCAAGTGTGTGAGATTTTTGACATCTGGGGCATTGACTTTATGGGGCCATTTCCTTCTTCCCGTGGTAACAAATACATACTCGTGGCCGTTGACTACTTGTCAAAATGGGTTGAAGCTAAGGCTTTGCCTACCAACGATGCCCGAGTTGTTGTGAAATTCTTGAAATCTCTCTTTGCTAGGTTTGGAACTCCACGAGCCATCATCAGTGATCGTGGTACGCATTTCTGCAATGACCAATTTGAAAGAGTCATGCAAAAGTATGGTGTAACTCACCGTACCTCTACTGCGTACCACCCACAAACAAGTGGGCAAGTGGAAGTCTCTAACCGGGGGATTAAAAGAATCTTGGAGAGGACGGTTGGTGAAAACCGTGCCTCTTGGTCGGATAGGTTAGATGACGCACTCTGGGCCTTCCGTACAGCTTACAAAACACCCATCGGGTGCACTCCATACAAGCTGGTGTACGGGAAGGCATGTCATCTACCGGTTGAGCTCGAGCACAAGGCATACTGGGCCTTGAAGCATGCTAATTTCGACATTCAGACAGCTGGTGATCACCGGAAAGTTCAAATGAATGAATTAAATGAACTCCGTGATCAAGCTTACGAGAACTCTTTGATCTATAAACAAAAGACAAAGAAGATTCATGACTCAAAAATCAAGAACCGCGTTTTCAACGTCGGTGATCGAGTCCTTCTTTTCAATTCAAGATTGAAGATTTTCTCGGGAAAGCTCAAGTCCCGTTGGTCTGGTCCATTTACTATCGCTAAGGTTTATCCTTATGGTACCATTGAGTTATCTCAACCCGATGGTCCTAATTTTAAAGTGAATGGTCATCGAGTGAAGCATTACTTTGGAGAGGACATTCCATCCATGGTTGTCCCGGATCTTCAAACTTTCCCCATGAACCAATGAATGCGGGGATCGAGTCAAGCTAGCGACTCGGTAATCAAAAACAGTAGCATGCCATATGGGTTCTCACCCATATTTCTGTCTTCTTACCTCTTTCTACCACCCTAGTGTGGGGGGGATTGCCCCACATGTTGTTTATATAAATATTTCAAAAAAAAAAAAAAAAAAAAAAAAAAAAAAAAAAAAAAATTTTCTTTCTAAATAATGGCCTTAGTATTTCCCTTTCACGTTCTTTGTTTCGGCATAACCGCCGGTACTTTGAATATTGAGGGCAATATTCATCTCTAGTGTGGGGGGGGGGGATTCTCACGAATTTTATCATGTAATTATACCGCCTAATCCCCCCGTTTTTGGCCAAAATTTTTTTTGGAGTAAGTGTTCTACACTTTCTCATCTGGTTATCAGTCCGCCATGTCTGTAAGACAAAAGGATTGGCTAATCCAGGAGCAAACGGCTCTTGGTAAAGATATCTCAAATCCGTTGACGGCTTGCAATTTGCCCAAAATTGTATGGTATTCAGCTCACCATATCCTTAAAAGTGAAGAGTTGGCTAGCCCGCAAGATTATGGCTTGTGGTAAAGGCAGTGGAAAAACCATAATTGGTAATCGACTCACCAAAGATAATATTGATAATTTATCTAAGAGTTGGCTAGTCCAGAGCAAACGGCTTCTGGTAAAGACAAATCAAATCCGTTGGAAGCTGGTGGTTTGCTCAAAATCACATGGTTATCGGTGTACCATGGTTCTTACTTGAACTGAAACATTTGGCTACTCCAGAAGTAATGGCTTTTGGTAAAGAGATTCAAATCCATTAGTTTTTCTCAAAAGATTGCTAGGGACTAGCAATAGTTTAGTGTGGGGGATTGATGAGTGTGTAAATACTCATCATTTTTGGTTAATTCTGAACTGCAAAACGGTTAAAAATGCTCAGAAATGCATCAAAACACTGAAAATATCTCAAAAGTGCATTTTATATGTTTTAGATGCAAAATGTTCAAAATCAGATGAAAAACGAGCAAAGTTTGCATAATTGGCAGTTTCAGTCCCCCGGCTTTCAGAAAATGGCAAAATCAGTCCCTAGGCATTTATTTTAAAAGAAAAGTCCCCAAAGGTCCTTTTGGAAACATAAATTATCATATTTAGTCCTTTGGTGGAAAATCCAAAAATATTTGAGAAATTACAGTTTAGTCCCTGAAAATCCAAAAATGTTCAAAACTAATCCTTGGAATTTCAAAATTGACAATTATGATCCTTGGATTATTAAAGTTTGGCAAGACCAACCCTTTGACTACATCTTCATAATTTACATGTTTGGTCCTTGGATTTCCAAATATTACATTTTGGTCCTTGGTGTTATTGATTCCACAAACCAACCGGATCCTAATTATAACCCAAGCCCAAAACAAACACCCTTGGCCCAATCCCTAACCCGGTCCAGTATACCCATGACCCGACCAAACCCAAAACCCAAGATTTAAAATAATCAAAACCCGCCCCCCTTTTCCCTGTCACCCCCGACACTTGTGTCTGCAACCCCCTCCTCCAGCCACCTCTTTGCCACCCTACACCACCCTTTGTCTCCCCCCTCCTCACCTACCTACCCAAGTGCATTTAATGCATCCCCTTCCCTGTCTCTAATATCAGAACCAGTTTTTCCCGCCAAATTCATCCAATGGCCAAGATGGCTCAAAAGACATCCAAGGGCTCAGATTTATGTTGGGATTTGCTCAGAGACACGTGGAGAGTATTTTTTATGCATAAAAGAAGGAGAGAAGCAACAAGAAGAGGAGTTAGTTTTTATTTTTATAAAATGTATGTCGTTTTAGTAGCAATAGCTTAATCTAAGTTTTAAATTGTAATTTTCTAGTTCTATGTACTCATTTTCAAGTTACTCTATTAATATAAACCATTTTCAGGCATAAATTTCAGTGGCATTTTCATTTCATGTATTTCACTTAACTGTTGAAAATTGCAAAGTCCAAATCTCATGAATAAGCTTCAATAAGCTTGTTTATAAGCTCAAACAAGTTCACACTAACTTATCATAGTTTTCTGTGAGCTCATTTTTAAGTTTCAAACAATCTCAATCAAAAGTGCTTAAAGTCAACAAAAGTCAACTGATCATGGATATGGGTATGGAATGGACCATGGGTGAAGCAGAGCTGGAATTGGGTTGAATCAAAGTAGGTTAGGGGTTGGATTAGGCTAGTGTTCTTGGTTTCCTTGTTGGCAGGCCATTGTGGCTTTGGACTAATTGTAAGTTCAAGCTCATTTTTAGCTTAATCTGTTTCAGTGGTACTCAGTAGTTAAAACTTGTTTCAATAGTAGTATTTTAGTTATTTTAAAGTAGTTTGATCATAACTTGTGCTTGGTCAGTCTTTAGTTTAGTAATTGATTGCAAAACAGTTCAATAAGGTGTGTTTGGATCTGCTGATGTACTTGTCTTTTAGGCTTGTTCTTGTGTTAAAATCTGTTAGTTAATGTTTGTTTAGTCCTTGTACACTCATATCTGTCAAAGATTTGTACCTGCTGGTTCAAAAAGTCAAAATCATCTCTTAATCTGTCTCACTGTCAAACTGTTGTGGATTTGGATTTGAAAAACCTTGTTTTGTGTTTAAAAGTGTTAAACATTGCTTGTATTGTGTTCTTTACATCACATAACATCATCATCAGTCATAAAATTGGAATCAAGTTTCATTTTAGTCAACTTTCAAGCTGTTGTCAAAAGTCAAAAGGGGTCAAAAATTGGATTTATGCAGAACTTGCAGCATCTGCACAGGTTTCATTAAAGCTTTTTAAGGTCTGATTTTTGGTCTATAAGTAGTTTACTAGGTGGTCTTTAAGACCTCATATCTGATTTTAGCTAAAGCTCTCTGGATAAGCTTGTGCAAAAGCTCAAAGTCAGGTCCTGGTGCCCTGCTCCAACTCAGTATACATTGAGTGTTTTCTCAGCTTTTGTGCAAGCCTGCACAGAGCTTATAAAAGCTTGTTAAGGTCTGGTCTTTTGGTTATAAGTAGCTACTTAGGTCTAGTGTAGGTCTTAATATTTGGATTTTGCTTTTAAGCTTATTTGAGTGCTTATTGTGTGACTGCAAGTAGGTACCTAATAACTGTTTTAGCTTATAATCACAATCATCAAATATTTATATCTTGCATTCCAGTGTTTAGAGCTTGTTGTTTTTAGTTTCATTTCAGTACTTTTAGTAGTTTAGAACTTCTGTAATCAGTAGGTGGTTTAGTTTGTTCATTTGGCTTATTTTAGTGCTTATTTATAAGCACTTGATTCATCATTTTCATTTTCTTGCAAACAAGTGCCTGTTTTTCCGTTTTTCATAGCTTCCAAATATAATTTTAGACTTTTCCTGAAATTTTCAGATTTTTCCAAGTTGATTTGCTATTTTTCTTAATTTAAAGTAGTTTTTAAGCATTTTTAATTAGCTTTTAATACAAAAAATTCAGAAAAGGTTCAAAAAAATAATTTTTCAATTTTCTTAGGTTTAGATAAATACAAAAAGTAAAAAAAGTAATTTTCCAGATTTTTCATAGTTTATTTTGTAATTTTTAGTAATTTAATTAGTTTTTAATAGTTTAAAATTCCTAGAAAATAGAAAAATAATCAGAAAAATACAAAAATAGTTTTGAAAATTCTATTTTGATATTTTAGAATTTTCTAAGTCTTAATTTTATTTTTCTAGCTTTAATTCACAATTCCTTGTATTTTAGGTAATTATTAAATAGTTAAAAATAGTTTTTAATTATATAATTAGTTTTAAAAATAATTTTCTTTTTCCATAAATTTTCTTTTATCATTAGGATTGTAAAAATGTATTTTTCATATTTTTAGGATTTATATTGTGTAAGTTTCACGTTTTTAGTTGTACGTCGCGTAGTTTTTAATTTCAGTTTCGTAAAACATAAAAACAAAAACATCATTTTAATTATAGTGATAGCGTTTATTTAATAGATTTTATCTTTTTAATTTCCTCTAATTTGCATTTAAGCCATTGTAATTTGTTGGCTTTTCCTTAGTTATAATCATATTCACAAATCTCTTTTTCATTCAAATTTCTCGATCACTATACGTGAGTCGATCCATTGCATAGCTCGCTGGGACATAACGACCCGGGGAGACTCTATACTCCTCAGATCTTCATTGCATTCATGCTTAGGCAGTTTTAAGCTGGTTACGGTCTGCCATTCACAAGTGGCAGGCTTGTGTGATTTAGCTTGACTGTCTGGCACGCATCAAATGGCTAACCGTAACAAACTTCAGACAGCTCAGAAATATGGGTGACAACCCATATGGCATGCTACTGTGTTTGATTACCGAGTCGCTAGCTTGACTCGACCCCGTATTCATTTTTTCATGGGGAAAGTAACGTGGAAAACCAATCTCAATCGGACTTTCGTTCACAATGTTGATAAACATATGAACATCAGAAAGTTCCACACCGACGAGATATAACCGCGGTATTGTTAATAGTAGAAACTATAAGGGATGATACCGGGGTCAAAGATGGTATCCTCATTCCCGAAAGAGAAAAGGGAAAGAGCAACCACACCATCTGTGAAGAATGGAATAAAGACGTACATGAGAATGCAAGTCCATTCCTCAGCAGAGAGAAGCAAATCACCAGTTTTGACATCTTTAAGCTTAAACTTGAAGCTTAGATGGTGATTGTCAAGAAGATGTCCGGGAGGGAGGGTGGGAAACGGTTCTTCAATCAACAGATTTTCCAGAAAAAGGATGTCTCCCTCCGGATCAAAGTAAGTGTTATCAATTCCTGTTGGAATTGACTCATCACTAAGAAATGTATCGACTTCATTCCAAAAGTTGTCATCTTCCTCATCAGGAGTGAGAGAGGGGATGGAAGAGTCGGGAATAAGACTAGAAGATGATGGATCATTTTTGAGCAATTCATCAATGGGAAGAATGTCTCCCATTGGATCACAAACATCATCATCCAACTCAGATGAAACTGAAGAGAGTTTGGTTTCATCCACAGAGTTAACAAACTCGATGCGACACACTGATTCCGGAGGTGGGACAAGTGGTGTGCTCTTAGAGCTAGCAGTTTCCACCACTTCCGATGAAGTCTCCGATTCTAGGTCATCATCATCAAGAACACTCTTGACTTCCCTGGTACAACTTTCAAACCATTTGTTTGAACCAGGGTTGATTTTCAAAGCTTTAAGCTCAGCACGTTTTTGAAAACTCCTCTTAACCGTGAAGTTTGAGAGTGTTGCATTGAATCTTTCAGATCTTTGATCAATTGTGGCAACACTCTGTTTGTACAGAGGTTTGGAGTTCTGGTTGATTTTTAACGTGAGCTCTTCGTTGTCAACCCGTATGGTCAACTCTTCAGCAAACACATCAATCAGAGCACGACTCGTTCTCAAGAAAGCTCTCCCTAAGATGAGGGGAACTCTAGGATCTGCATCGAAGTCTACTACAACAAAGTCAGTAGGAAAGTGAAACTTTCCCACTTTCATCACGACATCCTCGGCTATCCCAAGTGGACGAGTTACAGTACGGTCCGCTAGCTCGAGTGTCATACAAGTGGATGAAAGTTCAGGAAGAGACAGTTTCTTCCATACTGAGAGTGGCATGAGGTTAATGCTAGCGCCAAGATCGGCCAAGGCGGAGCATTGAACCATCCCCAAGAAATCACACGGGATTAGAAATCTGCCAGGGTCTTCAAGCTTTTTGGGAAGCTTTTTGAGAATGACCGCTGAGCATTGCTCGTTTAGAGGAGTTTTAGCCATCTCAGATAGCTTATCTTTGTTGGTGAGTAAGCCTTTAAGCGTGGATGCAAATTTAGGCATTAGAACGAGAGCATCAACGAAGCTTATATCAAAGTGAAGCTCATTGAAGATTTGGAAAATTTTTTCCATTTGCTCTTTGTTTTTGTCTTTGAGCTTCTCATCATTCATTCTTGATGGGTAAGGAAGCTGACTAGACTTTTGAGCCGGGATGGAAGTCATTTCTGGCTCAGGATTTTTCTTCGGAACTTCGGGTTCCGGACTTAAAGCTTGGACTACCGAAGGTGGGACGTGTGCGGTACTTCGTGGGCTTGAATAATGCACCTTGTCCGTTGTTTCCTTGGTAACTTGACTCAATGCTACAGGAGGAGGGGGCATTGGAGTCGAAGGTCCATTGTGCGTCTTACCACTACGAGTGGTGACGGCTTTCAACTCGGCATTGGGATTGGGGATTGTATTGCTTGGGAGTCCTCCAGAAGATGATGAAGCTTTGTTCATATTCATGTTCATGAAACTGCTCATCATATTCTTTAACTCATTTGTCTGCCGAGACATTGTGGTATCAATTTCCTTTTTAAGCTCAACTCTCATGTTATTGATCTGAGTTTGCATTGAACGTATGCTTGACTCAGTAATTTTCATGAAGTCATTTGGCATGGAAGCTTGAGGAGGTTGTTGATAACTTTGATGATTAGGAGCTTGGTATGGTTGGTTGAAATTGTTCCGGTTTTGATTGAAATTTTGAGAGTTATTGAAATTTTGTCCTTGATTCGGAACAAAGCGATTTTGATTGCCATGGTTTTGCACAGGAGGAAAACCAGGTGGTGTCATACCGCTAGGTGCACGGTGATAAGGATCAGCCTGTGGTCGGTATTGATTGTGGTTTACCGAAGCTACGGGAGCTTGGTAAAAGGAAGCATCGGTTGCTTGACAATCATAATACGCGTGTGGACCACTACAAGTTTCACACACCTTGTTTACGGCTTTGACTGGTTCAGGCTTATGAATTTCGCTTTTGATTTCCTTAACATCCTTAATCATACAACGGATGGCATCCGTTAGAGCAGCTATCGGAGCTGCTAACTCAGAAGAGTTACTGGATGAAGAAGCAGGAGGGTTAGGAGTATTGACTTTGTTGCGAGAAATAGGAACTTTTGATTTTTGCTCGCAAATCTCAATCACATCTTTAGGTCTACGATTCAAGATATTGCCGCCTGCGGCTGCATTCAAGGAATCTTGATCGTTACCGTTCAACCCATTGTAAAAGATATTTACTTGTTGAAGCTCCGTGAATTCATGATGGGGGCATTTCCTGAGGAGATTTTTGAATCTCTCCCATGCCTCTCCAAAGTTTTCATCGAAATTTTGACGAAATCCAGAAATTTCATTTTTAAGATTAGTCGTCTTTGATGGAGGAAAGAAGTAATTGACAAACTTTTGAACAAGATCCTCCCAAGTTTCGATAGATCGAGGGGGTTCTTTTTCCAGCCAAATCCGGGCTGTCCCCTCGAGTGAGAATGGGAAAAGCATCAACTTGATGACTTTTTGTGGTACATCCTTGAAATTGATAGTTGAAGTCAACTTGTTAAACCAACGGATGTGTGCATACGGGTCTTCTCGGTCAAACCCGTGGAATTGATTTGTAGACACAAGTTGGATCAAATGTGTCTTCAATTCAAAGTGATCAGAATTGATTACTGGTAGAATAATAGCATCTCCATAACCCTCGGTGGGTGCCTGGAGCATTTCCGCCATAGTACGTTCGTTTGCCATATTGTTGCTTGAAATAGTACGAATCTCGGGTTCGACTATTTGGGCAGCACGTCTACGAGAACGTCTTCTTGGAATTTCTGCTAGATCACGCAAAGGACTCAATGATCTAGAAGAACGAGTGCGCATGCACTAGAGTTAACTCTAAGGAATCTCAGAGCTAAGGAGAGGAATGGAATTATGAAGATATTTTATAAAAATGGGGTGAGAAGAATCTTTATGGGTTTTCTGGTTCTGACAAGTAGATATACCAACAAAAATCAATGAAAACAAAATCGAGGCAAAACAACAGTGAACTTAACCAATAATCACAAGATGAATGGCTTATTTGAAAAAGGTACACCAATCACAAGGACACAAAGGCAAGTTTTAAATCTTTAGTTCGGGAACTTATTATGGTCGCACCCCCAGTTAGGTAGTGCACTGCCTTGGTTTGCGGTGGTAATCTTTTAAGTTGTTATTTATTAAAGAAAACGACAAATCTTTTTGTATTTTTTATATTTGATACATATATAGAAACAAAAGAAAAATATTTTTGTGTTTTATACGTTTTTGGATGTTTTTGGGTTTTTGGATTTTTTTTAAAAATATGGATATATATATATATAGATAGAGATGGATGATATGAACAAATGAGTGAGTATTCAAACAACTAATCTGCTAAATGTAAGACAATTAGCACAGCTCCCCGGCAGCGGCGCCAAAAATTTGATGCGTGCCAAACAGTCAAGCTAAATCACTCAAGCCGGCCACTTGTGAATGGCAGACCGTAATCAGCTTAAAACTGCTCAAGCACGAATGCAATGAAGATCTGGGGAGTATAGTGTTTCCCCGGGTCGTTATGTCCCAGCGAGCTATGCAATGGATTATCAAACGTAAAGTGATCGAGAAATTTGAACGAAAAAGGGATTTGAATAGGATTATAACTACAGAAAAAGCCAACAAATTACAACGGCTTAAATGCAAATTAAAGGAAATTAAAAAGATTAAAAATATTAAATAAACGCTATCACTATATTTAAAATGATGTTTTTGTTTTTATGTTTTTATAAAACTGAAATTAAAAACTACGCGACGTACAAATAAAAACGTGAAACTTACACAATATTAACCCTAAAAATATGAAAATGATGTTTTTACAAACCTAATGATAAAAGAAAATATTTAGAAAAAGAAAATTATTTTTACAACTATTATTCTAATTATTATTAATTAAAAACTATTTTTAACTATTAAATAATCACCTAAAATACAAGAAATTATGAATTAAGGCTTGAAAAATAACATTAAGACTTAGAAAAATCTAAAATATCAAAATAGAATTTTCAAAACTATTTTTGTATTTTTCTGATTATTTTTGAATTTTCTAGGAATTAAAAACTATTTAAAGCTAATTAAATTATTAAAAATTACAAATTTAACTAAGAAAAATCTAGAAAAATATTTTTTTGTCTTTTTATATTTATCTTAACTTAAGAAAAATGAAAAATTATTTTTTTGAACCTTTTCTTAATTATTTGTATTAAAAGCTAATTAAAAATGTTTAAAAACTAATTTAAATGCAGAAAAATAGCAAACCAACTAGGAAAAATCTGAAATTTTTAGGAAAACTCTAAAATTATATTAGGAAGCTAGGAAAAATGGAAAAATAGGTGCTTGTGTACAAGAAAATGGGACTGCTATGCCAAGTGCTTTAGAATAAGCACTTTAAATAAGCTAATGAGCAAAACAAGCCACCAACAGTTTACAGATGTTCTAAACTACTAAAAATGACCAAATGCAACAATTAACAACATGCTTTAACCTCTATTTAGCTGAATTCACAGATTTGATGTTTTTGAGATTATGAGCTAAAACAGTTTATGTGGGCTACTTTGGACATAAGCACAAGCTACCAATTAAGCTAAAACTGAAAACTAGCAATTAGAACCTATCCTAGACCTGGTTGAGATCAAGTACACCAAAACTCAGACCTTGGGAAGCTCTTATGAGCCTTGTGCAAGTGGCTGCACAAACTGAGAAAACTCAGTTTAAGATGAGTTGTGAGCAGGGCAACTGGTACTAAAAAGAGAAGCTTGTTTGGAGCTTTTAAGAAAATTGTAAAATTCTACTAAAATGGTAATAAGGATAAAGACCAGTTGAAGTTTTTAGAATGCCAAGTTTCACTGAAAATGGCTCAAAAATGAAGCCATGAAAAATCCTTGCAGTTGGCCCTAAAACAGGTTTTTGCAATTTTGACTTTTGACAATAATGATGAACTTTGACCAAAATGAACTTTGAATCCAATTTTATGACTGATGTTGATGTAATAAGGTGTGATGAACACAATGCAGGCTTTGTCTATGGAATTTGAACACAAAACAAGGATTTGCAACTCCAAAATCACAACAGATTAACAGTGAGACAGATTTTACTTGATGTTTGACTTTCAGTGCTTGCAGACCCAAATTATTGACTGAAAGGTGCTCAAGTAAGCTTAGTAAACATGAACCAATAGAAGTTAACCACTGAATAGACCTCTGAGACTCGATAAGCTATTGCGTCTATAACACGAGGTTGGTAAGTTCATAGGTTTATTTAAATGGCACTTCAGTATACCATTTATCATTTGGGGTGACTCTATTGGGGTGACTCCCCTGTTCGGTTGACCCCGCTTGGGTCAAGGCGAAACATATAGCATGTCGGAACCGAGTGTATTGGGATAAACACTCGCCATGGGCTCCTTATTTGTATGACTACTTTTTGCATACAGAAACTGTCGTAGCTTCGGTTGCATGAACTTAGTGCTGGTGTAATAGATTTATAATATATGGCATTATATTCGTTGTAATGTGCATATACCCTGTTTATGGTTCACTAATGAAATTCTTTTATATAAGGTAAACCTAAATTTTTATGACATTATGCAAGACGTAATGATCATCAAAAACCAAATGATAAATGGTATACTGAAGTGCCATTTAAATAAACCTATGAACTTACCAACCTCGTGTTATAGACGCAATAGCTTATCTTAAGTTAACCATGCCATAACTAATACGGCAATTTAGTCTTTATGCTTAAGACTCGATAAAGTTTAACTAGCTTTATAAATTTTAAGTGTTTGTTTTGTTGTTGTTGTTGTTGACGTGACATCATTTATCTTAGAACAATTTACAAAGATTTGGGTGGATTTCGGCTTATGAGGGTATGACATGGAAGGAAACCTCGAAGAAGGAATTACGACTTTGGTTTAATGATGACCAATGATAATACCTGGAAGGGTACATGCAGAAAAGATATCAAGGATGAACAAGACTTCGGTTTGATGATAACCGAATGACGATGGACGAGAATAATTACATATGTTTTTAGACATTAATGGATTATGTAATCATTATTTTAAGGGTATATACTTAACGTACATACTTGTACAAATATCTCTATGTATCACTTTTAGTGGATAACATAAGAGTATTTCAAAAATTTAAGTAATAGCCTTAAGTAATACCTTTGTATTTAGATAATTTGATGGTGCAAGTTATGAATAAATCTCCTCATTGATGGTTATTATATAAAAATATAATAAGTTATATTGGTTATTATAAAATATAAAATGTTAATTATCTTTTGACGAAAGTTGGACATGACCCATGTATACAAACAAACTGATAAGTTTATATATACATATCTTGGCAAAATAGGGCATGACTCGACTAGATGTCAAAATTTTATATAGAAAGATAAATCGTTTTATTTTGTTCAAATAAGTTTTATAATCGAAAGAGGTTTTATTAAATCTAAATAATTAATTTACGAAATGTAAATTAATGATTTCAAAAGTTATGTTACAATTTATATACTCATTAGTTCGATTTAAACCTATAGTTCAAAAGGTGTAAAAATATCAAGTTCTACCAATATATCTCAAAAAGTTATATATATCCCCGACTAATAAATATATCACAATGTAAGTTTTCAAGTAATTTATTTTGTTTATAAATCGTAAAATTAGATTATTGAAAAATAGGTATAACCCGTGAGTAATCCATCTATTTAATTGGTTTGTCAAAAATTGATATAATTGAGTTTTATATCCGGTTCTCATCAAGTGTATATACATATATATATATATATATATATATATATATATATATATATATATATATATATATATATATATATATATATATATATATATATATATATATATATATATATATATATATAGTGTAAGGTTATTGTCAGAACAAAAAAAATTGCGAGAACTGCGAGAACCATTCTTAGCCGTTGATCAAAATAATCTATGGCTGAAAATAAAATGGCATTATTGTAAATACATTCAAATTAAAATGATATAATTTATTAGTCTGAAGGGCAATTATGGAACTTCCTATCATAACCAATCACTGAAATATAGGGTAGGTTATAATTTTATTTTAGTATTCCTACCACAACCACTCCAACACATTTACTCTCTCCATCTTTCCAGATCCGGTCGGATTTTATCTTTTTCACAAAAGCGTCGAAAAAAAAATCAATTATATATGGTTGAAATAAAATCGAGTGTGATGATGCTACTGGTTGTTGGTGTTTCGTTTCGTTTCGTTTCGGATCTCGCATATTGGCGCATCATCGGAGGTTTCCAAACAAATTCATTTTTGATGTTTAATTTTAAAGGTGATTTGTTTTATCTTTTAATTATTCAATGTTATTGTTTTCTTATTTGTGGTTTGTTGGCTTTGTTACACAAAATGAAATTATTATTTAGTTATATTTTGACGTTTCAGATATATGACTGGTTATGGTTTTTATTCGGGTTCTGTTACAACATTGTTGGGGGCTAGATGAATAGGTCAAAAGATTTGACTTGACAACTTAAAGGCAAAAAAAGCGCGATGACGATAAGCATATATATAACGACTTTAATTTTAAAAATACACAGAAACAAATATGAGAGGTTGTAATTGAAGCTAACCTGATGTAGCCAACAATGATACATTTAGTCATAATTGACATAATGGTTTGTGTTTTTGTACATTTTGACACACACATGTTATCATAATTTCACTTTTTCAAGTCATTATTGTAGAAACGAATTATGCAAATGATCAACTAATGATAACGTTATACTTCATGTGTTGTTATAGTTATTCATTGATGATTGTTGATCGCTTATAGTTTTCGAGATTCGTTTTTCATGTGCGTTTGTTCATGTAGACATGTTTCTATGTTATATATATAAAAGTTAAGGATTTTGTGGGGGCTCTCAGGATGTCACTAACACTTGAGTTTTGGATCCGATAATTTGGTCTTAAATATAAAGAAAGTTGCTTACTTTGTTAATGGATATCGTGAGTTTTTTTGGTTTGGGAATGGTGGAATAGGCAACGGTTCAAATCTTACTTTGTATTGCTCTTATCGTTTCAGTGTGCACATGTGTTTTTTGAGTGTGCATATGTGTTTTTACAGTTGTGAATTTGAAACCTTTTATGCATATGTGTTTTTACAGTTTCATAAACTTGTTTCTTTTGTTTAATTTCAGCTATTACGGAAAGGATTGTGCATATATGTTTTGTTAGTGTTATCATTAAATAATTCTCTATTATTTATTTGTGATTACATGCTCGAGTATAATGAGCAATATGAAGAATGCACATACGCATATATAAGGGCATATGGACGCACTTAACTGCACATATGTATACAAAGAGATCGAGAGTAGCCAATGAGGAAAAGCACATGTGCACAAGGATTAAAAACACATGTGTAGATTTCATGGGTTTTTGAACAAGACGAGGAATACATGCGCACGCCTAAAAGATGAACCATCTATTAAAGACATTGTATTATGCACATGTGCACGCTTCATATATTTGTAATAAAACATATTTATGTAATTTTTTTTAATAAAGTTTTGTTGTTCGTATAAAATTGCATAAATGTATTAACAAAGTTTTGTTATTTGTATACATACTTATGTAATATTTTTTAGGGGGAATCGCATATATATCCCTCCAAAGATGAATAATTCCATATATATCCTTCTTACAAGTTTTTGATGCACATAGTACAACGATTTTTATGCATGCAAAAGATATATATGCAATTTTGCATCTTTGGAGGGATATATATGCAAATGACCCTATTTTTTTTTATAGATACATGTGCAAATACAAAACACCAATGCAAAAACGGAAAATACAATTATCACCATAATGCAAAACAAATGTGCACACGTTGTAAAAAAAAAAAAAAAAATCCTAGAATTACGGGAGCTAAAAACGTTTTTTTTGTAAAAAAAAATCAAATATAAAAAAAATGTAATTTTACCATTATACCCTTTTGAATTAAATAAATAAATTAATATAAGAAAAAATCTGATTGGTTGATGCTGGTTCTCGCAGTTCTCGCAATTTTTTCGGTTATGAAAATAACCCTTTATATATATATATGTATATATATATATATATATATATATATATATATATATATATATATATATATATATATATATATATATATATATATATTTACAAGTTTATATATATATATTTACAAGTTTATGTAAAATTTACAAGTCGAGATAAGTATAAATACTTGTTTTAATAATCTCATTTTCAATCGTTAACTTGTTTTATTTATCGATGCCGACTTGAGTAGTATGTTGATTCACTTATGTTGTGATGGGAATGGAAGACAAGACGAAGATGAGTCGGATGAAATGCATTGAGGGATAACTTGAGGCGATACTTGGGTACATGCTCCCTGATGGGCTGTTAAAGGTAAACAGACCCTTGACAGTTGGGCTTCGGCCCAAGTAATATCCACACACCTTAATATTTTGGGATGGTGCTGTAAGACCAAAACTGAATACCCATTTTGTAAGTATGGGCTTGTGAAATTAGGAGGTTCACACGCACCCTCTTGGAATGGGCTGGAGGCCCAGGGAATTTATAACATAAACTGATTTTCTGGATATTTGAGGAATAGTTGACGCACAAGTTTATACGACCAACTGATGTTACAAAACGAGACTCTTGCGGGTTTTTCACGACTAGATCCTGGCTAGTGCTAAATGGTGTAACCAACACACACCTTGACTGGTCCGAGACCAAGCACAGGCAAACACCTTCGGGGTGTCTTGGCGTGACTCAAGTAACACAAACAAACGCACTCTTGGTGACTTGATATCAACATAATTCTTACACTTCTATGAGTTTTTCCTTTTCACTAAGACCAACGACAAAAGGGTTTAACCACATGATAGAAGCCATGACGACTTACACTCATTGTGACTGAGTATACAACTCTCGATGTGGTTAAACTGAAAGTCGACTAACACCCACTTGGATATAGTCATGGACAGAACAGGGTAAACACACTCTTGTGTGTCCTTGCTGTGAACCAAACCAATACACAAGTCAATAACGAGATTACAACGCCTCGCGGTGTTCGTTTCTCAATAGCAAACTAAACAAACTTGACCACTTATCCAAACAAAACCACCACTGTGGTACGACCACAGTGGTTCTCGTCCCTCAACCAAAAGTAAATGAATGAATCCAAATTATGCTCGAACTCGATCTATCTTAACAAAAGAAGTCGGATAAAAATCTGTAAAGTGAGTACTTCGGTTTGAAAGCCAAAATTATACTTTCACTTTTGTCACACAATCATTATCAACAACAACAACAATTTAATCATTCCCAGAAATTAAACATATACAAACGGTGTATAAAAAAAATATAACGAATCGCAACAAAATCAACACAGGTTCATTAAGAGTTAAAAATAAAGTAGTTACAATATTTAAAAACAAATCAAGATCCTTACAAAGTGTGGTGAGAACCGAAACAGGGGTACACGAACAAGTTTGTATCTCCAGACTTGAGTACAAGGAAATTGACACTTGAATTGAGTGATTAACTACTCAATTTACAAAACCCCCAATTTAATTTGAAGAAACCCTAAACTCAAAGAACCCAAACTTTCATTTGTGGTTGTGGGTGAGATGTGCCAAAAACATGTGGAGGATTTACAAGCCATTTGAAGATAAAGAGAATGGAGATGAAACCCCTAGGTTCTTGACCTTGTGCTTAGGGTATTACTCTTCCTAGCTCTTGTCGTCCTCCCAAGGCCATGCTTCATCCCATCACGCGATGTCTACCAGGGTAGGTTTCCCATTTGTGTTTAGACCCTAAAAGTCTAAACCACTTGTAGTTCCTTCAGTTTAAATTCATAAACCCTAACGCTGTGTTCTCGAGTTATTTTTGGAGAGAAAAGAAAAGAAGGTGAAAGAAGAGAAGTGGAAGAGAAGAGAAAAGAATGAAAGTTTGTAACTTATTTTGTGTTCTTGAGTTTGAAGAGATTAGAAGGAAAGGGAAAAAATGTAATATGTAAATTTACGAGTTAACCCCTGTAAACTAAATAATCAAAATGAAACTAAAAATATATCATGAACATCGTTACTCTTCTAAATAAGCTTTTCAAAACAAACCATACATCATGGTCCAAAACATCAATGCATTAAAATAGTATCCACCACGTATAGGCATATAGGCATAACGGGTCATGAGCAAAATTAGTTAGTTAAAAACTTAAAACAAGTTTAGCCCAATCAAATTTAGCCCTATCAATTACCGAGTATATAACAAATACAATGACAATGAGAAGACAGTAGCAATGAAATCCTAAAATCACACAAAAATATCAATATGCAACAATTAGATGGCTGATTTGATTTAATATTTCAAGAAGACAACAACCCAGTTCTTTATTGATGAAATTCGATCACAACTATATCAGATGTAATTTGTGTCTAACCTCAATAGCATGGTAAACCATTTTCGATTTTGAAGCAGGTGAAGGTTTGGAGCATGTTAGTGATGACCAAGAATAGAGATAGCATGGGTAATTTGGTCAACAAATATTTTTTTGTGAGTTAAACATAGATTTTCCTTCCACT
Organism: Chrysanthemum seticuspe; assembly: GCA_019973895.1. Classification (NCBI taxonomy): domain Eukaryota; kingdom Viridiplantae; phylum Streptophyta; class Magnoliopsida; order Asterales; family Asteraceae; genus Chrysanthemum; species Chrysanthemum seticuspe. The sequence goes on along the minus strand of BPTQ01000007.1, from coordinate 341,358,682 downwards.
TCTGCCCATATTTGGGAGGAAGATTTTGGAACAAAAAAGGCACAAATCCCCTTTCCATTTCCTTCCTTACTCTTTCCTTTCTGTTCTTAAAAAAACTAAAGAACACCAAAAAAGTTTTAAGTTATGTCCATTTCCTTTCCTTTCTCTTGCCAAATAATCTTGAGAACACAGTGTAAAAGTCTAAAAGTTATCTATAGTTATATTATAGTTTTAGCTATTATAAACTCCTAAAAGTCTAAAAGTTATCTATAATTATCTATAGATAAACTCCATCACTCATTAGCTATTATAGTCAATGTTTTGAAACCCGGGTCGACCCGGCCGGGTTAATCGGTTGGACCGGTTCCGGACAAAAAAACGGGTCAAAAAAACCCGGGTTTTAAAAAACGGGTCAACCGTTTAGACCCGGCGGGTTTTAAGTGACCCGGGTCAACCCGGGTTTTGAAACCTGGCCGGGTTTGGTTTTTATCATTTTTTTTTTTTTTTTTTTTTTTTTTTTTTTTTTTTTTTTTTTTTTTTAATACAAAACCTCAAAAAATAAACTTGTAAATCTCGTAGGATGCATGTCTTTAGAAGTATGAAACTTGTAATCTCGTAGGATTTATGTCTTTTGAAGTATGAAACATGTAATCCCGTAGCATTTATGGTTGTTTAGAAAATGATGCAGGTTTATATCCTTGTCCACCTTTGATTTGTTGTTTAGAGCATGAAAAATGGTTCTTTGCTTTTTTTTCACTGCAAAACTAATGTTTGGACAATTAGAAATGGATGTTTGGACATATGCATAAAACCGGGTCTAACCGGGTTGACCCGGCGGTTGAACCGGTTGACCCGGTGACCCGGTGTCTTGGCCGGGTCGATCACAAACCCGGGTTTCAAAACATTGATTATAGTTATATTCACCATTATAGATAATTATTATTCCCATTGTAAGCAAAGTTTAAATTCATTTAAATCATTATTACCACGTCATGCTTCATTCTAAATCACTGTTTAGACCTTTATGGAAGTTATGCGTAGGAGAATGTATTAAGTGAACAACCAACCTTTAAATGAAGGTTTACAAGACTATTTATAGGAGAAGGGAGTAGGGCAACACTACAAGTCCCTTTCCTTCCTTATTGGATTTGGGCCAAGGCTTATGGGCTTTCTACATAAGCCTTGCCATTAATGCTAACATAAAAGCATAATTAAGCAACCTATTACATATTGATTACAAACACTTGAAATATAGTTTAGGAGTGATTTCAACAATCTCCCTCTAAGTGTTGGTAATTAATGATTACATATTTCAAGTGTAAACCTTCATAATTAAGAAACCTATTACATATTGATTACAAACACTTGAAATATAGTTTAGGAGTGATTTCAACAATCTCCCTCTAAGTGTTGGTAATTAATGACTTAAGTAATTTTGAAACGTTGTTGGTGCTGATGTAATAGTTGCTTTGACGTCTTCTGACATTCTTCTTTCTTGTGAGAAGAAGTGCCTTGATTCTAACAATCTACCCAATGTGAGGATCTTTTTTTTCTTTGAAGTTTTTAGCTTTGACGTCTTCATTTATCTTTGCTCTTTGTTTTGGTGTGGATATGGTGATGTTATGTTGTTGTAATCTGCATCAGGTCTGCTTCGTTGCTCAGGTATCTCCAAGTCCTTCTCCAACATGCTCACACGCTCTTTGACGTTGGATTTCAGGATTGATGTAGTTCTTTTTAGTCTTTAAACTTTGTAGATTCTTTGGCTTTGACTAAGAATCATTTTGACTTTTGTGTTGCGTTTCGAGAGAACTTCAATTTATGTTGTTGTTGGTATGAGCATGTGGAGAATCTGCACGATCATCTCCCAGGAGCATCCATAAGAAGAAAACATAAGAATTGGTTAGTGATAAACACCAATCGATCACTGTGGTCGTTTCTTAGAGAATTGACCACTACGATTGTTCTTCTGATGAATGTCTTGATTCCATTCACCTTGGTCGGGCGAATTAGCCGTCCGAATCCCATAAGGGACAGTTGGCATTATATTGAACAAGTTCAAGTAATGACCCACATTTTCAGGACTCGATTCTTGAAAGGAATCTCCTTAGCGGGATTTCCAGCACTTACAAGTTCGAACTTCGAGCGTGTTAACAGTATAGTGTGAAAACACATCTCTAATTCTCGCAAAGGCTGTTCCTGAACTGGAGTCCCTCAAGTAGGTTAACACATGTACCGAAGTACATCTACAGTTTAGGTGAGTCGCTGAGGTACACCGAAAGCATCACCCCACGACTGTAGACCGTTTGAGACAACACTAAGCGTAACCCACAAGGAGTTACCGAAGTGACCTGCTGTCAGGGCTGTTTGATGTTGACCCTGACAGGAACTTCCATTCAATCACTGAGGATCACTGTTGTGAACCCCTCATAAATGTTCTCGACAGATTGCGAAGATATGTGTAGGACTCTAGAATAGTATCACTTGCGTCCTTATTGTTGAACGACAAGTGATGAAATGTCGAGTGTTCCTAAGAGATCTTTTGATGAAACCCGTGGCTCTAGACTCAATAGTGCGCTTTGGTTTTCCTAAGCGAAGTCTAGGGAGAGGGTCTCCTTCTTCAATACCAGCAATCTCTAAGAGAAAGCCGATAGTTTACGTAGGGTTCCCTGTGAGAATGAAACATGATTCTGTTGAGAGAAACTTGAGTGGCTAAGAAGGTTTAGTGCATGCGTCGCTGGGTCGATGACGACTTTAATCTTCAATACCGGTGTCATCTAGTGACAGCCAGTAGCATATGAATTAAACCCGGTGTCTGCCCTAAGTTGAATAATTTGGAGGGCTATTTCTTTTCACCATTTTCTTTACTTTTCTTTTTAATTCTCCATTTTCTCCTTTTTATAATCATACCTAAGGACTTCTAAATTCTAACTATTGGTGGTGTCCTTGGGTAGATCCCTCTGGCTCTGGCGGATCATAGGACGGTTATTCCTAACCTTAGTCACCTTATAACTCCATGACTAACCTATGTTGCCATAAAACCATTCTCTTGAAAATCTCTCAAAGTGTTTATGAGTAAAAATATTTTGTACCACTGTGAGAGTTTTATCATTTGCAGAAATACTCCCCCTCCACAGTGCTTAAGTGTTTTGACAGAAATCTACACGGTGAGAGAAGATCGCTCACTTTTGAATTGATTGACTCAAGATAGACATTTCCCCGCGAGACACGGTTACGTTGCATAGTTAAAGAGTTACATTGTCAGCTTTTAGGTGACAACTAGCTCTAATAACTACCTTGAAGGTGTGGACAAACCTCGAAAGGTTGTCAAACCCGTTAAGGTTCATGTCTATCAAGAGTTTTTCGAATAGGTACAATCTACTCGGATAAGTCTTGGAAGACAAATCTTTTCGATGTATGACAGTTCAGATCTCGTCAATTCATGGGTTAAGTCTTAGCACAAGGATTCAATCATATTCACAACATATTTGTATCACACAATTTTTCTCCCCCTCAAAAATGGCATATAAATGTTATTTTTGACAAAATTTTGATATCGAATATGTTGGAATCACTCTTAAAGTAGAATTCAAGTGTTAGTAATTAATATGTAATAGTTAGCTTAATTATGGCTTTTATGTTAGTTATCATGCCAAGGCTTATGTAGAAAGCCCATGAGCCTTGGCCCAAGCCCATAAGAAGGGAAGGATGCTAGTAGTGTTGCCCTAGCTCCTTGCCCTATAAATAATCCTTGTAAACCCTCACTTGAGGGTTGGTTGTTCAATTCACACATTTACTCACTACGCATAACTCTTCAATATTCATACGTGTGTGTGTGTGTGTTTGTTCATCCGATCACTTCTTATCTATTTCTTATATTGATGCTTGTGTTATGAATATGGGAACCTAACAGTGGTATCATTCGCCAAATAGTTGGGTGAAAAGGTTTTGTTTTTGAAGTTAGTTTTGGTCTTACGCGTAAATTTCGGTTAACAAACTTTGTCACGCTTAAAAACTCATTTTTTACACTTTTCAATCCAAGATTCTTGTACTTTCAACGTTTTTAGGTGTTAAAATATCTGTTTTTGGCAAAAAGTTTCAAACTTTACGTGTAATTCTTCGTTTTTAAGCTTGGTTTCATACGTGGGATTATTTCTACGCATAAGGTGTTTAGACGTTTTGGATCATCAAGTTTCACACTTTTGTGTTATTTTGGTAATATTGAAGCTGTTTCATCACAAAAATCTGGTTTAGAAACATCTTTGGGCAGATATCAGTTTTTGGTTAATTACTACGCGTAAGAAAACCCTAATCTTACGCGTAAGTCATTCGTGGTTTGATCTTCAGTTTTCGTGGTTTACTCAGTGTTTTCATGCTTGGATAAGCCTGAAAACACTTCGACTTTGGATATCGTTTACACTGTAATAGTGTAAAGGATTTTTGGGCAAAACCTTAATTTTACGCATAAGCTTAAACTTACGAGTAGAACTCTTTACGCCTAAGATTTTTCTTATGCCTAAGCCTTGTCTTACGCATAAGCTAATCCTACGCATAAGTTTTCTACGCCTAACTTTCAGTTTACGCCTAATCTTAGTGTTTCTCAATTCTTACGCGTAAGCTAATCGTACGCGTAAATATCACTTTTACGCGTAAGTTTGGTGTTTTTACGCATAAGCATTACTTTGCCTATACGTGGTTTCTACGCCTAAGGATACTTCATCAACAACGTTTCATTCGACTACAAAGATCCATTTTACAACACAAGTTTTCAACATGTCTCAACCACCATACTCTAGCTACTTTCCTTATACGTATAATCAACAACAACAACAACTAAGTCCACAACATCAACAATTTAATCAACAACAACAAATTTATCAACAACAATTTAATCAACTACATTATCCACAACAAGGAGCAATTCAACCTCAAATGGTTCAACCACCACCTAGTCTTCAAGTACAACCTTACACAAACGTTTACAATCAACATCCATCCAGGAACACTATGAAGGAACCGTCTTGGTTTGCAAAGATGTGTGAAGCTTTAAGTAGCCAGCAATCAATTCATGAGGTAGGATCACTTGATAGACCTCCAATGCTCACTCCAGGAAACTATGATCAATGGGTAATTAGGTTCTTTAGGTTTTGTGATCTCAAGAAGCCACATGGAAAGTTCTTAAAGAAGGTTATATTGGAAGGTCCATTCCAGATGCCTATTGTCGTTACACCCGGAGATCCTAATGCTATTCCACCAAGAGATGATCTCACAAACATTGCAACTGTTACTGACCTTTCTGGTGACGAACTTCTACATTTCGAAGCTGATGAGCTAGCAATGCAATATATCCTTTTAGGATTACCCAATCCAATCCTTCGAAGTGTTGATGCTCAAAAGACTGCAAAAGCAATGTGGGAACATATTCATCTTCTCATGGAAGGCACTGAACTCAATCAAGAGGATATGGAATCCAAAATTTACTTGGCTTATGAACACTTCATGATTGAACAAGGGGAGACATTAGAGTCTTATCATCATCGATTCTCAGACATCATCAATGATTTGGATAAACACAACATCATCATGCCAAGAATTGCAGTCAATACTAAGTTCCTAGGTAGTCTTGGTCCTGATTGGGAGAAGTATGTCATTTTTATCCGTCAAGCTAAGAATCTTCATCATGCTACATACGGATTGTTGTACGACTATTTGAAGCCTCACCAAAAAGAAGTTGACAAAGAAAGGGCTATCCGTGGACTCCCGGCTCCACCGTCACTTTCGGACAATCAACAACTTGCTTTGTGGGCTCAAACTAGTTATCCTCCTCAACCAACTGCCACAATTACACCATATGATCCGTCACAACAACAATCTTAACAAACTCAATTGATTCCATACAAAAACAACAATGATCAAGCACTTTACAGTGAAGCTAATGAGGACTCAGATGCTTTCGATGCATTGCAACAAGGATTTGTTATGATTGCTAAAGCTTTTGGCTGTTATACAAACAAATCCAACAATCGCATTCGTTCCTCATCAAACACAAGAAATCAGGCTGTTGTGAACAATGGACGAGTTGAAGTTCAGAATCATGGTTATGGTCGTCAGATGGGCGGTGGTCAAGGGTTTAATGCTATGGGAAGGAATAACATGGGTGCTCCACAACAACAGAGAGCTCAAGTGGTTGAACAGGGTAATGCTCAGAATGGGATTAATGGTCTTCGTTGCTATAACTGTAATGAGAAGGTCACCTGGCTAATGCATGCCCAAAGTCGAGGACTAGAGTCAGTGCTTATCACAAGGAGGCTTTACTTTTGGCTCTTAAGGATGAAGCTGGTGGAACTCTCACAAACAATGAACAAAGCTTTATGGCAGATGCAGACTCAGATGATGATATGGAGGACTTGCAGGCTAATGTAGCAGTTATGTTGATGGCTAATATGCATGAACTCCACATGAGTGACACAGGCCCAGTGTATGACACTGATAGCTTGTCTCAGGTACCCCGAACAAACCATAGTCATCTCTGATCTACTATGTCAGTCAACATCTGAATCCGACGAGGCTCAGAATGTTCAACATGAGTCATCCACATCTCATTTTGATGATTCTCAACTAGACCCCGTAGTTACATTTGATGATCAAGATGATCTTATGGTTACCTTTGATACTCAAATTGACTCCGTGGTTATACTTGAGGATCTGCATAGTGATCATGTTGTGACTCACGTTGAACACGCTGAACCTTTGCCTAATCCAGATATTGACCTCTTACTTAAAGATTATCAATCCCAAATGGATGAATGTCGTTCATTAAATCAGAAATTACACAGTAAAAATGCACTGTTAACCAGGGATATTGAATGCTTAACACGGCAACTCAATTTTTTCAAAACTCAAGAAAAACGTGAAAAAGGTTTTGAAGTCGCTTTTGCTAAATCACACCAAAACGAAAAATCTTTAGAACGACAGATTCATGATCTAGCCACATCGAAGAATGCTTTGTTGTCTCAAATAGAACAACTGAAACATGAACATAAAAAACAAATTAACGCTCTTACTTTGGAATCTCAAAAAGCCAAGGCTGAGTTGTTAACTTGTCAAAAACAGTTCTCTGCGTACAAAAAGCATTCAACGAAACGAATAGATGACCATCTTAAAGAAATTGTCGGATTACAAAACAAACTCAAAGAGTTTCGAAACGTTGTTTATAAACATGGTGAGTCAATCACAACAATTCAAAAGTTTACTTTAAAACCCAATCCAAATGGATATGGACCGAATCTTGCTGATTACAAACCAAAGCTTTCAACCAAAGCATTCAAACCAAATCCTGAAGTTTCCAGTGCAGAATACAAAATTGATGATTCTGTTATGAGTGTTGTTGAATATCATCGTCAAGAGGAATTAGATGCAGAAGACGAGAGTCGATCAAAATTAGAAAATGTTGTTTATAACAAACCATTTAACTATTCAAAAGCCGTCACTTTCGTCACACCAAAAGATTCTTCTAACACACCTAGGATTATCACAAATACGTCTGAGTCTTCTAATGTTGCTCCCCAACCAAATTATGCACAAATTTATGGTCCTTTACCTTCACTTAGTGAAGTTAATTCAAAACCCAAAAATCGTCAAATTCGTAGATATTTTGACATTTTCACTTTTGACCTCAAACTTTTAGAACGTGAGATTGAATTTCATTCTGAAATAAAAGTTGAACATTTTCAATCGCCTCAGGCGCGAGAACAAAGAGATATTTTTCAGAAAAGAATTTTACCCCATGTTAACAATTTGAAAAATTGTGCATTGTATTGGGAAAGGGAATTTCATAAGGAACTTGGATTGATGAAAATCGTTTTCGAGAAAACAGAAACATCTATCTCAAATACAAAACGTAAAAAGAAAATGCTACGAAAAGATGTTGATCGACTCTTGGAAGATGTTATCTGTGCTGATATCCATAATGTTGTGTTATTGCATTCTTTGCCATATATATGCATATGATTATATCTTTGCTGATTCTGTTGAAATTGTTGAGAATAGTGATAATATGCATCAGATCGAGTCTTTAAAAGTAGAAAATGAACGACTGTTAAACGAGCTTTTAAATGCAAAACGTCGTCTTCAATGGTGTCAAAAAGATTGTCAAAATCGTGAACTTGCTTTGCAAAACAAAATCAACCAGTTGCATTCCAAAACTTTTAATCCAAAATTTGAGCAACTGGATGATCAAAACGCGTCTTTGAAATGTCAAATCTCAAAATATGAACAAGAAGTTGCAAAAGTTAAAAAGGAATATGGTGTCATATTTGATCTACTCAAACAGACTCGTGATGAAGCATCAAACGAACTTGATCATTATCTTGCACACACTAAAGAAGTCCTGAATTTTTCTGGAAATCTTCGTTCTGAAAATCAAGATTTGTTGCACACTACCATTGAGTTAAAGGAAAAGTTAGGAAAGTATGAACAAGTTCAGATTAGCAACATTAAGAAACTTGCACTTGTAACACTTAGAAAAAGTGACCCTCGAATGCCTACTGACAAACCACAAGATACTAATGTGCTTCCCTTTACTGAAACAGGAATAGTTGCCTCTTTTCCCAATGTCCGCACTTCACAGCCTAGGAGCAATACAAGGAAGAATAGGAAGTTGCGACCTAAGAAAAGAACAATAAAGAATGATGAAGTAGAAGAACACCCTAGGACTTTGAATAAGACCCATGTTGCACCCACTTTAGATATTGCGTCTGAAAAATGTAATGGAAAAAGTGTTGTAACGAATGTTGAACCTTTAAGTACTTTTGATATTCAGTCTGAAGCTTCTTGTGTTATTTGTCATAAAAGTATGCTTTCTGATTGTCATGATAAATGTGTTGCTAAAGCTATCTTGTCTCGTTTACGGAATCATAAGAAACGGAATACCTCTAGGCCCAAAAATGCTTCTAAGTCTGTGCTTGGTAAACCACCCTCTTTAGATTCTAAGAAACGCATTGATGTCCCTGTAGTTCCAGTATCACCTCCAAGGAATGTAGTACCACCTAGTGCATTCACTAAGACTAAAGCAAAGACTAGTTGGAGATGGCAGAAATGGATACATAATACACTAGGATTTAAATGGATGCCTAAAATCATTGATGTGTGTATTTCGACTATAACTGCTTCGGAACCCTCTAACTCTTTGGGTTCCACATCTACTTCTATTCCATATGTGTCGTCTGTGTGTAATGCAGGTGATACAGATCATCCTTTGGATTGTTGATAGCGGATGTTCCCAACACATGACAGGCAATCTCAAACTGTTATCAAACTTTATTGCAAAGTTCATTGGCACTGTCAGATTCGGGAATGATCACTTCGCGGCTATCATGGGCTACGGAGATTACATCAATGGTAACATCGAAATTAGCAGAGTTTATTATGTGGAAGGCCTCGGTCACAATCTCTTCTCAGTCGGTCAATTCTGTGATGGAGATTTGGAAGTTGCTTTTCGGGAGAAAACTTGTTTCATTCGTGATCTACAAGGAAACGATATTATGTCTGGCACTCGCAATTCAAGTCTCTACACTATCTCCATGCAAGACATGATTGCTTCATCTCCCATTTGCCTAATTTCAAAGGCAACATCAACAAAATCTTGGCTATGGCACCGTCGTCTCTCACATTTAAACTTTCAAACCATAACCAACCTTGCTCGATACAAACTAGTTGAAGGTCTCCCGAGATTCCGATATTCTAAAGATCACCTTTGCTCAGCTTGTGAACAAGGGAAAAGCACTCGTGCTCATTTTCCTTCAAAGGTGGAACACAACTCTCAGCATGTGCTTCATATTCTTCACTTGGATTTGTGTGGCCCGATGCGTGTGCAAACGATTAATGGCAAACACTACATCCTGGTAATTGTAGATGACTACTTAAGATGGACTTGGGTCTACTTTCTTCGAAGCAAAGATCAAGCTCCACATATGATCATCACCTTTCTCACGAAAATTCAAGTTCAGCTCCGGAACACAGTCCGACAAATCAGAACAGACAAAGGAACTGAATTTGTTAATCAAACTCTTCGGGAATTTTATGAGAAAGTGGGAATTGAGCATCAAACATCTATTGCACGCACACCAGAACAAAACAGAGTTGTTGAAAGATGAAACCGTACGTTAGTGGAAGCTGCAAGAATAATGTTAATCAATGCTAAACTTCCAGATTACTTGTGGGCTGAAGCCGTATCAACTGCATGCTACACTCAAAATCGCTCAATGATTACTAAACGCTACAACAAAACACCTTTTGAGCTTATCCACAACAGAAAACCGAATCTCAAACACTTTCATGTATTTGGATCCCTTTACTACCCAAATAATGATCGTGATGACTTTGGAAAGCTCAAAGCCAAAGCTAACATTGGAGTCTTTATTGGATACTGTGAGAATTCTAAAGGTTACCGGATCTGGAATCGTCATACAAAGCAGGTTATGGAAATGATTCATGCAAATTTCGATAAGCTTACAGAAATGGCTTATGAGCATAACAGCTTGGAACCCGGTCACAACCATTTAAACTTCCCGCAAACCCCATCATCAGCTGAACCAAGCCCCCAGCTTACTGTCAACAAATGGAAAAGCTATTTGCTCCTCTGTTCAGTGACGATATTGATGAACGTGCTCCAGGGGGAATCCGATGTTTTCGCTGCTCAACCTGATCATATTCCAATACCTGATACACCTGCTACAACAACTACTGTTAAAGAAGCACCACCAGTTGACTCCACAACAACAGTTGAACAAACTGCATCCAATGAAGTTGAACCAGCTGATGATGTTCTGAACATTGAAGTACCCCCACCTGCAGATTTTGATCCAAATGCGTTCTTTAACCCGTTTGCTAATGAAACTGCTGCACCTGATGTTGCGGAATCATCTACAAGCCACTTGAATCCTCAAAATCTGCACAATGTATACCAACATCAACCCTCTACACATCGTTGGACAAAAGACCATCCTCTTGAGAATATTATTGGTAACCCGAATCAACCAGTCGTAACGAGACAACGTCTTCACACAGATGGTGAACACTACATTTATGCACTCACTGTCTGCCAATCTGAACCTAAAAACATTAAAGACGCAATGACCAAAGACAACTGGATTGAATCCATGCAGGAAGAACTCAATCAATTTAAACGTCTTGAAGTATGGAAACTGGTTGAAAGACCAACAGGGGTCTACGTCATTGGTCTCAAATGGATTTGGAAGAACAAATCGGATGCTGAAGGGAACGTAATTAGAAACAAGTCACGTCTGGTGGCTAAGGGTTATAGACAGGAAGAGGGTATTGACTTTGAAGAATCATTCGCTCCAGTTGCTCGTCTTGAGGCTGTTCGGATATTTCTCGCGTTCGCAGCTCATATGAATATAACGGTCTTTCAGATGGACGTCAAAACTGCTTTTCTGAATGGTCAACTGAAAAGAACAGTTTATGTCAGCCAGCCAGAAGGATTCGTTGATCCCGAGTTCCCGAACCATGTCTACAAACTGAACAAAGCTATGTATGGACTCAAACAATCTCCTCGGGCGTGGTACGATAAGTTATCATCCTTCCTCATTGCCAATAATTTCACCAAAGGTTCGGTCGACCCAACTCTTTTCATACAATATCACCGGGCACACATCTTAATTGTTCAAATTTACGTGGATGACATCATTTTCGGGTCAACACATAAAAAGTACTCAATCGATTTTGCAAAACTAATGAAAAAACATTTTGAAATGTCCATGATGGGTGAACTTACGTTCTTTCTAGGACTGCAAGTTCATCAATCACCCCGTGGTATTTTCTCGAGTCAGTCCAAATATGCCCTTGAACTTCTTAACAAATTTAGAATGCAAACCTGTGACACCTATGCCACACCAATGGCTCATACCAAGAAGCTAGACGCTGATTTACATGGGAAATTGGTGTACCCTACCAAATACCATAGTATCATTGGGTCTCTCATGTATCTAACAGCTAGCAGGCCTGATATTGTTTTTGCCGTATATCTTTGCTCCCGTTATCAGTCAAGACCAACTGAAACCCACCTCTCTGAGGCTAAAAGAATCCTTCGATACATCAAGGGAACCATTAAATTGGGGATCTGGTATCCGAAGGATTCTGGTTTTGAACTCATAGCTTTTTCAGACGCTGATCACGTAGGATGCTTAGATTCACGGAAAAGTACTTCAGGAGCATTACAATTTCTTGGTGATAAACTGGTGTCATGGCAATCGAAGAAGCAGGATTGTACATCGCTGTCCTCAACAGAAGTTGAATATGTAGCCATGTCGGCGTGTTGTGCTCAAGTCATTTGGATGAGAACACAACTCAAAGACTATGGTTATGTATTTGACAGAATCCCAATGTACTGCGACAATCGGAGTGCTATTGCGATCTCGTGCAACACTGTTCAACATTCGAAATCAAAGCATATCGATCTTCGATATCATTTCATCAAGGAGCACGTGGAACAGGGTACAGTTGAATTATACTTTGTTGGTACTGAATACCAATTGGCAGATCTCCTCACCAAAGCCTTAGCTCCTACTAGGTTTAATGAGTTGGTCCACCGGATTGGTATGAGGTGTTTGACTCCAGAGGAACTGAATGAACTTTTAAAACATTCTTAAAACCAGTCAAACACCAAAAACTCCTTTGTAAATATTTTTCGAAAACAAAATACAAAATTATAAAATCTGATAAAACAACAAAAATATTCTTCTCTCTATATTTCTTTTAACATGGCAAGTACAAATCTTCCGTCAACACTCTAATCTTTCAAAATTCAGTATTTTTTCGATCAAGTGTTGAGGGGGAGAAAGCAAATATTTTTCGGTTTCATAAAACCTTGTACTTGCATGTTACCTCATCCCGGTTGTTTCTTTATTAATGGTGGTCACATTTCTGGTTTACTGACACTCCTCAGACTAAAATTTATAAAATTTCATTATTTCTTAAGTCGAGGGGGAGTGTCGTCATGTTTCTTTCCAAAAATCCTTCGTTTGGTAACCAAAATGGAAGTTATGGGTATGGGATGTAAATGGTAAAGGTGGAGGGACTAATTGTGTCAAAATTTCAAAGTATTTTTAACAAAATACTCCACCTAAACTCATTAACTCTTCATATTTATTTCACACCTAACATATCCTACGCATAAGATTCATCCTGCAAATCTGTGTTTCTGATCATAAATTTGTAAGTGATTAAACGTTCTTTGGAATAATCTAAACATGGGTTTCGAATCATTTTTTAAACCAACGGTTAGATTTTTGTCTAGAAGTGATTTTGTGTTCTACGCATAAGCGTATGAACACACAATCAAGTGTGAGTGTTTGTGGTTGAAATGGTAGTGTCAAAACGTTTGTATAATCTCTATGATACCATTTTTATCATTTAATCTCACCCAGAAACATGAATTGATTGAATTTGTAAATTAGGGTTTATGCGTAAGTTTGGGGTTTTTCAAATGTGAATGTTTTTGGATAAAAACATAGTTAAGTGATGTTGTTTACAAGTTGAATTGACCATATCCAAGCTTAGAACTTACCCAGTAACACTAATTGCATGAAAATTGAAATTTAGGGTTTATGTTCTTGAGAATTAGGTATTTCTGATTCACAAGTCCATTTGTGTTAAAACTTGGATAAAAAAACTCAATAGGCTTCCTAGACATCCCAGAAAAATTTTGGTGCATTTCCTATGGCTAAATATCTTAGTCGTAATTCTTGAACATTTAGGGTTTAAGTGTTTACGCATAAGAAAATCTACGCGTAACTGTTTTATTGCGTATTCATGATTTGAACTGAAAAGAATTGAATGTATGTGTTAATATTGGTGTTATGATGAACTTATTTCAGGATTTCTACGCGTGAAAATTCAGAATCAAGGTTACTTGAACATCTACGCATAAGGATCACCTTACGCGTAGAATGTTATGCGTAAGAGAAATCTTACGCGTAACCTTTACGTGTAAGGTTCTACAATGGGGACTACGCGTATCCTGTGAAGGATATGCGTAAATAGTAACCTCTACGCATAAGGTTCACTCTTACGAGTAAGCCTTACGCGTAAGGTTCCATATACACTTACGCATAAGCTTTACGCATAAGGCCCTCTTTTCCTACGCGTAATATTTCTTACGCGTAAGTCAAGAACCTACGCATAAGCTCCTGTTTACGCGTATAATCACTCCTGTTTACGCATAAAATTGTAAATACATAAATCATAACGCCACGAAACCAAAATGTCACTAATAAGCTTAAATGTTTAATAAGTTGTGAAAAATAAGTGAAAACTTGGACTTTAAAACTCAAAGTTAATCAACTCACGAAACTTATCACGACATCTTTGGACTATTGGACTAACAAGTGACATTGGACTCGTAACAATCATCGACATATCACATTCACTAAATAGACAATAAAACCAACTGTTGACTAACGTAATGTCTTTCGATATGTTGGTTCTTTTGGCTAAATATCTTTCAGATCACGACATGGACGCTCAAATGCAAAACGTGGATGCACCAAACGTTCTCACTGTTGAAGATATATTCCCTCATGGTTATCCAATGAAGATCGGTAAAAACAACCTTAGAGTTGATTTTGTTAGTCTCACCTGCTCAGAGTCTTCTTGTCTGATTGCTGTGGACATTCTGAAGAATCACCCTGTTAGCCTTAATAGTTTTTATTAGAAGTGATGGTCATTCACATTTAGGAACTTTGTAACGTGTGTTAGATATCGTACTAGAATAGTCAACGGGCTCGTGGATTGGGCTAAGCTAATTGGTTACTAGTTTAGTTAAGCTAGCATTGTATAAGTTCATGTAACCCAATCCATGTCCAAGCCCATATACGGCCCATGGCCAAGCCTTAGGGCATCCTTTGTCTTGTACTATATAAACCCCTCAAAGTCTCATTTGAGGGGTGTGCTTGAGTGTGTGTGTTTTTCCTTGAAGCAATATACATCTTATTGTTTTCATCTTCTTTCCTTTATCTCTCTACACATATACACGATCTTTATATCATTCAAGTCACCACCCTCTTTACTTAATCTTTCTTATACGCTTATGTGTTAGTGTTTAGTATTCTACGCATAACTGTTACGTGTTTGTGTTGGGTTTGCTTGGTAAAGTGATAAGGTATTCGTGATAAAAGGGGATTTACAATTGGTATCAATCGCCTAACAATGGTTTAGGAGTGTTTGTGTTTGTTTGTGTTGATACGAGTAAGCTCTCGGTATCAAAAGTGGTCACGCTTAAAGCTTTAATTTTTGCACTTAAAAATTCAAGATTCTTGTGGTTTGAGGTTTATTTGGTGCTAAAGTTTCAGTTTTTTGCAAAAAGTTCGAAGCTTTACGTGTTTTAAATCATTTTTAAGCTAGTTTTTGGTTCGTTGGTCATTTCTACTCGTAAGCTTTCTAAGCACTTTGGGTGAAAAAGGTCAACATTTTTGTGTTATTCGAGTGTTTTTAAGGATATGTGTGCAAGAGAACTCGTTTGAATCATTGGAAATTTTTTACGCGTAGGTCAAAACCCTAGTTCTACGCGTAAGAAAGTCAAACTACGCATAAGTTTTTCTACGCATAACTTTTTGGTGCAGATTCTTCGTGCTTCAACGGTTACTCAGTGCTTCCCTCACTTGGATAAGTGTGTGGAACACTTCGACTTGTGGATATCTTTTACGCTGTGATAGTGTAAAGGATTTTTGGTTTTACACCTAAGTTTACGCATAAGCATAAACGCTTACGAGTAACACTCTACGCATAAGCTCACACTTACGCGTAAGGTTTTTTACGACTAAGTCTTTTTGTTTACGCATAAGCCTAAGGTTACGCGTAAGATACTTTCTACGCATAAGATCCTACGCCTAAGATCCTACGCATAAGATCCTACGCATAAGCACCAACTCTACTTGTAACTTCTTCTCTCTACGCCTAAGCTCTTCATTTTCAAAAAAAAAAAAAAAAAAAAAAAAATTGGCGGGAAAATTTGAGTAAAATTTATTTTTTAGGGGAGACTAAACGTTCAACTTTTACGCGAGATTCAAATTTTGGTATAACTTGGAAAATTTTGGTCAAAAATTCAAATTTTTGGGCCTAAATTAAAAGTTTTTCTGTAAAATTTGGCGTCAAAATTGTCATAACTCAAAATTTTCATACGTCCTTAGAATTGATTTTTACTGTGAATTTCAAATTTGGGGAGAAAAAAATTTTACGCCTTCGAACAGGTTTACGAGTAAGATTCACTGAAAAACCTCAACCGAACTTAATCTTCTTCAAACACAACTCCTTTATCGTTGAATCGATCCTACATCAACTTTATCATACATACCTTCCTCAATGGCAACTCTGGCAGATCGTCTCAAAACTGCTTTCTTTGATTCATTCTTCAATGACCTAAGCATTAGTCCAACTACACCAAATAACAACAACCAATGGATTTCATCGTATAATCCGCAGTTTGCTCAACCAAGTATGCATATGGGTCAAGGAGGACAAATGGTTGATGTTATTGGGAATCAGAATGGATTTGCTACGGGTATACAAATGGGGAATCAGATGCAATATGCAGGACAGTTTGATGGACATCAAGGGGGTCAGATTGTGAATCAGAATATGGGATATCAAAATGGGAATAACTGTTTTATGACTTCGGTTCAGCAAGCTACCTCTAACAATCACAACAAAGATTCAGGGTATTTTGATCCAGAATGCAGTGTCAAACGACTGACGAAGCTTGAAAGGATCCAGTACATGTTGATGTTAGCACAGAAAGAAGAATATGGAACTGAATTGACTGATGCAGAATACGAATTCATGAATCCAAGACGGGCACATAAAGCAATCAATACTACAAACTCCAGTCATACAATCAATCAGCAGGACTCAACATCAAGCGGTACTTTTGATACACCTCCAGTCTATGACACTGATTCACTCAATGAGGTACCAAATTATAGTAATGTTGCTAATCAGTTTACTCATGATGAACATCATTCTGTGACATCAACACCTACTTATGATACATACCTGGACAATCCGAGTTGTAGCAATACGAACTCTGAAACTCCAGATGTGGATCCTAATGGCGGCTATGTGGCACAAAATACTGAGACTGATGAGGAAACCCGTGCTTATTTTGAATCATTAATCAATAATTGTGGTATTGAGATTGAGAAAGTGAGTAAGGTCAATCGCGAGGTTAAGGCCGCGAATCAGAAATTGACCGCTGAGCTTGAGAGTTACAAAGAGAATGCAAGAGCCTATGAATTTCATACAAACAAAATATCAGAATTAGAAATTGGTTATCGAGATTCTGTTTTAAGAGAAAAACAATTGCAACTCAAGTATGATACACTTGATGTGAATCTGAAATTGAAAATAAAATCTTTAAACAAGGAAATTTCTGAACTAAATGACCAACTTTCTAAACAAAAAGCACTGTTTTCTGATCTTGAAAAAGAGAAGAAACAGTTGATTGCTGATTTTTCAAAATGAGAAGATTCTCTTCTAGATGAAATTCTGGACAAAAATGAAACAATAAAAAAATTACATAATTTGCTTCTTACAACGGGTCATTCCGCTAAGACAAACAAGATGCTTTCTAATCAAGTAAATCCAATTTTTCATACTTCTCATAAAATGGCTCTTGGTAACTCACCTCTTTGTTTTCTCAAGAAAGCTCAGAAATCTCAGAATGTGTTGAACAATGGAAAACCTTTGCATGAACCCATAATTGTGCATGATTCTCTTGAAACGTTGGAACTATCTGAGGAGAGTAGATCAAAAATGAAACAAAAGAATTCTGAAATCAAACCGATTGATTATAACAAATGGAACAAAATTAACGGAATTACTTTTGTTACACAAAAAGAAAAGTCAAAGTTTTCCATCACACCAAGTGTTTCAAACAAAGAGTCAACACCAGTTTCAAAATTAGTTTCAAAACCAATAGTTGTCTCAAAATCTCTTTCGAACATTGAACAAATGTCTTCAAACAATCCTTTTAACACAAGTGATGCTAGAAGTATTTTAGAAAATGTGAAAACTAGAATTGCGGGACTTCAAGAGACTGTTAAAACTAAAACCACTATTACACCTAACAACTGGTTTTCTAGTTTTGATATCGAACAGAGAAAGTTTTTTGAAACAGAAATTGCCCCTCAGCTGAATGCCATCAACTCAAGGGTAATTCATTTTGAACAAGCATTTTTGAAAGAAACAGTTGACTTTGTCAAGGACCACAAATCCCTGGTAAAGCAAGCTAATGAAAGTGTTGAACACATCAAAGTTTTGGAAAATCTAAATGATTCTCTCTTCGAAGATGTTATGACTACCGATATCATGTCCATTATTTTACAAACATATTCTGTTGAAGACCATGAAAGACTCCAGTCTGAGACCTCCGCAATTGTTTCAAAATATGAAAAAGCTCTTGAAAAACCTGAAAAAGAAAACGTGTCCTATTTTAAACAGCTTGATCGAAAAACCGAGGAATGCAAGTATGACAAACTGTCGTATGAGCGTGCCTACAAGGACATGCAAGAGCAAAATGATCTTTTGAGAGCTCAGCTGGGATGTCTAAAAGGAAAGGCTGTGGATTCTAAGATTGCAAAACCATTGAATAAGGAGAAGACAAATGTTCCCAAACCGGTTTTCAAACCAAAAATGTCTATTTCTCAACCTCCTCCAAAAGTCAATGAGAAAAATGATATGATAAAAACAGTCACTCCACAGTCCTTGCCTATTAAAAAGAGAATTATCAAAGATTTTGAAAACCCTGTTTTTGATAAAGAAAAACTGATTACACCTGGCATTTCTAAGACTAGTACACAGAATGTGACCAAAAATCCAGTTAAAGAATCTGTCGGTTCTAACGACATGGTCAACAATCACTATCTAGAAGAAGCTAGGAAAAAGGCACAGACTCTAAAAGACGGAATTTTAGGTGCAACATCTAGGGTGATGAATTCTACAAGATTTCAAGGCACTGCTAGTAGTAGTAAACCATTACCTAGGAACACTCTACAAAAGACTAGGGATTGGCTTGCATCTAAGAGTAGTTGCGCAAACGAAAATGCTATGCCCTTAGAAAACAACACTAGGAATTCTAAGTCTTTTTCGAACAAGAATCAATTTCCAAAAGACTGTAGTGACAAAGTTAAAGCTGCTGTTTTAAACAAGAATATTGAATTTGTCTGTACTACATGTAAAAAATGTGTCTTTTCAGTTAATCATGAGGCATGTGTCTCACAATATCTTGTTAGGAATTAGAAAATTCCAGTATTGAAGAGTCGGTCACCCCAACTATTATCTAGCATAAGTTAGCTCGTAGACTTGTCGTTATTTACGTATTTATGTAGTTAATTAGTTAGTCTGTAGTGTAAAATAGTTTAGTGCAACACCGTGGAGGAAGGACGGGTCTTTACCCATTGTATCCCTGATCCACAGGCCGTCAGGAGGTCGTTTAGTTTGTAACCTATAAATACCCTCTACCTTGCAAGGTAGAGGGTTGGATGTTCTTTGGTAATCTAACATTCTACAAGTTTCTCTTACTAGAATATCCCACCTTCTCTCTCTCTAAAATCACCTATATGCTCATTGTGTTAATGTTATGATATGTATGTGAAATCCAATATCCAACAATTGGTATCAAGAGCCATGGTTAGATCATATCTTGCACATCTTTGGATTTCTAGTGGTTTTTAGGTGGTTTTTGAGTTTGAAAAAGTTTAGTGGTTTGTGCATCATTTGGTTGATTTCTTGTGTTAAAGTTTGGATTTTGTTAGTACTTTTATGTTTAGAATCATCACAAGTGTTTAGGTTTTCATTTGGTAAGCTTGAATCATCTTGGTTGGGTTGTTTTTGGATTGAAAAGTGATGTTTATGTGGTTTTTTCTTGCTAGCGACTTAACACACGGAATTCTTTCTTCGTAGCGAATTGCTTTACAAATTTGTAGCGAGTTACAGTTTTAGACCTAGCGACTTAGAACTAGCGACTTAAAGTACAAGTAGTGGACTTTCCACCACAGGTAGCGACTTGGAGGTAGCTACTTGATCTGTAGCGAGTTGCTATTTAGCGACTTGTATCTTTAGCGACTTGTGTAGCGAATTGCTGCCAAAATTTTGCTAGCGACTTAATGCTTAGCGAGTTACTACTTAGCGACTTGCAATTGTTTAGCGACTTGGTGGTATAGCGAATTAGGTGTTAGCGACTAGAGGATTAGCGACTTGTACTTAGCGATTTGGATGTTGATTTAACGACTTGGAATTATTGCTATTTAGTTGCTAGCGAGTTGGTTCAAAATCTCTAGAGACTTGGGGAGTAATTCATAATAACACAATGTCAGTCATCACAGATCCTTTAATCACCAAAGTACTTGCTCTCTATGACACAGCACAGAATAGTGAAACAGAATGCTTACCTGAATGCCATACATTTAATGATTCAGCATTGATTAATCAGAACAACTCAAATAAGTCACTCTTAATGTCAGCAAATGATGCTAAGGATATGGAATGCACCAGTGAGCCGTTTCAACATCTCAGTCAGCTTCTCAAATTACTCTTATCTACAACCATGGATCGAACAAGTTGTGCCATTCTTCGTCAGGATTTTCCCACTTTGACAAGAACTGTTTTACTTAACTTAGAACGATTGAGGTTTCAAATTACCAAAGAAAAGGTCTCAACTGATGAGTCTCATGCCGCTCTTCAAACTATCTTCAATCAATTTCAGCCACTTATCCGGGAAGAATATTCCTCAGATTTTGATGATAACATGACTGGAATATCATTCAAAAAACATACAGGAATGGAAATTCATGAGTTCAGAAACTCATTTACTCAACATATGGGTAATATGGAAACATACATCAAGGAAGCTGCAAAAGAGAATAACAAGCTGAATGCGTTGAATGAGTACCAAGAGACACCATGGAGCAATTGTGACAAGTCATGCTACATTCCAGTTGAACCAGTTGAACCAGTGAATGACACTGATTGCAGAATCTCTGTTGTAATGAAAATGGATGAAGACAACAGCACTGATCTCAAACGCTCAGAGACAGAAAAGGTTTCTTTCGACAAGGTACACTTAACTGATCACACAAATTCTCATAAAAAGGTACATGACTCTTACTCTGAACATAACATTGTGGAATCAATCTTTGTTTTACCTGAATCTAATGCAAGTAACATGATTGAAAAAAGGGTATATGATGAGCTTTCAAACAAATTTTCAATTCTTGAAAAACACTGTATCTCATTGCAAATTGAAATACAACAAAAGGATGAAATGTTTTATGCAAAAAAACCGTGTACTAATCAGGAACTTCCAGAATTTAGAGAATTTTTTGAAATTAATCAGTTAAAATCCCAGATTCAGGACAAAGATTCGACCATTGGCAATCTGAAATTGCTTCTTTCAGAAGCCCAGAAATATGACTGTCATGAGATGAGTGATGCACTAGAATCTAGAAATTCTGAACTAGCTCTATGTGTGTCCAACCTTCTAAGAGAAAATGAGCATTTAAGAATGAACCTTGAGGAAACAAACTCTAAGTTAGTCAATCAATCTAACCTCCTGATGAAAGAAATTGATGACCTCAAAGCACAAATTCAGGATAAGAGCTTCAATATTGTTGCCCTAAAAAATGAGCTCAGGAAGTCTGTTGGAAATAGGATGAACACTAAGTTTGCAAAACCTTCAACTTTGGGAAAGTCAAATGTTCAGAACCACTTGAAACGAACAGTTATTAAACAACCTAATGCCTTTAGGTCTGAAAGAGCTAAACCATTAAAATCTAAGCTCACATCCCAAGTTGACAATATGTCTGTTTTGTCAAAACCAGTCACTTCATTGCCTAGTTCTGATATGATGAATCTCAAACCTCGGACTTATAGTCAGTTCTCACAGATCAGAAATGCAATAAGTATTACTAGCTCTCATGCAAAACATCATTTGACTGATCAATCCCCTAAGAAATACTCTGATCACTTAAGGACTAATAGTCAAAGCAAGGTTGTGCACTCATTTAGTTCAACTAACAATGGCTTCAAATGGATTCCCACTGGCAGATTTTTTAAGTTTACAGGACTTAAACGAACTTACATTCCTAGATCATGCCTCAAGTGGATTCCCACAGGTAAACTCTTCAAGAATGTAGAACCTAATAGGATCCCCATTAATGATACGTCTGGGTCATACTGTGATGCATCCAAATGTGAGATTAAACATGTCACTAACCCTTCTATGTACAAGTCTACATGTGCCTCCAGTACAATGTGCTCTCAGTCTTTTTCAGGTACAATGCTCAACTCAATCAGGAACTTCATGACTTGGTTCCCCTCAGAAATGAACATAGCTCATTCAGGAGCTATAGCTTGCCAGAGTTGATGTACTTCTTACTTTGACTCCTATTCATCTTGAATCAGGACTCGCTCTTTTATATATCTGTGTATAAATCTAGTTTAAAAAAAAAATTTATATTTTTATATATATTTTTTATGTCATTTCTTTAAATTCAAAATTTTATCATTTTCCTCAATCTAATAAAGAATACATTCCTTGTTATCGATAACATCTACGGTCCTAGAAATGTCATTCAATAATGGCACGAGATCATAGATGAAGTTCGAACAAATGATATATTCTTGTTTTATAATGGGATTGGTTAATATCAATCAATGGTCTTTGATGACATTGATTGAGGGGGAGATTTTGTATTAGTTTTATTTGCCATTGGCTTCTGTGCTGGTTATGATGTTTGCTCATTTGTAAGTTGTGGTTGTGTCTTGCTTGTGTGACTAACTGGTTATGCTTTTGTAATATCTGGTTATGGTGTTTCTCTCAGTTATAGGTTGTGGTCGTATCTTGCTCATGTGATTATCCTTGTGTACCCATGTATTGAGTGCCTTGCATTAAATGCTTTTATCTGATTAAATGTTTAGATGATTCATGGTTATCACTGTCATCATCTATGATAGAGTCTTATTCTATAATACTCGTGTTGCAATTTACCACTCTTGCCTCTAAACCACAGGGATCGAATGTGTCAAATAGCCAAAATAGTTTTTACACTAGCGACTTACCACACTTCATTTTAAAACAACAAGGACCGAATGTGTCAAATTGCCAAAGATCTTTTCTATACCCCTAGCGACTTACCTCATTTTCTCAAATAAGTTTTTTTCTCTCTCGTTTTTTTTCTCGTCAAATTGTTCCTTCTAGCGATTTAAAGTGGTACGTTTTGAATCACACCCCATTTGTTCTCTCTTATGCGTTTGGGTCTAGCTTCTAACTTGTCTTTTTTACCAGATCCCGTCGAGCTCGTGATTTGTGACTGTTTGATTCCCACCTAGGTTCGATTTTTCATGATATCATGTTCTTGTTGTTATAATAATGTTGAAAGTGTACAAAGTGTTTGGTATATCTTATATTGATTGCTTGATAATTTGTCTTCATGATCTGGTGATGAATGTTTAGTGGATTGGGTTGTTGGGTTTTGTTGTTATGAGTGTTCTTGATGGCGACTTAACATGTTCTTGGTAGCGACTTAGCTTGAATGTTCTTCATGGCGAGTTAGCAGTCAACTTAGCGATTATGTTTTTGTAGCGAATTAGTTTATTATATTCTGGCGACTTGGGTAGCGAGTTAGTTGTCAGCGACTTGTCTTTACAAGTTAGCGAATTAGTAACATTAGCGACTTAGTTAACAAATTTGTAGCGACTTGGTTGTGTTACTGTTCATGGCGACTTGTCTTCACAAGTTAGCGAATTAGTAACCTTAGCGACTTAGTTAACAGATTTGTAGCGACTTGGTTTTGTTACTGTTCATGGCGACTTGTCTTTACAAGTTAGCGAATTAGCATAGCGACTTAGTGAGCTAAACGATTAGCGACTTGTCTGTGGTACTAGTGATGGCGACTTGTCTTTACAAGTTAGCAACATTGTTCACTTTCATGTTGCGAATTAGTCTTAGGGTCGAGGGTTATTAAAATGTTCAAAGGTTTATTGCTAAAGTTGATCTCATTCTCACAATACTTAGGATCTCCTAATTCAACTTGTTGAGTCAACATACTCTATGTAATCTGCTATGACATTTCTGTTTAGGAAAAAGGTACTTGGTTTCTCTCACGACAACCAAATGTTACTTCTTGCCTCATGCATATTTGTTATATCACTTCTACATTTGTATCTTGGCTCATGACATGATCCCTTTGCAATGTACTCTTTTGCCTTTTAATCCCTTATCAGCTCGCCGTGTGAATATTTATCTGTAAGATTCTACTTCATTGAAATATCTCACTTATGCCACTCAATCTTTCTCTGTATGTGTTTTGGGGACTCCTTCTGAGTTACTGCTTATATGAGTCTATGTCATAAGGGTGCTCTCAATGTTGTCTCACTTATCATTTATCATCTAACCTATTCCCAATCATTACTGTTGATTGTATGTTTACTCAGATCATCAATGGCAAGTTCAAACCCATAAAAGAGTGTTACCCCTTCGGCATCATCCAAAGTTCTCTCAGACGAAGAAATCCTTCCCAGGAGTCAATGGGCTGATATTGGAAAAAGCAACTGTTATGTGGACCTACAAAAGCTTCAACAAAATCCGATACTCAAAGTTTCTATTGACGTCCTGAAAAACACAAACTTCTTCGGAGCTATTACCAAGCAATGCTCAATTCCCACCATTTACATTCAACAATTCTGGAACACCGTTCAATGGGACAAAATCACAGCTCGATACTCTTGCAAACTGGATGATAGGGAGTTCACGATTGATTCTGATATTCTGAGCAAGGCTCTTGGAATCACCCCATGTATCCCTAACCTTCGTTCTGAATCTCCACCTGGTGCTGACGATCTGATTGTCTTTCTAATTGGGTTAGGTTATCAGAACAGTATTTCAAGAGCATCCGACATCATCACTGGACACATGTATCAACCCTGGAGAGCTATTACAACTATTCTTAATTTGTGCTTATCTGGCAAAACATCAGGGTTCGATAAAGTGAGAATTCCTATCCTGCAAATCCTATGGGGAATTGTTAATAGGGTTGATGTGAATGTCTCAGATCGTATTTAGGAAGAATTTTCCTTATCAATACACACATTCATATCTGATAGAACTAATTTCCAGAACAAAGCTCAAGGTCGAAAGAAACAGAACAAGCTTGTGATTCCCAGCATCAGATTTTCTAAGCTTGTTATCCAGTATTTGCAACAAACTCACAACTTCAATCCTAGGAGTGAATCAACTCTGCATAAAGCAGAAGATGAATATGTTTTAGGAAACCTGAAATATGTTCCTAGAGGTATGGATAAAGAAATATTTGGATTGCCAATTCCTGATTGTCTTCTCACAGAAGATATCAAGAAGAAGGACTACTTCAAACAATACAAGAAAAGAGCTACCAGTTCCTCTGCTGATGTCACACCTTCTCATCCACAACCCAATGCTCCCAAGTCCACGTCAGCCTCACAAGCATCCTATGCCTCTCTTCCTAAAAAGAGACTTGAAAGGTCACCACAGTCAGACACCGCATCCAAGAAGCAGAAAGTAAAAAGGAAGAAAGTGGAAAAGGAAATTGGTGAAAATACTGAGGTATCAAGGAATATTACAAGGTTGACTGATGAAGATGATGCTGATCTACAACTTGGAATCCAGCAAAGCCTTGAAAGTCTAAATGCGAAAGCACCAGTAGGTGGAGTTGTGTTAAGAGAGCCTGATCAACTACCACGACAACCAACTCCAATAACACATGACAAAGGAAAAGGGATTGTGAGTGTTGAAACTGAACAAGCAGCTCACATGCTTTTAACGATCTCATCATCTCCATCAAGCACCACCAATCAATATGAGCTGAAGAGAAGATCAGAATCATCTCATGCTAATGAACAATCCGGAGTGGACAAAGTGCCTGAAACGTTTAATGAAACTCTTACTCTTAGTGAGACTCAATCTGGCTTGAATGTTGACACTCTGTTGCATAAAGGCTCGCAGGAGAACCTTGAGACAAGATCTGATGAGACCTTGAAGATGGATGAACCAAATCTGTCTACTAACTCTCTATCCTCACTTAAGGATCTTGATACAGATTTCTCTTTTGGTGATCAATACATTAATGACAAACCCTTAGATACTGCACAATCCATGTATACTGTCAGCATTCAGCAAGATACGTCAACCATTCCTCCGATGTCATTATCTTCATTATCAACTGCACTTCCACCTCCCATATCAACTCAATCAACTGTACAAACACCACCGACATCATCACCAACCCCTGAACCTGTCATTACAGTTGCTGATGTGGATGCTCCACCAGCTTCACCACCACAGATCCTTACCTCTGATCAACTACTGGACAAAGCTGTAAAAAGGATAGAAGCTCTGGAAAGGCAACTTCCTAAATCTGTTGATTCCCTTGTGGATTGTGTCTATAGATTGGAGCACCTCAACTTCAATGAAGGGGTTACTGCCGCTATTGAAGGAGAAGTCAAGGATGCTGTGGAATGGGCTATGGAGGCTCCACTTCTTAGACGATTCAAGGACCTACCTATCACCGATATGAGAGCAGCTCTGTTTGAAAAAATGTATGATGCTGAAGAGGACAAGCATGAGGTTCACAAGAAACTCTATGAGCTAGGCACTTAAAGAATCCATTAAGTTCGACAATTATGAGCAGTTTATGATTGACGTCGGGGAAAAAGAAGCTAAAAAGAAAAGGAGAACAATTGTGATGGAATCATTGATGAAGGACCGTAAAGATCCTCCTCCACCTCCTCCACCAACGGGGGCGCTGGAACTTCTGGAGCTGGTGATCCTTCTACGACAACCAACACACCTCCCCCACAACCACCATCATCACCGCCAAAACCTTCCAATCAATCAGGTCCTACAAAAGAACAGAGTACTAAGAAGAAATCTGCTGCCTGGACGACGGTTGATTCAAGGTTCACATCCACATCCACCTCAATTCCTGATGATCAAATGGTTCACGAAGAGTCGCATGTCATGGCTGACTCAGAACCAGATGAAGATGATGCATCTACAAAGCATATTCCTAAGCCATCAGAAGATTGGTTTGATACTTACATGGCTGGGAATCGCACTAGCACATCCAGGGTAGCACCTTCAAGAGATACAATTCAAAGCTGCATTATGGAAGATAGACCTCCTTCTCCAGAACCCACATGGAGCATCCCAGAGTCTGACTATATGATTCCTGACAACAATTGGGCATCAGCTATCACCAATAATTATGAAGTTCCAGCTGAAGACTCTCTTCTGCACTACACTGGAGACATGGGAAGTTTTATTAGATGGTTTTGTGAACGGAAGAGTATCTCATCCATAACTCCAAGAGATCTTGAAGGACAAGCTTATGAAATTGTCAAAGTCTTCCACTCTGATGCAAATCATCTTCAATATCAGATGGAAGAATGCCATAAGATGCTGAATGACCAAGTCAGTGAGCAAATCAGTCGCTTCAATGTCAACAAATCTCTTCCTCTTGGTGGTGAACCTGGTCAGATGACCATTCAGGCTGAATTCTTCTTCAATCACGACTTGGACTATCTGTGTGCTCGCTCTGCTGAAAGAAGACCTGCTCTATCAATATCAAAGATGAAAGCTGAAACCTACTCTGATCAGGGGCTTGAACAGATGGTTCCTGATCAATTCTGGGCTGATGAAGAACAAAAATATGATATTGCCGCTTCTTATGGTATTTCTCACTGGTGGTTCATAAAGAAGAAGTTCTACATCGAAAGACATGGTGCTGATAAAAGACGCAATGATGTCAGATCAAAGCTGCAAATCTTAAGTGTTGTTCGAGTAGAGATCTTCCCTATCTATGGATATGAGTACTTGAAGAAGATAGTCCTTAAAAGAGCAGACCTCAAAGAGTATACTATTGAAGAGAACGACTTCAAACATCTTCTGCCAAATGATTTCGAAGATCTCTATCTCTTAAATCTTCAAGGAAACCTTGAGCATTTACCTGTCCGTGAGAAAAAGGCCCTCTCTGCAGCTGTCACTCTTTGGATCAGGGGCTTAGTCATTCGAAAACGAGTTGAGGACTTTCAGCTTGGCATTGAAAGCTACCAAACCAGGATCAACCTTACAAGTCCACAATGGAATGCAACTGGGCATGAATTTCATCGCGAATACAAAGTCCTTGACACCCCTAGAGCCGTCATCTTCACCGACAGATATGGATCTCGTATGCTTATGCGTCTATGTGAGCTCTACAAGTTTAGTGATGGTACTCTCAAATTGGTCGAAGAAGAACTTGACACCAGAATGAAAGAAGTCAAAATTGATATGAAATCTTGGGTTAAGACTACTTTTTGGACTGATGATGACTTGAGAGGTGTGAACACTTCATTGCTGCAATCAGACGAAGACTCAAGACACGAAGGATCTTCCGTAGCCTTGAAAGTTTTGTTGGTGGAAGGCTTCGGGATGGTCACTACAAACTTCTTCAGAGGACTGAATGAAGATATCTTCGGGAAGCTGTTTATGTTGTGTTTTTAAATATGTGTAATATGTGGTGTACTAAATATGAACAACTGTAATACATGTAATAGTGCTAGGATTTGTACTGTGGTTTCCCCTTGTAAAAAAGGGAAACATCTGTGTTGTCCACTTCTGATCATATAAAACCGGACACATTTTTCTCCTACAAATATTTTATCTCATACATATTTAAATCACTTGAGATCCAAAGTCTCAAAGGATTTAAGATTTTTGATCGGGGGAGAAAATGTGATATAAATATGAAAGATGTTAAAAGATAAGATGACCAATTTTTTTTTTGTGTGCATACTTCTCTCTAATATGTGCTAAACAATTTTCGAATATCGAGGCACATATTGAGGGGGAGCAAATTTATGGAAACCTCATCCTTCCTGGAAATGCTTTATCTACTTGATTTGATCAAGGAAGTGATGGTGATATTTTTTTTGAAAATGGTAATCAAAGAAGTAATTTCTTCCTCTTGCCTCCGTGTGCAAAACGATTTCAAACATTTGATGCACATGTTGAGGGGGAGCACTTATTCTAAAAATATCAAAAACAATTCAGGTACAAAATGTTTTGATAATATATCACAAGTATCTGGATTGATTCTCAAATGGTTTTCAATTGGTTCCAATGGCAGATGAACAATACCAAATAGACCGACCAACTTTACTTTATGTACGGTGATATAAGGATGATAAGGTTAGGTATTGGTTCCCATGATCCGCCAGAACCGGAGGGATCTACCCAGGGACAATCCACTAGTTAGTGTAGAAGTCCTTAGGTATGATGATAAAAGGAGAAAAGTGAGATATGGGAAGTGTGCGGACTGAGACAGAGCAAGTACTGGAACAAACCCAACAAGGTTCTTGCAATGAAGTCTTGGTAAGCACCGAAGGGGTTGAAGAATTAAAAAGAATTGAATGAGAAAAGGGTGAAAACAAATAGCCCTCCATTTATTCAACCTTAGGGCAGAAACCGGGTTCAATTCATACGCTACTGATGGTAACATCGGTATTGAAGACAAGACGTCATGGACCCAGTGACGCACTGCACTTCAACTTTCCAAACCACTCAAGTTCCTCTTAAAAGGACTTGTTTCATTCTCACGGGGAACCGACATATCTATCGACTTTCTCTTAGAGATTGTTGATATTGAAGAAGGAGACCCTCTCCCTAGTCTCCGGCACAGGATCCAAATATGCACAAATTGAGTCTAGAGCCACGAGATCATCAATAAATCTCATTAGGACACCTTCAATGAAGACTCTCTGTTTCACACAATGTGGAAAGAGAGATTATATCTTGAGTCCTACGCATTATCCTTGTGGTATTGCCAGAACATCTGAGTGATGTGTTTACATATTCACAATGAAGATGGAAAGCCTTCTGGAGCCAACATCAAACAAGCTCCTGGTAGGTGGCATGTGAGATCTATTATATAGATCAACCATGTGACAACTGAACAGAAACAATGGGGCGATTCAATCTCTTGAATCAATCCTGGTTCAGGTTATGGATTGACGGATACCTTTGAAAAACCGGTCTTTGTGCTTAAAAACTTTTTTCTTTAGCACATCGACCGTGTACTCATTTTTCAAACCAAAAGGTGTTTTTATGATTGATAATTGATTTTCAATAAAACCTTCGTTGTATTGCAAAAACAATTTCTATTGAGCAATACACGATTGTTTTTCAAATCTCTTTTCATCAATCAGTGGACTTAAAATTCGCTGGTTCACTCACTCCGTGTTGTCTTCTTTGAGACGTTCCAGTTTGAGAACAACTAGAGCAGCTGCGAAACCCTGTCAAGGAAATTCTTCGAAATTATACCTGATCACAGGCAGTACTTGTACTGTTCAACGGGGAACCGTGGGCCGTGTACCTCAATTCAACGAAAGTGATCAAAGACACCTTCGTGCGATTTATTGCTAACTGTTGTATGCAGGTACGTCCTACGTTTGCAGCTGATCAAAATGAAGCGGTCAATCCATAGCCGCATGCTCACTTATCACATTCATCTCAAAAGAAATCATGATCAGTGCATCAATGACTCTGATATTTTCACTGCATGCTTCTGCTACGCTGCTGCCAATATCATGAATCAACTAAAGCTTCCGCAAACTCTGATGAGAAGATATCATGATCCAGAATGTGAGCATGTCGGTCCTAAAGTCACAACACCACAATGGATGTCTCAGAGATTTTTGTCAGCTGATGATCTCAAGAGCTGGCTCTTAATTATTATCTCATGGATCATTAATGACCTCCTCTTTAAAGTACAAATCTATGCAGACTTTGAAGTTGCACTACTTATGCACAAAGATTGCGAAGTTGAAATGTTAAAGTCTACGAGCTCAAGAAAAAAGTCAAGAATAGAATGCTAGGATTAGAAATGTAAAACATGGGGTGACCTCCCTTAGGGGGAGATTGTTAGGAATTAGAAAATTCCAGTATTGAAGAGTCGGTCACCCCAACTATTATCTAGCATAAGTTAGCTCGTAGACTTGTCGTTATTTACGTATTTATGTAGTTAATTAGTTAGTCTGTAGTGTAAAATAGTTTAGTGCAACACTGTGGAGGAAGGACGGGTCTTTACCCACTGTATCCCTGATCCACAGGCCGCCAGGAGGTCGTTTAGTTTGTAACCTATAAATACCCTCTACCTTGCAAGGTAGAGGGTTGGATGTTCTTTGGTAATCTAACATTCTACAAGTTTCTCTTACTAGAATATCCCACCTTCTCTCTCTCTAAAATCACCTATATGCTCATTGTGTTAATGTTATGATATGTATGTGAAATCCAATATCCAACATATCTCAAGAAGATAATTCTCGTGCCAAGGCACAATCCACTAAGACACCAAATAGAAACAAACCCGTTGACAAGATGCACATCAAAAGGAAACCTAATAGGTGGATCTCTTCAGGACGCAATTTTTCAAAAAACGAGTCTTCCGCTGCATCTGATAAGAAAACAAATCCTAGATCTTACCTTAGGTGGAAACCCACGGGCAAAGTTTTCAACAAAGTAGGTCTTAGATGGATTCCCACAGGAAAGATTTTTGATACTTGCACCAACACATATAATAGTGACAATCATCAGGATAAGGAAGTAGAAACCATTACAACCATTGATAGTAATCACCCTCACCGTGAGGAATCTTGTACTTCTAACACTGTTATTTGTGAAAAATCTTCTTCTTTGGTTGCAGGTGAATCAAATATCTCTGAACCCAACTCATCAGAGGGTTCCAATTCTGTTAACTCTTCTTCTTTATTCTCTCTATCTTCTATCTTTGATTTTCCATTTCTTTTATAAAACCAACAAAAGCAAAATACAAAAATAGAAAATGTTCAAAAAATACAAAAACAATAGAAAATCAAAAATCCAAAAATATTCTTCTCACGACATGTCTCTCGTATAATCGATATTCTGTACGTTTCTAGAAATGTCATTCAACAATGATACGGGCATGTACAGATGCTTGAGCGAGAGTTTCTTTAATTTGTTTTCAAAACATGTCATTTCTCAAAATTTCTTCATAAGATGGCTTTCGTATACATCAGTACGAAACCCGGACTTCAAAATAATGGCTTCTCAACACATCAGTTCAGAACCCACGCTTTAAAGAAAGGAAAGTGCTACGCAAAATCGATTTTCATAAATATCGAGCACTTATCCTAAAACAACTGAAGATAATTCTTCTTCAATATCTTCAAAAGATTTTTTAAATCTTCATCTTGCGTACCATTGATTCGAAATTTTTCAAAATCTCTCACATTTGGTAACAAGATAACTCCCTCTAAACCCTTAATTGATTCCAAAATTTTCTGTATGAAAAATATGCTTTCGTTAAGGGGGAGTATTAAAACAAAATTGTTCCAAAATTCATGCTAAATCAGTTTCTCTCCAAATGTTTTTCGAAAAACATATCTTTTAATCATTTTGTTTCAAAAACATCATAGATATGCTATTTTTGAGGGGGAGAAACGTGATTAAAATGTGATCAAAAATGTTTAATGATCGTTGTTTGAATCTCAAAAGAGCTCGACTCAGTCGTAACCAATGAATTGACGAGAAATCAAAGTCAGGAAATGTACCATTTCGAGAAACTTTCTATGGACTTGACCAGGATGGGTAATAATTTCAAGCTAGTTCACTAGTGATGTAAACGTGTCTCGAATTGGTCATGTTCATTTAAAGTCGATCAATTCAAAAGTGCGAACTCTACTCTCACTGTGAAGATTTAAGTTAAAACAATATAAGCACATGTGAAGGGGGAGTGTTTCTGAAAATATAAAACTCTCGGAGTGTCTCAAACATGTTTTCAAATCATAAACACTCTGAGAGATTTTCAAGAAAAATGGTTTTATGGCAACAATAGGACAGTCATGGAGTTATAAGGTGTCTAAGGATAGTAAATCCGTCCTATGATCCGCCAGAGCCGGAGGGATCTACCCAAGGACAATATCAATAGTTAGTACTAGAAGTCCTTAGGTATGATTGAAAAAAGGAGTAATGTGAGAAAGGAGAAAGAAGGGGTTGAAGAATTAAAAAGAAAAGTAAAGAAAAAGGGTAAAAAGAAATAGCCCTCCATAACCAACCTTAGGGCAGAAACCGGGTTCAATTCATATGCTACTGGTTGTCACAAAGATGACACTGGTATTGAAGACAAAGACGTCATGGACCCAGTGACGCACTGCACCTAACCTTTTAGCCACTCAAATTCCTCTTAAAAGGATTTGTTTCATTCTCACTGGGAACCCTACATAATCTATCGACTTTCTCTTAGAGTTGGTTGGTATTGAAGAAGGAGACCCTCTCCCTAGTCTCCGCTCAGGAAAACCAAAATGCACTAATCGAGTCTAGAGCCACGAGATTCATCAAAAGATCTCATAGGAACACTTGACATGACATCGCTTGTTGTTCATCAATAAGGACACAAGTGATATATTATAGAGTCCTACGCAGATCTTAGCAATCTGCCAGAACATTTATGAGAAGTTTCACATCTGTGATCTTCAGTGATTGAATGGAAACTCCTGCCAGGGTCAACATCAAGCAGCCCTGACAGCAGGTCACTTCGGTAACTCCCCGTGGATTACGCTTAGTGTGTCTCAAACAGTCTACAGTCGTGAGGTGATGCTTCGGTGTACCTCAGTGACTCATCTGAAATGTAGGCGTACCTCGGTACATCGCGTTATCTCACTTGTGGGACTCCAGTTCAGGAACGGCCCTTGTAAGAATTAGAGACGTGTTTTCACACTATGCTGTTAACTCCCTCGAAATTCAAACTTGTAAGTGCCGGAATCCGCTTATTACTAACCTGTTTTTATGTTTTTCTTCTTATGGAAGCTCCGGAGCGGATGGATCGTGCAAATTCTCTACATGCTCATACCAACAACACATGAAAGTTCTCATCAAAATCAAAGGCTACTCAAAGTTAAAGATGATTCTTCGTCAATGTCAAAGAATCAACAAAGTTTAAAGACTCGAGAACTACATCATTGGTAACCAAAAGACAAATAGAAGTGTGAGCATGGTGGAGAAAGGTGTGGAGACACCTAACCAACGAAGTTGACAACGGCAGACAACACCATTAACTGATCACAAAGCATGAAGGAACAAAGAATTAAGACTATTCTATATCTACACGCAAAGTTCAAGCTCAAGGAAAGTAAAGATCTTATCAAGTGGAGCATCTTTTGAATGACCACCCCTTAGGGGGAGATTGTTAGCCTTAATAGTTTTTATTTGAAGTGATGGTCATTCACATTTAGGAACTTTGTAACGTGTGTTAGATATCGTACTAGAATAGTCAACGGGCTCGTGGATTGGGCTAAGCTAATTGGTTATTAGTTTAGTTAAGCTAGCATTGTATAAGTTCATGTAACCCAATCCATGTCCAAGCCCATATACGGCCCATGGCCAAGCCATAGGGCATCCTTTGTCTTGTACTATATAAACCCCTCAAAGTCTCATTTGAGAGGTGTGCTTGAGTGTGTGTGTGTGTGTGTGTGTTTCATATGAATATTGTTTTCATCTTCTACTCTTTATCTCTCTAAACATACATACGAATTCATATCCAAGTCACCAAGTTCTTCTCTTCATCTTTCTATTCTTATTTATGCGTAACTGTTAGGGTTTATGCATAAAGCGTGTTTGTGAATAAAGTTGTGATAAGGTATACGTGATAAAAGGGGCTTTACACACCCTTATCAGAACATGCTCACCAATTCTGCTACAGTGCCGGAGATCTACATTCACCAATTTTGGCATACAATGCAAAAGATCAAAGGTCAAAATGTTGTGACAGTGACGCTCAAACACAAGCAAGTCACCATCACACCAGCAGACTTAAGGGCTATTCTTCTCATTCCTGTCATCGAGCCAACTGAATACAATGCCACACCAACTGAAGAGGCCGTTCTGCAATTCATGATCGACATTGGTTATGACGAAGCTACAGAAGTAATCACAAAGCATTCATACGTGGATCTTAAGAATATTCCCCAGCCATGGAGAACCCTCTACATTATCATCACCAAATCCGTTTCTGGACGTGATAGTGGTTATGAGCATCCCAAGCTCATGGAACTACAGATCTTTTGGGCTTTGGTCAACATGAAACATATTGAAGTTGAAGCTCTGATATGGGACGACATGATGTCTTTCCTCAAAAAGCTTGGCTCCAAGATCCCATATATCAGATATACCAAATTGTTGATCCAAAGAGCTCTAGGGTATAATCCTGATATCCCCTTGAGACTCAATGACCCCAACAATCACTCCATGTTGTATGAGCCTACACTCACAGTCAGATTTAAGGAATCAACAACAAAGAACAAGGTGCAGTGTTTCCAGATCACCTTCTAACTGATGTAGTCAAATAACTTTATTCATACAAAAGGTATCTGGTAGCAGTTGATGAAGGCAAAGTAGGCTTTCTTGATGAAAAGTCTTCTGGTACACCTACTAGGAAAACCAGGAGAGGCAGTGCAGGGAGTGTTACAAGCACTGAGAGTCAGAGAAAGTTTCCTAAGAGGTCACATACTCTCAAAAGAAAAGTTCCCTCTAAGGAAGCCATTCCTATTCCCAAGCCTGAACCGCAACAAAAGCTATTGGATGAAAGCTCTGAGGAAACTGAATCAGACAAAGAGGTCACCTACTCTGAAACTGCAATCGATGACACTCAAACAGTAGCTAAACCTTCCAGTCCAAAAGCTGATAAAGGAAAAGGGAAAACTCCAGCGATTGAACATGATGAGGAAAGCTCTGAAGAAGAACCATTTGATGAAGAAAAAGACTATCAAAAGAAGTTGAAGAACCTCAGACTCAATTATCTTGCCGATGAATTCGTACTGGATCAAACTCGTGGCCCCGGAGGGTCAAGTGGTGGAACTCAAGCCACACCAGTTTCCGATGCGGTTAATCAACCCGATAAGGGAACTGGTACCACCACCCACGAACTACAACAAAGGCGGATTGAGGACTCTATCAACTACGACTTTGAGGAACCAGACAAGGAAAAGACTGAGAAAACTCCTGGTGAAGATACTAAGGTTGATGAAACGGCTAAGTCTGGAAATGATGAAGATATTGATTATGATAATTTTCTTCTAGACAGTCCCGCACGCTCCAAGGAGGAAACTTCTGAGCCACCTAAGGACCCTGAGCCACCTCACGACTCCTCATCATCAGACTCGTCTTCTCACTCTTCACCTCCACCATCCAAAGGAACAACCAGATGCACATATAAGTCAGTGAAGAAACCAACAGACTCTTGGATATCCCGGGCTAAAACAAAGATTGCAAAAGCTGTCAAGCAAGTTAAGAAGAAAGACGTGATCAACAAAAAAGCTTAATCAACTCGCTGACAGTATCATTCTTCTTCATGACGAGATAGAAAAGATGTCAAGTGAAAGGGAGTATGTCCAGAAGATGATGCAACGTGACGTCCAAGGGGAAATGAACGAAATGATTAGGGGCTATACTCACAAGTTCCTACTCGACACTGTTCCAGGAGTTACAAAGGAGATGTTTACCAGACAGCTCTATCCAAATCTCATGAAATTGGTCAAGCAAACAATGCAATCCACTCCGGTAACAATGACGATCAATCCAATGGAGCCTGCAGTTCTCTCTGAT
Source organism: Chrysanthemum seticuspe (assembly GCA_019973895.1). Taxonomy (NCBI): domain Eukaryota; kingdom Viridiplantae; phylum Streptophyta; class Magnoliopsida; order Asterales; family Asteraceae; genus Chrysanthemum; species Chrysanthemum seticuspe. The sequence continues at coordinate 341,321,982 of BPTQ01000007.1, read as the reverse complement.
GCAGAGTTGATTTCCAAGATGGTGCTACAATTGTCTAAATGATCTGCAACTTTCACCTCTGATGAAAGTAAACTATTTGAGGCATTACTGGAATATCAACTCAAGACTTCATGCAAGGAGCAAGCTGAAAGGCCTAAGCGTCCAAGAGACGATGATGATAAGGATAAAGATAAAGATAAAGAGCCTAAACGCCCGAAGAAAACTGGTGAATCATCCTCCATGCCACCACCACCCCAAAGGACTCCAACCGCAAGAAGATCTCCACCAAGCTTTGCTGACAAACCTCAGGACTCTGAGTTACCACCCCAGACAGAGAAAACCGGTGATCATTTCGAATACACTAGTGGTGACGATGAGGAAGTCCCTGAGCCCCAACAATAACCCACCTCTCCCGCTTCAGCACAGAAACCAGCATCCTCATCTAGGCCAAAGAAGAAGAAGAAGAAGATGCCTAATGCTGATGTCGTCTCATGGCTAGACGAAGATGACACCGAATATGAATGGTTTTCTACACTGGTTGATGCTACTCCCTCCCTACCTAATGATCAAGATATGGAAGAAGGTCGAACATTGGAGCATGCTAAGTTACTTCAAGAGAAGTTTCGGGTGAAGAAGATGACCAAGTCAGAGTTAAAGCGCATCAAGAATGAAGCTTTTCAGTTGCTCAAAGACAGCTCGGAAAGTGCTATCGAAGTTGAATACCATCTTGAAAACATAGCACGAGCCATGTCTAACAACATCGATTGGCTTAACCCTGAAGTTAACATTGACTTCACACGAAAAGACAAGGCTCCATACTACACTGACTGGACCAGACCCCTACCAACGATTGGCCAACCAGATCAACCTAAGATTCCATTCCGCTACTTCTTCAACAATGACCTGGAATTTCTTCTACACGGTAGCGATGGTTCAAAGAAATACGCTACATCACTTACACTTCCGTTCCCTGCAGCCATATACTCCAACTGCATAGCCATCAAAGAAAAGGCTACTCACATGTTCAACAACAGCGTGGAACAGTATGACATTGATGCAATGTATGGGATTCACCATTGGCCGGAACGCCGAAGAATCTACTACAAAAGCTGCCAGGTTCGAAGGTCTAAACGTGAAGTGTACAGTGATAAAGGGATCGTTGCTGTTAAGCAAGTAGCTCTCTCGTCTAAATGGGATTACACTTTCCTCAAGAAAATCGTGGTCAAAAGACAAGACGAAAGGGACTATGATTTCTGTGAAGCGGACTTTCAGAATTTGTCTCTCAACGACATTGAAGATCTGTATCTTGCCAAGGTACATGGAAGAATGTGACAATTTTTGACTGAAATCCAACGTGAATACATCAAGTCCTTGCTCATCTTCATCAGAAGCATAGTGATCCAGGAACGTGTAGAAGACTTGCAACTTGCTGTTGAATCTTATCAGACACGTGTCAACCTCACCAGACCTCAGCTAGAACTTCCTGACATCAACCATCTTCCTCAATACACTCTCATCGGCAAACCCTTTGGCGTAGTCTACCGTAGTAAACTACACCGCAACTGCTTGATGGCGCGTAAAGAGCTTCATAAGTTTGGAGATCACACACTGAAGAAAGTCAGGGATGGCTTAGCTTATAGGTTGAAGGAGATACATGAAGGCATTGGGTCAACAAAGAGATGGAATTCTCTGGAGAGACGGGATGTGAAGAGGATCATCACGCGGATTGATGAAAGGTTGTTCAGAAGGGACCAGTTCAGAACTTTTGAGAGAATTGTAGGTGGTCGTCCCAGGATTACTCTCACAGGCTATCAACGACCAGTTCGCATTCCTGGAGATATTGCTGGACAACCTGAATCCCCTGGTACCCCTTAAGCTGTTTCATTTTCAATATTGATTTGGATGTGTGATTATTTAATGACAATGGCTTGTGCACACATAACAGTGTACAACCCGTTCTTGTAATGAAAGGACCTTGTGGTACGCTTCAGTGCCACAATCCTTATAAAAGGAGCGAAAGCTTTTTACTTTTGAGTAAAACTTATCAAACCTTTCACTTTTATAAGGTTTTGCTCAAAAGAACAAGTACTTCCCCTTATGATTTTCAAAACCTCAAAAGTTTATATCACTTGTTGAGGGGGAGTATTTGATTAAAAAAAATTCACAAATTGTTCTTCGTGATAATCTTCCCACAAAACTCGAAATGGTCATATTCAATATCAAAATTTCGTCAAAAATAACATTTATATGCCATTTTTTAGGGGGAGAAAAATTATGTGATAAGAAATATTGTTGGGAATAATCTGTTACCACGGATAGTTGTGGTTTACACTGCTTGGTTTAACACTAGCAGTGGAAACGTATTCCCACTGAAAGTTCTTTATTACCACTGCTATCAGTTTATGATAAGGTTAAACGCGTCTTGATAAGTATAGAATAGATCTTGTGTATATTCTATTATGTTAACTTTATTCTTATCTTGTAAAGGACTCCTTGTTGTATAAAAGGAGATCCTAGGTCATAGTCTTAGGTACATATGTTTACACATTAGTTTTACCTACGAAAGATTCAAGGTGTAACCCTAGTGATACTAAGATCACTCGTATTATTTCATTAATAATATTGGAGCTTGAGTTTTGTGTTAACTTGTGTTCATTCTCATTACATCATATAATTCGTCTTCTAAGTATTACTTAAGTAAATTCCGCTTGCTTGATAATATTATACAAAATATCATTGACACAAGGAGAGTGTCTCAGATCCAACAAGTGGTATCAGAGCGAAGGTTCTGATATTTTGTTTTAGAAGATCCAAGGAATTAGCTTGACTCACTCACTCAATTCAATGGAGATGGAAAACAATCAATCAAACTCTTCTTCTATACCCAGACTCCCTAAGCTTAAGCTTAATGAGTTTGAGATGTGGAGGATACTGATTGAGCAATATTTCCTCATACAGGACTATGCTCTATGGGAGATCATTCAACTTGGTGATTCCTTCAAATCTGTGACCACTACTTCAAAAGTTGGTGACACAGATGTTGTGAAAGTTTCTGTGCCTGAATCAAATTCTGAAAAAGCTCAAAAGAAGAATGATCTTAAAGCTAGAAGTCTGTTGCTGATGACTCTTCCTAGAGACCAGATTATTGCATTCAGCAAGTTCAAGACTGCTAAAGAACTGTTTGAAGAGATTTGCTCAGTGTCTGGTGGTAATGATGCTACAAAGAAGACTCAAAAGACATTGTTAAAGCAAAGTTATGAAAACTTCTCTGCTTCAAGCAATGACACACTTGATAGAATTTTCACCAAACTTCAGAAGATTGTTACACAGCTAACTGTGTTTGGCATTGAGGTAGAAAATGAAGACCTCAATTTGAAGTTTCTAAGAAGTTTGCCTTCAGAGTTTCAAACCAATGTTACTGTCCGGGAAAACAAAACAGACATAGAAACAATGAAGCTCAATGATCTTTACAACAACTTCAAACTTATTGAACAAAGGTTGAAGAAGGCAGGGAAACTTGGTACAAGCTCTAGTAGCTTGGCATTGTTGTCAAATTCTGTTGACAGTGATGATGATATTGCCACTGTAGGTTCTAAAGTTTCCACTGGCAATGTAAATATTGCCACTGCAGGATCAAAGAAGAAGGTTGCTAGTATTGGAGATCCTACCGTTTATGCTTTTATCTCCACACAAGTTGATGGCTCTCTCTTAACTCATGAAGACATAGAGCAAATTGATGAAGATGACTTGGAGGAGATGGATATAAAATGGCAGATAGCTCTTCTTAGCATGAGGGCTAAGAAATTCTACAAGAAGACTGGCAAGCCTATCCATATAAATGGTGATGATACTGCAGGTTTTGATAAGAAGAAAGTGGAGTGCTTTGACTGCCACAAGTTTAGACATTTTGTTAGAGAATGTAGAAGACCAAAGACAAAGGACAACAGATCTACATGGTACAAGCAAAAGAAGGGACCAACTGTGGAAGAACCAAAGGCAATGTTGGCTATTGATGGTGTGAGCTATGATTGGAGTATCATGGCTGATGATCTTGAAGAAGAACACACTGATGCTGCTCTTGTTTCTACTGAAGTTGCTCTTATGGCTTTCTCTGAATCTGAGGTACAAAACTCTGAATGTTGCTCTAAAACATGTAGGGCTGCTAGAGAAGTTGAAAGACTTAATGATTTATATTCTAAAGAAAGATAAGAGTTATACATTGCTAATTATACTGTGGCTAATCTTAGGAGAGCCATGGCAGTTTTAGAAAAACAAATAGAGCACTATCAGGCAAATGAGTCAAATTATAATGATGATATGATTCTTCTTAGGAGAGAGGTAGAACATACAACTGCTGTGAATGAAGCATACCAAAAGGAGCTTGAAAAACTTCAGAAGAAAATTCAAAATGTCAATTTAACTATAGACACATGTTATCATCAGTCTGAGTCAATTGATAAAATTTGGAATGCTCAAATATATAATAAAGCTAAGTCTGGTATGGGTTATAATACTGTGCCTCCACCACTAAGGGGTGTTCATTCACCTCCAGGTATAGATTTAGCTCATACAGGTATAGAGGATTTTAAGGATCTTGAAAGAGAATATGGTCCTTTAAAAGACACAGTTGTGAAGAGTGAGGAAGAGAGTAAGCTTGATAATGATGTTTTTGAGAGTGCTAGTGACTCATCTGTTGTAGATGAGAGTGTTAAAAAGAATGTAGAGACTACTATCCCAAAAGTTGCTAATACTGTTACAGAGGAACCTAGGAAACCAGTTAATAAACCTAGACCAACTGTAAAGTATGCTGAGATGTATAGGAACAAGCCTACAGCTCCTAGGGGTAACCAGAGGAGTTGGAATCATGTTAAATCTCAACAACTAGGTAGTGATTTTGTGATGAACAATAAAGCATGCTATATCTGTGGTAGTTTTGATCATTTACATGCTTATTGTGACTATCATGTTGGGAGAAGGGTAGTTTATGGGAATAAAAGGGTGGAGTCTAACAGATATCAACATAATGTACACCCTAGTTCCCATTGCAAAATGGTCCCAAGAGCAGTTCAACTTAGAAGTGGCCTCAAAACATTTGCCACTGCAAAAACTGTTAACACTGCTCACCCTAAGTCACCTGTTAAAAGTGCAAATACCAAAACAAGCTTTGTAAAATCTGCACAAACAGGTAAAAGGACCTTTCAAGCTAAAAAGGTTAACAATCACCAACAGTGGGTACCTAAAAAGAAACTAGCAGTTTCCACTGCTCATTCAAAAGTTACCACTGCAAGGGTTTTGAACAAGAAAAGGGGGGACATGGGCAATGCTATGAAGGCCTCAGCACGTTGGGAATAGAAACCTAAAGGAAACACCTCTACAACCAATCCCAATGGTGTATCAATGACCTTTGATAGATACAATTATATTGATACACGAGGCAGATCCAAGTCAATCATGGCTTGGGTCCCCAAAAGAAACTAACTCTTTAGTCTTATGTGCAGGAACATCCGAGGACTAAATGATTTGATCTTGTATTTACATATTATGGGTGTTCAATGCACATGACTGGCAACAAGTCTTTTCTTTTGATTTTGTGCATACTAATAGACTGTCTGTCAGTTTTTGTTAATGAAGTTAGTGGATTGAGATGTATGATGCAGGAACACTAACGATAAAAGAAAACATGGATTATTATTTTTATTACAAAACTGCACTGAAAGTGCAGCAAAATTACATCAATGAGGTACAGAGTACAAACATTACTACATCAACTGAAATAACAACCACAAACAATCCATCCCCTTCCTACCCATCATTCATCCTTTATGGCTTCTTGGAAAAGCCCCAGCTTGGCATCACCTTAGGAGCTCCACGCATGTTAATCCAGTCATACACCCTAGGGCTTGCTAAACCCATCACCACTATACCAGTAGGTGGTGAGGATGATAAAGGAACTGCTGATGGTGGTACTGGTAGAAATGGTAGAGAAGGTGATGATTGCAGCTCTTCTGAAGGAGCTACTGCTGCAAGAGGAGGAACACTCAGGACTCTTCCAGAGGTCTCATCATCTGTGACATATGGAGACACATAGGAGCTGATCTCTGAGCTATCTTCTTTGATTATTGCATCCTGAGGCTCTGCTTGTAGTGATGAAGGTCCAGCAGAAAAAGGATTTGAAAGAGCAAGTGACTGCTTTCTCTTCTTGGATACAACCTTCTCATACTCCTCTTTTTCAACTCTCCCAGGGTTTTTCAAAATAAAATCATCTCAGGAACTATCAGATGAATTGCTTGAAGAGAGATTGATTGGGCTTGATTGACTCATGTTATTTCTTTGAGAGTGAAAGTTTTGGAGTATGTGATTTGAGTGATTTGTGTTGAATGGTTTGTTTATTATAATGTTAAGTTGGATTTAAGAAGTTAATGAGGGGAAGGTGCAAGTAGTTGAGGAGTAAATTGGAGTACTGTGCTCTTGGAAAGTGTATCAATGCTTGTGTGTTGACTTTATTGAGTATAGCCACTGCTATGCTTAATTCTTTCAATATATTAGCCATTGCCAACACAATAGTGATTCCAGTATTTATGATTAGTGATTTGCAGTTTGAAGAATTCCTTGTTTATAATTAAATTGTTACTCTTTGATGAATCATTGCTCTAGGTTATTTAGACCCTATCTAAGTTATCCACTGATGATTCAGCTGACATTTGGTTACAGTGGGAACTCTATTGCAACCAGTGGTAACATGCTTACAGTGGAAAAAGGAAAAACAGAGGAACTTCATTACTAGCAAATAACTCATTACAATCAAGAGTACTCCTAGTAAAACTAAACACAAAAGACTGAAACCTAGCATATTCTTCATCTGACTTCAGCTATTCCATTGGTCTCTTGCCCTTGCCCACATACTCATGTTTATTCTTCTGGGCTCTCTTTCTCTTGTTCTCAAAGGTGGATTGCATTCTTGGACATGGAAGCCCAAGAATCTGTGGAGGAGGTTTTGGTAGCATTGCAGGCCTTGTTGGATTGGATATCTGCTTCATATTGGAGATAGCTGTTTCCAGTGCTATTGAAAGAGCTTTTGGCAATTCTTTAGCAAGAGAATAGGTTTCATCATTTGCATCATCATCATCTGATGCATCGGAGTAGAACTCAAGAGATTTTGCAGGCTTAGCTGCAGGCTTTTGCTTCGCAGTTTCTTTGGTATATCTTTTGGATGAAGACCCAGCCCCTGGTGGAAAGTATCCAAACCATCCTGATACTTCTGAACATGATTCTGATTTGATGACATACTCTTCTTCTGAGTCAGAAGAGATGTTGATTGTGTTGGAGGGATTGCTCATGCTTATGGTTTTGGGGTTATTGTGTTTGAATGAAAGTTGATTAAGTTTACCTTAAGCCAAGTCTCCTTATATAGACAAAGTCGGTTGAAGGGTTCTTTAATGAAGATATTTACCTTTTTCTTATTTTGGTAGGTAAAGGAGTAAATATAGATATTATTGAGTTGACTTTGAAAGATATTTTGCTTGGGAAATTGTTTGGTTAATGGTAACTTTGGTAAATACCAAGTTGGTTATTCTAATCTTGTATGAGTTTGTATATCAAGTTTTGATGAGGCGTTGGAGTTAAAAGGTGTATTTCTAAGATACACATCAAATGTTTATTGATTCACCATGTCTAATACACATAAGAATCAACTAGTCCAGAGCAAACGGCTACTGGTAAAGACTTGACAAATCCGTTTATGGTTGATAGTTTACCAAAAACTATATGGTTATCAACTCACCATATTCTTTATGATTAAGAGTTGGCTAGTCCATAGCAAACGGCTCATGGTAAAGACATATCAAATCCGTTGATAGCTGGTAGTTTGCTAAAAACTATGATGGGAGCAGTTTAGTTTACTAATGATTATATTTCCTACTGCTCTTTGAAATTTTTGTGAAAAATTACCACTGCTAGTTCACAGTTTCCACTGACAATGTTATTTTACCACTGTTGTTCTAGCCGTTACAACTGATTATGTCAGTAATTAATTTTTTACTAGCCGTTGAAAGTAACCACTGATAGTCATATATATAGGGTTAATATTTGAAGTAAATTATCTTCTTTCTATGTTATAAATACTTTCTAAAGATAATTTTACTTGCGCAATAATTATAAACCCTAACCCTATATATCTTTCTTTTTCAATTGGCTAGTCATTCTTTCAATTCTTACTGACATAATAATATTTTTCATCAAAAGTTTCTATGGCATCTTTGAACTTTGCAGATGAGCACAACCTAGTGGCCTACCTACAAAAGTCTAACGAGAAGAGTGGCCCTGTTTTTCATCAGATTGTGGATTTTCTTCATACCACTCATATAAGGTATGCTTTGCTTTTCAAACCCATAATCTATATCTCTCAAATCAAACAGTTTTGGACTTCTGCTCAGTTTATAACACTTGAAATTAGAGATGCACATGAAACAGTGGATGCTCTCAGAGCCACTGTAGATGGGGTAACCATTGATGTTACTGAGGCATCCTTGAGGAGAGTACTTCACTTGGATGATCTCAATGGTCTCATCACATTACCTATGTCTGAATTTCATGATACTTTATCATCCATGAGGTATGATACCACTGACAAAAAGGCTACTTTCAAAAAGAGTGGTTTTTGTCCCCATTGGAGATTTTTGATTCATACTTTGTTACATTGCCTTAGTCCTAAGAAAACATCTTATGAGCAATTTAGTTCAACCATGGCTTATCCTTTGGTTTGTCTTGTTACTGATAGGATTTTCAATTGGTCAAATTATATTTTTACAAGTATGAAAGGCAATGTCAAAGTAAAACCAAATTTTTAATGTATCCAAGGTTTGTGCAAGCTGTGCTTAATAAATTTCAACTGCAACCTCATACTACTGTTTATCAAATCAGTTGCCTAAAGCCTAAAGTTTTTCAAAATTTGAATAAAGATGGCAATATGATTTTCACACCTCTCCTACCCCAAATGCTTGCTAAAATTTCCACTGAACAAAACACTCCAATAATTAATGTTCCTAACATTGATTATACCCCACCAGTTTCAAGAACCTATGAGAGAAGGACAAAACAGTCAACTCCTCTCATGACAACACAGCAAGTTTCTGAACCTTTTGGTCTAGGAACAAGCAGTGGTGGTTCTAGACTTCCACATAGTCCTACTATGGAGGAATCTAGACCTTTGCCCCATGATTCACCTCTCCCAACAGGTAACACAGTTGGAAGTGCTGAGGGCAGTGGCAACCAAATGGAATTGATGGTTTTGTGTACCAAATTAGCAAAGCAGGTCGAGTTTCTACAAAAAGACTTGGCTACTGTTAAGAAGAATTATGCCAAGGATGTTCAATTATTAAAGACAGAGATTCAGACCTTAAAGGAAGAGATGCAGATGTTGAAAAAGCATAGGCAGACTGCAAAGATGGTGATTTCATCTTCATCCTCACCTTCTAATGGTGATTCAGCTGATCAAGATTTGGGAAATTCCTCCAAATAGGGGAGGAAAACAGGTTCTGACACTAAGGGGAGGACAATTGATTTTGAAGATGAAGGAGATACAAGTAAAGGACCAAAAGAAGCTGAAACTCATGGAGAGCAACTTGAAGATCAAGACATTTTCCAAACTGCAACTGATTTTACCACTGATTTTATTTCCACTGCAGAGCCAACTTTTGCCACTGCACGTGAAGAATTTGATAAATTGAAGACAAACAAGGGATAAAGCAGTAATGGAAGATGTACAACAACTTGAAAGTAGGATTTCAAAGAAAAGACATGTTCAGATTGATCTTGATAGAGAAATTGCTCAGAAGATAGCAGAAGATCAAATTGCTGAGAAAGTTGCTGAAAAGAAAAGATTGCAAGAACTAGAAGTTGCAAGCTTTTTGGAAGCTAAAAGATTGGATAGAATGGAAGATACTGATTCAATTTCCACTGTTCAACCTACTATTATGAAAGAAAAAGCTCCAGAGTTTAGTTATGTTCCTACTGAAGAAGATATTCAGTTTCTGGTAGCTAATAATCCAGAAATCAAGAAAAAGGCAATTGACCTAGTTGCTGATGCATCCTTAACTGAGGAACAAAGAACAGCTTAGTTGAAGGATTTCATCATAATGAAGAACAATCAAGCACTTGATAATGTAATCAGTTCAGTCAAAAAGGGTCAGAAGAAACCAAGACAACCAACCAAGGCACAAATACTTGCATATATGTAGACTTATTGTTGTCATGTTGGTAACTGGAAAAGGCATCAATTTAAAGGAATGTCTGATGATCAAGTTGAAAGGGCTTACTACAGAACTGTGAAACAAGATAAATCTTTTATTCCGATGGGTTCTGAAGAAGAAGAAAGAATATTTCCTAGATTGAAGAGAAATGCCAAAGTCAGTGATTCTCAAACTATTAAGAAGACTAAGGTTGATGAAGATTCTACAAAGTCTACTGAGAAGGAGATTCCTACTGAGAAGTTCACTAAAGAACAAATGACTGAAATGATTGTGATTGAAGAAAGAGAGTTTTATCCTGAACCACTGCAAATTCGACATCCTATCATTGATTGGGAAGTTTACACTGCTAGCAATTTTGCTTCAACATGGAAGATTACAAGGCTGGGAGGTGAAACTTCATCATTCATGACATTTGAAGATCTTATTAAAGCTTTTGACAGAGATGACCTTAATACACTATGGAAATTAGTTCAAGAAAGGTTTAATGCTCAAGATCTCAAAGATAAAAAGGAGATGCAGTTATGGGTATTGTTTAGCCTTAATAGTTTTTATTAGAAGTAATGGTCATTCACGTTTAGGAACTTTGTATCGTGTGTTAGATATCATACTAGAATAGTCAACGGGCTCGTGGATTGGGCTAAGCTAATTGGTTAGACGTTAAGTTAAGCTAGCCTTATGAAAGATATTATCCAATCCAACCCAATCCAAGCCCATGGAAAGCCCATTAGGGCATCTTGTATTTAGAGTATAAATACCCCTCAAATGGTCATTTGAGGGGTGTGCTTGAGTGTGTTTTGTGTGTGTTTTACTTATGAATATTGTTTTCATCTTCTTTCCTTTATCTCTCTAAACATACATACGAATTCATATTCAAGTCACCAAGTTCTTCATCTTTTCCTTTCTTATTCTCTACGCATATCATCAGTTTGTGTTTCACGTTTTATGCATACGTGTGTGTGTGTCTAACGTTGTGATAAGGTATACGTGATAAAAGGGGCTTTACAGGTATATCTTAGAAGGCTTTTTGAACCAAATGCTGATGCTGATTACTGGAAAACCTTGTTCACATGTCTTGGTACAAAATGGTTTTATTATGATTCATGTGAAGTTCATCATGTCTCTACAGCTAATGGAGAAGACTTTTTCATGCTTGCTGAGAAAGAATATCCACTTAGAGCTGAAGCTCTTACAGTAATGTTAAGCTTACATATAAGAGTCAATGAAGACAATGAGAAGGTCAGAGCATTATTACAAAGACTTCAAGATCAGTGTTCAAGAGCTATACAAAAGTTAAGAGAAAAGAAGTGAAGTGTTTGATTGAATTCCCCAAATCCTTGGAGATAATGCATATTGAAGAAACTTATTGATTTGCAGAGAAATCATAAGTTTAGGGGAGGATTGTTGGGAATAATCTGTTACCACAGATAGTTGTGGTTTACACTGCTTGGTTTAACACTAGCAGTGGAAACGTATTCCCACTGCAAGTTCTTTATTCCCACTGCTATCAGTTTATGATAAGGTTAAACGCGTCTTGATAAGTATATAATAGATCTTGTGTATATTCTATTATGTTAACTTTATTCTTATCTTGTAAAGGACTCCTTGTTGTATAAAAGGAGATCCTAGGTCATAGTCTTAGGTACATATGTTTACACATTAGTTTTACCTACGAAAGCTTCAAGGTGTAACCCTAGTGATACTAAGATCACTCGTATTATTTCATTAATAATATTGGAGCTTGAGTTTTGTGTTAACTTGTGTTCATTCTCATTACATCATATAATTCGTCTTCTAAGTATTACTTAAGTAAACCCCGCTTGCTTGATAATATTATACAAAATATCATTGACACAAGGAGAGTGTCCCAGATCCAACAAATATGTTGTGAAATTGCAAATGAATCTTTATGCTATAGACTTAACCAATGAATTGACGAGATCTTAAATGTTAGTAACTCGAAAAGACTTGTCCGGGACGGGTAATAATTTCAAGCTAGTTCGCTAGTGATGTAAACGTGTCTCGCAAAGGACTTGTCCGAGTAGAATGTACCATTCGAGAAACTCTTGGTAGACATGAACTTTGACGGGTTTGACAACCTTTCGAGGCTTGTCCACACCTTCAAGATTGTTATTAGAGCTAGTTGTCACCTAAAAGCTGACAATGTAACTCTTTAACTATGCAACGTAACCGTGTCTCGCGGGGGATTGTCTATATTAAGTCGATCAATTCAAAAAAGTGCGCGCTCCTCCCTCACCATGCAAATTTCTGTCAAAACACTTAAGCATGTGTGGAGGGGGAGTATTTCTGCAAATTAAAACTCTCTAAGTGTTTCAAAATGTTTCTTATTCATAAACACTTTGAGAAATTTTCAAGAAATCGGTTTTATGGCAATGGAGTTATAAGGTGTTTAAGGTTAGGAATAACCGTCCTATGATCCGCCAGAGCCGGAGGGATCTTCCCAAGGACACTACCAATAGTTAGAATTAGAAGTCCTTAGGTATGATTATAAAAAGGAGAAAATGAGAATCGGAGAAAGTAGGAGTTGAAGAATTAAAAAGAAAAGCAAAGAAAATGGTGAAAAGAAATAGCCCTCCAGATTATTCAACATTAGGGCAGACACCGGGTTCAATTCATATGCTACTGGTTGTCACTTGATGACACCGGTATTGAAGATCAAAGTCGTCATGGACCCAGTGACGCATGCACTAAACCTTTTTAGCCACTCAAGTTTCTCTCAACAGAAGCTTGTTTCATTCTCACAGGGAACCCTACGTAAACTATCGGCTTTCTCTTAGAGATTGCTGGTATTGAAGAAGGAGACCCTCTCCCTAGTCTCCGCTCAGGATAACCAAAGCGCACTATTGAGTCTAGAGCCACGAGATTCATCAAAAGATCTCTTAGGTACACTTGACATTTTATCACTTTTCGTTCAACAATAAGGACGCAAGTGATACATTATCGTGTCCTTCACAGATCTTAGCAATCTGTCGAGAACATTTATGAGAGGTTCACAATTGTGATCCTCAGTGATTGAATGGAAACTCCTGCCAGGGTCAACATCTAACAGCCCTGACAGCAGGTCACTTCGGTAACTCCTCGTGGATTACGCTTAGTGTGTCTCAAACGGTCTACAGTCGTGAGGTGATGCTTCGGTGTACCTCAGCGACTCATCTGAACTGTAGGTGTACTTCGGTACATCGCGTTATCTCACTTGTGGGACTCCAGTTCAGGAACAGCCTTTGTAAGAATTAGAGTTGTGTTTTCACACTATGCTGTTAACACGCTCGAAGTTCAAACTTGTAAGTGCTGGAATCCGCTTATCAATAACCATTCTTATGTTTTCTTCTTATGGAAGCTCTAGAGCGGACTGACCGTGCAGATTCTTCACATGCTCATACCAACAACATCACTAATGGAAGTTCTCTCAAAAGGCAACAAAAAGTCAGAATGATTCTTCGTCAAGTCAAAGAATCTACAAAGTTTAAAGACTAAGAGAACTACATCAGTACTGAAATCCAACGTTAAAGAGCGTGTGAGCATGTTAAAGAAAGACGTGGAGACACTGGAGCAGACCTGATGCAGACAACAACAACATACTATCACTTCCATCACAAAGAACAAAGATCAATGAACAAAGAAAATGATGACGTCAAAGCAAAACTTTTCAAAGGAAACAATTTCTCTACACTTGGGAGATTGTTCGAATCAAGGAACTTATTCTCACAGGAAAGAAGAATTTCAGAAGACGTCAAAGCTACTATTGCATCAGCACCTTAAACGTTTATATTATCAATCACTAACACTTAGGGGGAGATTGTTGGAATCACTCCTAAAGTAGAATTCAAGTGTTAGTAATTAATATGTAATAGTTAGCTTAATTATGGCTTTTATGTTAGTTATCATGCCAAGGCTTATGTAGAAAGCCCATGAGCCTTGGCCCAAGCCCATAAGAAGGGAAGGATGCTAGTAGTGTTGCCCTAGCTCCTTGCCCTATAAATAATCCTTGTAAACCCTCACTTGAGGGTTGGTTGTTCAATTCACACATTTACTCACTACGCATAACTCTTCAATATTCATACGTGTGTGTGTGTGTGTTTGTTCATCCGATCACTTCTTATCTATTTCTTATATTGATGCTTGTGTTATGAATATGGGAACCTAACAGAATATGACCATTTTGAGTTTTGTGGGAAGTTTCCACGAAGAACAATTTGTGAACAAAGATTTTAGCAAGTACTCCCCCTCAACAAGTAATATTAACTTTTGAGGTTTAGAAAACATAAGGGGAAGTACTTGTTCTTTTGAGCAAAACTTTGAAAAATGAAAGTTTTGATAAATTTTACTCAAAAGTGATAAGCTTTCGCTCCTTTTATAGGATTGTGGCACTGAAGCGTACCATAGGGTCCTTTCATTACAAGTACGGGTTGTACACTGATATGTGTGCACAAGCCATCGTCAATAAATCAAATAAACAAAATCACAATCAAGAGAGTTAAGAGAGTACCCAATGATTACAGACGATCAACTACTTTTTGAGGATGTTGGTAAGTCAGAATCGGAAAGTTTGGTCATCCTCCTACATAGCTCTTCCAACGTCGCATCTGATCCCGATGAATCAACCTTTCATCAATCCTAGTGATAAATCAACGAACATCCTTGCGATCCTTTGAATTCCATCTCTTCGTCTGAATAATACCCAACTCAATGTCCTTCAATCGATATGCCAATCCATCTTGAACCATCTCTAGGGTGGCGTCATAGAACTTTGTGAATTTCATCGAAAGCCATGAAGCAAGTATGATGAATTTTCACTTTGGTAGACAAACCCAAACTTTGGATTATGAACAATTTTGTACTGAGGTTCTTGATTGATTTCGTTGAAGTGTAGAATTTTGGTAAGATTTGACCTCGAGGTGTAGATCTTCAACACGCTCTTTGATTTGATACGTATGAAAACAAGGGATGCAGTAATGTACTTGATCTAAATTTCGGTTGAGGTTCAGGTTGGGGCTCAGGTATGAAGTGATCCTCACCACCAGTGTATGTAAAGTGATCAATGGTTTTCTCCATTGGTGGTGTGGTTTCTGAATCCCTTGGTTGATCAGATGGTGGTGGTTGTGTAGCTTATTGTGTAGTGGTGATAACCTGCTTAACCATTTGATGAATCATTGGATGGAGTTACCTTCTTAACAGATTTTGTTGTTGACTTAGTTGTTTCTTTTGTTGATGGAGGTGATGATTGAGATGATGATTTGGGTTGGGTGGAAGTGTCAAGAGGTGTTACAGAAGACTGTTGAGGTTTGTGTATTGGATTTTCAACTATGTAGTTGTCTGATTCCTTCTTTAACTTTTCCTCTTCAGCTCTAGCAGCTACTTCTGCCTCTTTAGCCGCCAAATTATCATCATCAGTGACTCATTTATCCTTATCATGATCGTAATCTCCTTTGTCATAAGGTTCCTCATCTTCATCATGCTATTCTTCTTGCGGTTGTTTTAGTTATTGTTGTGGATGCTTCATTTCAACAGTTTTAGTGACAGTGACACCCTGATCCTTACCGGGTTGATTAACCAGATCGGATGGGGTAAGAGTTTTTTGCAATGGATCTTCCATAAGTGGAGAACTACTGCTTGACCCTCTTGCCCCACCGAGTTGATTAACCGGAAAGGTTGAAGCATGGTTTTTCATCCTTTTCTGCTTTAATGTCTTACGAAATTGTATTTCCTCATCCATTGAATCATACTCATCATCCGTATGACTTTGTGAGCATGAAATTAAATGGATGTTGCAGAAGGTTGTCCACAGCAATTTTGCAAGATGATCATGAGCATATGAAGTTTTTGAAGATGACACGGAGATTGTTCTTGCCAATTGTTTTGTCGTAGTCAGCTAGGAATGTGTTTGCTGTCGAGAGCTCAGCTGGGGCATTGATGTTTACTTGATTTGCAGCCATTTTGTGATCTGAAAGTCATTAGACAAAGAGACAGACATATGGAAACACAATGTGTTTGATTTAGTCTGATTTATTATCTAATTACTTGTTTGATGGTAACATGTTTATGTTAGTTACAAGTCCTAAGTCACATTTTTCCAATTGTTTGAAGTTGATGTGATAAGTTACGTGAACGTGTTAATTTTGAAATTTCAGAGTCCAATTTTTCACTTAATCACACAACATATTAACTTTTGTAAGCTTATACGAAACATCAGGTATTTGTGACTTATGTGTAACATTTAACAAGTAACATATGCGTAATAGGCCAAAATGTAGTGAACAGTGGGTTATGAGTAACAAGGATCCTTATGCGTAAGAAAGGAGCTTATGCATAGGAGTAAGCTAAAGCGTAAGACCAAGCTTATGCGTAAGAGTTTCTTACGCGTAAGACAAGTTCAAAGGATTTAGGCTTACGCGTAGGAATAAGCTAGATGTTACGTGTAAAGTTTACTCGTAAGAGTAAAGCTTATGCGTAGCAAGCCTTTTTTATGAATATCTTTCCAAGATACGCGTAATCCACTGTAGACCTCTTATGCATAAGAGTTACGCGTAAGATTTCTCGTAGGCATTACCTTTATGCATAAAAGTAATCTTTAAGCGTAATGGTTTGAACACCTGAAGATTCTGACATTATGAATAATTAACCTGTTAAATATAAACATGAAAACTTGGTTGCAGTTTATTCCAAACAACTTTTAGATCACAAAATAAGCACAAGAACATATCAGATACACACAAAAAGACTTAGGCGTAAAATTACTTAAACCCTAAACCCTTAATCTATGCGTAAGAGATATAGCCACACAAATCAAACAAGAATGTTTCTGGAGTGTCCTAGATGTCATATGAGTGCAATGAAACAAGATTTAACATATTTCCTCCACAGAATCAGAAGATTCACGGGAGATGAACCCTAAAAACCTAAAACTTAAATTCTTACAGTTTAGATGTTTCTGGGCAAATTTAAAGGTTCAAAACATGCATATAAACTTATTCTAACACTTTCTTGACCACATAAAACATCACATAAATTATTTATATGACAATCTTCACTCAAAACATATATTGTATCAACTAAGTGCTACAAAAGTAGGGAGCTTCATGTGAGGGGTTCATTTGAGTAAAACATATCGACGAGTTGCTGGATTTACGATTTAAAGTGTCCTAGCTCCTCGAACGTTTACTGCATGACCTCTGAATTATGATGGCCCGAACGGTAGTACGATATCTATAAACTAAATATGTTTTCACATATTAAAGATCTTTCTATAAACATCGAATGATAATTGCCTACATCCTGATCAACATAGAAATATATATAGAATGGTTTATGTTTTCCTAAAACATTATTCCAAACTTAAGTCGCAACATTCCATTTAAGGTTGCACGTAGAGGTTTCCCGGCTATCCATCATATCCGTTAAAGTACTTAACATCACTAACTCTCGGTGAGTTCATAGCTCCACTTTCTATTACTTAATTGTTTTACAAACCCTTGGGGGAGATACATGCTTTATTTTAAATCGAACACATTGCTTTCAAATTATACTTGAAATATATTAGTTGCACTAAGTACACTATTGCCAAAGTCCCTATTATCATGAACCATTAATCACTTGCGAGTGAACGCGAATAATGTGGATAGATCTATCGGGAATGACAAATCCCGTTTGTGTGGACCGGGTAGGCAAACAAACTCACTCTATTTGAAGATCCATAGGTTTAATGGCAAATTACCTATTAGGGCATCGGTTACTATTATATGATAGCTGTTAACGTTTCGGTTTCCTGAGCTTAGTGCAATAATATCTGTTTTGTTTTCTAAACCATAAATGTGAGACTAATTACCTCACGTTATGAATATTGTGTTCAACCATCAAACAAACTATATGAATTTCACTCAACCTTTGTGTTGACAGTTTTAAGCATGTATTTCAGGTCCATAATGTCGGAAGCTGGCACGAAAGAACAAGGACAAGATCAAGAAGGCTATAAATAATTTATCATTCACAAAACATCAAAAACTTTATATTGATGTATTTTGTAAACAATGGAACCAACTGGGACCTATTTTGTAAACTATGATATATTTGAATGATAAAGCATTTTTAAAACGACTCCTTTAGAGATCGTTTTCTATTATTATGACTGTTGTGCCATCAAGTAATACCCAGTTTGAATTCCGCTGCATATCACGAAATTGGGGGTGTTACATATTGGTATCAGAGCCATAGTTATAGAGAAACGAGTCTAAATTAAGACTTAAACTATAACTACTTTTACAAACAAAAATATTTTATAGCCTTCCGTCCTCCGTGCCTTCCATCCTCCAGACGATTATGGACTTTCAAGACATGTTATAATAACATGAACATATTAGTATATTGATATATACACTTGAATTATTTGAGCATTCCCCATAAACATTACAATTATTTTAACATCATAATACTTATTGTAGATATCATGTCTTCCTCCGCCTACCCTATTATTATCCCGTCAGACTTAGATATTGAGGACACTTTTTCATCTACCAATGCGCATGTATCACTAATGCTACCGACCTGTACCCCGACATCTTCGAACTACTCTTCATCATCATACGATAATTTCTATTTTATTGAAGCATTAACCTCGTCTAAAGAAACTACTACTTTTCCATCACCACCACCATCATTTCCATTTTCCATCCCTACATGTGATGAGTTGGATCACTCATTGTGCACCATTGATTCAACAAGAATGTCAGCATGGGCACTATAGCATCTCAGATCTAATTAACGCATTCCTTCATGACACACTAAACCAAGAAGTTGCCAATCAACCAGAGCTACTAGGATATTCTAAACCTATAATAGACTAGTATGATAATACTAGTTATCTTTTGTACTTCTAAACTGATTAGACTCAGTTAGAAAACTCTATGTAATCCATGTAATAGCTAACAGTAGTAAAACGTTGTAATTACAAAACTGAAAGTTTCAGTTAGTAAATTTTGAAGAAACTTGTAATAGGTTTTGATTTTGTAAATCAATCAACGTTATATGAATAAAACTCTTGTTTTATGTTATCGTGTGTTATGGTTTAAACCTCCAACGTTATTATTCTATCATTCCAGTTGAAAATCGTGCTTATTTTACCAACCCTCTACTTATGAAATATCTTTTATATGATAGAATCATGCCGCCAAAGAAAGCTAAAGCACCTCAACCAATGACTCCAACTGCCATTGAGCGAATGATTACTACCCGAGTGAATGCAGCAATTAACGCTGAACGAGCAGCCGCTGCCACTGCAGCTGAAACAGTTGCTGCAACAACCGCAACCGCTGAAACCGCCGCTGCCGTTGAAGCCGCCGCTGCCGCTGAAGCCGGTGCTGCCGCTGAAGCCGCCGCAGCCGCTGAAGCCGCCACTGCCGCTGAAGCCGCCGCAGCCGTTGAAGCTGCTAGGCTTGCCGCAGCTAATGCAACTAGAGGTTGCTCATATAAAGAATTTATGAGTTGCAAACCCATAAATTTCAAGGGTTCAGAAGGAGCCGTGGGTTTAACTCGCTGGTTTGAATTAATGGAGTCTGTATTCTCAATCAGCAAATGCGCTGAAAGTGACAAAGTTCAATATGCCACTTGTACACTACTAGATCAGGCATTATTATGGTGGAATGCAGTTGCTCAACCAATGGGCATCATAAATGCTTATAAAATCTCTTGGGTTGCTCTAAAGGGTTTAATGATCAAGGAGTATTGCCCTCGTAGTGAAGTACAGAAGTTGGAAGTGGAGTTCTGGAACCACGTACTCAAAGGTGTTGGCATCACAACTTACAACCGCCGATTTCAAGAATTGGCGATACTATGTCCATCAATGGTTCCAACTACTGAAAAGCTGTTAGAGAGATATATCTGGGGACTTACGCCTATCATCCAGGGAAACGTGACATCATTTGATCCAAAGTCACTTGATGATGCTATGCGAATGTCTCGAAATCTCATGGATCAAGCAGTTCGAGCAGGAGCTATCCAGAGACAAAATCACAATAACAACATTACCACCAACAACACTAACTACCGTAACAACAACAACCGAAACAACAACAACAAACGACAATGGGATAACAACCAAAGAAACACTCCCAACAATCAAAACCGCAACACCACCCATCACAACCAACAAAATCAAAGGGAAGAAAATGCCAGAACCTATGCCGCTACCGCCCCAGCAGTAGGCATGGGATATACTGGACCTCACCCATATTGTAGTCAGTGTAAGGCCCATCACTCAGGTCCTTGCAAATGCAAAAAATGCCAAAAAGTGGGACATCATGTTAAGGATTGTCGGGGCAAAGCTGTAACAACCGGAAGCAGTACTCAGCCAATAATTACATGCTTCAAGTGTGGAGAAGGAGGGCACTACAAACACAATTGTCCTCAAAACCGTGGCCAACAAGGTGGAGATGCTCGTGCTAGAGCCTATGTTATGGGCAACGGTGAACCTCAACAAGATCCGAACGTAGTCATTGGTACGTTTTCACTCAATAACCATCTTGTTAAGGTCTTATTCGATTCCGGTGCTGATATGAGCTTTATATCTTCCAATATTGCACCTTTACTTAATATTGCACCAACCACTATGAATACTCACTATAGTATTGAATTAGCCAATGGAAACTTAGTAAACACCAATATTGTACTCCAAAACTGTACCCTCAACCTTTTAGATCATCCATTCAGCATCAATCTCATGCCAATCGAACTTGGAAGTTTCGATGTTGTTATTGGCATGGATTGGTTGTCAAAACATCAAGCCAACATCATCTGTGGCGAAAACGTTGTTCACATTCCTTGTAACAATGAAACTTTGGTCATTCATGGTGATCAAAGTGGAACTCGCTTAAACATCATCTCATGTATGAAAACCATGAAGTACATTGAAAAAGGATGTTACGCATTTCTAGCTCATGTTACCGAGAAGGAATCCAAAGAAAAATGACTTGAAGACGTTCCTATCGCTCGTGAATTTCCTGAAGTTTTCCCTGAAGACTTACCCGGACTTCCACCATCACGCCAAGTAGAGTTTCAAATTGATTTAGTGCCAGGAGCGGCGCCAGTGGCCCGCGCACCCTACAGACTAGCACCATCCGAGATGCAAGAACTGGCAAATCAACTACAAGAACTTTCGGACAAGGGGTTTATCCGACCTAGTTCCTCACCTTAGGGAGCTCCCGTCTTGTTTGTGAAAAAGAAAGATGGGTCGTTACGAATGTGTATCGACTATCGTGAGCTAAACAAATTAACCACAAAGAACCGATACCCTTTCCCAAGAATCGACGATCTATTCGATCAACTACAAGGTTCAACCTATTATTCAAAAATAGACCTTCGATCGGGTTACCATCAAGTTAAGGTTCGAGAAGAAGACATTCCAAAAACAGCCTTTTGAACTCGCTATGGTCATCACGAGTTCCAAGTAATGCCGTTTGGCTTGACGAATGCACCAGCAGTATTCATGGATCTCATGAATCGGGTGTGTAAGCCATACTTGGACAAGTTCGTGATAGTATTCATTGATGATATTCTCATATACTCCAAAAGCGAAAAAGAACATAAAGATCATCTGAGAACAATTTTAGATTTGCTCAAGAAAGAGAAGTTGTACGCAAAATTCTCTAAATGTGAATTCTGGATTCAGTCAATACAATTCCTTGTGCATGTTATCAATAGCACGGGTCTACATGTTGATCCCGCTAAAATTGAGGCTATCAAGGATTGGCCAACACCTACAACACCAACGAAAATTCATCAATTTCTAGGTTTGGCCGGTTATTATCGAAGGTTTATTGAGGGGTTTTCCTCCATAGCCAAACCTTTGACTAAGCTAACTCAGAAAAACAAAAAGTACATCTGGAACGAAGATGAATAAGAAGCTTTCCAAATCCTAAAACAAAAACTTTGTAGTGCCCCTATTCTAGCATTGCCAGATGGGATCGAAGATTTTGTAGTCTATTGCGATGCTTCACACCAAGGATTAGGAGCCGTACTCATGCAACGAGAAAAGGTCATGGCTTATGCTTCACGACAACTCAAGAAACATGAAGAAAACTACAATATTCATGACTTGGAGTTAGGAGCGGTAGTCTTTGCACTTAAAATCTGGAGACACTATCTATACGGTACTAGATGTACTGTGTTTACCGACCACAAAAGTCTCCAACACATTCTCGATCAAAAGGAATTAAACATGAGGCAACGACAATGGTTGGAACTACTAAGTGATTATGATTGCGACATTCGTTATCACTCGGGAAAAGCCAACGTAGTAGCAGATGCCCTGAGCCGGAAGATAAGGATTAAACCTCTACGAGTTCGAGCTTTAGTCCTAACCATCAAATCAAATTTCCCTGCTCAAATACTCAATGCTCAAGCCGAAGCGGTGAAACAACAAGACATTGAGAAGGAGAAATTGGACGGCATGATACAGAAAAATTTTAAACCCGTTCCGACGGAACTTTATGCTTCCAAGGACGAAGTTGGTTACTACTTTATGGTGGCTTACGAGATTTAATCATGCTTGAATCCCACAAATCCAAATATTCCGTACCTCCAGGATCTGATAAGATGTATCATGATCTAAAACTACTCTATTGGTGGCCAAACATGAAAGCCAATATTGCCACCTACGTCAGTAAATGCCTTACTTGTTCTAAAGTGAAGGCTGAACACCAAAAACCATCTGGTCTCTTACAACAACCCGAGATTCCGATATGGAATTGGGAACGAATCACAATGGATTTTATCACTAAACTCCCAAAGACATCCAACGGTTATGACTCTGTTAATACAAATATCGTCATTAAACGTTATTTATATTTTTGATCTTTACCTAAGTTTTGTTAACGACAAAAGTAAATTTAATTTGTATAAAAGCTTAAAGCTTGTCAAGTTTAATAGATATTAAAACAAGCTTTTTCAAACAATATATTCATCATTCAAGCATTTACATTTATGATTAGTGACATCTTGATATGACTCTAATCATTATGTATGATAGTAGTTTTTAGAATGTGTTAGGTTCTTAAAACCAAACACTACTTAAGTACTTGCATATTTCTAAAAATAGAAATACAACATATGACATCATGTGATGCATCATGGAAATCATTGGAAGATTTCATTAGATATTTTGTGTGAATTTGTACTCTTCATATCTTGCACAATCTCACTTAGATAGAGTTGACTTTGGCAAGATTTGATATCTTGGCTGTCAGACCCGGCGGTACCAAATTGATACATGGGCGGAACCCTTTTAAGGTTTCCGCGGTCCGTGGACGCTCCTGTCCATTTTGGCTATAAATAGCAATGCCAAGCCAAGTAGTTTATCATCCCTTTCTATTATACTCTCATACATATCTTCTCTCTAACCTTTCTAACTCAGTTTCATATCATAGTAGTGATCTCTTTTGTAGCAAAGAAGATCAAGTCACATTCAAGCTTCAAACGAGAAGTTGGAAGTCTTGTTTGTTTAGTGTTGTATGATCTAGTGTTGATTCATACTTCATTGTTGTATTAAACCATCATAATCTTGTGAGTGTGAGTGGTTAGTATTTTAGTCCTCAAAATACATTGTGTGTGGGAGTAGTTGTACCCTTGGAAAGAACTCGACATCTAGCTTAGTGTTGAAAATTGTGTAAGCGAAGTGTAAAGGTTTTCTCCGGCGGTGAAAGGAGCTTGTTGACTAGTGAAGTTAAACTCTCGAGTGTGAGACTCGGGGAGTGGAGTAGGGCAAGGAAATAGAGTCCTTGTAGACCGAACCACTATAAACAACTTGTTGTGGTTTGATCATTTCTTTCCTTATTTACTATTTACATATTACTTGCATATTTCATCAACATATCCAAAGATCAATATCAATTGATCTTTCAATAAGTTTCAAAACAAAGTTTTTAATTGGTAAACTATTCAACCCCCCTTCTAGTTTTCTACAATTGGTACCAGAGCCTCGTTGCTCAAGAATTTCTAAAATAACTTGTATTTTATAAACTTGAAACGATCCATGGATTCTGAAAACTTTAAAGAAGGGCAATCTATGCAAAGACCACCACTCTTTGAAACCAATGGATTTATCTATTGGAAAAACCGTTTTGAAACATATGTAAAATCAAAAGATATAGATCTTTGGTTTATTATTGTTAAAGGGGATTTTAGTTCTACAACAAAGGACATTTTTGTTGATGAACAAAAGAAATTAGTTGCTAAAAATAATGAAGCTAAAATGATGCTTTACAATGCTTTACCTAGAAAAGAATATGAAAGAATTTTTATGTGTGAAACCGCCAAAGATATTTGGGAATCTTTGATTATTACACATCAAGGTAATTCACAAGTCAAGGATAACAAAATTGATCTTCTTGTTCAACAATATGAACAATTTGTTATCCCTGAAGATGAAACCATTGATTGTGGATTTGCTCGCTTTAATACTATTATTACATCACTTAAAGCACTTGATGAATCTTTTCGTAGTAAGAACTTTGTCAGGAAATTTCTTAGAGCACTCCATCCCAAATGGAGAGCTAAAGTGACCGCTATTGAAGAATCAAAAGATCTCTCAAAAATGTCACTAGACGAGCTAATCAGTAACCTCAAAGTACATGAAATCGTGATGGAGAAAGATTCGGAGATCATCAAAGGAAAAAGGGAGAAGATCAAATCCGTTGCTCTAAAAGCAAAGGCGGAATCAAGTGATGATGACGAATCTTGCTCCGGTAGTGAAGATGAGGAATATGTCATGGCCGTTAGAGATTTTAAGAAGTTCTTTAGAAAAAGAGGAAAGTTCGTAAGACAACTTCGAGAAGAAAAGAAGCCATTCCGAAAAGATCGGGATGACAAAAAGGGTAAAGGTGAAAGAAAGTGTTTTAGATGTGGTGATGCAAATCATCTCATAGGAGAATGTCCCAAGCCACCTAAAAGCAAAACTCAACGAGCTTTTGTAAGTGGTGCTTGGAGTGATAGTGAAGACGATGAAGAGTCAAGCAAGGAAGAGATCGCTCTAATGGCACATGAGTCAAATGAGGTACTTTCCGACTCTTCTTACTCTTCTATTGATGATGACACCTTGTAAAAACAATATAATCAATTGTGTGAGCTAAGTCTAAAAATCATAACTAAAAATAAATTTTTAAAAACCAAAAAGGAATTTTTGGAAAATGAAGTTTATGAGTTAAAAGAAAAAGCAAAACGACTTGAAAAAGGAAAAGCAAATGACGATGATTGTAAATCATGTCAAGAGCTTAAACTTGAAATAGAAAAACTAAAACTCACACAAGATATTTTAATCGAAAATAATTCTAAATTTAAAAGGTTTAACAAAAACATCGCTCTTGCCGATGAAATAGTTAAAATCCATAAAACACCAGGAGACATGAATGGGCTAGGATTTAATGAAGTATTAATTCCAAAGAGTCAAAACAAAACGGCCGAAAAAGAAGAACAATCTGTCAAAACTGCTGCAGTACAGCACGGACCAGACGGAACCAAAATAAGGGTTCCGTCCGTGGAAACAAATGGTGCCGTGGGTACTTCAGCAGGACAGAATGTTCGTAATACGGACCGTACTGAATTTGTCAAAGTAACAAAGAAAACCAAGGATAGTGTTAAACTAAAACCAGCTGTTACATCAGGAGTAGGACTTGCTAAAAATGAATTTAGATCAAAAACTACTCAACAACGATATAAAGCACCTTTTGCCAAACGCCCCTTTCCTAAGAGCAACCACAACGTACAACCCAACTACCAACACAATGGTTGGAATCAAAACTTCCCTAGACCATATCAAACTCCAGATTACATGTCATGGAACTCTTTCCCATCATTTCCATACATGAATCAAATAAATGGTATGTTTAACCCAAACGGACCCATGAGATATTGGGGACCAAA
The DNA here is from genome assembly GCA_019973895.1 of Chrysanthemum seticuspe. NCBI lineage: Eukaryota > Viridiplantae > Streptophyta > Magnoliopsida > Asterales > Asteraceae > Chrysanthemum > Chrysanthemum seticuspe. The sequence goes on along the minus strand of BPTQ01000007.1, from coordinate 341,295,835 downwards.
TGCTTGAGTTATTTACTTCTTAGGTATGCTTGAAAGTTGGATTGGAACCTGATGAATGGATAAAAGATAGTTGATGCTCATGACACATGACGGGCAACAAAAGTCTCTTCTCATCATACCAAGAGTATGACGGAGGTAATGTCACTTTTGGTAGCAATCTCAAAAGCAAAATCATTGGCAAAGGTACGATCGCTCATAACTCCCTAACTATTGAAAATGTTGCTCATGTGGATAGGTTAGGATTTAATCTACTTAGTATTAGCCAATTATGTGATAAAAAGTATAAAGTACTATTTGATGAAAATGGTAGTAAAATACTAAAAGATGGTATCACCATAGCTAAAGGAGTTAGGAAAAATAACATATACGTCATGAAGATAGATAAAACATATAACAACAAACTTTGTCTAACAACATTAGATGATAGCTCATCTCTTTGGCATAGACGCTTAGGTCACGCTAATATGAGACTTATACAAAACCTATCTTCAAAAGAGCTAGTTAGGAATTTACCAAAACTAAAATATGACCAACACTTTTGCGACGCTTGCAAAATTGGTAAACAAACCCATAGTAGTCACAAATCTAAAAATATGGTGTCCACATCTAAGTGTCTAGAATTATTACATATGGACTTGTTTGGACCATCCGCTATAAAAAGCTACGGAGGCAACTTATACACTTTGGTCATAGTAGATGATTACTCAAGGTTTACTTGGACGTTGTTTTTAAAAACCAAAAATGAAGCTTTTGATAAATTTGAAATTCTTAGCAAGAAAATTCAAAATCTACTAGGTGTTAAAATTGTGTCGATCCGAACGGATCATGGTCGTGAATTTGACAACGAAACTCAATTTGGAAACTTTTGTAATACAAATGGTATAACACAAAACTTTTCCGCTCCAAGAACACCTCAATCAAATGGAGTAGTAGAACGTAAAAATAGAACAATTCAAGAAATGAGTAGAACAATGCTTAATGAACAAAACATTCCTCAAAAATTTTGGTGCAACGCCGTTGACACTTCTACATATATTTTGAATAGAGTCTTAATACGTCCTTTCCTAAACAAAACACCATATGAGCTTTACAAAGGTAAAAAGCCAACTTTAGGATATTTTAGAGTCTTTGGTTGTAAATGCTTCATTCTTAATACTAAAGACTATCTCACCAAGTTTGACCCAAAGTCTTATGACGGTGTATTTCTGGGTTATTCTCAAACTAGCAAAGCTTATATTGTCCTTAACAAAGAAACAATGATAGTCGATGAATCGTTGAACATAACATTTGATGAAAGTCCACCTCCCTCTAAGACATCACCTTTGGTAGATGATGACTTAGTTGAAAGTCAAATAATAGAAAGTCAAATTAATGATAACAAGGAAGATGAACCATTAAATAAGGAAATTATAAACATCAAAGAATCTAAAAGTCATCCTTTAGAAAAGGACATAGGACAACTTAATCAAAGAACCTTAAGGTCACAAGCCCAAAATCAAAGTAATTATTTTTGTTTTGTATCCACCATAGAACCGAAAAACATAAATGAAGCAATAAAAGATGAATCATGGGTAATTGCCATGCAAGAAGAATTAAACCAATTCGTTAGAAATGATGTTTGGAAATTAGTTCCAAAACCTAAAGATCAAACCATAATTGGAACGAAATGGGTTTTTCGAAATAAAATGGATGAAAATGGTATAGTATCTAGAAACAAAGCTAGGCTTGTTGCACAAGGCTATAATCAACAAGAAGGTATTGATTATGATGAAACTTATGCTCCGGTAGCTAGACTCGAATCTATTAGAATATTACTTGCTTATGCATGTGCTTATGACTTTAAATTATTTCAAATGGATGTTAAAAGTGCCTTCCTTAATGGGTTTATTAACGAAGAAGTGTATGTTGCTCAACCTCCCGGTTTTACCGACTTTGAGAAACCACATCATGTCTTCAAACTCAAGAAAGCATTGTATGGTATTAAGCAAGCACCAAAAGTTTGGTACGACCGACTTAAGACTTTTCTTATTGATAAAAAATACTCTATGGGATTAGTAGATAATACTCTTTTTACCAAGAAAAAGGAATCACATATTATCATTGTTCAAATATACGTTGATGACATTATATTGATCAACTTGTCAAGAACTATGTGATGATTTCTCTAAAATCATGCACGACGAGTTTGAAATGAGTATGATGGGTGAGTTAAATTTCTTTCTAGGACTTCAAATTAAACAACTAGAAGATGGCATATTTTTTAACCAATCTAAATATATAAAAGACATGCTTAAGAAATTTGGGCTTGAAGATTCCAAACCAACTAAAACACCCATGTCCTCGGACACCAAACTCACCAAGGACGAAGAAGGTGAATCCGTAGATAACACTAAATATAGAGGAATGATTGGTAGCCTACTCTATCTTACGGCTAGTAGACCCGACATTATGTTTAGTGTTTGTCTATGTGCTCGCTTTCAAGAAAACCCAAAGGCATCACACTTAGAAGCCTTAAAAAGGATTTTTAGATACATTAAGGGAACTAATCTGTGCAAAACTGTCAAGTTTTCTCACGCAAGCTGACCACTTGTGAATGGCCAACTGTAAGAAGCTTAAAACAGCTAAAGCACAAACTCAATGAAGATCTGGGGAGTATAGTGTTTCCCCGGGTCGTTATGTCCCAGCGAGTTGTGCAATGGATTATCAAACGTAAAGTGATCGGGAAATTTGAACAGAAAAGGGATTTGTGAATATGATTACTACAAGAAAAAGCCAACAAATTAAAACGGCTTAAATGCAAATTAAAGGAAATTAAAAAGATAAAATCTATTAAATAAACGCTATCACTATAATTAAAATGATGTTTTTGTTTTTATGTTTTTATAAAACTGAAATTAAAATCTACGTGACGTACAAATTAAAAAGTGAAACTTACACAATATTAAGCCTAAAAATATGAAAATGATATTTTTACAAACCTATTGATAAAAGAAAATATTTAGAAAAATAAAATTATTTTTACAACTATTTATCTAATTATTATTAATTAAAAACTATTTTTAACTATTTAATAATTACCTAAAATACAAGAAATTAGGAAATAAAGCTAGAAAAATAAAATTATGAATTGGAAAAGTCTAAAATATCAAAATAGAATTTTCAAAACTATTTTTATATTTTTCTGATTATTTTTGTATTTTTTATGAATTTTAAACTATTAAAAACTAATTAAATTACTAAAAATTACAAAATAAACTATGAAAAATCTGGAAAATTACTTTTTTTACTTTTTATATTTATCTAAACTTAATAAAAATGAAAAATTATTTTTTTGAACCTTTTCTTAATTTTTTGTATTAAAAGCTAATTAAAAATGCTTAAAAACTACTTTAAATTAGGAAAAATAGCAAATCAACTTAGAAAAATCTGAAAATTTCAGGAAAAGTCTAAAATTATATTAGGAAGCTAGGAAAATTGGAAAAACAGGTACTTGTGTGTAGAAAAATGGAACTGATGTGGAAGTGCTTATTGAAATAAGCACTTGATTAAGCAAATGGAATCCAAAGGCTACCAAACTGATACACAAGCTATAATAAGCTAAGAGAACTAAAATGGAACAAGTAACAACAAGCTACAACCTCTGATAAGCAAGATTAAACAGATTAGATGATTGAGCTTTTTGCTTAAAAACAGATTTTGGGTGCCAACTTTGGACACAAGCACAAGCTTTAAAATAAGCTCAAAATGAAAACTACAAATTGGAACTTGTCCCAGACCTGGTTGAGATTAAGTATACCAAAAACTAGACCTTGGGAAGCTCTTATGAGCCCTGTGCACAAGCTGCAAGAACTAAGAAACTCAGCTTATGCTGGACATCTGTGACCAGGGCATTTAATGCCTAAAAGAGAAGCTTGTTTGGAGCTTATAGAAAAATAAAAAAAATCCACAAAAATGCTGATAAGTAAGGGTACCAGTTGAAGTTTCTAAAACAACAAATCTCACTAAATTTGGCTTAAAGATGAAGCCAAGAAAATTCCTTCCATTTAGGCTTAAAACTGATTTTTGCCAAATTGACTTTTGAAGCAGTTGAGTATAGTTGACTTTTATGAAGTTTGAACTTGATTTGAGGACTGATATAGATGTTATATGATGAAATGACACTCAAGCAACCTTTATCTATGTTTTTTAAACACAATTCAAGACTTTGGGTTTGTAAAAATCTCAACAGTTAACTGTTGAGATGGTGGAAGTGGATTTTGACTTTCAGTGGTGTGCAGACTCAATAATATGACTGATATGAGCCTATATGAGCTAAGTAAACTTAAAGCTACAAGAGTTATACAATGAACAAGCCCTGAACACAGTTGCATCAGCAATTCCAAACACTCCTTTGTAAACTATTTAGGACTCAAAACTGATCCAATCAATGAACTAACCCATGATATTGATCCAAATGAGTTTAATTACTCTAAATACAACTTTTAAAACAGACTTTAACTACTTAAAACTACTAAAACAGTTTAGGCTATGAAACTTAGGAATTCACTTACAATTTGGTCCTTAGCCACTATGGCTTGAAACATGTGAAACAAAGAACCACTATCCTAAATATCAACCCAAATGAATCCAAAGCAACCCATTTCCAACTGCATCAACCCAATTCCAACTGCATTTCCAATTTTAGCCCCTAGTTGACTTTTGTTGACTAATTTACAAACTTGCTAAACACTTGAACTAAAGCTTACAAAAAGCTATGATAAGCTTGTGTAAGCTTATTAAAACTGAGAAATAAGCTTATTGAAGCTTGGTTGTAAGAGATAAAAATTGAGATTTTCAACAGTGGACAATAAAGATCAATTGTAAACATAAACTGATATTAATGCTTAAAATGAGTTTCAATACTCTTCAACACTTAAGTTTGATACAAATTAACAAAACATAACAGGTTTTACATTAATTTAAAGATGCTAAATTAAAAACGACATTTTAAGATAAAAATAAAACTACAAGACTCTCTTTTGCTTCCTCTCTTGCTTCCTTCTTATACCCAAAGTATTTCTCTCTCTATTCTGATCAAATCCCACCAAATTCTTGACCATTGGATTGCTTAGATTCATCATGGCCGTTAAAACGGATTTTGGCGCCAAATCTTTCTTTTGACAATTGGGGTTGAGTGAGGAGGGGGGATATGCATTAAATGCTATTTAGATGTTAGTTGGAGGTGGGGAGACATGGTGGAGTGGAATGGAGGAGGGGGGATGGGATATGGCTTGTTGCAGGTTAGCAGGTGGGAGTGGAGACTTTAGGCGCCAAGTTGGTTTGACCAAGGGGGTTTGACCGGTGGTTACTAATACACAGGGGGTCCAAAATTCAATTTGACAGGGGTCCAAAATTCATTGACCAGGCCAAATGGGGTATTAAAGGGTTTAAATGATAGGGACCTTGGTGTAAATTCTGAAACTTGAGGGGTCTAAGCTGCCAATTCTGAAAAGTTGCTTCAAGGGTTAAAAGTGACAAGCTTCCATAATACAAGGACCAATCTTGACATTTTTCAATTTTCCAGGGGCCAATTTTGCCAATTTTCAAACTTGGAGGACCATTTTTGTAATTTTCTCAAACTTTTGATATTTTTCACCAAAGGACTAAATTTGACAACTTATGATTTTAAAAGAGCCTTTGGTGATTTTTCTTTTGAAATTATGTGCTCAGGGACTGTTTTTGACAACTTTTGAAACTTGGGGGACTAAAACTGCCAATTTTGCAAACTTGATACGTTTTTCATCTGATTTTGATATTTTTGCATTTAAAACACATAAAACACTGATTTGTGATATTTTCATCATTTTGATGCATTTTTGAGTGTTTTCAGATGATTTTGCAGTTTATATTGTACAAAAATGATGAGTATTTAGACACTCATCAGGAACAACGTGTTTAGGATTGTGGTATCCCAAAGGAACGGGTGTAGAAACCATAGTGTATGCCGACTCGGATCATGCCGGTGACTATGTCGATAGAAAAAGTACAAGTGGTATTTGCACTTTTGTTGGACATTGTCTCACCTCATGGTTTGCAAAGAAGCAAACGGCCTTAGCCATCTCAACTACTGAAGCCGGGTACGTCTCAGCCGGAAAGGCATGTCAACAAGCTCTTTGGATGAAGCAAGCTCTCGTAGATTACGGAATTCATCTCAACGACATTGTGATACTTTGCGACAACAAAGGAGCCATCGATCTCAGCAAGAATCCCGTTCAACATGCTCGTACAAAGCATATTGAAATCCGTCATCACTTTCTTCGCGACAATGTTCAAAAAGGGAACATTTCAATTGAGAAAGTATCCTCCGAAGACAACATTGCCGACATCTTAACTAAGCCTCTTAAACGAGAACCTTTTAATCTTCTTAGACTTGGTTTAGGGTTAATGGAACCAAACATGTAGGATAAACATAGCCTAAAACATTAGAATAGTCAAACCAAAACAATTTTGTTTTATATCTGCTACTGTAGCCACGGTACCAAACGACAACAAGGACGGAACCAAAATTTTGGTACCGTCTGGTCCGTGGTTTCTACAGAAGCAAAAATACTACCTACAAAACATCTTCTTCCTCAAAACCCACTTTACCAAAACGTGTAAAACTTAAACCAAGCTCATTATTGACACCTTCCCTCTCACTAATCACAGAAGATAACATCATTGTAAGTATCCTAACTACATTTTATCTCTCAATTCTGAGTCTAGGATTCTTATTTATGCACAAAACTATCAAAAATCATTACATGGGGTTTTATGTATGCTTTTATACTAAATATGAATTCAATTGGCAAATTGCATAACTAGTCATTGAAATTAGGTGCTACATTATCATATTGCATAAACAAATCATGTTTCCCACCAATTAATAGCTAATGAGTATAAGGCCTTATTCAAATAACCAAACACCCCATGTAAAAAATTTTGAAAAGCTTCTCACTTGTAGGAAAACAATTTTTCATTGTTAAATACAAATAGAAAGGTTAGACTTTCATCACTTGCATGCTCTTGAATACTAAAGGTATTGCATAACTAATATGCATTCCCGGGTATATTCAAATGAAGCCACATTGAATTAGGAGCATTTGGGTTATCTCATGGTATTTGCCAAACACCCCACTAAAACCATTTTTGTGCATAAAATGAGTCGAGATAACCGCAACTCCAAATTGTCTTCATATAGGCACACACTAGAACCAAAACGTTAAATTTTATTCTCAGTTTTAACATATCAATTCTTGTCCTTAGGAATAACCATGGTAGCCGCAAGATTCTATGATCACAAAGACACCCTTAACTACATTCCCAAACACCACAAAACCAAAGGACTTACCAAGGATCAAGTAGAAATATTTAAGGGTCTAGAATCAAGGTACTTCCATGAGGGTAGAACCATTCACTCATCCTTCCTTGAACATACCAATCTTCGTGAAGAACTAGCCGCCATTAAATTCGATTGTCTTCTTGACATCGATGAACCAATTTGTCCTATGTTTGTGTTAGAATTCTATGCTAGTGTGGCCGGCTTTAGTGATGAAGACGATGATGAATTTTGTCTTAGATTTAGAATCAATCAAAACGACTACACCATCACCTTAAGCAACTTTGCTCAAGTACTAGGAATTCCCAACCGAGGAACTTGTGTCTACACGGATAAGTGGTCTCTCACCGCTCTTGATGCAATCAATGACCGCACTTCTCCCTACCAAACCCGTTTGGCCGATAAGGATGTTATCCGTGAACACCTATTTAACCCAAAGGGTGATACAACCCGTGTTACCCGAAAGGGAAAAGAGGTAAACCGAGATCCATATGGAATGGAGCTAAATGAACTTAAGCCCGAATTTAAGAAATGGGAGGAGCTACTTAGAGCCAACGTCATTAGCACCATAGGAAATAGGGATCACATAAACGCTTGCCTTTGTCACATGCTCTACAACTTGTCCACCCGACAACCATTCAATTTAGCCTATTACATAGCTAGGAGAATGATTGATATTCCAACTCAAGGATCGGTTGCTCTTCCATACGGGATGCTTCTCACCCGTCACTATAGAAACTTTGCACCAATTCCACCAACCCCAAAAGGGATGCACCTTCACTATGAACTCATCCCTCACATCTTTGTACCTTTGAGTGATGAACGAGTTGCTAAGACAAAAGGCAAGAGAGCAAAACCTCCAACTCCATCATCATCATCATCAAATAGCTCCGAGGATGGTCTTCCAAGCTCTCGTCTCCCACCTCACGAGTATTATGCGTCTCTTTCCGAGATTGAAAATGAATCAGCGGAATTCAAGCAAACTAAGGGAATGTTCAAGTGCCTTGGTAGGATGATGAACAAGATTTACAAGAAGTTGGACAAATGAGGGTACTTTAAGGAGTGTTTGGAACAATACATTATCATTAATGTTTGATATTATTTAGCTGTTTTTATCTTGTAGGATGATAATATAACTTCTAAAACTAATGTATGCTAACAATCTTATGCAGGGGGATAGCACATGTATGCTATCAAAATTTACCCATTTTCACTATAATGTGAAAATCAATAAGCCTTGCTCAAAATCTTTGCTCCACTATGTTTATACATGTGTTATTTACTTTTCCTAACTAGAAATGTTTACTATAACACCTTTTGAGAAAAATTTCAGGTTTCGGAAAAGTGCCCGACACCTAAAAACATACTCTGTCTTGTTTTCTGCACTCCACGGACCAGACGGCACCAACGATTTGGCACCGTCCGTTATGTAAAATGGTACCGCCGTACCTGTACAGGCGGACCAGACGGCACCCTTTTTAGGGTTCCAGCCATGTATGAGTTTGGTGCCGTGGATCCTCCAGGTAATTTTCTGAATTTCAACTCTTTCGTGATTCCAAATTACCATCCATTACTTATAAATCAATCTTAACTAGTTTATACTCTTATTAGAACTAGTATACTTCACTTAGGTATATAAGAAATCCATTTCCCACCAAAATTCCAAAATTTGAAAAATCCACCCAAGGAGCCCTTTGTCATAAAGGAAAGAACCAAATTTTAGGTACCTTCAAATCCGTGGGTGATCTGATTGTTAGGAAATTGCACTCATTAGAACACATTTATTGCAAATCTTTTCTTCTTCACTCCATCTCTCTTGAATGGATTGACTTGGGTGATATGACTAGCATTCAACCCACTTCCAAATCATTAGGAACCTCATCTCTTCAATGGTTTAACATCAAATCAAACACATTTCTCCATAATTTTTCACTTCTATAAATTAAGAGGTTTTACCATGATCATCCTCACACCTTCTTCATTCTTACTATCATCTAGCAAAGAAAAACCAAAGTCAAAAATGACAAAATCATCTCCAAAACCTTGCAAGAAGACCGCTAGAATTAGTGTGAGGCCTTGTTGCTTCGTTAACCTTAGCTCCTCATCCGAGTCTTCTCCACTCACAATCTCATCTCCCATCCGAGATGATACAAGTCTTACCTTGGCTACACCAAATCAATCACACATTGTGATCACCACTCCACCACCTACAAAAACACCAACTTCACCTCCACCGGAACCCATCCAAACATCCAAAACACCCTCACCGCCTTCACCACCAAGCTCTCCTACTCTCATGCCTATGGAGTTATTCTCCACTCCACCAACTTCACCACATCCTTTCTTGGAGGACTTGGATGACTTGCCTCCTAGGCCAAATCATCCACCACCATTGCCATCCTTTGGCACAATTGAGCAAATAGCTCATGAATCACCAAGGTTATCTTTTGACCCAAACGCCCCACTAGGGCCAAAACCTCTTCTCTTCCACCCCATTTACAAAGACATTCATGGTCCTTTGTATGGGGATCATCCACTCCCAACATCAATGTCCCCTCATCTTGAGGACATTGAGGAGTGCATGTGGGATGCCAATCCCACTAGAGAGGAGATTCAAGCGGAACTCCACAACCTCCACCAGTTCAAAGGCATGGTGGATTCTCACTTAAGTGAGACTATGCAAATGCAAAATGCTTTGCTTGCCTCCATCATGACCACCCCAAACATTCCCAACACCACCAACACATCTACCATACCACCACCACAACCTTCCCAAACATTCTACCCTCCTAGGCATGGTTGCTCAACTTGTGAGCAAACGGCCCAAACCGTGGAAAGGACCCGGGTTATGGTCCATGACTTCCAAGAGGAAATGAGGTTCATCCTCAATCATATCCTTGAGCGCCTCAACGCTCTTTCTCATCCACCATCAAATTAGGATGGTCATAGATTAGCATTTCTAGTTCTTCTTTTCTTAGGATTATTTTCTTTTTCTTGTACTAAAACACATCATTGTGTTCCCATTTCATGATCTTTATTCATGAAAATTTTAACTAATGAATGGTGTTTTTATTTTAGTGTTGGTGCTTTTACATAGTGTTTGGAAATGCTTGTGAATGATCATTATTACTAACATTTTTTTTTTGTAGCTTTATTTTCACAATTCATGTATCTTCCCATTAAGTACCCAATTTAGGGGGAGCTTTGATCAAGGGGGAGATAATGGCTCGGGCTCATTACATTCCGCATCGCCTCTTCTTTTTGTTGATACAAAAAGGGGGAGAAAATATCGAACTTGATTATATTTTGACTTTTCTGAAAAAGTCAAACTGAGATTGACTTTCTGAAAAAGTCAAACAGGATACATCATTGTTAATACTTGACTTTTCTTAAAAAGTCAACTGCATACTTTGACTTTCTGAAAAAGTCAACATCATGCAACAACTAGTGAATACTTTGACTTTCAGAAAAAGTCAAACATCATACACTTGCATTATCATTCTCCTTTCAAGTTCTAAAACTAATATTTTTATAACTCTTGCACAAACTTTGTATCTTTTATAAAAATAAAATTTATATTTTGTCCTCAACAAAAAGGGGAAGATTGTTAATACAAATATCGTCATTAAATGTTATTTATATTTTTGATCTTTACCTAAGTTTTGTTAACGACAAAAGTAAATTTAATTTGTATAAAAGCTTAAAGCTTGTCAAGTTTAATAGATATTAAAACAAGCTTTTTCAAACAATATATTCATCATTCACGCATTTACATTTATGATTAGTGACATCTTGATATGACTCTAATCATTATGTATGATAGTAGTTTTTAGAATGTGTTAGGTTCTTAAAACCAAACACTACTTAAGTACTTGCATATTTCTAAAAATAGAAATACAACATATGCCATCATGTGATGCATCATGGAAATCATTGGAAGATTTCATTAGATATTTTGTGTGGATTTGTACTCTTCATATCTTGCACAATCTCACTTAGATAGAGTTGACTTTGGCAAGATTTGATATCTTGGCTGTCAGACCCGGCGGTACCAAATTGGTACACGGGCGGAACCCTTTTAAGGGTTCCGCGGTCCGTGGACGCTCCTGTCCATTTTGGCTATAAATAGCAATGCCAAGCCAAGTAGTTTATCATCCCTTTCTATTATACTCTCATACATATCTTCTCTCTAACCTTTCTAACTCAGTTTCATATCATAGTAGTGATCTCTTTTGTAGCAAAGAAGATCAAGTTACATTCAAGCTTCAAACGAGAAGTTGGAAGTCTTGTTTGTTTAGTGTTGTATGATCTAGTGTTGATTCATACTTCATTGTTGTATTAAACCATCATAATCTTGTGAGTGTGAGTGGTTAGTATTTTAGTCCTCAAAATACATTGTGTGTGGGAGTAGTTGTACCCTTGGAAAGAACTCGACATCTAGCTTAGTGTCAGAAATTATGTAAGCGAAGTGTAAAGGTTTTCTCCGGCGGTGAAAGGAGCTTTTTGACTAGTGAAATTAAACTCTCGAGTGTGAGACTCGAGGAGTGGAGTAGGGCAAGGAAATAGAGTCCTTGTAGACCGAACCACTATAAACAACTTGTTGTGGTTTGATCATTTCTTTCCTTATTTACTCTTTACATATTACTTGCATATTTCATCAACATATCCAAAGATCAATATCAATTGATCATTCAATAAGTTTCAAAACAAAGTTTTTAATTGGTAAACTATTCAACCCCCCTTCTAGTTTTCTACAGACTCCATTTGGGTCATAGTGGATCGTCTCACAAAGTCCGCGAACTTTATACCAATCAAAGAGACTTACAAGATGGATCAGCTGACTCGACTTTACGTCAAGGAAATAGTCTCAAAACATGGTGCACCGATCTCTATCATATCTGATCGAGATGGTAGATTTACCTCAAACTTCTGGCAGTCACTCCAAGACGCCTTCGGAACAAACCTAGACATGAGTACAACATATCATCCTCAAACCGATGGTCAGAGTGAGCGAACCATTCAAACGCTGGAAGACATGCTTCGAGCTTGTATAATCGACTTTGGAAAAGGATGGGATAACCATTTACCATTGGTCGAATTCTCCTACAATAACAGTTATCACACGAGTATCAAGGCAGCACCCTTTGAAGCACTTTACGGTCGAAAGTGCCGATCGCCTGTCTGCTGGGCCGAAGTGGGAGATGTTCAACTCACTGGTCCAGAACTCATTCGTGAAACAACAGAGAAAATCATACAAGTCAAAAATCGGTTACAAAAAGCAAGAGATAGACAAAAGAGTTATGCCGATGTACAACGCAAACCTTTGGAATTCCAAGTTGGAGACAAGGTGTTAGGACCGTTTAACACAAGGATTTATGTGGTTTGGAGGTCTTGGTTGGTGGAAGAAGATGAAGATCTTCATCCTTTTTAGTGAGAGAAACTAGAGAGATGGAGGAGAAATCAAAGACTTTTATTAAGAAAACACACACAACACCTTTAGCCAAATGCTTCACCTCACCCCTCATGGAGAGTCATGAGGGGTATTTATAGGCTCAACAAACCTTAACTTTTCCACTTAAACGATACTAGTCCCTATGGGCAAAGTATACTACGCATCTAGTCCAATTCACTTAAGTGACGTTATCTTTATAAAAAAGTGATGCTAACAATCTCCCTCCAAGATATCGTCACACGTGAATGGTTACAATGAGACCTATATATTTTTATATCATTTCTTTGATTCGTTTTCAAATCGAAAATAACATCACATAAACCTACCTGCGTTCTTTAAATTAAAGAACTTGAAGCCAAGTGCTCATCATCTTATGGTCATAAAATTTGGATAAGCAGCTATAAGGATGGTCGTTTGTGGTTAAAGTTGTGTTCATGTATGGTGAAGATCTGAGAACATATAATGAGATGATTTGAGATTCGTTTCTTGTGAGATGTGTTTTATTCATGAGAGAGTTTGGGTTGAAGGGGGCGGAGATAAAGATGTGAAGTGTTTTAGGGTTAGGTTAAGTAAATGAAATGTATAAAACGTTTATCTTTTATAACCGGATGTAAGTTTGTGGAGATTGGATCGGGTATTAAAATTTGGTGGACCAGGAGTTGTGGACAAATTGTCATGGATTTGGGCTACACGTGTTCCACTTTCAATTGGACTGGGCTGAGATGTGATAGACATACACGTCTATTACTTTAACTTGCGAAATATGAATGTCAAAAGCTTGTTATCCAATTTTTTGTGTTACAAATTATTGGATAAAATCTTTATTATTGGAAATCCGAATGGTATGTTTGGTATGATAAAATTTTCACGAGAGGATACAAATTCACGGCTTGAACGAAGATGTAAAAAATGACTACGGGGTTTTTGTATGGTATTACTTACGAGGAATTGACGTGACATTTCACGGGTGGACTTCTTTATCTTTGAGACGATGGTTGGTTGGATGCATGTCTCAAGATAACTTGTTGGAGCACATTATGAAATTTGACAATATGGTTATGACTGATGTAAGGAGTTACGTTGTAGTACTCACAGTGTGTAACCATCACTTTAAGGAGTTACGTTGTAGTGCTCAGTGTCACACGGCGTTGTGGATTGTTCAAAAATTTAGAACAAGCAGTAAGTCACAAAGTTGGGATGTTTGCTTCATTTTCAAGTTAGTCGTATCGGGTTTTCTCCATATGTGGTCATTACTATTAGCCGGTGAATTCAAAAGAGGTTCGATTTCAGGTTGGTTTGAGAGAATTATTGAGAGTATTCTTGCGACATATTCTCACAGAATTTTGATCAAGCTATGATGTTAATATTGCATCAAGAAAAAGGTAATACGACATGTACGCAACATTATGATGATTCCGATAGCTCGCAACCATCAGGAGGGAGAAATTGGTATTTTCTCTTCTGTAATTGGATTACGAAGGAATTGTGCTCAAGACCGAAGAAGGAGAAGTAGTGTGGTGTACATCGGGGCTTTTTACCAACTTGGATGCAATATGAAGTGAGTTATGTTGTTACGATGTTCCCAGAACGACAACCATTGTACGATCAAGAGTTTACTTTCTCCGCTGCGTGTTGGAAGAGAGTTGTCGGTTCAGGCGGGAGCAAAGAAATAAAAATGCTCACTAGTTAGGAGGGAGTAATAACCTAACTAGACCATTACAGTTGAAGTTCAGAGCTACAAGAATTTGTGCCGTCAGCGCCAAAGATCAAATGCCGAGATCATCGGAAGAGAGAACTTCAAGTTTGCCTCAGTATCTAGACTACAGAGACTCTGCGCTTCAACAAAGTCAACATTGTTAATTACTCTTGTAATTTACTTTGTTTTGTATTTATAGGTCTCATTGTAACCATTCACGTGTGATGATATCTTGGAGGGAGATTGTTTGCCTTTGATTTTGATGAGAACTTTCATGTGTTGTTGGTATGAGCATGTGGAGAATCTGCACGATCTCTTCCTCCCGCGAGCCTCCATAAGAAGAAAACATAAAACATGGGTTAGAAATAATCCAGCGCTTACAGGTTTGAATTTTGAGTGTGTTAACAGCATAGTGTGAAAACACTTCTCTAATTATCACAAAGGCCGTTCCTGAATTGGAGTCCCACAAGTGAGATAACGCGATATACCGAAGTTCATCTACAATTCAGATGAGTCGCTGAAGTACACCGAAGCATCACTCCACGACTGTAGACCGTTTGAGACACACTAAGCGTAATCCACAGGGAGTTACCGAAGTGACCTGCTGTCAGGGCTGCTTGATGTTGACCCTGGCAGGAGTTTCCATTCAATCACTGAAGATCACAGATGTGAAACTTCTCATAAATGTTCTGGCAGATTGCTAAGATCTACGTAGGAATCTAGAATGTATCACTTGTGTCCTTATTGATGAACAACAAGCGATTGTCATGTCAAGTGTTCCTATGAGATCTTTTGATGAATCTCGTGGCTCTAGACTCAATAGTGCATTTTGGTTTTCCTGAGCGGAGACTAGGGAGAGGGTCTCCTTCTTCAATACCAACGATTTCTAAGAGAAAGCCGATAGTTTACGTAGGGTTCCCAGTGAGAATGAAACAAATTCCTTTTGAGAGGAATTGAGTGGCTAGAAGGTTTAGTGCAATGCGTCAATGGGTCCATGACGTCTTTGTCTTCAATACCAGTGTCATCTAGTGACAACCAGTAGCAGATGAATTGAACCCGGTTTCTGCCCTAAGGTTGAATATGGAGGGCTATTTCTTTTCACCCTTTCTTTTACTTTTCTTTTTAATTCTTCAACCCCTTCTTTCTCCTTTCTCACTTCTCACATTACTCCTTTTTTTCAATCATTCCTAAGGACTTCTAATACTAACTATTTGTGATGTCCTTGGGTAGATCCCTCCGGCTCTGGTGGATCATAGGACGGATTTACCTATCCTTAGTCATCTTATAACTCCATGAATGTCCAATGTTGCCATAAAACCATTTTTCTTAAAAATCTCTCAAAGTGTTTATGATTGAAAACATGTTTGGAACACTCTGAGAGTTTTAAATTTTCAGAAACACTCCCCCTTCACATGTGCTTATAAGTTTTGTCAGAAATATGCACATAGAGGGTAGAGTTTGCACTTTTTGAATTGATCAGCTCATGATAGACAATTCCCCACGAGACACGGTTACGTTGCCTAGTTAAAGAGTTCCATTGTCAGTTTTTAGGTGACAACTAGCTCTAATAACTAACTTGAAGTTGTAAACACTCCTTGAAAAAGGAGGTTAGACCCATGAAAGTACATATCTATCACAAGTTTCTCGAGATGGTACATTTACTGACTTTGATTCCCGTCAATTCATTGGTTCCGTCTGAGTCGAGCTCATTTTGAGATTCAAACAACAATCATTAAACTTTTTGATCACATTTTAATCACGTCTTCTCCCCCTCAAAAATAGCATATTCGTGATATTTTTGATATCAACGGATTAAACAACATTTTTCAAATCTTGTAGGGAGACAAACGGATTTGATTTAAGCATGAATTTAGAACATTTTGGTTTTATACTCCCCCTTTAATAAAGCATAATCAATTAAATGGTTTTAGAGGGAGTTATCTTGAGCACAAAATATATTGAAAGATTTTGAAAATCTTTTTGAACAATCTTGAAAAGGTGCTCAAGATGATGATGATTTCTCACCAGTTTTAAATGTAGTGCACTGAAGCGTACACTTGATTTTTTCTTTGAAAACACGAGTTTTGATTTGAAAATAATCAAAAGTCATCATTTTTGTCCGGGTTTCGTACTGAAGTATACGAAAGCCATTTTTTAAGAAATTTTGAGAAACGACATGTTTTGGAAAACGTTAAAAGAACTCTCGCTCAAGCATCTGTACATGCCCGTATCATTGTTGAATGACATTTCTAGAAACGTACAGAATATCGATTATACGAGAGACATGTCGTGAGAAGAATATTTTTGGATTTTTGATTTTCTAATGTTTTTGTATTTTTTGAAAGTTTTATATTTTTATATTTTGCTTTTGTTGGTTTTTCAAATTTCGTATTTTGTTTTTCAAAAATATTTACAAGGTTATGCTAAAAGTCTCACCTTGGAAAGGTGTCATACGATTTGGTAAACCTGGAAAACTAAACCCAAGATACATAGGTCCATTCAAAATCCTAGCTAGGGTTGGTCCAGTGGCGTATAAACTTGAGCTCCCATCGGAACTCAGTAATGTACATCCCACTTTTCATGTATCCAACTTAAAGAAATGTTTATCCGATGAATCGTTTGTTATTCCACTCGATGAACTCAAACTCAGCAACGATCTACACTTCATTAAACAACCTGTGGAGATTATGGACCGAGAGGTCAAACAACTAAAACAGAGTCGAATACCAATTGTTAAAGTTCGCTGGAACTCCCAACGTGGTCCAGAATTTACATGGGAACGAGAAGACCAAATGCGTCGAAAGTACCCTCACCTTTTTGAAGGAGCATCACCATCAAGTAACAATTAAATCAAGAGGACGTGATTTCTCCAATGGGGGGAGACTGTAACCACCCGCATTTTTAGGTTACTTTAATTTTTGAGAATTTACTATTCACTTTTACTATTCACTTTTACTATTCATCCGTAAAATTTTTATTTCACATTCTCGTAAGATAAATTATTTTAGTAATATCCTGAGAATTCGAGAATCGTTAGATCATCTTTGCAAAAGTTATTAAGAAAACATCGTTATAAAGTTTCATTTTGGTCGGAACACCGTTTAAACATCACGCGCTTAACGAAAATCAACTCTGATAATTTTCCTCACATCAGATTAATTTTTAGATTACTCATGATTAATTTGAGAATTTTTAAAATTTATTTTTATGTTACCAAATAAACCCTGCGTTGTACGAAACTAAACTTACGTTTTAAACAATTCTACTTACATCCAGACTTAACGATTCCTGCACTGTGTTACTAATATGTTTTTGACACTTTTACATTTTTTGGAAAAGTCAAACATATTTCCCTCCTCCTTTGACCATAAAAAATTAACCTTGTACGTTCTACATTTTTGCTTAAATCGCGTAACTTTTAGACTTCACGTATAACTGTAAAGTTATCCCGCGTATGACAAAAACCACATTTTGATATCTCATGTCACTTTTAGACTAATTTTAGTCTACTCTAAATAAATTCACGGTCATTTCCCTGAAATTTCGTTCTTTTCTAATAAACTGCGAATTACGCGTTTTTTACCCGTATTTCCAGCTTTAAGCAGCGTTTTTGCACCCAATGAGACTTATCACTCATTTTATATTTTTAGATGGAGTATAATGATGAGTCTCATCATTCCTGCAAGTTTCGTATTTTTACGATACCCGGTTTTACGTTTTATGGCTTAACGACTTATGGTTGGCATTTAACGGAACCAAAACTTACTCTAAACTCTTGATATTATCAAGACTTATCATCTAGGCCTTGTCACACATATGTGACAGCCTCTTAGGGTATGAATCACCATGGTGGTGGCTTGATCCTAAGCATGCATCATTTAGATCATTACAAGTGTCCTAACTTAACCATGGTTAATATTTAACCCAATATATGGTTAACCAAACTTACCCTCCTATAAATAGCAAGTGAAATTCATCCTAAAGACCTTCACAAGCTGTTTTGGGTCGTTCATAGCTTAAATCCACCATATCTTCCATCATTTGATCTTTAAACTCCAAGTTTATGCAAAGAAGTTCCAAAGATCAAGCTACTTCATCAAATCTCTAGCAAGTTTAAGTGATCTTCTTGAGTTTAAATCCACTCAAGTCACTTAGTACTTCATCACCAACTCTTCAAGTTTGAAAGGGTGCCAAGGTGTGGAAAGCTAGCTCAATCCAAAGTCTTAAGTGATCAATCAAAGTCCTATCCTTACTAAGTTACTCCTTTCTTTATTGAAAGCCAAAAGTTGTAAGCAACTTATCACCACCATCATATCATCTTTATTATTCATAATCTTAACTATTTCATGCTATATATATAGTTACTATGTTGATTCATGATGTACACTCAATCACATGTTTTAATTTACATATTGTCATAAAAGTAATAAACTAGTAAACTAGTCATATTCTACACATTTGAGACCATTAAAATCAGTAACCTATGGACTTTCTAACTTACATACTATGGTAGAAAAGATAAAAAGGTAAACATAGCAACTTGAATCACCCGAAATGGACAAACGAGTCAAAAGTTATAGGCAAAAGAAGTTAGCGAAACTAAAACGCCAAAACTGCCAAGTAGAAGCTGTTTAGGGTCTGGTCGTGTAAAAAGTGGTACTTCTGGTCCGAATCATCAAAAAGTTAAAACACAAAAGTTGTCTGGAACGACGTTTTCCTTCATACTCACTAAAGCTCGGACCTTGAAAACGCATAAACAGGCCATTATCTTTCAAAAACAGAAACTGCCCTTTATATGGTCTCACAACTATACTTTTGTCACAACTAAAAGCAAACCAAGAGGCCTAATGGCCATAAGCCAAGACCACGGCTACGGCTAAGGTCAAAGCTAAGTCTCAAGACCATGGTAGTCAAGACCAAAGTCATGGCAAGGCCATGGCTAAAGCCACAAGGCTTGTTTACCCAAGACCGTTAACTAAGGTAATCATATTTATGAAACGACGAGAACTTGTAAAAACATGATAAAACTTATTTATATGACAATCTTCACTCAAAACATATATTGTATCTACTAAGTGCTACAAAAGTATGGAGCTTCATGTGAGGGGTTCATTTGAGTAAAACGTATCGACGAGTTGCTGGATTTACAATTTAAAGTGTCCTAGCTCCTCGAACGTTTACTGCATGACCTCTGAATTATGATGGCCCGAACGGTAGTACGATATCTATAAACTAAATATGTTTTCACATATTAAAGATCTTTCTATAAACATCAAATGATAATTGACTTCATCATGATCAACATAGAAATATATATAAAATGGTTTATGTTTTCCTAAAACATTATTCCAAACTTAAGTCGCAACATTCCATTTTAGGTTGCACGTAGAGGTTTCCCGGCTATCCATCATATCCGTTAAAGTACTTAACATCACTACCTCTCGGTGAGTTCATAGCTCCACTTTCTATTACTTAATTGTTTTACAAACCCTTGGGGGAGATACATGCTTTATTTTAAATCTAACACATTGCTTTCAAATTATACTTGAAATATATTAGTTGCACTAAGTACACTATTGCCAAAGTCCCTATTATCATGAACCATTAATCACTTGCGAGTGAACGCGAATAATGTGGATAGATCTATCGGGAATGACAAATCCCATTTGTGTTGACCGGGTAGGCAAACAAACGCACTCTATTTGAAGATCCATAGGTTTAATGGCAAATTACCTATTAGGGCATCGGTTACTATTATATGACAGCTGTTAACATTTCGGTATCATGAGCTTAGTGCAATAATATCTGTTTTGTTTTCTAAACCATAAATGTGAGACTAATTACCTCACGTTATGAATATTGTGTTCAACCATCAAACAAACTCTATGAATTTCACTCAACCTTTGTGTTGACAGTTTTAAGCATGTATTTCAGGTCCATAATGTCGGAAGCTGGCACGGAAGAACAAGGACAAGATCAAGAAGGCTATAAATAATTTATCATTCAAAAAACATCAAAAACTTTATATTGGTGTATTTTGTAAACAATGGAACCAACTGAGACCTATTTTGTAAACTCTGGTATATTTGAATGATAAAGCCTTTTTATAACGACTCCTTTAGAGATCGTTTTCTATTATTATGACTGTTGTGCCATCAAGTAATACCCAGTTTGAATTCCGCCGCATATCACGAAATTGGGGGTGTTACACCTTTAACTTCCGTTTAGGTTAGACAAAACACATGTAAGGCAAGAAACTTAATGATACTCCCCTCGACTTTTGAAATAATGAATTTTGAAAACATTTGAGTCCGTGGGGAGTATTTGACAAGAAACGTATCCACCATTTTAGAAGAAACAACATATTTTTGGTAACATGCAAGTACAAGGTTTTATGAAACTGAAAAATATTTACTTTCTCCCCCTCAACACTTGTTCGGGAAAATTATGAAAAGTTTGATAGAACACAGTGTTGACGGAAGTCTTGTAGTTGCAATGTTTGAAAGAATTTAGATAGAAGAATATTTTTGTATTTTATCAGATTTTATATTTTTCTATTTTTGTTTTTGAAAAAGAGGTTTTGGTGTTTGACTGGTTTTCAAGAATGTGTAAAAATTTCGTCCAGTTCCTCTGGAGTCAAACACCTCATACCAATCCGGTAGATCAAATAACTAAACCTAGCAGGAGCCAAGGCTTTGGTGAGAAGATCCGCCAGTTGGTGATCAGTACCTACAAAATATAATTCAACGGTACCCTTTTCCACATGCTCTTTGATGAAATGATATCGAAGATCAATGTGCTTAGAATTCGAGTGTTGAACAGAGTTGCACGAGATTGCAATAGCACTTCGATTATCGCAGTACATAGGAATTCTGTCAAATACATAACCATAATCTTTGAGTTGTGAACTCATCCAAATGACTTGAGCACAACACGCAGACATGGCTACATATTCGGCTTCAGTTGATGACAGCGAGGTACAATCCTGCTTCTTCGATTGCCATGACACCAGTTTATCACCAAGGAATTGTAGAGCACCTGATGTACTTTTCCGTGAATCTAAGCAACCTGTGTGACCAGCGTCTGAAAAAGCTATTAGTTCAAAACCAGAATCCTTCGGATACCAGATCCCTAAGTTAATGGTTCCCTTGATGTATCGGAGGATTCGTTTAGCCTCAGAAAGGTGTTTCTCAGTAGGTCGCGATTGATAACGGGAGCAAAGACAAACTGCAAATACTGTGTCAGGTCTACTGGCTGTTAGATACATGAGTGACCCAATAATACTTCGGTATTTGGTAGGGTCAACCAATTTCCCATGCAAATCAGCATCTAGTTTGTTGGTATGTGCCATTGGAGTGGCATAGGTGTCACAACTTGTCATTCCATGTTTGTTTAAAATTTCAAGAGCATATTTGGACTGATTTAGAAAAATATCACGGGGTGATTGATGAACTTGAAGTCCTAAGAAGAACGTAAGTTCACCCATCATTGACATTTCAAAATGTGTTTTCATAAGTTTTGAAAAAGCGTTTGGGTACTTTTTATGGGTTGACCCAAAAATGATGTCATCCACATAAATTTGAATGATTAAAATGTGTGCCCCGTGATATTGTATAAATAGTGTTGGGTCGACCGATCCTTTGACAAAATTATGGGATAGAAGAAAGGATGATAACTCATCATACCACGCCCGAGGGGCTTGTTTGAGACCGTAGAGAGCCTTGTTCAGTTGGTAGACATGATTGGGGAACTCTGGATCAACAAATCCTTCTGGCTGACTAACATATACCGTTTCCTTCAGTTTACCATTCAGATAAGCGGTTTTGACATCCATCTGATAGACCGTGATGTTCATGTGAGCCGCGAATTCCAGAAAAATCCGTACAGCCTCAAGTCGAGCAACCGGTGCGAATGATTCTTCGAAGTCAATCCCCTCTTCTTGTCTATAACCCTTAGCCACCAGACGTGACTTATTTCTGATAACCGTACCTTCAGCATCCAACTTATTTTTCCAAATCCATTTAAGACCAATAACATATACCCCGGTTGGTTTTTCAACCAATTCCCATACTTCAAGACGTTTAAACTGATTAAACTCTTCTTGCATGGATTCAATCCAGTTGTCATAAGTCATTCCTTCTTTAATGTTTTTGGGTTCAGATTGGAAAACGGTAAGTGCATAAATGCAATGTTCACCGTCAGTCTGAAGGCGTTGTCGAGTTACGACTGGTTGATTTGGGTTTCCAATGATATTCACAAGAGGATGATCTTTAGTCCAACGATGTGTGGAGGGTTGATGTTAATCTACATTGTGCAGATTAGGATGATTCAAATGGCTTGTGGATGATTCCGCAACATTGAAAGTGGCAGTTTCATTAGCAAAAGGATTGAAGAACGCATTTGGATCATAATATGCAAGTGTAGGTACTTCTTGGTTCAGAAGATCATCAGCTGGTTCAGCGTCATTGGATGCGGTTTGTTTGGCTGTTGTTGTAGAATCAATTGGAGGTGCTTCTTCAACAGTTGTTGTTGTTTCAGGTGTATCAGGTATTGGATTATTATCAGGTTGAGCAGCGGAAACATTTGATACATCTGGAGCACGTTGATCAATATCATCACTAAACAGAGGAGCAAATAGCTTTTCTATTTGACGACGAGTAAGCTGTAGGCTTGGTTCAGCTGATGATGGGGTTTGGGGGAAGTTTAGACGGTTATGTCCGGGTTCCAAGCTGTTTTGCTCGAAAGCCATTTCTGTAAGCTCATCGAAAAATTTGCATGAATCATTTCCATAATCTCCCTTGTACGTCGATTCCAGATCCGGTATCCTTTAGAGTTTTCACAATATCCAACAAAGACTCCAATGTCAGCTTTAGCCTTGAGTTTACCAAAGTCATCACGATCATTATTTGGATAACAAAGAGAACCAAGTACATGAAAGTGTTTTAGATTCGGTTTTGCAGTTATGGATAAGCTCATAAGGTGTTTTGTTGTGGCGTTTAGTAATCATTGAACGGTTCTGAGTGTAGCATGCAATACATACGGCTTCAGCCCACAAGTAATCTGGAAGTTTTGCATTTATCAACATCGTTCTTGCAGCTTCCACTAGCGTACAGTTTTGTCTTTCAACAACTCCGTTTTGTTCTGGTGTTCGTGCAATTGATGTTTGATGCTCAATTCCCACTTTCTCATAGTATGCACGAAGAGTTTGGTTCACAAATTCAGTTCCTTTGTCTGTTCTTATTTGTCTGACTGTGTTCCGGAGCTGAACTTGAATTTTCGTGCGAAAGGTGATGATCATATGTGGAGCTTGATCTTTACTTCGAAGAAAATAAACCCAAGTCCATCTTGAGTAGTCATCGACAATTACCAAAATGTAGTGTTTCTCAAAATTAGGGTTTGTCTAATGTAAGATATTAGTTTTCACTTACACATCAAACCATAACATCAAGTTGGCGTATAAGTGGAATTCTAGAGAGAGAAAGTTAGAGGTTTAGGGAACTTAGTGAGAGAAAGTGAAAGATATTATTATGAGCTCCAACTCTCTACCTTGGAAGGTAGAGAGTATTTATAGTCTTACAATAAAACGCCACACAACGGGCTGTGGATCAGGCATACAGTGGGTAAAGACCCGTCCGTCCTCCACGGTGTTACTTAACTAAATACTACTTAACTTAGAATAACTACGACTACGAGCTTTCTAACGATTACATATACTTGAGGTGACCGACTCTTTAATACCTGGAATTTCTAATTCCTAACAATCTCCCCCTAAGGGAGGTCACCTCAATCATGTACTAAAATTACATTGAATACAAATAGATATTACATTAACAATTGTTCTTGCATTCTTGATGTAGTACTTTGCTCCTAAGCTCGTAGTCATTGATTCATCACATTGCATGTTTGGTTACTCCAGGTGGAGGTCTTTTACTGATCCACGTGATAATAAATTTGAGCCAGCTTTTGAGACCATCAGCTAACAAAAGTCTCTGAGACATCCATTGTGGTGTTGGTATTATGTGATGTTGTGACTTTCGGACCGACATGCTCACATTCTGGATTATGATATCTTCTCATCAGAGTAGCGGAAGCTTTCGTTGATTCATGATATTGGCAGCAGCGTGGCGGAAGCATGGAGTGAAAATATCAGAGTCATTGATGCACTAATCATGATTTCTTTTGAGATGAATGTGTTAAGTGAGCATGAGGCTATGGATTGACCGCTTCATTCTGATCAGCTGCAAATGTAGGATGTACCTGCATAAAACAGTTAGCAATAAAGCACACGAAAGTGTCTTTGATCACTTTCGTTGAATTGAGGTACACGGCCCACGGTTCCCCGTTGATCAGTACAAGTACTGCCTGTGATCAGGTATAATTCCGAAGAATTTCCTTGACAGGGTTTCGCAGCTGCTCTAGCTGTTCTCAAACCGGAACATCTCAAAGAAGACAACACGGAGTGAGTGAACCAGCGAGTTTAAGTCCACTGATTGATGAAAAGAGATTTGAAAAACAATCGTGTATTGCTCAATAGAAATTGTTTTTGCAATACAATGAAGGTTTTATTGGAAATCAATTATCAATCATAAAAACACCTTTTGGTTTGAAAAATTAGTACACGGTCGATGTGCTAAAGAAAAGAGTTATTGAGCACAAAGACCGGTTTTTCAAAGGTATCCGTCAATCCATAACCTGAACCAGGATTGATTCAAGAGATTGAATCGCCCCATTGTTTCTGTTCAGTTGTCACATGGTTGATCTATATGATAGATCTCACCTGCCACCTACCAGGAGCTTGTTTGATGTTGGCTCCAGAAGGTTTTCCATCTTCATTGTGAATATGTTTACACATCACTCAGATGTTATGGCAATACCACAAGGATAATGCGTAGGACTCAAGATATAATCTCTCTTTTCACATTGTGTGAAATAGAGAGTCTTCATTGAAAGTGCCCTAATGAGATTTATTGATGATCTTGACGTCTTGTCTTCAATACCGATGTTACCATCAGTAGCATATGAATTGAACCCGGTTTCTGCCCTAAGGTTGAATATATGGAGGGCTATTTGTTTTCACCCTTTTCTCATTCAATTCTTTTTAATTCTTCAACCCCTTCAGTGCTTACCGAGACTTTATAGCTAGAGCCTTGTTGGGTTTATTTCAGTACTAGCTCAGTCTCAGTCCGCACTCTTCCCATATCTCATTTTTCTCCTTTTATCATCATACCTAAGAACTCTACACTAACTAGTAGATAGTCCCTGGGTAGATCCCTCCGGTTCTGGCGGATCATGGGAACACATACCTAACCTTATCATCCTTATATCACCGTACATAAAGTAAAGTTGGTCGGTCTATTTGGTATTGTTCATCTGCCATTGGAACCAATTGAAAACCATTTGAAAATCAATCCAGATACTTGTGATATATTATCAAAACGTTTTGTACCTGAATTGTTTTTGATATTCTTAGAATAAGTGCTCCCCCTCAACATGTGCATGAATTGTTTGAAATCGTTTTGCACACGGAGGCAAGAGGAAGAAATTACTTCTTTGATTACTATTTTCTAAAAGATATCACAATCACTTCCTTGATCAAATCAAGTAGATAAAGCATTTCCGGGAAGGATGAGGTTTCCATAAGTTTGCTCCCCCTCAATATGTGCCTCGAGGTTTGAAAAAAGTTTTGCACATACTAGAGGGAACCTGCACATTGAGATAAATGATCACGTTTCAAATCATAGGTTTAAGATAGATGCTCCCCCTCAACATGTGCATGGAAAATTTGAAATCGTTTGTCACATGTGGGAAGGATAGCATGTACATCCTTATAAAACCATTTACCGAATTATCAGTTTAAATCCAATTTAAATCACACATTCTCCCCCGATCACAATTGTCAAATCATTTGAGATTTGTGATCTCTTATTGATTTAAATAGATTTTGAAAGATTTTAAGGGGAATTGTGACTTGATTATGAAAGCGTTTTAACTGATAAGGATCGGATTTTTAGACTTTAAAACTCCATTGATAAAACATGCATGTACATCTTTTGAAAACAATTTAATGCCAAATAACTTTTTAATTTAATTGAAATCATTCTCCCCCTCAATCAATGACATAGGTTGTTGATTGAGAGATAGAGATTTTGACAAATAAGTCCTGATGATTATCAAGAATAGAGACCGAGTTATTTTTCAAAGCAGTTAGTTTTCAGCAGATAAATGTTTATAGAATCAGAGCATGGAATTTAAAAACATGGTAAAGCATGGCTCTGTTCTTTCTTTGAAAAGCGGGTTACTGCTTGAAATGACAATAAACCATTTTTTTTCTTCTCTTTTTCCCAAAAAAAATATATATATATATATATATATATATATATATATATATATATATATATATATATATATATATAAAAATTCGAACAACATCTAAAGTCCCGTGTCATTCTTTGAATGACAACATCAAGACCGTAGATATTATCGAATCGAGAGAAACATGACAAAATGACAATATTTTTTGAAGATTTTTCTAATTTTTCAAATTTTTATGGATTTTGAAAGTTTTATATTTTTCTATTTGATTTTTGAAGGTTTTATAATTTTGTATTTTGTTTTTCGAATAAATATTTACAAGAGATAGATGAAGATAGACCTTTACTCCTCGTCTTCCTCCTGAAGACGTTTGAGTGTTTCTGGTTGAAGGCTTTTCAAGCCAAGACGTGGAAGAATAAACTCAAAACGTTCTCTTGGAAGAGCTTTGGTGAAGATGTTTGCTAACTGATATTCAGACCTCACAAAATAGAGTTCTACCACACCTTTTTCCACTTGTTCCCTGATGAAATGATGTCGAATGTCGATATGCTTTGCTCTTGAGTGTTGAACGTTGTTGCATGAGAGAGCAATAGCACTTTTATTATCACGGTACAGAGGGATTTTGTTGAATTCAAAGCCATAGTCAGATAATTGAGATCTCATCCATAAGATTTGAGCACAACAGGATGACATGGCTATGTATTCAGCCTCTGTAGAGGAAATAGAAGTACTCATTTGCTTCTTTGAAGACTAGCTCACAAGTTTATCACCCAAAAACTGAGCACCTCCAGATGTACTTCGACGAGTATCTTGACACCCTGCATGATCAGCATCTGCATAGGCTGTTAGTGACATACCGGTGTCCTTCGGGTACCAAAGACCCATATTGATGGTTCCTTGGAGATACCGAAAGACCCGTTTAACCGCTTCAAGGTGCTTTTTAGTAGGCTTAGCCTGGTATCTAGCACACATGCAAACAGCGAACAATATGTTTGGTCTACTAGCTGTGAGGTACATCAGGGATCCAATCATACTACGATATTTTGTTTGGTCAATCATGATCCCTGAGTGGTCCTCATCTAGTTTGGTCCGATCAATCATGGGAGTGTCAATAGGGTCACTTGAATCAAATCCAAATTTCTTTAAGATCTCATTTGCATATTTGGATTGATTTATAAAAATGCCTCCGGGACTTTGCGAAATTTGTAATCCCAAGAAAAATGACATTTGTCCCATCATTGACATTTGAAATTTTGAACTCATTTCATTTGAAAAACGATCACATTCCATTGGGTCTGTCGAGGCAAAAATAATATCATCAACATAAATTTGAACATGAATTAAATGTTTGCCTGACTTCCTGGTGAACAATGTTGGATCAACTGCTCCTTTGCTAAATCCGGTAGATAGAAGAAACTTTGACAGTGTATCATACCATGCCCTTGGAGCTTGCTTTAAACCGTAAAGAGCCTTCTTCAAACGATAAATGTTAGGAATTAGAAATTCCCGGTATTAAAGAGTCGGTCACCTCAAGTATATGTAATCGTTAGAAAGCTCGTAGTCGTAGTTCTTTTAAGTTAAGTAGTATTTTAGTTAAGTAACACCGTGGAGGACGGACGGGTCTTTACCCACTGTATGCCTGATCCACAGCCCAAAGTGTGGCGAGTTATGTAAGACTATAAATACTCTCTACCTTCCAAGGTAGAGAGTTGGAGCTCATAATAATATCTTTCACTTTCTCTCACTAAGTTCCCTAAACCTCTAACTTTCTCTCTCTAGAATTCCATCTTATACGCCACCGTGTGTTATGGTTTGATGTGTATGTGAAAAGTTATATCTTACAATTGGTATCAAGAGCCATGGTTAGATCATATCTTGCACATCTTTGAATTTATAGTGGTTTTTAGGTGGTTTTTGAGTTTGAAAAAGTTTAGTGGTTTTTGCATCATTTGGTTGATCTCTTGTGTTAAAGTTTGAATTTTGTTGGTACTTTTATGTTTAGAATCATCAAAAGTGTTTAGGTTTTCATTTGGTAAGCTTGAATCATCTTGGTTGGGGTGTTTTTGGATTGAAAAGTGAAGTTTATTTGGTTTTTCAAGCTAGCGACTTAGCTCTCGGATTTTTTTCTTGGTAGCGACTTGCTTCACAAAATTGTAGCGAGTTACAGTGTTAAAGCTAGCGAGTTAGAGCTAGCGAGTTAAAGGACAAGTAGTGGACTCTCCACTACGGGTAGCGACTTGTGGTAGCGACTTGGTCTGTAGCGAGTTGCTCTTTAGCGACTTGCGTTGTTGGCGACTTGAGTAGCGAATTACTGCTGAATTTTTGCTAGCGACTTGAGTGTTAGCGAGTTGCTCTTTAGCGACTTGCATTGTTGGCGACTTGAGTAGCGAATTACTGCTGAATTTTTGCTAGCGACTTGAGTGTTAGCGAGTTACTACTTAGCGACTTGCTTTTCTGTTAGCGACTTGGAACTCTAGCGACTTAGTGGTGTAGCGAATTAGTTGTTAGCGACTTGGTTCAAGAATTCGTAGCGACTTGGTTGATTTTTCCTGTCAAAACTTCAAACGGCCATAACTTTTGAACCGTAACTCCGTTTTCAGCGTTCTACCCATCAAAACGACCGTGAGAACGAGGAGAATAGACCGCCGAATAAAGTTCATTCGGGTCAATCTTCGAGGTCTAAATCCGCTCCGAACAGAAGTTATTGAGGTTTTTAAGTTCTTAGACCTAAATTTCTCAGGAAAAACGGGCATAAACCAATCCGAATCACAACCAAACAACATCTCTGCTTATCCCACAAACAATCATAAGACCTAACACACAATTGTCTATCATTGTGTCGATCCATTAGTCGTCTTAACACATTCCATTGGTCATTGCTTAACGGTTTAGTCTTGATTTTAGTAAAATCCCGCGAAAGATTCTATTTCTCGGTTTAAATCATAGACTGGTAAAATCCCGTGCATTCTACCACATCATGTCTTACTCTACTGACCCAGTGATTTCAGAAGTGCTTAAATTGTATGATGTTGTGGATAATAATGATAATGGATGCTACACTGAACGATTAAAGATGTTGGAATTAAACAACGAGGATGTGAGATCTTCATGTTCTGAGTACAATGAGAATGAATTGCACCTGCTACAGAATGCCATGCAAATGGAATGCAGCATTGAGCCCTATCAACTACTTCATCTGCACCTCATACAGTTGTTATCCATAGCTGGGGATCGAACATGTAGTGCTCTTTTCCGCCAGGACTTACCTACATTGACAAAAAGCTTGCTGTTGAACTTAGAGCATTTAAAACTGCAACTTACCAATGAAGAAGTTCAAAAAGATGGTTCCAGTGCAGCTCTTCAAGTAATCTACAAACAATTTCAACCATTCATCAGTGGGGAATATTCAGCAGATTACGATCAACACTTGACTGGAATTTCCTTCAAAAAACATACTGGAATGGAAATTCAGGAATTCATTGAGACATTTATCCAACTCATGGATAATGTGAAAAAGTACATTGAGGAAACTGCACAAAAGGATGAAAAAGTGAATGAGTGTCAGGTGCAGTTGAGAGATTGTTGTGATAAGTTGGGTAATGTATCTGTGGAAGAATCGGGTGTTGCTGAATGCAGAATGTTAGAGAAAACAAATAATGATGAGTCGGACAATGCTAAAATAGAATCTTCAGGCTCATGTTCACAAGAGAGAGAGGTGCACCAGTCACAACCCGTGCAAGCTAATGCAAAGGAAAGCTCCATGGAAGCTTCGGATGTACCCAAGATAGAGATGCACCGGCCACAACCTGTGCACGTTAATGCAGAGGAAAGTTGCATGAAAGTTTCTGCAGTACCTAGGTATGCATCTTCTTCTCAAAATGATGATTATGAATTGCATGAGTACACTGCATTTGTGCCTGATGATTCCTTGACCACTGAACTCAATACCTATAAGGATCAAGTTGCTATTTATGAACAGCGTGCTAAGTTTGAGTTGACAACCCGTTAGCAGGAAATGGATGTCCAAATACGTACAATCATTAGAAAAAGTAATTTTAGAGAAGAAGTATTAAAACAAGAGTTAAACTCCTTACAAGAAAAGCTTTCTAAAACTGCTAAGCAAAAACACGAACTTCAAGAAAATGTTAAAATGCTTAAGCAAGAATTCAAGGCTAAGGAATCAAAACTTTTGAATGATTTTTCCAATCTAAAAACTTTGAAAAACAAGCTTGAAAATAAGTTGTACGTACAAGGTAATACCATTCAGACTGCTCACATGATCACTAAGCACAGAGTCTTAAGCGATAAGCACAGTGTTCCCATTATAGATAAACCCAATCCTGAGTATGGTAAGAAAGCAAAAGCAGCTCAAAATGTAATCTATGATGGAAATGAGATTCTTAAACCTAGACAGACACCTAGTTGCATTGAGTGCACTGAGGAAGATAGAAAACTAGATATTGCATCTAGGGAGATAATGGATAAGAAGCTAAATGATCCTAAGTGTAAAAAGAATAACATAACGATCAAACCCCATAATTACACTAAAGAAAATTGGATCTCCTTGAACAAGTTTAAGCCTCAGACTCTATTAACCCCTGAACAAGTGTTCTGGAAAAAGGATATGGAAATGCAAAAAGCTGAAAATCTTGTTGAAAAGAATCCCCCTTGTAGGAAACTGCCTAAATCAACTGTGTATCCTCCTAATACACCAATGCACTTAGTTCCTAGATCTCTTGCCACTAAAAGCAAGACCTTAATCAGTGAATATGTTATCTTTCAACTATTTGTTGATTTTGAGAAAACTTGTAAGAAAAGGATCACACCCACCGGTATAACTGAAGGGGAAAGGGGTTTTGAGCAAACTAAAGAATGCTATTTAACTGAGGTCATGCCTTTCTTTAAACAACTAAAAGATCAATTTGAGAGTCTTAAAAAGGGGACGCATTCTGATATTAAAGAAATGGAAAAGGTATTTGATGCAATGATTGTTGAGGTTAGTGATTATGAGAGAGAATTAAAATATAATGAGATTGAGAGGAAGAACTTGCATACACTGAATGAGAATCTGATTTCTGAATGTATTGCTCAAGATGTGTTTTTCACTGCTACAAATTGTTCCATTGATGCTTCTCAATTTCATGAATTATCTGTTGCTCTGAAAGTCTCCCATGATCGTGTCATTGAGCTTGAAACAACAAATTCAAAATTGCATGAGAAAATAGAACAGGATGATCATGATAACTTGGTCAAACATTATTCTAAATTAGAAGTTGAACATCTTGCTTTGCAATTAAAACATCAACATCTCAAAGAAAATGTTAAAACCTCAAATATCAAGACATCCTCTGATGCTCCTGAGTTTGATGCAGTTTTTGAAATTAGCAAACGTGATGAACAAATTCGAGCTCATTGCCACACGATCAAAAGATTGAAAGCCCAAATTTCACAACTGAAGGGTGAAAAGAAGGATGTGACTGGTTCCCATATGCCTCCACCTTTAGATTCTCAGAATTTCCAACTTCAAAACATAATTGATAACTTGCAAAAGGAAAATGATTGTTTTAAAGCTGAAATTTCAAAGGTTAATGATCAAAACAAAGAGTTATGTGATTCATTTAAAGTTAATCATGATAAACAAATTGAAAAGATAACTTCTTTACTTAACGATATTGAGAATCTGAAGCGTGAGGTGAAAGGAAAGTTGCCAATCCCCAATTGCAAATACTCTGTTCCTAAGGTTTCTGATTGTGATAAATATGCTATCGATATGTTATATATTCCTCCGCCCATTAGGAATAATGAACTTGCACATAAAGCATACCTCTCATACCTTAAGGAAAGTTTGAAGGGTCTCCGTGAGATTGTAGAAGATGAAAGATTAGAAAAACCTTTTGATAGTACTATAGCCTATGCCTGCATGGATGCCAAACGATCTCAGGAACTCTTAGAGTATGTAATTGTCACAAGTCCGAAATCTAACAATAGGCGAGATAGAATAGTTGTGCCTTGTTCTATGCCTAAAGCCAAGCATGTGACCCTTGATATGCCTTGTTCCATGTCGAAATTCAAGCAAGCAACCTTTGATGTGCCTCCTAGAATTTCAGATCCCAGCACTTCTAGACCAGGAATGCAGAAAGTAGTGAAGCCATGTAATGTTCCCATCGTTACTTCTACAGATGTTAAGATTGACACTAAAGTTAGCGGGTCAAAACCTAGAAGCAATGCAAAGAAGGATAGGATTACGCAAACTATAAGTGATCATGATAAGGAAGTAAAAGAACACCATAGGGACAAGAAGTATGATTTGAACAAAAAGAATCGTGTTAGTTCTAGTATTAGCTCTAAGCTTACTGAAATTAATTCGAGGCCTTATGCTGTCTGCAAAACATGTAAAAAATGTTTATCTTCCGGTAATCATGATAAATGTGATGTGTTATTTCTGAGATCTAAGAATCATACCCCAGTTAAGAAAGTTTGGAAAGCGAAACAGATTAAGCAATCTTGGAAACCTACAGGGAATGTGTTTACAAATGTAGGATTTCAGTGGAAGCCCACAGGTCGAATTTTAACGAATGGTAAACCTTACCCCTTAGCTAGATCCACTATGCCTAGAATAGTGCCTGTTAAGGTTTGGAAGCCAACTGGTAGAATAATCCCATTAAGCACAAAATGTCATTTGACTAAGTCTGATGCTTCTACTAGTTCAGCTCCTAGGGATAATGCCATTGCATCTAGGGTTTCTGCTGATTCAAAGACTGTTTGTGCTAACCATAAGGAACCCATCAGCACATGGGGATCCAATGTTTCCAATTCTCTGTCTTCGTCTGTTGTCCAAAGCAGGTCGTACAAATCGTCCCTTGGTATTTGGATTCGGGCGGCTCTAAACATATGACAGGGCTCTTAACAATGACGTCTGCTCACATCAGTTCAGGCCTCGTACTTCATCATTATGGCGTCTGCAGATAACACTTCAGGCCCCGTTCCTCAAAGAAAAGAAAGGTGTACGCTTCAGTGCGCTTTATCTTCTTAAGAAGAGAAATCTTCATGTTTATGACCATTCTCATCGACATTCTTCATCAACATGCTTCATGCTTTTTCCATGCGCTTCAGTCATCAAGTGAACCGGACTACTGATAATTACTCTTATTCCTCTTGCTCAATATAATGAAGATGGCGACATCATGTGCTAATTTTGTGGGGGAGAAGTGTGAATATAATACATTTGGATGATAATCACTTGGTTAATCAAGAATGGCATCTCTGTATGCAATTCTTGAGGGGGAGAAGAAGTGTGAATTTTTTGCATGGTTGACTGATATTTGAGAATATATGGTCAAACGGCTCCTAACCCATGTAAGAACCGAGATTCTTCTTATCGGATCATCTTCACATGTAGTTTCTTCTAAGAGCCGTTGGGTTGACATCTTCACACGGGCTGGTATGATTAAATGACAAAGTGCTTCTAGTTGCTGGGCTGATTTCTTTGATGAACATCTTTCTGTTCTTGTTTGATTGGGAGGGACTTTAATTAAGGGGATTTGCTATTTACAAGTTAACGGGAATGCCTTTGGTGTGAAGAAGATGTTAACTGTCTATTTCCCCATTCGGATAATCTTGAAGAAGGTCGAGTCTACAGTCTAATCCACATTTGAAAGCTACATGATTAGAAGACTAAAGACGAATTGCATTTGATGATCTAAAGACTTCTTCTTAATCCGGGCTGAGAAGAACACTTGAAAATCTTCGTCAGTTTAGGGGAGAGCACTAATTGGGGAAGATTGAAAAGCCAAAATTTAATCCCTAATTAGACTTGCTCAGATTCTTTAGCAATGATTCATTGCTTGATTTTTGATGACACTCCTCCAACGCCTAATGCTTCTATTACTAAGGATAAATGGGATTTATTGTTTGGGATTCATTGTTTCAAGATATGTTTGATGAGTATTTCCAACCGCTAGCGAATGTTGATCATCTAAGAAGTACAACTCAGACTACTCAAGAAACCCAATCTCCAGTTATTCCTCAAGGCGTTGATTATGACTATCATAATATTGCAGTTGCACTCATGAATAATGATCCGCTCTTTGGTATTCCTTTACCAAATCTTCTCGGATTATTGTTCATGAATAATGATCCGCTCTTTGGTATTTCTTTGCCAAATCTTCACGGATTATTATTCCTCTCATTGTGCACGCTATAAATCAACCACATGAACATTAAGGAAATTGACCACCTCATCCGCTCGAAGACATTATTGGTGAATCTTCCATATCAGTCTCTACATGTATACCTTTAGGAAGAATGCATTGATGATTGAGGAATCATTTGCTTCGGTTCATTCAGTGGGTCAATGTACATCCGGTTGTATGTTTATTCACGTGTTGGGCATCTGACACAAGTTGATTACTTCAGATTTAATCATCTATCACTTATTTAAGATTGAAGTTGAATTTCCCTAAGGCGTGTTCTTATTTGATAAACTTGCTCGGGCTTAAGAATTTGAGTTGAAGACTTGGTTTATCTAGTTACCAGCAGTCGGGATGTATTGAAGACCTGGTTAACTATCACTTTAAGGAGTTACTTTGTTTTACTCAGTGTCACACGCATATGACGGTGTGGATAATCGCAAGAGGTGTTAATGTCTCATACTTTGTTTGAGTAGTGAGTACTTAGAGATTTGCTTGAAGCATAGATTCTCGACACCGTTCTTCCATCTTTAAGTGCAAGCTTAAGACACAAATGCGGGGAATTCGACTTCAGTCTCAAGTTTGGTATATCGGGTTTTTTCTTCAACAGTGGTCACTTCAAATTGTCTACATATGGGTTGATAAAGATAGTCAGAGAGAGTTTATGTAGCAGTTGACTCTCACAGGATTCACTTGGGCTATTTGAGTTCTTCTCACAAGATTTCAAGTTTATGGATATATTATGTTTTGCTGATTCTGAGGTATCAAAACTATTTGGGGGAAGTGGTCTCTGGAGACCTTTGGGTTTTGTTACTTCAGTGTTCAGTTGGAAGAAATGTGAGAAGAATATTTGGAACGTGAGATGATACTGCCTATCGACATCTTATATACGGTTTATGATAAAGTGCTTCCGATTATATGCACAACATGTTCACTTGATCGAGCTAATTCAGTTATTTCAGAGTTGACATCCACAGAGATGATTAGTGACTCAACATGTTACGTGGATGTCATCGTCTCTACTCTTGTTAGAGTAAGGTGTACATCGGGGATGCACAACAGGTTCATGTGATCGGTCGTAATCAGTTAATCCGGATTTGATAACCACTGAGACGATCAATGTTTCAACTTGTTACTTTGGTGTTCTCGTGTTCTTCAAGGTGCTGAGCTTCAATCAATGAGACCGCTTTGTATTCAACTCTAATTCTTAGGGAAATGGTCTTTATTCGATGTTTGTCAGTTTGGGGGGAAGCTACCAAAGATTCAAATTGAGAAGGCTCATGTTCAGACGATTTTCTTAGAAGCCTCGGATGCTTTGGTGGCGAAAGTTTAAGAGATGTTGATTCCTTTCTTCTACAACGTGCTGAACGATATCTTTATCTCGGTACTCATTTCATCATTCTCTTAAACTAATTTATCTCTTGTATATATCTATTCGAAAAACAAAATACAAAATTATAAAACCTTCAAAAAAAAAAAAAAAAAATCAAATAGAAAAATATAAAACTTTCAAAATCCATAAAAATTTGAAAAATTCGAAAAATCTTCAAAAAATATTGTCATTTTGTCATGTTTCTCTCGATTCGATAATATCTACGGTCTTGATGTTGTCATTCAAAGAATGACACGGGACTTTAGATGTTGTTCGAATTTTTATATAAAAAAAAAAAAAAAAAAAAAAATTCAAAAAATCAAAAAATATTTTTGGGAGAAAGAGAAACAATGGTTTATTGTCATC
Source organism: Chrysanthemum seticuspe (assembly GCA_019973895.1). NCBI lineage: Eukaryota > Viridiplantae > Streptophyta > Magnoliopsida > Asterales > Asteraceae > Chrysanthemum > Chrysanthemum seticuspe. The sequence goes on along the minus strand of BPTQ01000007.1, from coordinate 341,259,091 downwards.
TTCAGGCAATAACCCGGTTTTAAAGAAAGAACAGAGCCATGTCTTACCAAGTTTTCAAATCTTATGCTCTGATTCTATAAACTCCTGTCTGCTGAAAACTAAATGCTTTGAAAAATAACTCAATCTCTATTTTTGATAATCATCAGGACTTATTTGTCAAAATCTCTATCTCTCAATCAACAACCTACGTCATTGATTGAGGGGGAGAATGATTTCAATTAAATTAAAAAGTTATTTGGCATTAAATTGTTTTCAAAAGATATACATGCATGTTTTATAAATGGAGTTTAAAGTCTTAAAAATCCGATCCTTATCAGTTCAAACGCTTTCACAATCATGTCACAATTCTCCTTAAAAGCTTTCAAAATCAATTTAAATATATACGAGATCACAAATCTCAAATGATTTGATAATTGTGATCGGGGGAGAATGTGTGATTTAAATTAGATTTAAACTGATAACTAGGTAAATGGTTATAAACGGATGTACATGCTATCCTGCCCACATGTGACAAACGATTTCAAATTTTCAATGCACATGTTGAGGGGGAGCATCTATCTTAAACCTTTGATTTTAAACATGATCATTCATCCTAATGTGCAGGTTCCCTCTAGTATGTGCAAAACTCTCTTCAAACCTCGAGGCACATATTGAGGGGGAGCAAATTTATGGAAACCTCATCCTTCCCGGAAATGTTATATCTACTTGATGTTGTTGAGGGAAGTGATGTTGATATCTTTTAGAAAATGGTAATCAAAGAAGTTAATTCTTTCTCTTGCCTCCGTGTGCAAAACATTTCTCAAATACTTGATGCACATGTTGAGGGGGAGTTCTCGTTCTAAAAATATCAAAAACAATTCAGGTACAAAATGCTTTGATAATATATCACAAGTATCTGAATTGATTTTCAAATGGTTTTCAATTGGATCCAATGGCAGATGAACAATACCAAATTGACCGACCAACTTTACTTTATGTACGGTGATATAAGGATGATAAGGTTAGGTATTGGTTCCCATGATCCGCCAGAACCGGAGGGATCTACCCAGGGACAATCCACTAGTTAGTGTAGAAGTCCTTAGGTATGATGATAAAAGGAGAAAAATGAGATATGGGAAGAGTGCGGACTAAGACTGAGCTAGTACTGGAATAAACCCAACAAGGTTCTAGCTATGAAGTCTCGGTAAGCACTGAAGGGGTTGAAGAATTAAAAAGAATTGAATGAGAAAAGGGTGAAAACAAATAGCCCTCCATTAATTCAACCTTAGGGCAGAAACCGGGTTCACTTCATATGCTACTGATGGTAACATCGGTATTGAAGACAAGACGTCATGGACCCAGTGACGCACTGCACTTCAACTTTCCAAACCACTCAAGTTCCTCTTAAAAGGGCTTGTTTCATTCTCACGGGGAACCGACATTATCTATCGACTTTCTCTTAGAGATGGTTGATATTGAAGAAGGAGACCCTCTCCCTAGTCTCCGTTATAGGATCCAAATATGCACAAATTGAGTCTAGAGCCACGAGATCATCAATAAATCTCATTAGGACACTTTCAATGAAGACTCTCTGTTTCACACAATGTGGAAAGAGAGATTATATCTTGAGTCCTACGCATTATCCTTGTGGTATTGCCAGAACATCTGAGTGATGTGTTTACATATTCACAATGAAGATGGAAAGCCTTCTGGAGCCAACATCAAACAAGCTCCTGGTAGGTGGCATGTGAGATCTATTATATAGATCAACCATGTGACAACTGAACAGAAACAATGGGGCGATTCAATCTCTTGAATCAATCCTGGTTCAGGTTAGGGATTGACGGATACCTTTGAAAAACCGGTCTTTGTGCTTAAAAACTCTTTTCTTTAGCACATCGACTGTGTACTCATTTTTCAAACCAAAAGGTATTTTTATGATTGATAATTGATTTTCAATAAAACCTTCGTTGTATTGCAAAAACAATTTATATTGAGCAATACACGATTGTTTTTCAAATCTCTCTTCATCAATCAGTGGACTTAAAATTCGCTGGTTCACTCACTCCGTGTTGTCTTCTTTGAGATGTTCCGGTTTGAGAACAGCTAGAACAGCTGCGAAACCCTGTCAAGGAGATTCTTTGGAATCCTACCTGATCACAGGCAGTACTTGTACTGATCAACGGGGAACCGTGGGCCGTGTACCTCAATTCATCGAAAGTGATCAAAGACACTTTCGTGCGATTTGTTGCTAACTGTTGTATGCAGGTACGCCCGACGTTTGCAGCTGATCAGAATGAAGCGGTCAATCCATAGCCGCATGCTCACTTAACACATTCATCTCAAAAGAAATCATGATTAGTGCATCAATGACTCTGATATTTTCACACCAGGCTTCTGCTACGCTGCTGCCAATATCATGATTCAACAAATGCTTCCGCTACTCTGATGAGAAGATATCATGATCCAGGATGTGAGCATGTCGGTCCCAAAGTCACAACACCACAATGGAGGTCTCAGAGATTTTTGATAGCCGATGATCTCCAAAGATGGCTCAAACTCATCATCACGTGGATCAGTAAAAGACCTCCACTTGAAGTAACCAAACATGCATTGTGAAGTATCAATGACTACGAGCTTAAGAGCAAAGGACTACATCAAGAATGCAAGATCAATTGTTAAATGTTATATCTATTTGTATTCAATGTAATTTTGGTACATAATTGAGGTGACCTCCCTTAGGGGGAGATTGTTAGGAATTAGAAATTCCCGGTATTAAAGAGTCGGTCACCTCAAGTATATGTAATCGTTAGAAAGCTCGTAGTCGTAGTTCTTTTAAGTTAAGTAGTATTTTAGTTAAGTAACACCGTGGAGGACGGACGGGTCTTTACCCACTGTATGCCTGATCCACAGCCCAAAGTGTGGCGAGTTATGTAAGACTATAAATACTCTCTACCTTCCAAGGTAGAGAGTTGGAGCTCATAATAATATCTTTCACTTTCTCTCACTAAGTTCCCTAAACCTCTAACTTTCTCTCTCTAGAATTCCATCTTATACGCCACCTTGTGTTATGGTTTGATGTGTATGTGAAAAGTTATATCTTACAATAAACGTGAGTAGGATGCTCTTGATTCACAAATCCTTCAGGTTGGCTGACGTAGACGACTTCTTTAAGATCTCCGTTCAGAAATGCTGTCTTTACATCCATCTAATAGACTATCATGTTCTTACTAGCAGCATTAGCCAAAAAGATTCTGATTGCCTCGATTCGAGCAACTGGAGCAAAAGATTCTTCAAAGTCAATACCCTCCTCTTGACGGTATCCTTTAGCAACTAATCGAGCCTTGTTCTTCAACACATCACCATGCTCATCAAGTTTCACTTTGAAGATCCATTTAAGAGCAATAATCATAGCACAGTCTGGAGCAGGTACTAACTCCCATACATCAAGTCGATCAAACTCATGAATTTCATCTTGCATGGCATTGAACCAGCTATCTTCATTCATGGCGGTTTTAACATCTTTTGGTTCGATCTTAGATAGTACGGAGTTGAAGAAGCACCATAAGGCATCGGTTGCAAGTTGTTTCCGTGTTGATACAGGACGAGAGGGATTTCCAATGATGTTGTCTAGTGGATGATCGTGAGTCCATTTTCTAAGGTGTTCGTGTGGCAGTAGTTGAGGGACTGAAGTAGCAGAGTCGATGTCTCCTGAAGAATATGGTTCTGATGAAGATTCAGGAGCAAATATGTTTTCAAATGGAGCATCTTCAGTAGTAGCAAAGGGATTAACTTCATCATTGATGCCAGAAACATTTCCATGATGTACATTCGAAGAATGATGATTTGTTGATGAGACTGAAGGATCAGCAGCAGGCGCTTCTTGACTTAAAGATATTGAGACTGAGGGATTGACTTCATTCACAGGAATATGAGCAGCCTCTGTAGTAGGAATCGACACCTCATTAGTACTTGGATCATAAAGTTCATCAAACATAGGATCAAACAATTTCTTTAAATCATCTTCAGATGGAGGTACATATGGAGTTTCTTGAGAAGAGTTTGGAACAAGAGATGAACCAATGGGACTGTTTTGAAGTGCGGGTCCTGAACTGGATTGTCCAGGAGCCATTTGACCGGTCAGCTCATCAAACGTAACGTGAATTGTTTCCATGATATTTCGGGTTCTTTTGTTGTAGATTCGGTATCCCTTTTTGTTTGGTGCATACCCTACAAATACTCCAATGTCTGCTTTAGCTCTAAGTTTGCCTAAGTCTTGTCCCTCATTAGTTGGATAACACAATGCACCAAACACACGAAGGAAAGAGAGATTAGGTTTTCTGTTGTGGACAAGTTCATATGGAGTTTTTCCATGAACAGTGTGAATCAGGGAACGATTTTGTGTGTAGCATGCAGTGGCAATAGCTTCAGCCCAGAGAAACATTGGAACCTTTGAGTAAATCAGCATTGTTCTAGCGGCTTCTACAAGAGTTCGATTTCGTCTTTCAACTACACCGTTCTGTTGAGGAGTTCGTGGAACACTTCTTTGATGGCTGATTCCAACGCTTTCATAAAATTCACTGAGTTGTTTGTTGACAAACTCAGTTCCATTGTCTGTTCTTATTATTCTGACTGTTTTGTTAAGCCGAACCTGCAGTTGTTTGATGAGTTTGATGATGATATCAGGAGTTTCATCCTTTGTCCTTAAGAACTTGACCCAGGTGAATCTAGAGTAATCATCAACCACAACTAACACATATTTCATCCCAAATATATTCTGCACCCTCATTGGTCCACATAAATCCATGTGAATCATATGAAGAACTTCTGTGACAGAGTTAGTAGGTTTGGGTTTATGGGCATACTTCTTGCTTTTTCCCAATTGACATGCTGAACAAAGATGATCTTTTTCGGACTTGAGTCTAGGTAAACCTACAACTAAGTCCTTTATGGAGAGATCATTGATGGTACCGAAGTTCAAGTGATTGAGACGACGATGCCATAACCATGACTTTGTTTTAGAGGCCTTTGACAGTAAGCAAATTGGAGAAGACTTCATCATATCTTCGATAGAGATGGTGTATAGATTTGAACCACGTGAACCTCTTAAAAGTTCCTTACCATCAAGTTCTCTAACGAAGCAGGTATGTTTTCTGAAGGCTACTTCTAGATCAGAATCGCAGAATTGACCAACAGAGAACAAGTTGTGACCAAGACCTTCTACATAGTAAACCCTGGAGATAACACTTTTGCCAACAACATAGTCTCCATAACCCATAATAGCACCGAAATGATCATTCCCGAATCTAACTGTCCCGATGAATTTGCTCACGAAGTTCATGAGCCGTGACCGGTCGCCAGTCATATGCTTGGAACAGCCTGAGTCCAGGTACCACAGAACGATTTGAACGATCTGCAGTTGAACACAGACAAGAATGGATAACTGGATAATTGGGATCCCCATGCAAGAATGGGTTCCATTTGGTTAGTAACAATGGTTGGAACACCCACATCAGAAAAAGAAGCATTCATATCAAAAATTAAGGCACTGGAATCATTGTGAATAGATGCAGTACTAGTGTCTGTATTAGCCCTGTTCACAGTGTGCTCACTTCTTAAGGGAATAGTTCTACCAGTAGGCATCCATTTTCTAGTCGGCATTGTCTGATTATTCTTATGACCAATAGGTATCCAATAATAGCCTATCTTACTAAATGTTCTTCCTGTGGGTTTCCACTGTTTTCTAACTTTCTTTCGTTTTTGCCTTTTTAGCATGAATTTTAGCATTAACAACATTAACTGGACAATTAACATCATTAGGCAAAACATTAACACCACATTCATGATTAGAAATAGAATTCAAGCAGACATCAATACAAGGTTTGCAAATAGTATCAGAATTCGAATTAATTACAGTACGCCTATGGCTAATACTAGAATCAACACGATTCGTTTTATTCGATTCAAGCTTAAAGTTCCTAGATTGTTCTTCTACTCTTTTCCAGTGCACATTCTTAGCTTGTGAGGTCCTATCATTCCTTGTATTGTCTTGAGACTTTGACCTGCTCCCTTTAATGTCACTGATTACTCCTGTAGAGGGAATGGGAACATTAGTTGGTTTTACTATTCTTTGCATCACCTGTTTAGATGTGCTGGGATCTGAACTACATGCAGGCACACTAAGGTTCACTTTCTTAAAACTAGAAGTGCTGGGATTTGTACTCCTAGAAGGCACACTTGAGTTCTCTTTCATAGCATTGACAGATCTGGAATCTGAACTACTTAAAGGCACACTAAGGTTCACATTCAAGACATTGGGCATCGAATGAATATCATACTTGGCATTAGGCATCGAACATGGAATCAAAGGATTAACTCTCTCACCTAAGGACTTTGGGCATATTGTGATCAAGCATTCTAGGATTTCTTGAGATCGTTTGGCATATAAGCATGCATGTCCAATTGCATTATCATGAGGTTTCTCTAACTTATCCTCTTCAACAATCTCACGCAGACATTCTAGGCAATCCTTAAGGGATGAGAAGTATGTTTGAACAGCAAGTTTGTTGTTCCTGAGATGAGGAGGGACATATTTCACAGACAAAGCATATTTATTACAAGAGTGAACCTTTGATACACCATTCTCCTCATTGGTCATTGGCATTTTCCCTTTTACCTGACTCTTCAGATTCTCAATATCCTTTTGCAATGAAGCTATTTGTTCGTTATTTTTGTTACGAGTGACCTTTATTGATTCAAATAACTCATTGAAATGACGTTTAATCTTTTCATTTTCTTCTAGAAAACTTTCGTTTTCCTTTTGTAATGCATTTACTAGGTTTTGAAGATGAAACGTTTGAGAATTCTGAGAATCTAAAGGAGGAGGCATTTGGGAGCCTGTCATATTGTTCGTTTGACCCTTTAATTGAGAGATTTGGGCTTTCAACCTTCTGATCATGTTGCAATGAGCTTGAATCTGTTCATCACGTTTGTTAATTTGAAAAACTGCATCAAACTCTGGAGCATCTGAGGATGTCTTGATATTTGAAGTTTTGACATTTTCTTAAAGATGTTGATATTTTAGTTGTAAATTAAAATGCTCAACTTCTAGTTTAGAAAAATGTTTAACCAAATTGTCGTGATCATCCATTTCAATTTTCTCGTTTAGTTCAGAATTAGTTTTTTCAAGCTCAATGACACGATCATGGGAGACTTTCAGGGCAACCGATAATTCATGAAATTTGGAAGCATTAATGGAACAATTTGTAGCAGTGAAAAACACATCTTGAGCAATACATTCAGAAATCAGGTTCTCATTTAGTGTATGCAAGTTCTTCCTCTCAATCTCATTATATTTTAGTGCTCGCTCATAGTCATTAACTTCAACTATCATTGCATCAAATTCCTTTTCCATTCCCTTAATATCAGTTTCTATCCCTTTTTAAGACTCTCAAAGTGATCTTTTAGAAGTTTAAAGAAAGGCATGACCTCAGTTAAATAACATTTTTTCATTTGCTCAAAACCCCTTTCTCCTTCAGTTATACCAGTGGGTGTGATCCTTTTCTTGCAAGTTTTTTCAAAATCAACAAATAGTTGAAATATAACATATTGGCTAATTAAGGTCTTGCTTTTAGTGGCAATTGTTCTAGGAACAAGATGCATTGGTGTATTAGGAGGATACACAGTCGCTCTAGGCATTTTCCAAAGGGGAGGGTTTGTTACAACAATATTTTCAGCTTTCTGCTTATCTAAATCCATTTTCCAGAAAACTTATTCGGGAGTCAACAATGTCTGAGGCTTAAACATGTTCAAGGAAATCCAGTTTTCCTTCTTGTAATCATGGGGTGTGATCTTTATTTTCTTCTATTTACATTTAGGATCATCTAATTTCTTGTTCATCTTTTCCCTAGTGACTTCATCTGATTTCTTATCTTCCTCAGTGCACTCAACGCAACTAGGTTTCTGTCTAGGTTTAAGGATTTCATTGCCATCATAAAGAACCTTATGAGCATTTCTAGCCCTTTTAATGACCTCTGGATTTGGTTCCTCAACAAGGGGAATGCTATGCTTATCGCTTAAGACTCTATGCTTAGTGATCATGTGAGCAGTCTGAATGGTGTTCCCTTGTATGTACAACTTGTTTTCAAGTTTGTTTTTCAAAGTTTTCAGATTAGAAAAATATTTCAAGAGTTTTGATTCCTTTGCATTAAATTCTTGCTTAAGCATTTTCACATTTTCTTGAAGTTCTTGTTTTTGCTTAGCAGTTTTAGAAAGCTTTTCTTGCAAGGAATTTAACTCTTGTTTTAATACTTCTTCTCGAAAATTACTTTTTCTAATGATTGTACGCACTTGGACATCCATTTCCTGCTCACGAGAGGTCAACTCAAATTTTGCACGTTGTTCATAGATAGCAACACGTTCTTTATAGGCATTTAGTTCAGAAATTACAGAATCATCAGGGGCACATGCAGTGAATTCATCAAAAACATGGTCATTGTTGACTGCAGAAGATGCATCACTTGGTACAACTTTACTTTCACTTTGTTTCACATATTGATCATATGGGACAATATTGATATTACCCATATTTTCAACATTTGATTCAATAGTTTCAGTTGATTGTACTTTGTCATGCATCTGTTGCACATCAGCATCATCGTATAGTTTTAATACCTCTGAGATGAGTCTGTCTTTGGATGAGCCAGCTTGTGGTGAAGAAGAGACCTTGGGAGAAACCATTGGAGAAATGCTAGCCATAAAAATTGTGTGTGCAGTAGGTCCATCATCCACATCAGAGTCGTATGCATCACAATCAGCGACTTGAAAGGCATTCTGATGATTGTGACCTATCTCCTGAATAGGCTGCTCATCCACATCTGCATCATAGGTCTTGGCATTGCCCTCAGCTAGAAACAACAATTCCTCTTCATCCAAAGCAGCACCATTATCCTGAGCTTGTACAAGCAACATCTTATCTCTGAAGTAATCAGCATTCTGTGGACGCTTTGGAGATGTGCAGTTCCTTGCAATGTTTCCCTCACCACCACAGTTATAACATTTGATCGGCTTAGCTTGACCTTGATTACCATTCCTTCCTCGATTCTGATTACCAACATAACCTCTACCAGCTCCACCTCTTCCCTGATCATACTGTCTTTCCTGAACTGGTTGCACCACGATCCTCCCATCTTTAACAGTAGCTTGATTGTGTGGGTTAGATGCTGCTCTGAGGTTGTTGTTGGTTTGTGGGAGAGAATTCATGTTTTAACTAATCAGAAGAGCTAGTTGATTAATGAAGTTACCCATGTGTGCATTAGCATCAGCTTGTTTGAACATAGGATCAGGAATGAGTTTGTGATTACCATTTCCCATGGGTATGACTTGTGAGGCTTTGGTTGTGATTCCGATGTTTGAGTAGAAGGCAGTTGAGTCATTAGACGAGCTTGTCTCTCCCTGGTTGGTTTTGAACTGATTAAGAATCATTTTTTCAAACATAGCATGTCTCTCATTCTGAAGGAGGAAGGCATAGAGTTGCTCATAGTTTGTATTCTTCAATCCTTTAGTGAGCTTCACAGAGGTGACAAACTTGTGCCATTCGGGATTCATGTTGTTCACAAATTTTGAGTTCAGCTGAATGTTAGGCATAGTCATTCTGATGTTCCTCATATCATTCACCAACTTATGAAATCTCACATAGTACTCATAGACACTCTCATCTGGTTTCATCTTGAAGTGTTCAAATTCATCATAGAGTTGTGATTCTCTGTCTTCCATAGTTAGTTCAGAACCTGAGAGAAGCATCTTGACATTATCCCATACTGCCTTTGCTTCGGTGTTGTGATTGATCAGCTTGTAGATGTATTTAGGAAGACCTTGAAGAACAATGTTAGAAGCCCTGATATCAGCATCGAATCTCTTTTTCTCCTTATCATCAAGCTCATCATACATCTTTGGTCTGTCCATTCCGTAAATCAGAGTTCCATCTTCAGCAGTATCAAATACATCTCTAGTCGTCTCAACTCGATACGGTCCTTCATCAATGGATTTGAGAATGTTGACACCATTTTCCTTTCCAAGACAGTACAATCTGATTCGTTGAGCCCAAGAATCGTAGTCAGTTCTGTCAAGCATGGGTGGACGAGTATCTGAACCAGCTGCTTGAACATCCTCGGCAACAGTGGAGATGATAGTAGGAACGTTGGTAGACATGTTAACAGATTGTACGGGATTTTATAACTCTATGATTAAACCGGGAAATAGATTCTTTCACGGGATTTTACTAAATCAAGAGAAAACCGTAAAAAATCACCCAAGTCGCTAGAAGATAATGCACCAAGTCGCTAACACCTAATTCGCTATACCACCAAGTCGCTAAAGTCCCAAGTCGCTAAACAAGGGCAAGTCGCTAAATAGTAACTCGCTAAGCCTCAAGTCGCTAGCAAAATTTTGGCAGCAATTCGCTAATCAAGTCGCTAAAGATTCAAGTCGCTAAATAGCAACTCGCTACTGACCAAGTCGCTAACACCAAGTCGCTACCCGTAGTGGAGAGTCCACTACTTGTACTGTAAGTCGCTAGGCCTAAGTCGCTAGCTCCAAAAACTGCAACTCGCTACAAAATTGTAAAGCAAGTCGCTACTAAGAAACAAATCCGTAGGTCAAGTCGCTAGCAAGAAAAACAACACAAACATCACTTTTCAATCCAAAAACAACCCAACCAAGATGATTCAAGCTTACCAAATGAAAACCTAAACACTTGTGATGATTCTAAACGTAAAAGTACTAACAAAATCCAAGCTTTAACACAAGAAATCAACCAAATGATGCACAAACCACTAAACTTTTTCAAACTCAAAAACCACCTAAAAACCACTAGAAATCCAAAGATGTGCAAGATATGATCTAACCATGGCTCTTGATACCAATTGTAAGATATTAGTTTTCACTTACACATCAAACCATAACATCAAGTTGGCGTATAAGTGGAATTCTAGAGAGAGAAAGTTAGAGGTTTAGGGAACTTAGTGAGAGAAAGTGAAAGATATTATTATGAGCTCCAACTCTCTACCTTGGAAGGTAGAGAGTATTTATAGTCTTACAATAAAACGCCACACAACGGGCTGTGGATCAGGCATACAGTGGGTAAAGACCCGTCCGTCCTCCACGGTGTTACTTAACTAAATACTACTTAACTTAGAATAACTACGACTACGAGCTTTCTAACGATTACATATACTTGAGGTGACCGACTCTTTAATACCTGGAATTTCTAATTCCTAACATCTAATTTTTGGGGGTTTTTGATCCTAGTGGTTATTGGTTTAATTAGACCCTATTTTAGTGTTATTGGGGTTTAATTACTTCATCGGGAGTGGTTGATTTGTTGTTTTTTGTTCTGTTCATCATAATTAGGGGTTTCTATATCAATCTCTAATTCAGGTTGTGTTGTCTTTAACTGTTTCTTGAGTATTTTACATAGTTTGTTTTTGTGAAGAGATCTTGTATTGCTTCTTAAGTGTTTTCTTGTTGTGATCAGGTTGTTATCCGTTGCGTTTATTGGTTATTGAGATCTGCTAGATCTGATTGGGTTCTTGCTGGTTTCTTGGAAGCTTGCAGGCTCTGTAACACCTCTCTCTCCTTTCTTTAGGTTTTTTTTAGGATTGTTTTTAGGATTGATTGGAGGTTGAGTAGTTCAAGGGATTGTTAGTGTATTGATTGGTTTTGATTGGTGGTTTATGTGTGATTGAGAAGATATAAGGAGGTTGTGTTATGCTGCTTATATATCTGCTTGTTTGTTTTTATTTGTTTTTCTTGTGCTGTGTTTGGTTGGTTTGTTTTGAGTTATTTGTGGTTCTTGGTATTATGTCAATATGGTTGATGGTCCAGAAAATAATAAGGGTAAGGGCTCAGAAGGTGGTAGTAGTGAGTTAAAACTTGATGTCTCTGATCCTTTGTATTTGCATCCTCAATACATTGGTTCTCAGTTGATATCCTTCAAACTTGAAGGGACTGAGAATTACAAAGTCTGGTCAGCTGCAGTGCAGTTAGCCTTGCATGCTAGAAATAAACTTGGGTTTATTAATGGAAAATGTGTTAGAGATCCTGCTGATGCTCTATATCAGGCTCAGTGGGATAGGTGTAATTCAGTTGTATTGTCCTGGATTTTAGGTTGTATCTTACAAGACATGTATAAGGGTCAAATATTTTCTAAAAATGCAAAAAGTGTGTGGGATGAGTTAGAAGAAACTTATAATAAGGAAGATGAATCAGTGATCTATAATTTGCATCATAAAATACATACTCTTAACACAATCTGGAATGTCTTTATCTGAATATTATCATGAACTAAATGCTCTATGGAGGCAGTTTGACTGGTTAATCTTCCTACAGGTACTTGTGATAGTGCTCCAAAAATGAAAAAGCATACAGATCTGCTAAGGCTGATGCAATTTCTTATGGGGCTAGATGATGTGTTTAGTTCTGTTAGGAGCTTAATTCTTACTACTGAACCTTTACCTGATGTTAAGTCTGCTTTTGCTACCCTGTCGAGAGATGAATCTCACAGGAATAGTCATGTGTCTGCTAAGAATGTTAAACCTGGACCTGTTGCCTTTGCAGCTAGACCAGGTGGTAGTAATAATAATTGGAATTCTAGAAATAATAATAACAACAACAAAAGGTTTGGCAGGGTGTCAAACTTAGTGTGCAAACATTGTAATATGACTGGTCAAACTATTGATCGTTGTTTTGAGTTGGTGAGATATCCATCTGGTTCTGTTAGAAAAGGAAATATGAATCAAAACAATGATAACAATGTGTGTAGTACAGACAACATATCTGATCACAGTAAGAGTACAACTCACACTCTTACTAGTGATCAATATCAAAGATTAATGGCTTTGTTAAGTGGTACAGGTGATGCTAGCAAGGCTCATGCTAGTGCTGCAGGTACTATTGTGTTTTCTAATTGTGTTATTAGTTTCTTTAGTTGTAGATTTTTAACTTAATTCAGATATAATTACATATAGTACTTATATTGGCTGGATTATAGATACTGGAGCCAGTCAACATATTACTTTTAGTGCAACTCTACTTTATGATATTAAAGATGTGTTGGTGGTTCCAGGATATCATGTTAGCTTGTTGTCTGTTCATAACTTGTCTAATGATAATAAAGTTGTTGTTAGTTTTAATGATCAAACTTGTAAAATTCAGGATTCAACTCAAAGGTTCTTGATGGAGACTGGTAATGAAAGAGGAGGTCTATATTTCTTTGATGAAGGTAAAAAAAATTAATAATAGTAATATAAAAACTTGTTTTATGTCAGATTGTATCTGGCATAATAGACTTGGTCATCCATTAGATCAAGTCTTAAATGTCTTAAAACATAAAATCAATGATCTTAAATATACTAGTTCAGGACCTTGTGAAGTATGTTATAAAGCTAAGCAGACTAGAGAACCATTTCCATTAAGTGAGCATAAGACTAAGCATTTGGGTGATCTGGTTCACTTAGATGCTTGGGGTCCATATAGGATAACTAGTAGGGAAGGGTATAGATTTTTCCTTACTATTGTGGATGACTATACCAGATCTGTTTGGGTGTGCTTAGTGAAAAATAAAAGTGATGTTTTTGAAAATATTGTTGGTTTTCATAATATATTAAATACTCATTTTGAAAAAACAATTAAAGTCTTTAGAAGTGATAATAGTACAGAGTTTGTAAACAAACAATTTGAAAACTTCTGTTTTGATAATGGTATTTTACATCAAACTACATGTGTGTACACACCCCAACAAAATGGTGTTGTAGATAGGAAACATAGGCATTTATTAAATACTGCTAGAGCCCTCATGTTTCAGGGGGGGATTACCTTTGAACATGTGGCCTGAATCTGTGCTAACTGCTACCTATCTAATTAACAGATTGCCTACTGCTGCGTTGTCTGGAAAAAGTCCTTTTGAATTAGTCTATAATAATGAACCTAGTCTCCTAAATTTAAGATGCTTTGGCTGTTTGTGTTTTTACAATGTGTTAAATGATTCAGATAAATTTAGTAGTAGATCTGATAAATGTGTTTTTGTTGGTTATGCTTTTGACAAAAAAGGATATAAGTTGTTTAATCTAGAACAAAAGAAATATATTTTTTCTAGAGATGTCAGGTTCTATGAAACTGTCTTTCCTTTCAAAAATAGTTCTTTCACTATAGAATTTGTATTTGAAGAAAGTGATTTACCTAATTTAAATTTCTTTGATCAAATAGATAACAACCGCCATAGTAGTCTTAAATCTGATGATCCCAATGATGATAAGGGAGATAGTACATAAAATAGTAAGCAATCTGTACCAGATGTTAATATCTTACCAAGTGTCAGCACTGTAGATGATTCTACTAGTGATATAGACAAAATGCAGCATGTTACAGCAGGTGATGCTGATACAGATACTACAAATGTCACTAGTGGTAAATCTAGTAGGAATGATACTTGGTCAAAGAAGTATGCAACAGAAACTAGTGTTTCTGAGGGTATACAAGGTATTAACCTTAGTAATGATGAGTATGAATCTGAGGGTGAAGACTTAAGTGTGTTTGGTCAAATGTTTGAATCGCCAGAGCCAGCAGTAGGCCAAACTGTTAAAAGAACTAGTAGAATGACTACTATGCCATCTAAATATAAGGATTATGTGTTAAATAAAATTGTTAAGTATAATATTAACAAAGTTGTTGATTATTCTAATCTGAGTATGGATAATTATGTGTTCACTACTAGTCTGAACAAAATTCATGAGCCTTCTACCTATGAAGAAGCTATTAAAGATAGCAGATGGGTAGAAGTCATGAACCAAGAAATTGAAGCTTTAAATATAAATGGTACTTGGAAAATTACTGAATTACCAGATGGCAGAAAAGTCATTGGTTATAAATGGGTTTTCAAGGTTAAGTATAAAGCCAATGGTGAGGTAGAGAGATTCAAACTATTTCAATACTTTCCAAATGCATGGCTTAATTTCAATACTTTCCAAATATGCTAAAAGCTTGAGTATTTTTTAACAATTCAACATTGACCATTTTTACTTTACTAGGCGAGTACCTGCGTCTTGCGGCAGCGGTTCTTAGCGGTAGACCATTAACGATATGCAATATTATGGCAAGTAATTCGTTTAACTTTCAAAATAAAATGTGAAAAAATCAAAATGTAATTGCAAACGGTTGTAACTTCTGATAACTCAACTTTAACAAAAAATATTAACATAGTTTGACATTCACAAATGGTATGAAAGTATATGGTATGACAGTTTTTTTTTCAAACAATAAATATTTTTCAAAGTTACCATGCAAAATAATAAAAATCAAGTTTGACTTTCTAAAATTATTCAAACCACATTTTTCACTTTTCACATTCCACTTTTCCAATTCTTGACTTATTGAGCATTTTTGTATTTTATGTAGTATATAGATAGATATAGATATGTAGTATATAGATAAGTTATACAGTAATCGATCTAAGGCTCAAAACAACTCAAACCAAAACAATTTCATGACAGAATCCCAAAAAAGAACCTGTATTTGCTCCAAAACTGTAACTGATTAACACCAAACTGTCTAGTAAAACTGCACATCTAATCAAAGTTACGACAATTAATAGGATCACTTGTAACTAACCATTTCACACCTCCAGAGTTGAATTAGCTTGATAAAAGATCCTATTATCGTTATGCACCACACATCAAAAGATACCCATACTGGAAAAACAATACAAACATCAGGCTAAGGTGAACAAAAGTGCCTCACCCGTGCAATCTATGATAAATTCAGACATAACGGATTCTGTGCGAGCAATAGCTCCTAATACATATAATATCTAGCTTATTTTAGAGACAAGAAAATGGAACTTAAAAACCAACGTCCAGAAGTCCTCAATAAGAATGTTCTGAATACAGGCATGTATTCATGGAACTGGTTTCACTAGAATATAAAAACTGTGATGTACCAAGACACTTAATTAGCAGATCGGCTTGATTCATTCACTTCTTGCGTATTTTGACATCTAGAGTCCAGTTAACCTTGCCCTCTGGTAAAGGAAGAGACTTGGGCAGTCGAAGTGGGACTGCAAACTCCCCTAAAGCTGACAACGGATTTGTTAATTGCAGGTTTTCAGGCTCGATACGCACACCAAGCTGTCTTGCCACCTGGCACATCAGTAAAAAATCAGTATCAATGCTCTTTAGCCTTTAAGCACATCAAGAGATGACCAAGGTCTCATTCTTTATAACTTGTATTCTCATAGGTGAGCAGAGGTGAAAATTTTGACCTGTTTACTTATAAGTGCTGCAAGTTGGAATTTTGACCCATGTACTTATAAGTGTTGCAAGTTGGGTTATGTTTTATCTCTACCAGGTCAATTGATATCATAAAAAAACTGCTAAAAAAAATAGGCCGAACAGGACTACAGTACTCCATAATGTATTTTAAAAGCATACAAAAAGTACATTTATGTACACAACGCATTAGTTATTTACACGTCGTCCAAATAATAGGTAAAAAACAGTTTCAAGTCAACCTGGCCCGACCCTGTTCGAGCAATACCAAAATGCCCAGACCACCCAACCTAGTACCTCTAATATTCATGGTCCACTTAGAACTTGAAAATGTGAACAAGCATTGTTAGATTCAAATGCTAAGGGTGGTGGCATTAATGCCATCCATACCTCACCACCCACCAATAATATCATTCCACCTAATCTCATACCTCACCATACTTTTCTAGTGGCAACCATGATTCCATACCTCACTTAATTTAATTAATTAGCAACGGTCCAATTTTTGAAACACAAACACACGCTCCTTCCATACCATTTCGGCATAGATTGCCGAAAGCCTTCCATACCGATTGATACCTCAATGGTGGCAACGGTGTTGCCCATCGGTTTGGCTTCATACCGAGGCATACCGTGCCCCATTGCCACCACCCTAAAAGAAGTTAATTTTAGAAGGGCAACAGCCAAGATGATTGAAAGCTACACAACATCCAAGCTCAAATGAGTCTAGACCAACATAATTACTCTGTCCGTTTCTTACATTCGCATTATATAAAGTTATCAACTACAGACACATGTATCACTGGATACTGGGATAATATAGAGCACAACTAACCAGTGGCAGATCTAGAATTTTTTAGCAGGGTGTGCACAACTCCTCTTAGAGGTGGAGGTGACACCATGAGTGGGTTATGTAATGGATCGAAATGAATCTGGTTCGAGTCGGGTCGGCTGGTCGGAGTGAACTATAAAAGTTTTCTTGTCAACTTTTAAGTTTAGCCAACCTTAATTGTTCACATTTTCTAGAGACATAACCTAATATATAAACGTTGATAAAAGTAAGGATCCTTTTTTATTTTTTGTACACACTGTAAATCCTTATGCACATATAATTATTTTTAAAAAGCAATATATTCTATATAAATTTAAAACTCGCTAATAAAATGTTAAGAATTACAACTAACTCGACCAATATGCTCATATAATTCTACAAGCGATACGTTCTAAAAATCAATTGGAAATTTAAACCGCATTATTAATATCACAAATGAATTAATAATATATAAGAACTAAAGGTAAAAACATTGTGCAAGTATAAAATAATATCTAACTGTCTAGATTTTAATTGGTAGTGCAAAACGTTGGTTTTTTTTTTTTTTTTTTTCAGGTATGCACTCAATAGAACAGATGACCATATAAAGCAAAAATCCAGAATTTTTAACACTACGAAAAGGTTTCACAGGGCGCCCCTGCAACTAACTGATTATTGATATCTCAAAAACACCATTAGGAGTTTCTGATTTCAATAATAACAAGGCCATATGTTCAAGTATATGTCATGATCAATGAATCATATGTACCACAACAACAAGAAACACTTCTAAATGGTACTTTGCTTCAGATTAAGACAAAACAAAGCACATCGATAATTCTACAAACAACTTTTAGTTGTCTGTCGATACTCCAAGTAAGACATTTGCTATATTACAAACTTCGTTTTGCATATGACAATCAAGCGCCAGACCATTTTATGTCACATCAGAAAGAATATAAAAAGATATATGAAGCACATAAACTAGGATCAAAGATGGCAACAATTTCTGACACCACACACAGATAAATTTAATTTTCCTATCAAAATATCAGTGCAAAAAGTACGCGCAAAACATATTAGAGAGTAAATCGTACCTCAGATATAATTTCGTCCTTTTCCACAGGTGTACGCAGTTCAGTATCTATCTTTATATATCTTCTGAGAACCTACAAGAGGACTCAAACAAATCATACAACCATTCAAAAAGCAACGAGTACATATCAGCACTTCCGAAACCGCACGGATTGTGATAAAAGCATCTTCCAAAGATTAACAGCCATAGGCATAAACACCGCCCAGTAAAAAATGTTAATTTATATCACGAAAGGCAATTACAAATTTTAAAAAATTATGAAAATGTGAAGGATCCCGATTGACTAATTGGTCAATACACCCAAAATTTACAGACCCACAAGCATAGAATTAGAAGAAAATACACAAACGAAATTTTGTAACAGCAAGATAGAGAATTGAACTACAAACCAGCTTAGCTTTTTCCAGTCGTCTTGCTGCTTTTAGGTATTCTTTCATTGTGTCTTCCTCGGTCTTTGGAACTACCTTGATCTCTTCAACTTCCTTCGGTTGATATATCTGGTCAAAAATAGGCGTTCAACAGATTTCAGCGTTCTTTCATAAGATCATCAAACTTTGTTTACAACGCATAATTCAGCAAATATTATGAGCTTGATAAGAAAGTCAAGAAACAACCTTCCTCTGCTCAGCGACGAGATATGCAAACTTATCAATGTTTGGAACCGCAAGCAACTTAGGCATCAGGTGGTTACGGAAATGACCAGGGGCAACTTTAACCGTTTCACCTGCTTTACCAAGCTTGTCCACATTCTGAATTAAACATCACAAAACAATCACTCGATTTTCATAACACAAAACTAAAAGAAAATTATGAAGTCTCTAAACTAAAGTCACTCACAGTCGTAAGTATAACTTCCAACTTTCTGTATCTAACACCTTGACCGGCGTAAAACAACGGATGATGCAACACAGATTCCGACGTATTTTTCAAAACGTTACTCTGGCGAAGAATACTTCTACCATATTGAAGGTAAACCATCCTTTGTATACGTACTCAATCGAATCGGAAAACGTTTATATTGCCCTACAAGATGAAACATACAATGTACATAAACAGAAAACTCAATGTAGTTCAAATTTAGGGGGGGTTTACTTCATTCGCCAAACCCGTGAATTAGTCGGCCAATAAAGACGGAAACTATGGTTACCCAAAAACCTAAGAAAGTTAGGGTTTATACTCCTAGGACATATGATTCAATTGCATATAGTAATAACAGTAAATAAGGGTTTAGATTTGAGAAATAAAAAAATGAAATGAAATGAAATGAAAATTAAAGTTAAAGATTAGAAATTAGTCAATTACGTTGGACAAGCTTGCCGAATGGCGGCAGTGAATGGTCTCTGTTGAACCTCTGGTTGTTGGTTGTGTGTTATTTTGTGTTTGTAAAAATAAGGATCACATAAGTTTAGATAATTTATATTGTGGACTCATATTTTCAAACTTTTTTTTCCTTAGGGTGAAGGTATGGTTAAGTGTTTACAACCTTTTTAAGTTTTTTTTCTTAAATTTTGACTTTAAATACTTTTATTTGTGTTATATAATATTTGATGCAAGGTATATGAATGGATTAAGTTTTAAATGTATTTTCGTTTGTATAATTTTTATTAAGTATTATATAACACACAAAAATATATTTACGGTCAAAGTTTAAGAAAAAAGACTTAAAAAAGTCATAGTAGACACTTAATGTGGGACGGAGGTAGTACTTTTTATTTTTCGTACTCAACTTCTGCAACATATTGTCTCTCCTTTTCTATATCTTTTTTTATTTTTTATTATTAAAAATACCTCAAACACATAATCTCACAAAATAAATTAACATTTTTTTCTCTTTCAAATGTTACGAATGTTGGTTGCACCTACTTTAATGACATAATAAGTTGTGATTTCAAGTATTCGACATTACTTAGAAGGACTATGCGATTTGAATATAACTATAATAACTAATAACCAATAGATTGTAGTCGGATCCGTGAAATCATTGTGGTTGGGAGGCTAGGAATTGATCAATACATTCCTTAAAGGTCTAAAGAGTTATTTATGTATGTTAATCATTGTAGTGATTTATGTATGTTAATCATTGTGGTAAGGTACCCCAATTTCAAAAGAGGTTATAGTTCCAAATTTCGTCGAGTAAATAACTTAAGATGGAGAAAGATCTTGAAACAATCACACTCTATAAGAAGAAAACCCTATAGAAAACGTAAGAAGAAATCAAAGGAAGAAGTAGATTTTGCAATATTGGCTCTCTTAATATGGGCCTTGAATATCTTGCGTGGCCCGACTAATGTGGGCTGGTTTATTGCTATTTATATAATAACAAATTGAGCTAAAAAATCAATTTTAACTTGACCCACGACACTAAGTCCAAATTTTTGTTTACAAATATAAAAGAAATAAAAATAAATTTAAAGATACAATACTTAGTTAAAAAATTAAGAAAACATGTATTTTATATATATATATATATTATTGGACTAACTAAACAAGATATATGTTTATATGACACATAATTTCGGGACCATGTTCATTTTTTTTAACGAAAAATTACACTCGATGGAAACATTCACTGGGTTCTCGTGAACCCTTAAAACCACTAGGTTCGCCCCTATGTCACACCCCTTGAACGAAACTACTTAAAATCATTGAGTTTTGAACTCTTACACGGAAACGACCCAATTTTAACGGACATTCTGTTACTATTTTGACCATTAACAAAAATATATAGACATTCAGACCTTGAGATTATATTTAAATGAAGCTAGACACAATTACCTTCGAAATTTCGGGTAGCACGACCCGTGACGACTTATCGTTTTAAAGATATGATTTTTCGAAAACTGACTCCGACTAGTTCTCCAATTAGTTCTCCAACTATTTTAACCACTTTACAAAAACTTAATCATATAAATTGTTTTTCCAAATCCTTGACCCGTTTGACCTAAAATGGGTTAAAAATGACCTTGTCCCAAACACTCCTTTTTTCTGCATACCCTTTTATGCACTTTTGACCCATTTTTTAGAAAACGACTTCTATTACTCGGAAAGACACCAAAACTTTCATAACTTATTAACCAATTGACCTTCGGAATAGTACTTTACAAAACAACGTGTATTATATAAAATACCCGTTTTGACCCATTTTCATTACATACAACCTTTACAACTTCCAAATTACTTCAAACCTTCCAGAAAAATCATTAACTTAACATAATAAATCATGTTCATAGTCATTAACCCGTTTACAACCGAAAATAGGTATAATTACACATTATTCCAAACACCCCCTTAAACATGACTATAAATACTTAAACCATGCTATAACATGCCGTTTGACGACCCAATTACTTCGACGACCATAACATATACCTTGACACTTGACAACACGTTTACAAACCATTTAAGGCTTCCGGGGGGTACAAAATTGACTTGAGCTCGGTATCTACCTAAGCCTCTACTTTCTTACCAGCCTTCTAACCTTCCTCACTATCAATCCTTAAGCCTTTTCCTAAGCTTTACCGGCTTAGCATGAGCACCTACAAACATGGTAAACATCTAAACCGTAAGCAGGAGGCTTAGTAAGTAAAAAGATTATAACATAATATCATAATCATTCACACATTACATGTCACAACCCATTAATCCTTTACAATCATTAAACATTAACACATACCTTAAATCATTTAAAGTATCGACAATCCTTAAAGGTCATAACATCAACATACCTTAGACTAACTCACCCTTGTCTAGCTCTTCATAACTAGTTATGTCAAACTAGTCTCGAACACACTCTCACATAAGCACATACATTCCATAACCTTAACATATAATCATATAACACATAATATGATGAAAACCATATAATATCATCTTATAACCGGTTTAATTACCTTGATTCCTAGATAATGAAATCAAAAGCATCATCTTCTACATCATCATTCTCCACTCTTGAAATCTAAGCCAAATCACTATGGGCATAAACACGTAATCAATTAACTATACCATGATAACGACAGCCATAGCTCATCCTTAAACACCTCTAATTATCACATAATCATATAATGATTATATGATAATTAACCCCGTTAAATTTATTGACTTAAATCAATAAACTTAACCCATAATCATTATAACTTCTTAAATTAGCTTATGACCATCTTTTACCCAAACTTTGATAAATTATTAGAATTTTGCACTGTTTTATCATTTCGAAATACTTGGGTTTTATAACCTTTGTGTGTGTCGATCTAGAGTTTGGTTTATACTGTAATTTTCTCCAATAATAAAACGTGCAATATCATTGTTTTGTAAAAGGCTTAAATTGTAAATTGTGTTATGTATTATTTTCTTTTTTGTCATTATTTATTTATATCCACTTAGATTGCATATTAGAATAAATCAAACATGTTGACACAAAAATATTTAAAAAAATGTTTTTTAACTTGTGCTATGAAGAATGAATGCATGCTTCTTCGTACACCTTTTTGGTTCACATGTTTGTCAAAATTTATACCCTTAAAAATTAAGTCTTTCCATCCAATTTTGAGGACACTTGCAATTGTCTTTTACTCTGCAGGAGACTTACGGCAATTGCACCTCAAGATGATTATCCTCTATGCGTGAGACCTAGTGCCAATTTTTTTCAGACGTTCTCAAATTGGACGACTTAATCGAGTTAAACGATAAGAACCTTAACCCGAGGCAACGATGCGACTAAACATCACTGCTTGACACTAGTTTCTTGTTCTCTAGTGCCATGAGTTCCATAAGATTTTAAGAGTTGCACTTGTAATGCAATTACCGCTCGTTGCTTACCTATTGAATCCACCATTGCTAGCAGATCAACTGATGTGATGGTGGAAGCTTAAGTAGGATCTTAGCCTTTTTTAAAATTAATTGTTTTCATATAAAACTTGGGTAGTTAATTTTAAAATATATTATTGTCGAAACTACTAAAACTTGAACCGTGTAAATTCTATTAATGGTGGTGCAACATAAACCATAAACAAGAGTTTGTTCTTTTCTTAAAGAAGACAAACCGAGTCTCCTTTGCTAGTAAGAAAAAGATTCGCATTCCGATCCTTTTTTCTTGTTCGACAAAACTATAATAGAAATGCTTGAATTGTTTCAATTCTAATCAAACTCAAAGCAAACTTACTCATGATATCGTTATGTCTTGCAAAAGTCAGACTGTTAAGTACGGTTTCGCATCTTATTTTTTCAAGTTGGCTTCATTACTCTTATTCGATTTTGAAGTCTTTGAAACATACAAGACATTTGGATAACTAGAGAACACGTTTTTATAGCTACCAAAATGATAACATCTTAATATCATTAAGACTCCTGATGAGTTTTAATTAAGAAAACGAAAATATCACCACAAAAGTGGTGAAGGCAATAGATAGCATGATTTAAAATATACTTATGAAACCAAAACTTTTATACCACAAGACAAAAACACAGTTAACACAACAAAACCGATCTCAGTAAAAAAAATAGCTACGCTCCCAACACATAGACGGCACATCACAACGCGTGAGTTTCACCGACTTGTTTTAGACATTTTGTCTTGATCTTCTTCACCCTAAACCCACACATACAAATCCACATTCCCTCATAATCATTTATTTTAGTCTAACCTACCCCATAAGCATAATCAAAACACGTTTTCTTTCAACAACAATAGCAATCTTTTTCACCAATTAAACAAATCATCTACTTTTTTCAAACCAATTTCACCAAATTAAATTAACCCAAAAATCATAACATAAAAACCAAACTTCAAAATTCCCCACTTTGAGTACTAGTTCAAACACTAATTTTAACACCCAATTTAACTAATCACATCTCAAACAATGATTTCTTCATTATGCTTCCAATAGTCAAACTCTAAGATCAATTATACCCATAACCCTAACCCCTAATTGCTTCATGATGACGAAGGTACTACTATAAATGATGTAGGTGGCGGCGTTGTGGTGGTGGTATAGCGAAACTGCGACAACAGTTCTTATTTGATAACGGTGCTAGAAAAGTGATTGTCGGCATCTGCAATAGCTACAGTGGTACATGTTTTGGAACTTATTAGCAACATATATATACAATTATTGTTTCTGTGTGTAAGTACTTATCGTTCTTGAAAGGCTAATGATTTGCACACTTTAAAAAGTTATTTGCACGCTCAATGTAAAAGCATTTAAAGCAGAACATTTAATATTGTACAAGTATTTAATGCACGTTTAAAGTGTCTCAATCAATTTTCAAAATATGCAAATCAATTCTCATATTGAAAGACCTCTTGCTGTTGCTTTGTTCTTTTCTTTTGTTGTTATTTGGAATTGGTTTAGAACTTGTAAAAGCAGTTAAAGCAGAACATTTAATATTGTACAAGTATCTAGTTTTGTTTATTAAAGAAAATGGATTTGATTATGAATTAGATAAATGAAAATTACTCCATAGAATTTAAAAAATAAATGATTTATGTGTTGCCGAATATGTACTTTAAATAAAAGGGTAAATGATAAATTTCATCCCTAATGTTTTTTAAAATTGCAAATAATACATCAAAAAACAAAAAATTGCAAATTTGCCACAAAGAGCTAACGTGGCATGCATAATAGCCATCGAAAGCTAACAATCGTTAATTAAAGTCAAACGCATCTGAAATAACTAATATACTCTCGTCTTCTTCCCCACTCTTATTTGCAATACAAAACGGATGACACCAATAACAATAAACCCAGGTCTTCAAAAAAAAAAAAAAAAAACAGATTTTGACTCGTAATTAATTTTTTACAACATTGCCATAAAATTATACATATAACTAAAAGGCGGGGATTCGATGTGGACACGACATGTGTCCCCCGCATTTATTGCAAAGTTTTGCGACTTGGCAAGAATGGCCCCTCAGGTTTAGGTGTCGCTGCAAACTAAGTCCAAACATTAAATGCAAAGTTTCACAACTTGGCAAAAACAGTCTCTGAGGTTTAAGTATCGTTGCAAAGTAAGTCCGAAAATTAAATGCAAAGTTTCACAACTTGGCAAAAATAGCCCCTGAAGTTTAAGTGTCGCTACAAAATAAGTCCTTAGAAGTCAATCCCGCTGCATCGCGCGGGTTTCCACACTCGTAATAAACTTAATCACATTCACACACTAGTCTACAATTATTGGTGACAACTGACAAGTGAATCTTGAGATGATATCTACCCATTTGCTATCCAACCAATTGCTCTTAAATAATTCACCATCTCACTAAATAATTCAAAAGCCTCGTTTCCATATCCATGGCTCTCGAATACAATTAATAACTCACGATGTGTGAAGCCACCAAAATGTGTTTGTTAAATGTGAAGGACCACGTGTAAAAGAGAAAACAAGAGACAAAGTTCAAGGCTTGTGTGAAATGGTGATTATCGTTTTAGTTAAAATCTGGGTTTGTGTAAATAATGGGTTTTGTGTGTTTATCTTTTTCAAGATAAGGATCTGGGTTTGTTGTTCTCGGTGTTCTTCATTTTGGATTAAAAATAAAATATATGAAAAAAAATGAGAGTGGGGAAGAATACGAGATGCATTTGACCTTGACTAACAACGGTACTAATTAACAAGTAACAACCATTAGCTCTCGGTTGCTATTTTGCAAGCCACGTTAGCTTTCGGTGGCAAATTTGCAATTTTTTTTTCGGTGTATAATTTCAATTTTAGGAAACATTAGGGACGAAATTTGCAAGTTACCCTTAAATAAAAGACAAATTATAAAATTACTATTTTACCCTCATGTGCAAGGCACATGACAAGATTTAACAGCTTATCTAACGGTCGTTACTGATAAGGACGAATGGTGTTACAAGGTTTCAAAATAATGATCATTCATGCAATAAAAAAAATCAGGGACGAGGGTAGGGATTTGATCCAAACCACAAGACGAACAATCTAAGTTACCCAATAATATTATTTAGATTTACTTCAAAACAGTGTCCATCACAAATTGCCCAATTCAGTGCATCTTGCATAATGTAAAGTAAATAGGAAACTTTTTTTAATTAATGTTTGTGAATGTATATATTTTGTTGGAAAAACTTTGATGTAACTGAAACATGAAAAGAAAAGTTGGCTTGATACTGATGAAACATAAGTGATGAAAAATTTGCAAGAGTGGAGGCTTTAAGTGGATCGTTTGCAAAGAACCACCATAGTAACTTCATGAGGTCGAGAAACTTAACTAGTAAATGAATAATATGTTTACTTAATAAATTTCTTTGATTTCATTTGAATGATTCCATTCCATGTCTTCGAAATCTATGACAAGCTATGTAAAAGTGATATGAACTATGACAAAGTTAAACAGAAGCTACAAAAATTACGATACGAAACTAGGAAACTGTTAGTTACTAAGGCCTATAGGCCCGACCCATTTGTTTAGGCTCGTTTACTAGTTAGGGTTAGGTTCGTTTCTTTTCTATTTAATGTCTTGTAATGTCAATTGTTTAGTCGAAGCTGATCAATATATAGTTTTTCGGTATTCCTTTGATTTTTACATGGTATTAGAGCTAGGTCGAAGACGAAAATTTTGTCCATTTAATCGGTTTGTTGAACATTTTTAAGCGATCTTTGACCGATTTTGTCCAATTAATCGGTTTGTTGACCAATTTTTAAGCAATTTTGTCTGATTTTTAAGCGATTTTGTTGACCCATTTTTAGCGATTTTGTCCGATTAATTCGATTAGACCGATTTTGTCTGATTAATTGGTTTGTTGACCAATTTTTAAGCGATCTTTTACCAAACCGATTAAATAGGCCGATTATTATAAATCAAGATGCTTAGTGAGCAATCAACAATTATGCGGGGATTAATCGACCGCCTGGGCCAATTTTTACAACAGAGGTTATAACATAGCATTCACGCATTACAACTACGAGTACCCTGTATTTAATCATTTCTTCAAGCAATGTTTTCCGATTATACGTTTTATGTGACACTGACTTTATAGATGTCGTGAATTTCTAGTTTTATAATATTAAGAAATGTCAAGCTATATCATATAAAAATAGTAGGGTATCAGCGTGATGTACGTTACGGCCAATGTTTTAAAACATGCGTCGATCTGAACGGTTCAACCGGTTAGGAGACCGGGGCCGAATGTGGCCGATGTTTTGCTTATTTGAGAACCGAATTAAATAGGTGGTTTTTCATTGACCTAGTTTGATAAACCCGGCCGGGTCATGACTTTTATTCTTTTTTCTTTATTTTAATTAGAAAAAACCATTTTTTTTCTCTCTAAAATTGAAGAAACCTTTTTGTCATTTTATTTTTGCTCAACTCAAAATTTGTGTTAAGTTCTATATTTGTATGGACAAACAAATTATGATTTGGAAAATTTGTCGTTAAATCGAAAAGTTAAAGTAATGGTGACTGATATGGTTAAGTTTTGATAAAACAAAAAATTAGAATTATAAACTAAGGTTGGTATTTTTACTTGATTTAAAAAGTTTACTAATAAAGATAAGATTCTTAAAAACACGATAGTTATCTCATTTTTATAAACTAAAACATTAATTCTGCTGTAAACTAGAATTATAGATTGATTGTTTTTGCATTTTTTTTAGTATTGTAGATGAAAATTAATGACTAAAACACAATAAAACCATCTTATTTGTATCAGTTCAATTGAATGCAAGATCGAAATTGGATAAATACCTGATAAAATGATATTTGATATCAATGTGTGTTTGGTTCTTTGATTGAGCACTGGATTGTTGGAGATAGCAATTGCACTTGTGTTGTCACAAAAGATGGAAACCATCTTGCAATGGATTTCATGATCACTGAGTTGACTTTTCATCCAGAGTACATTTGCACAACAACTAGCAGCAGCTACATATTCAGCCTCAGCAGATGACATAGCCACTGATTGTTGCTTCTTGGTGCTCCAACAGACCAGTTTGCCTCAAGAAATTGATAGGAGCCTGATGTGCTTTTTCTGTCCATGTTGGAGCCTGCATAGTCTGAGTATCTTTTGAGGTCAAAGCCTGAACACTTGGTGTAACATATTGGTTTTCACAAACACATAATCAAGCACAATAGAATTCGAATGAGATGAGGTTTTAGAGAGAGAAAGTGAATAGAGTTGGGAACTTTAGTGAGACAAAGAAAAATGTGTATTGAAAGCTCCAACCATTTGCCTTGCTAGGCAAAGGGTATTTATAGTTTCTTATATGGAACGCCTCCTACGGGCTGTAGATCAGGCATACAGTGGGTAAAGACCCGTCCGTCATCCACGGTGTTACTTAACTAACTACTAGCTATCACTAAATGACTACGACTACGAGCTTACTAACGAATACATATACTTGAGGTGACCAAGTCTTTAACTACTTCTAAATCCTAACAATCTCCCCCTAAGGGCGGCCACCTCAATTACAAACAAATATAACATTTTGGTGTTCTTGAATTCTTGATTGAGTTCTTTGCTCTGTAGCTCGTAGTCTTTGATTCTTCATATTCTGCATGTGTTGTATTTCAAGTGGAGGTCTTAATCTGATCCACGGATTGTTTGTTCTTTGAGCCTTCTTAGAGATCATCAGCCACATTAAATCTCTTGACTTATCCTTTCTTGTATTGCCTTTATGTGAAGTTGTGACGTTTGGACCGATATGCTCACAGTTTTGGATCATGATATCTTCTCATCAGAGTAGTGGAAGCTTTGTTGATTCATGATATTTTCAGCAGCGTAGCAGAAGCATGGTTTGAAAATATCAGAGCCAAGTTATGAATATATGCATTTATCATGATTTCTTTAGATGTGAGTGTGATGTGTGAGCATGCGGTAATGGATTGACTCCTCAATTCTGATCAGCTGCAACCGTCGGGTGTTCCTGCAAACATCAGTTAGCAATAAAGCACACGAAGGTGTCTTTGATCACTTTCGTTGAATGGGTTGCAAGAACCACGGTTCCCCGTTGATCAGTACAAGTACTGCCTGTGATCAGGTTGAATTTCAAAGAATCTCCTTGACAAGGTTTCGCAGCTAATCAAGCTGTTCTCAAACCGGAACGTCTCAAAGAAGACAGCACGGAGTGAGTGAACCAGAGAATTGAGATTCACTGATTGATGAAAAATGATTTGAAAAACAATCGTGTATCGCTTAATAGAAAGAGTTTTGCAATACAACGAATGTTTTACGAAAACCATCAATTTTCAATCATAAATACCCTTTTATTTTGAAACGTTAACAGTCGATGTGCTAGAGAAAAGAGTTGTTGAGCACAACGATCGGTTTTTCAAAGGTATCTGTCAATCCATTTCTTGGACCAAGGTTGATTCAAGAGTGAATCGCCCCATTGTTTCTATCCAGTTGTCACAAGTTTGATCTTTTGAGAAGATCTCACATGTCACCTACCAAGATCTTGTTTGATTTTGGCTCTAGAAGGATTACCATCTTCATCGTGAATACTTAACATATCACTTAGATGTTCTGGCAATACCACAAGGATAATGCGTAGGACTCTCAACATATTCTCACTTTTCACATTGTGAAGCAACAAGTTTTCATTTATTGTGTGTCCTAATGAGATTTATTGATGATCTCTTGGCTCTAGACTCAAAAGTGCATTTTAGTTTCCTATTTTGGAGACTAGGGAGAGGGTCTCCTTCTTCAATACCAACAATCTCTAAGAGAAAGTCGATAAATAATGTAGGTTCCCCGTGAGAATGAAACAAGTCCTTTTAAGAGGAGCTTGAGTAGCTTGGGAAGTTTAGTGCAATGCGTCACTGGGTCTACGACGTCTTGTCTTTGATACCAGTGTTACCATAGTAACAACCAGTAGTATATGAATTGAACCCGATTTCTGCCCTAAGGTTGAATTAATGGAGGGCTTTTTCTTTTCACCCTTTTCACATTCAATTCTTTTTCATTCTTCAACCCCTTCAGTGCTTACCGAGACTTCTTTTCTAGAACCTTGTTGGGTTTATTCCAGTTCTAGCTCTATCTCAGTCGACACTCTTCCCATATTCTCATTTTTCTCCTTTTTTCATCATACCTAAGGACTTCTACACTATCTAGTGGATTGTCCCTGGGTAGATCCCTCCGGCTCTGGTGGGATTGTGGGAACGAATACCTAACCTAACCATCCTTATATCTCCAATGCATAAAGTAAATTGGTCGGTCTTTTGCTATTGTTCTTTCCACCTCGAAACCAATTGAAACCATTTGAAAATCAATCAAGGTACTTGTGATATAAAATCAAAGCATCTTGTACTTTAGTAATGCTCCCCCTCAACATGTGTGTTAATACAAATAAGCCGTAAAAACGTTTATTTATATTTTTCGATCTTCTAATGTTTTGTCGATAACAAACGTAAAATTATTTTAACAAAACAAATACGTAAATAGTTTGATTAAATAGTTTTCTAACATACTAACGTTTTCACATAAAACACTAAGACAAGTATAAGTGACTTTATGATTTAGATACATATGTACAAACACCTAGTGTTTACATATTGGGCTAACATATACTTAACTAAGTATATACTAAAATGGGTAAAAACAAGTTTATACTAAAATGAGTAAAAACAAGTATATACTAAATAGGTAAAAAACTAGCAAATGGTATTGACCCATAACCCATGGTTTTATACAAACCACTTAACCAAGTTCATTGTATCTAGAAAGAAAACCATGGATCAACCCATAACCCATGACCCATAACCAAAATACCCATGGGCAAAGAGGAGCGTCCCACGGATCCCTAGCTTTACGCTAGCCGGATCCCTTGTGGAAGGGATCCGTGGGATCCGGGGAACAGTGAACTTTCTCCTCTATAAATAGTGAGCCATTTTCTTCCTTTTGGCTTACCACTTTCACACATACTTTCTCCAAGTAATGTATCTTTCTAACCTCAGATCCAAGAGATCTATGTAGTTTGTCTTTTGTTTTTGTGTGATTCTCTAAGTTCCTCTTAAAGGCGAGATCACCACTTCTTGAAGTCGAGCAAGCTCAAGTCCATGAGTTTCCATGCTTCGTCATCGTCAAAACAATTGAGGTTCTCTCGTTGATAGTTCTTTCTTCCTCCGTAGATGTTGTGTTGAAGGCATTAGTGAAGGATGTCGAAAGAGTCAAGACGAAAGCATTAGTGAAAGGTGCTTAACTTCCTTGTCAAAAGCATTAGTGAAGAATGCTAAAGGTGTCAAGACGAAGGCATTAGTGAAGGGTGCCAAGCATTGTGTCAAAGGCATTAGTGAAGGATGCCTAAGAATCAAATCAAGTGGCATTAGGGAAGAATGCCTAGGTCGTATAATCGATAAGGTGCATCGTTATACGTATAAGTTTTTGTTTATTTCCAAGGATGGTGATATCCTTGATGGTATTGTAATAAGGAGTGGATCTCCTTAAGTTTAGGTGTTGTGTTGTGATGGGTAGTAGTTCCTCCATAGTAATGGAACTAGGTGCTTAGCCTAGTACCTAATAAAGGGTAGGCGATGTTGTGATAGGATTAGTTCTCCTTGGTGTGAAAGAACTCGGTGGTTAGCCTAGCACCGTATAAAGGGTAGGCGACGTTGTGTTAGGTGTGGTTCGCCTTGGTGTGAAAGAACTCGGTATTTAGCTTAGTACCGGAAAAAGGTGTAAGTGACGTTGTGAAGGCTTCTCCGCCATAAGGAGATTGGTGTAGTGTTTACAAACTCTCGAGTAGGTGACTCGGGGAGTGGAGTAGGGCAAGGAAGGTGTCCTTGTAGCCGAACCACTATAAATACTTGTGTCGTGGTGATGTGCTTCTTACTCTTTATCTTTCATTACACGTTTATATATCTATCTATCAACGTCCAACATAAACAATCAAATAGATTGACATAAGTCGATCTAAATATTTAAAAGGAAGTTTTGAATTGGTAAAACTATTCAACCCCCCCCCCTTCTAGTTTTCCACAATTGGTATCAGAGCTTCGTTACCAAGTTTTTTAGAGTATGTTGTACTTTAAAATTTTGATATGATCCGTGTATGTTTGAAAACTACAAAGAAGGATTTTTTTAAGTCACACTTTCTTTTAAATCATTTTGTTGGACATTGATAGATCACTCTAACAGTTTTTTGTTTCAAGAAATCCTCATGCTAGGATCTCTCCAAAACCTTCATTTCTATTCAAAGAATAATGAAGTCAACATTCAAGGAAGGATCTAAAAGTAATCACAACTTACTTACACCAAGTACAAAGGATTACTTTATAAGCTCATGAAGTATTTTTGGTACTATACCAAACCAAGAAACATAGAGGTATGTTTTACTTTTCATTAGATAGGTAACATGAGTTTATTTATTTCATAGTTCTAATTGTTTTAATAAATTGCTGGCATTTTTAAAAGTCTCTTTCATCACTTTTTCGTTTTATTCATCATCGGGAATAGTATTCCTTTTGATTCGTCAAAATAACGCCGTTGTCACATATGAACCCTCGATATGCTATTCATCAAAACCCGTCATCCAAAAACAATATTTCATCTGATACCTCCAAACTATTCTTTAGTAAGCTAGTTTATAAGCCTACTATAAAAATAATGCCAAACAACCCTTTTTCTGTCTACAGTAGCCGGATCCCCCTAGTTGTACTAGCCGGATCCCAAATACAAAGGATCCGGGGGAACCGTGGAACAGAACTCAGCTATACGCTTTCAAAAAACACCACTGATCTTTTTCCCTCTACTCACATAACACAAAAACGACTAAACCACTGATTTCATCTTCATTGGATTCCATACTCTCAAGTATTCCTCTCTAGAACATCATTGTAAGTAATTACACTAACTTGTTCTAATTCTCATCATCCTCATCCTAGGGTTTATGGTTTCACAAATCTCTAATCATATACTTTAATTAGGGTTTTCAAAATTAATCATGAAAAGGAGTTTTTAACATAATTAAAATCATATCGTGTTCACAACATTGTTAATACAAATCAAAACCATAAACCAATCTCAACTAATTTTACCTAATTGGAAAATTTGTGTTTCTAGGACCAACCATGCCTAAAGCCACTCAACAAAATCATCATGATACCGTCCATTACCTCACTCATTACTATCGAAATGAGGAACTCTCAAAAACCGACCGCAAGGTCTTCAAAAAGCTCGGAAAACGACTTATCCACGAAGGTCGCGTAATCAAGGAATTTTTCCTTGAGGATACCGACATTCGTCAAGTCTTCTCGGCAATTAATTTTGACTGTCTTCTTGACATTGATGAACAAATTTGTCCGGTTTTCATCTTTGAGTTTTATAAAAGCATTAGGATCATTCGAAACGCCGATGATAGCATTTCAATCGCTTTTATCATCAATAAACAAAACTTCACTCTCACTCTCAACACTTTTGCTCAAATTATTCGCATTCCTTGTGAAGGTATTTGTATGTACTCTCAATATTGGGCAATTAACACTCAAAACCTTGCACTTGATTCTAAACCAATGTACCATACTCCTCTTGATGAACCCGAAACCATCCGAGACACCATTTTCAAAATAAGAGCCGACCAGTGAAGTTGGATAAGGTACTTAGGGACAGCCTTACTGTTGAGATACCGTTACTTGATGGGTCGGGTTCGACTATTGAGAAGATACGGGTTGAATACGAGTGGAAACCACCTCATTGTGATAAATGTAAGATTTTTGGTCATACTCTTATTGAATGTCCTAAAGTTGTTGAACCTCCTGCTCAGCCTACTAAACGTGCTAATGATGGTTTCAAGACGGTCATTAATAAGAAGAAGGGAAAGCAAGGTGGTTCTACTATCCCGAGTCAAGGAGGGTTTTCTAAACCTGTTGTGGGTAAGCAGTTTCAATATCAACCCAAAAAGACTCCTCCTGAACCTAAGAAAGTGGAAGTCACTAAGAAGAATGCTTCTGATGTGGCTAGTTCGAGTGGAACTAAGATCTCTACATCTAATCAGTTTGATGCTCATAATATGGAATATACGGATGCTTTTAGTACTCCTTCTAATGACACCAACAAAGATGTGGATTCTGGTCGTACAATGGAAGTTAATGAAGATAAGTCTACTAAGACAGGTATTGCATCACAAGATCCCCTTGTGAGTGATTTGAAAGAGATGGAGTCGGGTATGGCTCCTACAACTAGTGATTCTTGTATTCCGCCCGCCTCTTCAACTAAGAGAGTTAACCCTTTTTCTAAAGTGGGAGATATTGTGGTGTCTGATTCTGAAGATGAGGTGGTTGCTAACCCATTTGATGAGTCTGCTAATCTTTTTGGTGGTGGCCAAGAGTTTGAAGATGAGTATGATGACTATGACTATGATGACTATGCGAAGCAGGTTTCTGATCTTCCGGGGAATTTGGATGCCTTTAATGCCATGTATAGCACCAAGCTTCAAGGACCTAGGAAGTAATTTTTTGTTCGTTATGTCCTTTGTTGTCATTTGAGTAGTGGTTTGTTTTCTTGTTTAGAAAATAGGTAGTATCTTGTTATGTAAGCTTTATGCCTATGTAACGGGCTGAGATATGGGATTTCACTCATATCCATTGTACTTAAACGTTTTTGGTTAATATATTTACCAGGGTGCAGGATTACTCCCCTTTACCCAATCCCGTTTCAACCGAAACAAGAAGCTCATTCACCGTAACCCTTTTCAAATGGAACTTTTCGAAATCCATACCATGTTTAGTAAATGGGAAGAAATCCTTAGGGAAAACGTCATTAGCCTAGTTGGTAACAAAGATCATCCAAATGCATGCCTTTTGCAAATGATCTATTGTCTTATCCACCAAAAGCCATTTAACCTCACCTATTACATGGTAAGGAGAATGGCCGGGGTATTCAAAGCTTCCAACATGGTACTTCCGTATGGTATGCTCCTAACACGACTTTGTAAGTATGTTAGTGCATTGCAACCATCTCCTATCAACAATGATCATTTCTTTGCCGATCATGTAATGGTACTGTTAGGATTTAGTAAATCCAGTTATTAAAGTGTCGGTCACCTCAAGAATATGTAATCGTTAGAAAGCTCGTAGTCGTAGTTGTTTAATGTTAGAAAGTATTTAGTTAAGTAACACCGTGGAGGACGGACGGGTCTTTACCCACTGTATGCATGATCCACAGCCCTTAGGTGGCGTTATGTAAGATACTATAAATACCCTCTACCTCCCAAGGTAGAGGGTTGCAGCTCATAATAATACTTTTACTTTATCTCACTAAGTTCCCAAACCTCTAACTATTTCTCTCTCTAAAACCTTATAGTATACGCCTACTTTTGATCATGGTTTGATGTGTTTGTGAAATCTAATATGTTACAAATGGTATCAAGAGCCATGGTTTGATCATCTCTCTTACATATCCTTGGATTTCTAGTGGTTTTATATGGTTTTTGGGTTTGAAAAAGTTTAGTGGTTTTTGCATCATTTGGATCATTTCTTGTGTTAAAGTTTGAATTTTGAGTGTACTTTTGTGTTTAGAATCATTGTAAGTGCTTAGGTTTTGATTTGGAAAGCTTGAATCACTGTGGTTGGGCTTGTTTTGGATTGAAAAGTGTTGTCTTTAAGTTTTTCTACCTAGCGACTTGAGTCTCAGAGTAGTTTTCTTCGTAGCGACTTGATTTGTTAATTTGCAGCGACTTATAGTTGAAGTAGTAGCGACTTGAGCCTAGCGACTTGTCTATTGAGAAAAGCCGACAAACAGTACAAAGTAGTGGAGGTTCCACTTCGGCTAGTGACTTGGTTGACATAGCGACTTGTCTTTATTATTTCTAGCGACTTGTATTTATTGTTCTTAGCGAGTTGTTCCTTAGCAACTTGGACACTTAGCGAGTTGTTCTTTAGCGACTTGTCTGCTTAGCGATTTGGTGCTTTAGCGACTTGTGTTTAGCGACTTGGTTCATAGCGACTTGGTTCACAGCGACTTGAGGTTTTAGCGAGTTGCTACTTAGCGACTTGTCTAAAGGGTTATAGCGACTTGGTTGATTTTTGTTTCTAATACGGTTTTCTCTTGATTTAGTAAAATCTCGTGAAAGAATCTATTTTCCAGTTTAATCATAGAGTTATAAAATCCCGTGATATCTGTAAACATGTCTACCAACGTGCCTACAATCATCTCTTCTGTTGTTGAAGACGTTCAAGCAGCTGGATCAGATACTCGTCCACCCATGCTTGACAGAACTGACTATGACTCATGGGCTCAACGAATTAGGTTGTATTGTATGGGAAAGGAAAATGGGGTAAACATTCTCAAGTCAATTGATGAAGGACCTTATCAAATTGAGACTACCAGAGATGTTCTTGAAACTGCTGCGGATGGTACAGTGATCTTAGGTTTGGACAGACCAAAGACGTATGATGAGCTCAATGATAAGGAGAAAAAGAGATACGATGCTGGTATCAGGGCTTCAAACATTATACTTCAGGGTCTTCCAAAAGATATCTACAAGCTTATCAATCACAACATTGAAGCCAATGTTGTTTGGGATAATGTCAAGATGCTTCTCTCGGGTTCTGAATTAACTAAGGAAGATAGAGAATCACAACTATATGATGAATTTGAGCACGTTAAGATGAAACCAGAAGAAAGTGTCTATGAATATTACGTGAGATTCCACAAGCTTGTGAATGACATGAGGAATATCAAAATGACCATGCCAAATATTCAGCTGAACTCAAAGTTTGTGAACAACATGAATCCTGAATGGCACAAATTTGTCACCTCTGTGAAGCTAACAAAAGGATTAAAGAACACCAACTATGAGCAACTGTATGCCTTCCTTCTTCAGAATGAGAGACATTGATGAGTGTGTAAATACTCATCATTTTTGTGCAAAATAAACTGCAAAATCATCTGAAAACACTCATAAACACATCAAAATGATCAAAATATCACAAATCAGTGTTTTATGTGTTTTAAATACAAAAATATCAAAATCAGATGAAAAACATATCAAATTGGCAAAAATTGCAGTTTCAGTCCCCCAAGTTTCAAAAATTGTCAAAAACAGTCCCTGAGCACATAATTTCAAAAGTAAAGTCACCAAAGGTCCTTTTAAAATCAAAAGCTGTCAAATTTAGTCCTTTGGTGAAAAATATCAAAAGTTTGAGAAAATTGCAAAAATGGTCCCTCAAGTTTAAAAATTGGCAGAATTAGTCCCTGGAAAATGTGAAAAAGGCAACATTGGTCCTTGTACTTTTGAAAGTTGTCACTTTTAGTCCTTGGATTAACTTTGCTTAATTGGCAGGAATAGTCCCTTGAAAATCAGAATTTACAACAAAGGTCCCTAAGTATTTAAAACCTTAAACCTAATTTTGGACCCCTTGACTGTTTTGGACCCCTGTCAAAATGGTATTTTGGACCCCCTGGTATTAATAACCCCAAGTCAAAATTCGTTTGACTTTCCCAAACGCGCCAAACACCCTTCTTCCCCACTTGGCCCTGTAACTCCCCTGCACACTCAAACCTCCCCATCCCTTATCTCTTCCCTGTCTCCCCCCTCCTCCACCTCACTCCAAGATGCAATTAATGCAACCCTACTCCCTCACTCAAGCCTCAACTGCCAAATCCTCATTTCCCGCCAAAATGGACAACTTGGCCAAAAGTCACCCATGGGCTCTGGAATTTGATGGGATACATTCAGAAGTGAGAGAAGAAGAGAAGGGGTATAAAAAGAAGGCATGGGAAGCAAGCAAGACGAGTAGAATTTTAGTTTTAAATTTCCATATGTCGTTTTTATCCTTAATGTCTTAATTTAAATTCAAAACTGTAATATTGTGTTGAATTGTATCAATTTTAAGTATTTAAAGGTATTGAAACTCAGTGCAAGTAAAAAATTCAGTTTATGTTTACAAGTGATCTTAGTTGTCCACTGTTGAAATTTTCAAAGTCACAATATCATTCAAAAGCCTTATCATGCTCATTTCTCAGTATAAATAAGCTTAAATGAGCTTATGAAAGTCTTGTACATGCTCACATTTAAGTTTCAACTCATTTTGCATCTGGGTCAACAAAAGTCAACTGGGTGAGCAATTTGGCATGGACATGGTCAATAGGTGGTGCAGGCATGGATTTGGGTTGAAAAGCAGTTAGTTGGGTTGGAATAACTAGATTAGTGGTACTTGGTTCACAGTTGCAAGCCATTGTGGCTATTGGACAGTTTGTAA
Organism: Chrysanthemum seticuspe; assembly: GCA_019973895.1. Classification (NCBI taxonomy): domain Eukaryota; kingdom Viridiplantae; phylum Streptophyta; class Magnoliopsida; order Asterales; family Asteraceae; genus Chrysanthemum; species Chrysanthemum seticuspe. Next base: position 341,220,743 of record BPTQ01000007.1, on the reverse strand, counting down.
GTCAAATTTCTAGATTCTAAGCACAATCTGTTTTAGTGATTAATATTAGTTAAAATCTGTTCAAATAGTTGCATTTAAGTTGTATTAACTTAGTTTAATCATTAATGTCAGTTGGATAATTGTTTGGATTAGTTTTGAGTCATAACAGTCACAACCAAGGGTGTTTGGATTTGAGTCTTATACTGCAATGGAAGCTAGCTCAGAGGTTCATATCTGTTGATGTGTGCTTGTCATCTCTAAATAAACTCATTTTGGTCATTTGATTGGGGCTGCTAATGCTTAAAGTCAAAATTGACTCCAAACCTGTCCACTGCCTTACTGTTGTAGTTTTAAGATAGCAGTTCATCATTTTGTGTTTAAACATCATCAATACTGCTTGCAACAAGTTTACTATAACATATAACATTAATCTCAGTCACAAGAATTGGATTTAAAGTTCATTTAAGTCAAAGTTCCTTATTTTGTCAAAAGTCAAAAAGGCACAAAACCTGTTTTAGGGTCTGTTAGAAGGATTTTTCATGATCTTATCCTTGGGACTTAACAAGTGAAAATTGGCATTTCAAAAAGTTCAGCTGGTGTTCTTTCTTGTTATCATTTTATTAGAATTTTACAATTTTTTTAGAAGCCCCAAACAGTCCTCTCTTTTAGGCCTTATCTGCCCTGTTCCAAATCTCAGTGAATACTGAGATTTTCTCAGTTATTGCAGCTCATGTACAGAGCTTATAAGAGCTTTTCATGGCCTGAAATTTGGTACATTCAATCTCAACCAGGTCTTCTTTAGGTTTCAATTTTCATTTTTCAGGTCTTCTTTAGGTTTCAAGTTCATTTGCTATTTTTCTTAATTTAAACTAGTTTTTAAGCATTTTTAAATAGCATTTAATACAAAAAATTAAGAAAAGCTTCAAAAAAATAAGTTTTCAATTTTCTTAGGTTTAGATAAATATAAAAAGTAAAAAAAGTAATTTTCCATATTTTTCATAGTTTATTTTGTAATTTTTAATAATTTAATTAGTTTTTAATAGTTTAAAATTCATAGAAAATAGAAAAATAATCAGAAAAATACAAAAATAGTTTTTAAAATTCTAGTTTGATATTTTAGACTTTTCCATTTCATAATTTTATTTTTCTAGCTTTGTTTCCTAATTTCTTGTATTTTAGGTAATTATTTAATAGTTAAAAATAGTTTTTAATTAATAATAATTAGATAAATAGTTGTAAAAATAATTTTCTTTTTCTAAAAAGTTTCTTTTATCATTAGGCTAGTAAAAATGTATTTTTCATATTTTTAGGACTTTTATTTCTTAGATTTCACGTTTTTATTTGTACGTTTACGTTATTTTAATTTAAACATACGTTTTAGGTTTTAAACGTTCATCACTTTAAATATAGTGATAGCGTTTATTTAATAGGTTTTATCTTTTTAATCTTCTTTAATTTGCATTTAAGCCGTTTTAATTTGTTGGCTATTTCTGTAGTTATAATCATAAATCAAATCTCTGTATCCATTCAAATCTTCTCGATCACTAAACGTTTGATAATCCATTGCACAACTCGCTGGGACATAACGACCCGGGGAAACACTATACTCCTCAGATCTTCATTGCATCTGTGCTTAAGCTGTTTTAAGTTTCTTGCTTGCGTAAGAAAACTTGACGGTTTTGCGCTTGACGGTTTTGCGCAGATCAGACATGCTATGTTTGAACGAAGGATTCTTGATCAGTTCAAATCTAAACAGGGAGAAACAAGTTCGTCAAATGATTCAACAACCTTTTACACCAATGTTGGAATTACCACCAAAGCTTCTCAAGTCATACCCACGGGTAATGGTAATTACAAGCTCATTCCTGATCCAGCATATAAGCCTCCAGACTCAAACACACTCATGGAAAACTTCATCAATCAACTGTCTCTCATGGTTAGTCAAAATATGAACTCCACTCCACACACCAACAATAACCTCAGAACAACATCCAATCCACACAATCAAGCTACTGTCAGAGATGGTAAGGTAGTGGTGCAGAATGTGCAAGGAAGACGGTATGAACAAGGAATGATTGGAGCAGGTTATGGTAATACTGAAGTAGGTGGAGGATATGTGGCTAATCAGAATCGTGGAAGAAATTCCAATCAAGGGCAAGCAAAGCCAATCAAATGCTACAACTGTGGTGGTGAGTGACATATTGCGAGGAACTGCACATCTCCAAAACGTCCACAGAATGCAAAATACTTCAGAGACAAGATGTTGCTTGTGCAAGCTCAGGATAATGGAGTAGCTTTGTATGAAGAGGAGTTGTTGTTTCTTGCAGAAGGGAATGCTAAGACATATGATGCTGATGTGGATGAGCAGCCAATTCAGGAAATAGGTCACAATCATCAAAATGCCTTTCAAGTTGCAGACTGTGATGCATTTGACTCTGATGTCGATGATGAACCTACTGCCCAAACAATCTTCATGGCTAGCATCTCACCTATGGTCTCTCCAAAGGTCTCATCACCACAACAAGCTGGTCCATCCAAAGATTCAATCATTTCAGAGGTATTAAAACTATACGATGAAGTTGATGAGCAAAAGATGCATAATGAAGTACAATCTCTTGAAACTTATGAATCAGATATTGATAATGTGGGTAATAGAAATATTGTCCCATATGATCAATATGTGACGCAAAGTGAAAGTGAGATTGTACCAAGTGATGCATCTTCTGCAGTCAATGATGACAATGTTTTTGATGAATACACCGCATGTGCCCCTGATGATTCTGTTATCTCTAAACTGAATGCCTATAAAGAACAAGTTGCTATTTATGAACAACGTGCTAAGTTTGAGTTAACTACCCGTGAACAGGAAATGGATGACCAAATGCGTACAATTATTAGAAAAAGTAGTTTTAGAGAAGAAGTGTTAAAACAAGAGTTAAACTCCTTACAAGAAAAGCTTTCTAAAACTGTTAAGCAAAAGCAAGAGCTTCAAGATAATGTTAAAGTTCTTAAACAAGAATTTAATGTTAAGGAATCAAATATTTTGAATGACTTTTCTAATCTAAAAACTTTGAAAAACAAGCTTGAAAATAAGTTGTACGTACAAGGAAATACCATTCAGACTGCTCACATGATCACTAAGCATAGAGTCTTAAGCGATAAGCATAGTATTCCCCTTGTTGAGGAACCAAATCCCGAGGTTGGTAAGAAGGCTAAAGCTGCTCATAAGGTACTATATGATGGTAATGAGATTCTTTAGCCTAGGCAAACACCATCATGTATTGGAAGCACGGAAGAGGATAGAAAATTAGATGATGCATCTAGGGAGTAAATGGATAAGAAGCTTAACGATCCTGCATGTAAAAAGAAAAACATAACGATCAAACCTCATGATTACACTAAAGAAAATTGGATCTCCCTGAACATGTTTAAGCCTCAAACTCAATTAACACCAGAACAGATTTTTTGGAAGAAAGATATGGATAAGCAAAAAGCTAATGTACTTGTTGAAACAAACACTCCCCTTAGGAAAATGCCTACAGCTACTGTGTATCCTCCGAATACACCAATGCACTTGGTTCCTAGAACTATTGCCACTAATAGCAAGACCTTAATCAGCCTGTATGTTGTATATCAACTATTCATTGATTTTGAGAAGACATGTAAGAAGAGAATCACACCTACAAGGATAACTGAAGGGGAAAGGGGTTTCGAGCAAACTAAAGAATGTTATTAATTGAGGTCATGCCTTTCTTTAAACAATTAAAAGGTTAATTTGAGAGTCTTCAAAAGGGTATTAACTCAGATATCAAAGAAATGGAAAAGGAATTTGATGCAATGATAGTTGAGGTAAATGATTATGAACGAGAACTCAAATATAATGAAATTGAAAGGAAGAACTTGCATATCTTAAATGAGAACTTAGTACTAAGTTGTGTGGCTCAAGATGTGTTTTATACTGTTACTAAGCATTCTATTACTGCTTCTCAATTTCATGAATTAACTGTTGCCTTGAAAGTTTCCCATGATCGTGTCATTGAGCTTGAAAACAAAAACTCATAACTAAATGAGAAAATTGATCAGGATGATCACGATAATTTGGTAAAACAGTTTTCTAAGCTAGAAGTTGAACATTTTAATTTGCAACTAAAATATCAACATCTTAAAGAAAATGTCAAAACCTCAAACATCAAAACATCCTAAAATGTTCCAGAGTTTGATGCACTTTTTGAAATAAACAAACGTGACGAACAGATTCAAGCTCATTGTAACACGATCAGAAAGTTGAAAGCCCAAATTTCACAGTTAAAGGGTGAAAAGAACAACGTGACTGGCTCCCAAATGCCTCCTCCTTTAGATTCTCAGTGTTCTCAAACTTTTCATCTTCAAAACTTGGTTAATGTTTTACAAAAGGAAAATGAGAGTTTTCTAAAAGAAAATGAAAAGGTTAAACGACACTTTAAAGAGTTTTATGATTCAATGAAAGTAACTCGTGACAAGAACAACGAAAAAATAACGTCTTTACAAAAGGAAATTGAGAATCTGAGGAGTCAGGAAAAAGGGAAAATGCCACTTGTCTTTAATAAGAATGTTGCATCAAAGTCATCTACAGACTGTAAATATATTGTGACTGTTAAATACATTCCTCCTCATCTTAGAAATAACGAACTTGTGTTTCATAACTACTTCGCTCACCTTAAGGATAGTCTAGAATGTCTCTGTGAGATTGTAGAAGAGGATTTCATAAATAAGCCACTTGATAGAGAAATTAGGTTTGCTTGCATTCAGGCCAAACAATCTCAGGAGCTGCTAGAATGTTTAATAGCAACATGTCCTAAATCCTTAGGTGCGAAGGATAAAGCTGTGATGCCTTGTTCTATGCCTAGTGCCAAGTATACAACCCATTCTATGACCAGTATTAAGAAAGTGAACTCTAAAGTGCCTTGAAGTAGTTCAGATCCTTGCACGTCTAGTTCAGGAATGCAAAAAGTAGACCAACCAACTAATGTTCCCATAATTCCCTCTACAGGAGTAATCAGTGACATAAAAGCAAGCGGGTCAAAGCCTCCAGGCAATACAAAGCAAGATAGGACCTCGCAAGCTAAGAATGTGCATTGGAAGAGAGTAGAAGACCACCCTAGGAACACTAAGTTTGAGTTGAATAAAACGAATCGTGTTGATTCTAGTATTAGCAATAAGCGTACTGTAATTAATTCGAATTCTGCTACTATCTGCAAACCATGTAATAATGATTGCTTGATTTCTGTTACTAATCATGAATGTGGTGTGAATGATTTGATTAATGCTGTAAATGCCCAGTTAAAATTATTAATGTAAAAAATCAAGCTAAGAAGGCTAAAAGGCAAAGGCGAAAGAAAGTTAGAAAACATTGGAAACCCACAGGAAGAAAATTTAGTAATATAGGTTATCAATGGATACCTACTGGCCGTAAGTTTAATGAGCTGTGCCCTAAATTTGCTAAGTCAATGCCCATTAGAAAATGGATGCCTACTGGTAGAACTATTCCTTTAAGAAGTGAACATACTTTGAATAGGTCAAATACGGACACTAGAACTGCATCTATTTCTGATGATTCCATTGTTTCTACTTCCGATGTGGGTGTTCCAATCACTGCTACTAACCAAATGGAACCCATTCTTGCATGGGGATCCCAATTATCCAGTTATCCATTCTTGTCTGTGTTCAACTGCAGATCGTTCAAATCGTTCTGTGGTACCTGGACTCAGGCTGTTCCAAGCATATGACTGGAGATCGCTCGCGGCTCATGAACTTCGTGAGTAAATTCATCGGGACTGTTAGATTCGGGAACGACCATTTTGGTGCAATTATGGGTTATGTAGACTATGTTGTTGGCGAAAGTGTAATCTCCAGGGTATATTATGTTGAAGGTCTTGGTCATAACTTGTTTTCTGTCGGTCAATTCTGTGATTCCGATCTAGAAGTGGCTTTTAGAAAACATACCTGTTTCGTTAGAGAACTTGATGGTGTGGAATTGTTAAGAGGAACTCGTGGTTCAAATCTATACACCATCTCTATCGAAGACATGATGAAGTCTTCTCCAATCTGCTTGTTGTCAAAGGCTTCAAAAACAAAGTCATGGTTATGGCATCGTCGTCTCAATCACTTGAACTTCGGCACCATTAATAATCTTTCCAGAAAGGATCTTGTAAGAGGCTTACCCAGATTAAAGTATGAAAAAGATCATCTTTGTTCAGCATGCCAATTGGGAAAAAGCAAGAAATATGCCCACAAACCCAAACCCACTAACTCAGTAATGGAAGTTCTTCATACCCTTCATATTGATTTGTGCGGACCAATGAGAGTGCAAACGATTAATGGGAAGAAATATATTTTAGTCGTTGTTGATGACTACTCTCGATTTACTTGGGTAAAGTTTTTGAGGACAAAGGATGAAACTCCAGATGTTATCATCAAACTTATCAAACAGCTTCAGGTTCGTCTTAACAATACGGTTAGAATTGTTCGAACAGACAATGGCACAGAGTTCGTTAACAAAGATTTAAGTCAATTTTATGAAAGTGTTGGAATCAGTCATCAAAGAAGTGTTCCACGAACTCCTCAACAGAACGGTGTAGTTGAAAGACGAAATTGAACTCTTGTGGAAGCCGCAAGAACAATGCTAATTTATTCAAAGGTTCCAATGTTTCTCGGGGCTGAAGCCATTGCCACTGCTTGCTATACCCAAAATCGTTCCCTCATACACACATCTCATGGAAAAACTCCATACGAACTTGTCCATAAACGAAAACCTGATCTCTCCTACCTTCGTGTGTTTGGTGCGTTTTGCTATCCAACGAATGATGGTCAAGATTTAGGTAAATTAAGAGCTAAGGCGGACATTGGAGTTTTTGTAGGTTATGCATCAAACAAGAAGGGTTACCGAATCTAAAACAAAAGAACTCGAGATATCATGGAACTATTCACCTCACGTTCGATGAGCTATCCGGGCAAATGGCTCCAGGACAATCCAGTTCTGGACCCGCATATCAACCTTCATCAAGTAGTCCCATCAGTTCTACTCTTGTACTAAGTCCCTCACCAGCAACTCCTTATGTACCTCCTTCAGAAGATGATTTGAAGAAATTGTTTGATCCAATGTTTGATGAACACTATGAGCCAATTGCTAATGATCTGTCAAATCCATCAACAGAGGCTGCTCCTATCCCTGTCAATGAAGTTAACCCTTCAGTTTCTATGTCATTAAGTCAAGAAGCGCATGCTGCTGATCACTCTGTCTCATCAACAAATCATCAATCATCTAGTGTACATCATGGAATTGTCTCTGGAACCTATGATGGAGATAATCCCTTTGCTACTCCTGAAGATGCCCCCTTTGAGAACATATTTGCCCCTGAACCATCATCATAACCATCTTCATCAGGAGAAAACGACTCTGCTACTTCAGTTCCTCAACAACAACCACACGAACACCTGAGAAAATGGACACATGATCATCCATTGGACAACATCATTGGAAACCCCTCTCGTCCAGTATCCACTCGGAAACAACTTGCAGCCGATGCCTTATGGTGCTTTTTCAACTCCGTACTCTCTAAGGTCGAACCAAAAGACGTTAAAACTGCCATGAATGAAGACAGCTGGTTCAATGCCATGCAACAAGAAATTCATGAGTTTGATCGACTAGATGTATGGGAATTGATACCTGCTCATGACTGTGCTATGATCATTGCTCTAAAGTGGATCTTCAAAGTAAAACTTAATGAGCATGGTGATGTATTAAAGAACAAGGCTCGATTGGTTGCAAAAGGATACCGTCAAGAGGAGGGTATTGACTTTGAAGAATCATTTGCTCCAGTTGCACGTATCGAGGCAATCAGAATCTTCCTGGCTAATGTTGCTAGTAAGAATATGGTAGTCTTTTAGATGGATGTAAAGACGGCTTTTCTTAACGGAGATCTTAAAGAAGTCGTATACGTCAGCCAACCTGAAGGTTTTGTGAATCCAGAGAATCCTACTCATGTCTATCGCTTGAAGATTGCTCTTTACGGTTTGAAGCAAGCTCCAAGGGCATGGTATGATACGCTATCAAAGTTTCTTCTAACTACTGGATTCAGCAAAGGAGCTGTTGATCCGACATTGTTCACCAGAAAGTCAGGCAAACATTTAATTCACGTTCAAATCTATGTTGATGGTATTATTTTTGCCTCAACTGACCCCAATGAATGTGACCGTTTTTCTAAGGAGATGGGCTCCAAATTTCAAATGTCAATGATGGGACAAATGTCATTTTTCTTGGGATTACAAATTTCACAAAGTCCCGGAGGCATTTTTATAAATCAATCTAAATATGCAAATGAAATTTTAAAGAAATTTGGATTTGATTCTTGTGACCCTGTTGACACTCCCATGATTGAGCGTACTAAACTGGATGAGGACCACTCAGGGATCATGGTAGATCAAACGAAATATCGTAGTATGATTGGATCCCTGATGTACCTCACAGCCAGTGGACCTGATATTCTGTTCGCTGTATGCATGTGTGCTAGATACCAGGCTAAGCCTACCAAAAAGCACCTTGAAGCGGTTAAACGGGTCTTTCGGTATCTCCAAGGAACCATCAATATGGGACTTTGGTACCCGAAGGACACCGGTATGTCACTAACAGCCTATGCAGATGCTGATCATGCAGGATGTCAAGATACTCGTCGAAGCACGTCAGGAGGTGCTCAGTTTTTGGGTGATAAGCTCGTGAGCTGGTCTTCAAAGAAACAAATGAGTACTTCTATATCATCTACAGAGGCTGAATACATAGCCATATCATCTTGTTGTGCTCAAATCCTATGGATGAGATCCCAATTATCTGACTATGGCTTAGAATTCAACAAAATCCCTCTGTATTGTGATAACAAAAGTGCCATTGCTCTCTCATGCAACAACGTTAAACATTCAAGAGCAAAGCACATTGACATTCGACATCATTTCATCAGGGAGCAAGTGGAGAACGGTGTGGTGGAACTATATTTTGTGCGGACGGAATACCAGTTAGCAGAAATTTTCACCAAAGCCCTTCCTAGAGAACGTTTTGAGTTTATTCTTCCACGACTTGGTCTAAAGAGTCTACAACCGGAAACACTTAAACGTCTTCAAGAGGAAGAAGAGGAGTAAAAGGTTTTTCTTCATCCATATCTTGTAAATATTTATTCAAAAACAAAATACAAAATTTCAAAACCAACAAAAAGCAAATAGAAAAATATAAAACTTTCAAAAATCCATAAAAATTTGAAAAACTTGAAAATTTTCAAAAAATATTATCTTTTTGTCATGTTTTTCTTGTTTCGATAATATCTACGGTCTTTGTGCTGTCATTCAAAGAGTGACACGGGTCTTTAGATGTTGTTCGAATGTACATAATTTCTTAAAAAAAAAAAAAAAAAAAAAAAAAAATGAAACAGAGGCTTATAGTTATTTCAGTCTATAACCCGTTTTTAAAGAAAGAACAGAGCCATACTTTATCTTATTTTTTTTTCAAATCTCTTGCTCTGATTCTATAAACAAATATTAGCTATCTAATGAAAATTATTAGCTTTGAAAAATAACTCGGACTCAATGTTTGAAAATCATCTAGACTTAACATTTGTCAAAATCTCTCTCTCTCAATCAACAACTTATGTCATTGATTGAGGGGGAGAATGATTTCAATTAAATCAAAAAGGTTATTTGTCATACAATTGTTTTCAAAAGATACTCATGCATGTTTATTCTTTGGAGTTTAAAGTCTCAGATTTGATCCTTATCGGTGAAATGTTTTCATAAGCAAGTCACAATTCTCCTCAAAAGCTTTCAAAATCAATTTAAATCTACAGAGATCACAAATCTCAAATGATTTGAAAATTGTGATCGGGGGAGAATTTGTGATTTAAATTGGATTTAAACTGATAATTCGATAAATGGTTTTATAGTGATTTACAAGCTCTCCTCCCAACATGTGCCAAACGATTTCAAATTTTCCATGCACATGTTGACGGATACCTTTGAAAAACCGGTTGTTGTGCTTAAAAATTCTTTTCTTTAGCACATCGACTGTGTATTAATATTTCAAATATAAAAGGTGTTTATGATTGATAATTGATTTTTCTCAAAAACCCTCGTTGTATTGCAAAAACTCTTTATTGAGCAGTACTCGATTGTTTTTCAAATCTCTTTTCATCAATCAGTGAATCTCAAATTTGCTGGTTCACTCACTCCGTGTTGTCTTCTTTGAGACGTTCCGGTTTGAGAACAGCTAGAGCAGCTGCGAAACCCTGTCAAGGAGATTCGTCGGAATTATACCTGATCACAGGCAATAATTGTACTGATCAACGGGGAACCGTGGGCCATGTACCTCAATTCAACGAAAGTGATCAAAGACACTTTCGTGCGCTTTATTGCTAACTGTTTTATGCAGGTACGCCCGAAGTTTGCAGCTGATTAGAATGGAGAGGTCAATCCATAGCCGCATGCTCACACAACACATTCATTTCTAAAGAAATCATGATAAGTTCATCAACGAATCTGATATTTTCACTCCATGCTTCTGCTACACTGCTGCAAATATCATGAATCAACTAAAGCTTCCGCTACTTGATACGCTTACGCAGCGCGTTCGGGGTCAAAGGAACTTCCTTTTTGTCGAGCAAGTTTTTCAACACCCTAGGCAGTGAACCTAATCGTTGTAGTGTGGTATTAGGGTAAGCCATGGGAATTGATATCGTTCTCTAGGGGAATAGGAATGCTAATGAGAGGTTACTACGCTAAGGTTGGGGTTGAGGAAGATTATTTTTTATCTTTTTATATTTTTTAGGAAATGGAAAGGTACGAATCTCGGGGTTTGGATTTGGGGGGTTGGTATTTCTACCGATTACTTCTACTATCTAATTATCTAATTAACTAAGGTGAGGGTATTCTATGTCTAATTATTGTGTGCTCGTATGGTGGTTTAAAGATGTGTTTACTTAGGTTTTATTACTCCTTAATTATCTCCTATTGATGGTTGAATTGTCACGTCCTTATTCTTAATCGCGTTTTGTGTCTAAGGTCGTAGGGTATGCGTTTTGTTGAGACTAAATCCCAGATAGATCTTTTGAGCCTAGAATTAGTATAGTTGTTCTATGTAATCACAAAACAACTAAGGAGAACCTTTGCATGTAATGTATTTACGCGGAAAATAAATAGAAGACACAAGAAGACTTTAAACACTATTATCTGGTCTTCTATAGATCAGTATAATTGACTATTGATGTTGTGAAAGGTGTGTGTACAACATTGATCGTAGTTTCCTTTTATAGACAAAGGAAACTACTATAATAATACCTAGCACTCACTATATATGTATAAACTATTACACATACCTACCACACTCACAAGATATATATCTTTTATCATTACAGATTGCTAAGCACTTATATATATATCTTTACCTAACATTTTGAATAAACTAATACAGTGGAATTATCTGCTGAAACGTATAACTTCAGCAGAAACCATCAGCGCATTATAACTTCAGCAGAAACCATTGATTCAGCAGAATCAAAATAGGCTTCAGCAGAAACCACATCTTCAGCAGAATCCACCTGTTTCCAAAATTCCCAACAATCCTCCCCTAAACTTGATTTTAACATCGTTAACTTCAAGTTTCCAGATAGATCTTTATTAACCAAGAGGATGTTAGTTTATCAGCTATCTACTTAAGCAAGAAAATCCAATAGAACATCTAGAACCACAGGATAAGCAATGAAGTCCAATAGCCTCAGTATTATTAGTACCCAGAGTAGATTTGATGAGCCTTTACCAAGTAGCTACTCACTCTTGGGCTAGCTAGTCCTTTGGTGGAATCATGGCATCACCCTGGTGAACTAGTAACCAGTCCAATACTTAGAACATGAATCATTGGTGTATTGGATTACCCTAATGATTTTTGGTAAATCATCACAACCATCAACGGATTTGACATGTCTTTACCTGTAGCCGTTTGCTCAGGACTAGCCAATGTTTGGTGCATGAGAAACCAGGGACATTGATAACCCTTAATTTTTTTTTTAAACACTATAAACATAAAATACAATGATCATACCAAATGGTTGAAAGGATAAGCTGCATGACAAGATGCTCTGCATGAGTCATATCATTGGATAATCATCTTTTGTCTTTAGTAAGTTCTCAACGCCTTCAGCAGAATCCAGAGATTCTCAGCAGAAATGAGAAGGGAATCGAATCAAATCTTTGACTCATAACAGTGTCTTAACTGTCTCCATCCAATACTTTTAGCGATCCAAATTCCAACCATCAATATTCACCACAACTTTTACTGCCCTAAGACACTTATAAAACTAACCATATACAATGCACCGGAAACTCAACCACAAACCTATTTCCCAAAAACCATTTTGACAATGAGCAATTCTCCAAATCATTCCAGTGAAACATCTTCTTCTGAAAGTGGAACCACTTGGCTTAACTATTTTCCACCTGGTGCTCTCAACAGAATCACCTACATGTCAACTCCATCTTGTTATCAATCCCCTTTCTATCATACCTCTTCAGAGGAAGAAGTTCCAAATGGTCCTCAAAATGAAGTTGAGATCTCAAGCTCTGAGCTCAGAGATACGCAGGAAGGTTCTGATGATGAAGTGAATGACCCAACCTACAGACCTCGCAACATAAGAGTTGTAGCTCCTCTTACTGTGTTACCACCAAATGTACCTATTCCAGATCCTCAACCTTCCTCATCCAATCCCACCAGAAGAACCACTGTGATGGGTCTACCTGCATGTCCAGTGTGGGAATGGATGGATAGATGGGGAAGAGAGCATCACAGGATGCCTCAGTGGGGAAATGTAAGGCCAGAGAGAAGGCCTTGATGAGTGAAGCTGTTGTTTGAAGAGTAGGTCAATGGAACAAGAAATGTTGGGTGTTGGTCATGATTGTAATTTTCAATGTCTGAATGATGTACTGGCATCTTAGAATGCAGTTTGTTTATAATGAATAAAACTTTGTTTCTTCTGAGTCAGACAATTGATTTCCCTGAATTTGTGTTTGAATCTTAGATCTGCAAAATGATTAGAAGAACACAAGACACACACAAAAATGTATAGAGAAGATCTAAATTAACAATACAGACTTATACAAAAATTCTACACTATCAAAAAAAAACATAAAACATATTACAGCAAATGCACAATATATACACTAACAAGATCCTCCCCTTAGACCAAAATCCTCCCCTTAGACATAATCCTCCCCTCAAACACAAGATTCAGGGGTTGATCATGCCTATATTGACAATCAAATATTGAAATCTGGGTCCATCAAAGGCTTTTGTTAACAAATCAGCCACATTTTCTTCTGAAAGAACTTTAACAACTTGAATAAGGTGTTTTTCATTAGCATCTCTTATAAAGTGATGTCTAATTTCGATGTGTTTAGTTCTTTGATGAAAAACAGGATTTTTAACAATGCAAATTGTACTTTGGTTATCTATGAAAATTTTAGTGTTCATAAAATTGAACCCATAATCCAATAACTGATTTTGAATCCAAAGTACCTGACCACAACAACTTGCAGCAGCAACATATTCAGCTTCAGTAGTTGATGTAGCCACAATGTTCTGTTTCTTGCATTGCCAAGAGATTAATCTTCTCCCCAAGAACTGACAACCTCCAGTTGTAGATTTACGATCAAAATTAGCACCAACATAATCACTATCACTGTATGCCTCCAACTGAAATGGAGATTCTCTAGGATACCAAAGGCCAAGTTTTGGTTGACCCTTTATATACTTGAAAATCTTCTTGACAGCATTTAAATTAGAGGTTAAAGGAGTGACTTGATGCCTAGAACAAGCACTGACTACAAACATAATGTCAGGCCTAGAGGCAGTCAAATACATGAGAGATCCAATTATAGACCTGTACAAATGTACATTAACAGCTGGATCTGGATCATTGTTTGACTTTGCCTTAGGAGCTTCAAATGGAGTAGTAGCAGTCCTAACAAGTTCCATATCAAACTTCTTGAGGATATCATGCACATACTTCTCTTGATGAATGAAAATCCCATCTGATTTTTGTTTCACTTGAAGACCCAAGAAGAAAGTAAGTTCACCCATGGCACTCATTTCAAATTCACTTTTCATCAATTCTTCAAACTCTCTACACCATTCTTCTTTGGTGGATCCAAAGATAATATCATCCACATACACCTGCACAAGAATGATGTCTGTAGATGATTTCTTGATAAAGAGAGTTTTATCAATTGCACCCCTTCTGTAACCATGCTTCAGAAGAAATGAAGAAAGTCTAGCATACCAAGCTCTAGGATCCTGATGAAGCCCATATAATGCCTTGACCACCTTATAGACCTTATCAGGATGATGTGGGTCTACAAAGCCCTTGGGTTGAGTGACATATACTTCTTCTTCAATTTCACCATACAAGAAAGCACTCTTTACATCCATCTGGTACACCATAAAGCCCATATATGAAGCAAATGCCAAGAAAAGTCGTATGGCTTCCACTCTTGCAACAGGAGCAAAAACTTCATCATAATCAATGCCTTCCTCTTGTCTGTGACCTTGAGCCACCAGTCTAGCCTTATTTCGTACCACAATGCCTCTTGCATCTCTCTTACATTTGAGAATCCACTTTGTGCCAATAGCATATTTACCAGGAGGTAAATCAATAAGTTCCAATACATTTTGATTCAAAAATTGTTGCATTTCTTCTTGCATGGCAGCTACCCAATCTTCATCACCAAGTGCCTATGAAATACTTGTAGGTTCAACTTGAGATAAGAAACAAGCAAATAGACAATGTTGATAGTCTATATGATTGTTTCTATGTTGAACCCTTATGTAGCTGAGAAAAGGGGATTCACCAAATTTCGTCTTCTTGACTCTACTTCTTGTTTTAACAGAAGAAGTAGGATCACCAATTATAAGAGATTGTGGATGAATTGTGTTAATCCTTTTTGTGATATTTGGACTAACATCAACAGATGTTGCTAGATTAGTAAGAGTGGCTCCATAGTCATCATCATAAGATGAAGAATCAAAAATGCCTGTTCTTGATTGATGATGAATGCTATCCATTGAAGAGCTTGATTGTTGTGAATTTGCTAAGTCAGAAGGACTTGGAAATCTGGAAGGAGTAGCTTCAAAACCCAAAACACTAGAAGAAGGAAAAGATGTCGAAACAACAGGGACAACTTCACTTTCAGTAGAAACCGGTACAGCTTCAGCAGTATCAGCATCTGCAGTTTTTGAACTCTTGTCTTTGGAATGAGTAACATTATTAGCAGAATATGATTCACGCTGAGCAGCTTCAAAGTCATTGGTAGCTTCAATTTTAGCCTGTCTCAAGATATCTTGAGTTTCTAAGGAGAATTCATAACCAAACTTTTCAGCATCTTCTTTAGCTGCATACTCTTGACATTGGAGCTTCACAAGTTCTTCTGCGTATCCCATATCATTGGAAGTTTTGTCAAGAACAACTGAGTTCTTTGTACCTGAAAATTGGTTAGAATGAAAAGAGGGGACAAGTATAACTTGTTCATTACTTTCTGAATCTGACTCAACATCTGAAGAACCTGCAATGTTAGTGAAATTTTCTTTTGGTCCTGCAGGAATGTTAGATTTATAACGAGTATAACCCAAATGATCAGTTAGATAGTCTAAATCAAAATACCATTCTTGACCTGCACCTTGAACATTTGGCTTGTCTTCCATAAATCTGAGATTTAGAGTCTCTTCGACCCTTTTTGTGGAGAGGTTATACACTCTGTATGCTTTACTCTGAGCTGAATAGCCTACCACATATCCTTCATCTGCTTTTCCATCAAACTTGCCCAAAGGATCACTTGTATTGAGGATGGTGACATGACAACCAAAGGGTTTAAGATGAATGATGGTAGGAATTTTGTTGGAAAGAAGTTCGTAAGGTGTTTTTGTGTGAGGAGAAGTTATTGATACCCTGTTTAAGACATAACAAGCAGTGCTAACTGCTTCAGTCCAAAACATGGTAGGCAACATTGAATCAACAAGCATAGATCTTGCTGCTTCAATTAAGGTTCTGTTTTTCCTTTCAGCAACTCCATTATGTTGTGGAGTCCTGGCAACGCTATAGAACCTTTTAATCCCTTTTGTAGCACAGAGATCTATTAATTTTGCATTCTTGAACTCTGTCCCATTATCACACCTTATAGCTTTGACCTTCTTATTCAACTGATTCTCCACCAGGACAATGAAATCTTGAAGAAACTGAAATGTTTCATCTTTAGTCTTCAAGAAGAATGCCCAACTATACCGACTATAATCATCAGTCACCACCAAGCAGTAATATTTGTGATCGATGCTTCTTACAGATGTAGGACCAAAAAGATCCATGTGGAGAAGCTACAAAGGCTCAGAGATAGTGCTGACAACAGTATTGGCCTTGTATGAAGCTTTGTGCTGCTTCCCTTTGTTGCAAGCCACACAGTTGTGCTCATTAGTAAACATCTTGGAAGGTAGACCATTAACTAAACGGAGTTTAGCTAGCTTGTTTATGGTTTTGAAGTTCACATGAGCCATCCTTCTATGCCATTTAAGAGATTCATCTAAGGATGCTTTGGCCATCAAACAAGCTATATCTCCAGAAGGGTGGACATCATTGAGATTGAATGTGTAGAGATTGTGTTTTCTTGGTACCTTCAGAACAACTTGGCTGTCATCAGGTAATTGGAAATCTTCTGAAAGAACAAGACATTCTTTATCTGTGAAGAGCACAAAGTTTTTCTTGTCACAAATTTGTGACACAGAAAATAGATTAAAATTTCTCAGTGCCTCCACATAATACACATTCTCAAAGTCCAGTTGAGCAGTTCTTATAGTTCCCTTCCCTGTGATTTTACCATCTCCTCCTCCAAAAGTAACTGTGCCACCTTGAATACCCATAAAATCATGAAGCCTGTCTTTGTTTCCTGTCATACTTCTAGAACAACCACTATCTACAATTCCTATATCTTTATTTGAAAGAGGATCATCCTACAAAAAATATGTACAAACATTAGACTACATGGTGACCCAAGTCATCACTGACTTGAGCCTGCCTTGTGGATCACATTAGAAAAATTGGCATTATGATGAGATCCACTATTGTTCTTGGACATATGCATATAACTTGATTTAGTTGGTCTCCAAGAACAACCTGCTGAGGGCTTAACAGCAGTGTCCCACCAAGCCCCCCTTTGATGGTAATAGACAGGGTTAACAGTCCTATAATCATTTTGAAAATAAGAGCTTGTAGGTCTGTTAATTGGTCTATTTCCTTTTCTTCTCCATTGTAAGGAAGATGACCTATGATTACCAACTGGTTTACCAGCAGAATTTGGTCTTTCAGCAGAACTGTTTCTGTTGGTTCTCACATATGTTCCGATGGGAATATATGGAGGTATGTTAGCCACATCATTCCAAACATTGTTTTTCCTCTGTTGATTAGCACATACATTCATCTTTTTCTCATGATAATTACAATCTTTTATTAGATGAAAGACACTTCCACAAACAAAACATGTTTTCTTTTTGAAATTCTTGTTCAAAACAGGAACAGTTTCATTACACACAGATTTATTTGAAACACAACCAAAAACAGAATTGTTTTCAACAGAGCAAGAAGTGTTTCTAGGAAAAACTTTCTCTGAGGAAGGTTCTTTAATAGTAACACTTTGGATTTGAGGAACTTGAAAAGACTTAGGAGAGTTTGACTCTACAGACTCTTTATTCGAATCACATCTGGCATTTTCTTTAGATTGAGTCTCTGTAGTCCTAGAAGAACAAGATACAAACGTGTTAGACTCACTGCCAGTGTCTGATGTGTCATTGGACTTTTTACCAAAGGACATGAGTGATTCATCTGAATCATAGTCTGGATTAGGAGGCTTAACAATACCATTTATAGAAGAAGGAACTTTATGCATTTCACCTTGTTTAATGAATTCAACAGGTTTTCTATATTTATCTTCTTCTATATCTGTGACAAGATTAAAAACACTGTACTCATTTGGGTCATACACTTGATCTGGATTAATACAATCCTTAAATCCTAACCCCAATTTTGTTTAACAGACATTGAACTATTCCACAATTTTCCTAAGTTCTTAGCCTGTTCTTGCCATTGTTTATGTCTAGCCACCTCTGGGTCTAACTCAGATTTAAGACTCTCCTTTTCAGCAACAACCTTCACATATTGTTTCTTTTTATATTTTAGCTTATTTGTTGTGCTTTCTAAGTCTCTTTCCAAAACATTTATTCTTTCCTCAAGAGCCAATTGATTTTGATCATACCAGACTTTTTGTTTTTCTAGAGTTTTAACTCCTCTCTTATATGCCTTGGCTTGTATAAAGTACTCTTTATATTTTTCATTGACATCATCAAACTTACTTTTAAGAATATTATATTGAGTATTGCAACCAAAAATGCAATTGTGTACCTGAGAAGTAATGCCCATCATTCCAACTTCTTCAGCAGAATCAGCAATCAGTCCAACCTGAGGTTCTTCATCCTCATCATCATTCACATGATCATCCCAGTCAACTCTGTCTTCTAGAGATAGCATGGCTGCTGTCTTCACTTCTTCGGCTTCCTTAAGTTTGTACGCATTGTACTTTCTTCTGTCACCTCCCTTCCTATTTGTACATTCTCTAGCAAAGTGACCAATTTGATTGCATTCAAAACATCTGATTTTCTTCCTGTCAAACCTGGCTGGTTCTCTTCCTTTGTAACCAAACTTTCTTCCAGAGCCTTCTTCATATCTCTTAACTTTCACAGCAAGCATAGCCATCTGCCACTTAAGATCCATTTCCTCCATATCCCATTTATCTACTTGTTCAAAGTCTTCATATGTCAACTGTTGTTGATCATCAGATTCAGCAACAAGTGAATAGAACACATCTTCTATGACAGAATTAGACTTTGATCTTCTTGAAGAAGACTTGTGAGTTGATGTTGTTGCTGATGAAGACTTAGGACTATCAGTATATGAAACAATTTTGTTTCCACTGGTAGTACCAACAAATGCAGAGTGAGATGGGACTGGAGAATAAGTAGAATAACCCTTGATGTCAATCTCTAGAGATTTCAGTTTGTTGTAGAGATCATCAAAGTTTAAGTACTCTAGGCCACCTTTTGCTTTGAGAGTTATAGACACTTGACTCCAAGAAGCAGGTAAAGCACGAAGAAACTTGAGATTGCATTCCTCATCATCAGGTTTAGATTTCAACTGATTAAGCTGACTGAGGATCTTCTGAAACCTGTCATATCCTTTATGGATACCTTCTTCTTCAGAGATAGAAAACTCCTGAAAGCTTTGTTTGAGCATGGACTTCCTCATTTTCTTGGATTCATCATTTCCACCAAATCTTGCTTTTATTCCTTTCCAAATCTGTTTTGCATCATCTAGATGATAGAAATCACCCATGTGTTCATCTGGAAGAGCTTGCAATAAGGTAGTCCTTGCCTTGATTTCTCTTTGGACAGCGATTTGTTCAGCAGCTGTTGATGGTGGAAGTATTACGACATTCCCTTGACCATCTCTTGTAGTAGCCTTCCTACTATTTCCTTTAAGGACGATTTGCCAGAGATTGATATCCATGTTGGAAATGTAATTTTCCATTTTCATGGCCCATATATCATATTCATCCTTTTTAAGGTAAGGAAATTTTGCACTTGAGTTGGACATGGTGACTACTTGTTGAATTGAAGGCTGGGTGTTATTTTGGTTAGACTGGTCGTTTGATACATCTGGCTGATCATCACTCTCAGCATCAGAATGTTTTGGTGATGACATGTTGTGGTTATGTGTATAAAAAGAGTGTCTTCTTATAAAGATTCTCACAAGGCTCTGATACCAATTGTTGAGACTAAATCCCAGATAGATCTTTTGAGCCTAGAATTAGTATAGTTGTTCTATGTAATCATAAAACAACTAAGGAGAACCTTTGCATGTAATGTATTTACGCGGAAAATAAATACAAGACACAAGAAGACTTTAAACACTATTATCTGGTCTTCTATAGATCAGTATAATTGACTATTGATGTTGTGAAAGGTGTGTGTACAACATTGATCGTAGTTTCCTTTTATAAACAAAGGAAACTACTATAATAATACCTAGCACTCACTATATATGTATAAACTATTACACATACCTACCACACTCACAAGATATATATCTTTTATCATTACAGATTGCTAAGCACTTATATATATCTTTAACTAACATTTTGAATAAACTAATACAGTGGAATTATCTGCTGAAACGTATAACTTCAGCAGAAACCATCAGCGCATTATAACTTCAGCAGAAACCATTGATTCGGCAGAATCAAAATAGGCTTCAGCAGAAACCACATCTTCAGCAGAATCCACCTGTTTCCAAAATTCCCAACACGTTTGTCCCTAACTCTTTGAAACTACCAAAGGTTATCACCTACAAAGTCTCTAGGATTTATAAACTCTAACTCTAAGGTACTCTTCAGATGGTTTAGCCTACAACAACTCTAGGTGCTATAAACTAAGGTTCACAAAGATTAATCAAGCATTAACTACACAACGGATGACCTATCGCATTACTAGATCATTAACAATTAAGATAAGAGACAACCAATCAATATTCAATAATTAAGTTTCATATTCCCTAAGCAAACACACAAGTAAATTAGCCGGACATGGAGAACATGCAAGCATACACACAAGTAATTAAAGACATAATTAAATTAATGAAGTAAAACACTTATCTTGATGTAAGATAGGGTTTGGAACCCTAAAATATTGTACAAGACAGCCTTGGTTCGGTTTAGGTTTTTACTCCAAAAGACTACACACCGAAAACTAAAAAATTCTATATATAAGATTACATTCGCGACGACATCACCCTTTAATTTGTGACGCCGTCGGGTCGCCGTCATTAGGGTTTCGTCTTGGCCACGTTAGTCTTGCGACGACGTCACCTTATGCTTGTGACGCCGTCCCCTTCAGTCTCTGACGCCGTCTGGATCAAATCTAGGCCGTCTAAGTTACGACGACCTACTCTTTTAAAGCCTGACATCGTCACCTGTAAATAAGTAATTTGGCTACTGAGCCGTCACAAAAGTGATGCGACGGCGTCGCAGATAACACCTGACGCCGTCCCCTTCAGTTCCAGCAGTCTGAGTGGCTCGATTCTTGACTTTGGCCATTTTCTTCGTATATTCGCGCCTTTTCGTCTGAATAAGTGTCATTCCAGTATTTTGCCTTCAAGATACCTAAAAAGTGAAAAGGAACGATATTAAGTAATAACGGATACAAAAGTGATCAAATAAGGGCTTAAACGACCCCTCAAAAAGGTACATTTTAAAACCTTATCAAATATCCCTACACTTGGTATTTGCTTGTCCTCAAGCAAATGTGCTTTTAGCCAATTAATTTATAAGTTAGGGGTCATGAAGCATTGGTTTAAAACAATCCTCAACACATATAAGCCTCAAAAAAGTCATAACAAGCACGGAAATTACATACTAGCACCTCACATGGGGTGTTTGGATACTCACATCTCTCGGGTGTATATGAGATATAACAAGTTGGAAATGGAAGATAAACACTCATTAACCGGTCCTAGTACATAGATTACCATAGGCTTGAGACTAGATCAAACCTCCATCGCTTTGGCGTAAGCACCTAGGAAAGACTATCAAAGAGGTCTTTTAAAGGGTTGTAATGTTAGGCTTACGGTAGGGAAACAAAGGGTTTGGTGGGATAGGCTATTTAGTGGTGGCAAGTCAAAAATCTTTTTGTTACAAGCATGCGAAGAATAGCATTGCTATGCCAAGACTCGAAACTCTAGACTCTAGATAACTGAAACAAACAAACATAAATTAAAGATAGATGCAAGATGGTAGCCCGTTTTTATTTGAACACTCTATTTTTTTTTTCTTTTTCACTTTTTCTTTTTTTTTTCGATTTTTTTTTCATACACTTTTACTCTACCATTCTCTACGGTAACATCAAAATGATAGGGATTTATAGGCACATCCCTACACTTGAGTTTTTTTACAACTCTAACACTAATTTGACCCGAATTGAAAAGATCAAAACACTTGGAGTACATTATTACGCAAATAAAGGGAATTTGAATTTAACGTTCCCTTCCCGTCATTTCATAAACTTTAACTTTTCCCATGAGTCCCAATCGTCCCAAAACTATGTACAAAGGATATGACTCGACTTAGAAACTTATGCAAGCAACTAGATAATTGAACTAAGGGTTTTTAGGGTGATAACAATAATGCACTAAAAGTGAGTGCATACAAGGTAGGCTAAGGCGATTTGGGTGTACATTTGGGGGTGGGGTGTAAACAATGCTCTTCATTGATATTCCGGAAAACCAAAACATCACGAGAACCGCGAAAAGGATAGGCTCTGAGGGGTTAACTAGGGGTATCGTGTACTAAAGATGAGTACAACGCAAAGGTGTGGGGGAATTACTCAACCGATGTGGAAGAATTAATTATATTACGGGTACCAAACAAGGGTTATCCTAATGCCTCTTATCATTTAGTTATTCCTAACTACACAACTGTAGTCTTACTAGCGATCTCGGGATGCATCACAAAACAAGTTCTAGAATCTAATATACTACCGGTTCACACACTAAGCATTAAAGATGAATGTTTTAATTCCTACTAATCTAAGGGCGATCGTCACATTTTAGGTGGAATTTAAGTGGTAAAGGGTTTTTGTGCTAGTCATATAACTTCCTATCTGTGAGACGCTTTTGTTAAGACAAATGGCCCACTCCTATATGTCATGAAAAAATTTAAATTTGGTGCCAAAATTACCCTAACCGACATTTTCTCATGGTTTATTACACAAATGCAATTGGACAAAGCAAATAATCAAAGATAAGCATAGTTTCAAAGTTCCCGTTTTATTTTCCCTCCCTACACTTAAACTGAACATTGTCCCCAATGTTCCCCGAAAATATCAAAGTTATGATAATGGAAGGTAATAAAAGATGAAAGAAACTAGTACTCCCCTGATTAGCTCGGTAGGATCCGTGTAAAGTGGTGGTTATATTTTTCTTCAAGAAGAACGTTTGCGTGAAAAGCTCCTTCTCATCTTATGTATATCCTTCTTGATAAATTAAACCTGCACACTTGAAGAAAACAAACGAAAACTTCGCGTAAAATCGGCGGTAATAATATATATAAGACTCTACTAAACTAGGATATAATGCTTGTGGAATGGATGTTTACAGAATTTCTAGAAAATTAAGACCTGGAAAATTCCAAAAAATTATAAGTAGCTCAAAAAATGAGAAAAAGTAATCAGTTATTTTCGCTCCTTCCTGACGCCGTCAGGTTATCCTGACAAAAACTGGTCTGCGATTTTCTGGAAAAAATTCTGGAAAATTTACATCTTTAGAATCTGAAAAAATTTCCTGCAAAACATACATTATGACTCGATACAAGCATTTGACTCGAACAAAAACACATGTATATCTTTTAATTAATTGAAATTCTCATGTTTACGTTTCTTTTGAAAACGTGTGTAATCCTCCCTACACTTATCCTTTATGTAAAATACCTTTATATGTAATTAAGACGAGGTTAAAAACAAAATAAAACATTTTTACAAATTTAAACATGAGAATAAGCAATCAATAAAAGATATATGACACAAACAAGATAATCCAACCACACAGGTTATAGATAAACTATTCACATGCAAATATACATACGCCATAAATTAAAGTTCACCACATAGTCAAGATAACCTAAACTATTACATGCCCAAATCAAATCGTCTCAACAACCAAGCATACGAATCCATAAACAATCCAAAAACAAATACATAAGTCACTGGGGAGGAGGTCCATGACGGTAGTCATAACCAGGGGGAGAGGGCCCAAATACCCATAAGGTGGGTAATCCTCCTCCCGCCCTAGGAATGGATCGATCTGCAAGTGTGGGTCGAGCTGATCATGCATGGACAGATGTTGCATCTGTCTGACCTTATGATCATAGGTCCAGCTAGCCCTCTGATCCTGCTGTGCCATCCACGTGTCCATGCGGCCCATCCACGCTCCCTGGTAGGCCTGCCAATCTCCATTGGACATGTGTCGGTAAGTGTCGGCGGAGCTCCCTGCTCCATCTCCCTGCTGGTGTGCTAGTATCTGCGGCTCGTCACCATCGACATCATCACCACCCTGAATGTTGGGTTGACAAAGATTAATCAAGCATTAACTACACAACGGATGACCTATCGCATTACTAGATCATTAACAATTAAGATAAGAGACAACCAATCAATATTCAATAATTAAGTTTCATATTCCCTAAGCAAACACACAAGTAAATTAGCCGGACATGGAGAACATGCAAGCATACACACAAGTAATTAAAGACATAATTAAATTAATGAAGTAAAACACTTATCTTGATGTAAGATAGGGTTTGGAACCCTAAAATATTGTACAAGACAGCCTTGGTTCGGTTTAGGTTTTTACTCCAAAAGACTACACACCGAAAACTAAAAAATTCTATATATAAGATTACATTCGCGACGACATCACCCTTTAATTTGTGACGCCGTCGGGTCGCCGTCATTAGGGTTTCGTCTTGGCCACGTTAGTCTTGCGACGACGTCACCTTATGCTTGTGACGCCGTCCCCTTCAGTCTCTGACGCCGTCTGGATCAAATCTAGGCCGTCTAAGTTACGACGACCTACTCTTTTAAAGCCTGACATCGTCACCTGTAAATAAGTAATTTGGCTACTGAGCCGTCACAAAAGTGATGCGACGGCGTCGCAGATAACACCTGACGCCGTCCCCTTCAGTTCCAGCAGTCTGAGTGGCTCGATTCTTGACTTTGGCCATTTTCTTCGTATATTCGCGCCTTTTCGTCTGAATAAGTGTCATTCCAGTATTTTGCCTTCAAGATACCTAAAAAGTGAAAAGGAACGATATTAAGTAATAACGGATACAAAAGTGATCAAATAAGGGCTTAAACGACCCCTCAAAAAGGTACATTTTAAAACCTTATCAAATATCCCTACACTTGGTATTTGCTTGTCCTCAAGCAAATGTGCTTTTAGCCAATTAATTTATAAGTTAGGGGTCATGAAGCATTGTTTTAAAACAATCCTCAACACATATAAGCCTCAAAAAAGTCATAACAAGCACGGAAATTACATACTAGCACCTCACATGGGGTGTTTGGATACTCACATCTCTCGGGTGTATATGAGATATAACAAGTTGGAAATGGAAGATAAACACTCATTAACCGGTCCTAGTACATAGATTACCATAGGCTTGAGACTAGATCAAACCTCCATCGCTTTGGCGTAAGCACCTAGGAAAGACTATCAAAGAGGTCTTTTAAAGGGTTGTAATGTTAGGCTTACGGTAGGGAAACAAAGGGTTTGGTGGGATAGGCTATTTAGTGGTGGCAAGTCAAAAATCTTTTTGTTACAAGCATGCGAAGAATAGCATTGCTATGCCAAGACTCGAAACTCTAGACTCTAGATAACTGAAACAAACAAACATAAATTAAAGATAGATGCAAGATGGTAGCCCGTTTTTATTTGAACACTCTATTTTTTTTTCTTTTTCACTTTTTCTTTTTTTTTTCGATTTTTTTTTCATACACTTTTACTCTACCATTCTCTACGGTAACATCAAAATGATAGGGATTTATAGGCACATCCCTACACTTGAGTTTTTTTACAACTCTAACACTAATTTGACCCGAATTGAAAAGATCAAAACACTTGGAGTACATTATTACGCAAATAAAGGGAATTTGAATTTAACGTTCCCTTCCCGTCATTTCATAAACTTTAACTTTTCCCATGAGTCCCAATCGTCCCAAAACTATGTACAAAGAATATGACTCGACTTAGAAACTTATGCAAGCAACTAGATAATTGAACTAAGGGTTTTTAGGGTGATAACAATAATGCACTAAAAGTGAGTGCATACAAGGTAGGCTAAGGCGATTTGGGTGTACATTTGGGGGTGGGGTGTAAACAATGCTCTTCATTGATATTCCGGAAAACCGAAACATCACGAGAACCGCGAAAAGGATAGGCTCTGAGGGGTTAACTAGGGGTATCGTGTACTAAAGATGAGTACAACGCAAAGGTGTGGGGGAATTACTCAACCGATGTGGAAGAATTAATTATATTACGGGTACCAAACAAGGGTTATCCTAATGCCTCTTATCATTTAGTTATTCCTAACTACACAACTGTAGTCTTACTAGCGATCTCGGGATGCATCACAAAACAAGTTCTAGAATCTAATATACTACCGGTTCACACACTAAGCATTAAAGATGAATGCTTTAATTCCTACTAATCTAAGGGCGATCGTCACATTTTAGGTGGAATTTAAGTGGTAAAGGGTTTTTGTGCTAGTCATATAACTTCCTATCTGTGAGACGCTTTTGTTAAGACAAATGGCCCACTCCTATATGTCATGAAAAAATTTAAATTTGGTGCCAAAATTACCCTAACCGACATTTTCTCATGGTTTATTACACAAATGCAATTGGACAAAGCAAATAATCAAAGATAAGCATAGTTTCAAAGTTCCCGTTTTATTTTCCCTCCCTACACTTAAACTGAACATTGTCCCCAATGTTCCCCGAAAATATCAAAGTTATGATAATGGAAGGTAATAAAAGATGAAAGAAACTAGTACTCCCCTGATTAGCTCGGTAGGATCCGTGTAAAGTGGTGGTTATATTTTTCTTCAAGAAGAACGTTTGCGTGAAAAGCTCCTTCTCATCTTATGTATATCCTTCTTGATAAATTAAACCTGCACACTTGAAGAAAACAAACGAAACCTTCGCGTAAAATCGGCGGTAATAATATATATAAGACTCTACTAAACTAGGATATAATGCTTGTGGAATGGATGTTTACAGAATTTCTAGAAAATTAAGACCTGGAAAATTCCAAAAAATTATAAGTAGCTCAAAAAATGAGAAAAAGTAATCAGTTATTTTCGCTCCTTCCTGACGCCGTCAGGTTATCCTGACAAAAACTGGTCTGCGATTTTCTGGAAAAAATTCTGGAAAATTTACATCTTTAGAATCTGAAAAAATTTCCTGCAAAACATACATTATGACTCGATACAAGCATTTGACTCGAACAAAAACACATGTATATCTTTTAATTAATTGAAATTCTCATGTTTACGTTTCTTTTGAAAACGTGTGTAATCCTCCCTACACTTATCCTTTATGTAAAATACCTTTATATGTAATTAAGACGAGGTTAAAAACAAAATAAAACATTTTTACAAATTTAAACATGAGAATAAGCAATCAATAAAAGATATATGACACAAACAAGATAATCCAACCACACAGGTTATAGATAAACTATTCACATGCAAATATACATACGCCATAAATTAAAGTTCACCACATAGTCAAGATAACCTAAACTATTACATGCCCAAATCAAATCTTCTCAACAACCAAGCATACGAATCCATAAACAATCCAAAAACAAATACATAAGTCACTGGGGAGGAGGTCCATGACGGTAGTCATAACCAGGGGGAGAGGGCCCAAATACCCATAAGGTGGGTAATCCTCCTCCCGCCCTAGGAATGGATCGATCTGCAAGTGTGGGTCGAGCTGATCATGCATGGACAGATGTTGCATCTGTCTGACCTTATGATCATAGGTCCAGCTAGCCCTCTGATCCTGCTGTGCCATCCACGTGTCCATGCGGCCCATCCACGCTCCCTGGTAGGCCTGCCAATCTCCATTGGACATGTGTCGGTAAGCGTCGGCGGAGCTCCCTGCTCCATCTCCCTGCTGGTGTGCTAGTATCTGCGGCTCGTCACCATCGACATCATCACCACCCAGGGAACATGCGGGGAACGTTGAGACAGGAATTTAAACAAGAATATGATTCTTTGAGGGGGTTTTCCTGCTTAATGAAATTGGAGAAGGTTTGGGAGTCATCCCAACATGTTCCGGTATCGCATACACCTTCTCTATCTTTTTAGGTATATTGTTCTTTGCGATTTCTTCACGGATGTTCAGCATGAAGTTGTCAGCTAGTCCCAAGAAAGTGTCATGAGTCTTCCGCATTTGAGCTTCGAGGCGTTTTATTTCCTTTTCTTGCTTGTGGACAAATATCAACATTATGTCCTCGAATTCATCTTGCCGGGACTTTCTTGGGAGCAAAAATTCCTTGACCGCGTTTACATGCTTATCAGCATGGGTAGTTATTTCCATTAACGCATTCACTTGCGCCTCCATACTTACGATCGCTTGTGCTTGGGAAGTTGGCCTGTTCTCCTGGACTACTGGAATTTCCCAACCTTCCTCTTCATATTGAGCTAGGTCCTCGATGACCTCCCAACATGCTTTATCATTGAGGTCACTTAGCCTTCCTCCGGCGGCATAGTCAATGGTTCGTTGAAGGGAGGGATTGACGTGATCATAGAAGAGTTGGACTTGGAGCCAAAGATCAATGCCGTGATGAGGGACTTTATGAAGTAAGTCCTTGAATCGAGTCCATGCTTCGTAGAGAGATCCACCTTGACGTTGTTGGAACATCAAGATGTCATTCCTAAGCTTAGTGGTTCTCCCCGGTGGGAAAAATTGAGCAAGGAAGCGAGAGGTGAGATCATCCCAACTTGAGATGGAGCCGGCGGGAAGTCGCTCAAGCCAATTACTAGCTTGGTCCCGTAGAGAGAATTGGAAGAGACGCAGATGCGTGGTCTCCCGAGTAGTAGCATCGAGGTCGATGGAATCGACAATTTTAAGGAAATCCTTAAGATGTTGATTAGGATCTTCGGAACGAAGTCCATGGAATGCACATCCGTTTTGCACCAACCGGATGGTGTCGGATCGTAGGGCCGTAGTTTGGGCTTGATCGGGAAGCTCAATGGTGTTCCTATAGCCTAGGTGGCTTGGTCTCGAGTATTCACCAAGAGTACGGCCTCTTGGCGGGTCATTTGGTGGTAGGTTGATGAATGGTGGTTGGTTATCACCTTCCATGATGAAAAGTGACGGGGTTACGAACAAAGGTCACGAAGAAGGGGGATAGACTACGAGGAAGCTAAAAAATGAGAAAAAATTTACTTGATAGGAATCAAGCAAAGAAACCTAAACGAGGTGGACTCCTAACTAGCTATTCTATTCCCCGGCAACGGCGCCAAAAACTTGATACGCTTACGCAGCGCGTTCGGGGTCAAAGGAACTTCCTTTTCGTCGAGCAAGTTTTTCAACACCCTAGGCAATGAACCTAATCGTTGTAGTGTAGTATTAGGGTAAGCCACGGGAATTGATATCGTTCTCTAGGGGAATAGGAATGCTAGTGAGAGGTTACTACGCTAAGGTTGGGGTTGAGGAAGATTATTTTTTATCTTTTTATATTTTTTAGGAAATGGAAAGGTACGAATCTCGGGGTTTGGATTTGGGGGGGTTGGTATTTCTATCGATTACTTCTACTATCTAATTATCTAATTAACTAAGGTGAGGGTAGTCTATGTCTAATTATTTTGTGCTCGTATGGTGGTTTAAAGATGTGTTTACTTAGGTTTTATTACTCCTTAATTATCTCCTATTGATGGTTGAATTGTCACGTCCTTATTCTTAATCGCGTTGTGTGTCTAAGGTCGTAGGGTATGCGTTTGTCCCTAACTCTTTGAAACTACCAAAGGTTATCGCCTACAAAGTCTCTAGGATTTATAAACTCTAACTCTAAGGTACTCTTCGGATGGTTTAGCCTACAACAACTCTAGGTGCTATAAACTAAGGTTCACAAAGATTAATCAAGCATTAACTACACAACGGATGACCTATCGCATTACTAGATCATTACCAATTAAGATAAGAGACAACCAATCAATATTCAATAATTAAGTTTCATATTCCCTAAGCAAACACACAAGTAAATTAGCCGGACATGGAGAACATGCAAGCATACACACAAGTAATTGAAGACATAATTAAATTAATGAAGTAAAACACCTATCTTGATGTAAGATAGGGTTTGGAACCCTAAAATACTGTACAAGACAGCCTTGGTTCGGTTTAGGTTTTACTCCAAAAGACTACACACCGAAAACTAAAAAATTCGGATTCTATATATAAGATTACATTCGCGACGGCGTCACCCTTTAATTTGTGACACCGTCGGGTCGCCGTCATTAGGGTTTCGTCTTGGCCACGTTAGTCTTGCGACGGCGTCACCTTATGCTTGTGACGCCGTCCCCTTCAGTCTCTAACGCCGTCTGGATCAAATCTAGGCCGTCTGAGTTGCGAAGACCTACTCTTTTAAAGCCTGACACCGTCACTTGTAAATAAGCAATTTGGCTACTAAGCCGTCACAAAAGTGATGCGACGGCATCGCAGATAACACCTGACGCCGTCCCCTTCAGTTCCAGCAGTCTGAGTGGCTCGATTCTTGACTTTGGCCATTTTCTTCGTATATTCGCGCCTTTTCGTCCGAATAAGTGTCATTCCAGCATTTTGCCTTCAAGATACCTAAAAAGTGAAAAGGAACGATATTAAGTAATAACGGATACAAAAGTGATCAAATATGGGCTTAAACGACCCCTCAAAAAGGTACATTTTAAAACCTTATCACTGCTATGATGAAAAGATTTCATGATCCAGAATGTGAGCATGTCGGTCCAAAAGTCACAACATCACATAATATCAACACCACAATGGAAGAGTCAGAGATTTATGTTAGCTGATGATCTCAATGCTGGCTCAAAACTCATTATCACGTGGATCAGTTAAAGACCTCCACTTGGATTAACCAAACATGCAAAAATGAAGAATCAATGACTACGGGCTTCAGTGCAAAGAACACTAACAAGAATCCAAGAACAAACTTAATGTAATATCTGTTTGTATTCAATGTAATTTGAGGTGACCTCCCTTAGGGGGATATTGTTAGGATTTAGTAAATCCAGTTATTAAAGTGTCGGTCACCTCAAGAATATGTAATCGTTAGAAAGCTCGTAGTCGTAGTTGTTTAATGTTAGGAAGTATTTAGTTAAGTAACACCGTGGAGGACGGACGGGTCTTTACCCACTGTATGCCTGATCCACAGCCCGTAGGTGGTGTTATGTAAGATACTATAAATACCCTCTACCTCCCAAGGTAGAGGGTTGGAGCTCATAATAATACTTTTACTTTCTCTCACTAAGTTCCCAAACCTCTAACTATTTCTCTCTCTAAAACCTTATAGTATACGCCTACTTTTGATCATGGTTTGATGTGTTTGTGAAATCCAATATGTTACAGGTAACTCTTACCAAAATACCCTCTAAACGCTTCATGGTCAATGGGAAGAAACCTAAAGCTCTATCGGACTCCTCGGAAGGAGAAGAAGAAGAAAATGAGGAAGAAGAAGATGTCGACCCCATAGCCAACATTGAATTGGAACCCTTCGATTACTACGAAAAACTTCCAACCATTCCAAACGAAACCGAGGAATTCAAACAATTGAGGTGGATGATTCAAAATCTTGCTTACAACCTCACAAAGTCGTCAAAAAGGTAAAGAAAGAATTGACGAAAGAGACAATAGGAAAATGCTTATTTTTAACTTAACTTATGTGTGAATAATTATGTTTTAGCACTTTGGTTTGTGGTAAATTCAGATATTGTTACTTTTATCATTATTAATGAGTGTTGCTTCGTGAAAACATGCTTGTACTTGTTGTTTAGTTTAACGGTTTATTAGTGTGCAAAATCTGCACATCATTCTGTGGGGATTCTGATCTGCAGATGCCGGATCCCTAGGATTAGCCTAGACGGATCCCTCCCTTGAGGGAACCGTGGGATCCGTGACATAAGATCAGCAATACAGCATTCCTTGCGTCAAGATAGCTTACTAGATTACATCACATTAGCTAAACATAAGATGTTAGAACTTAACTACTAAGTCTATTTCAAGGATAAGAAAGGCTTAGACTCACTTATAGCTTGCACAAAGATCTTAGTCAAAATGTCTCTTGATTTATCAACAAATCAAAACTCACCATATTTCCGCTTCAATACTCACAAATTATCTATCATCTTTCAAAACACTTAGGTGGACTTATTGAACAATTTTAGGAAATTGTTTCTAGTCATCTTTATCACAAAGTGGGTAAAACAAATTAGTTTTTCATTTCTTATGATTTTTAAGGATTTTTCAAATTTCACCTCAAGCTAAAATCTGATCTCTAGGATCATTTATTATGACTTGACATCACCAAAAACTTTAGTGTTATCCTTGAACATCCATTGGTAGTCATCTAGTCCCATTTTCCTTCCATAAAAAGCAATCATTTGCTATAACACTCATTGCTCTTGATCATTCAAGTGTACCCTCATCTTAGGAACTTAGGAGGACTGAAGTACTTAAGATGATATAGGCTTTAGCTCTTAGAAACTTCATTTCTAAAACTCTCATAACTGCTGAGAAGCCGGATCCCTAGGATTAGCCTAGCCGGATCCCTCATAGGAGGGAACCGCGGGATCCGGTTGACAGATTAAGTCAAACTCTAGCTAAAACAATCATTTCAAGCTCATCTTGCACTCAAACACTCCATCTCATCTTAAATGAGTTCCTAGATCAGTGAAACTCTGAACTTCAACCTTGTGCATGTTAATCATCACATCTCTATGAATCTTAGTAGCATTAAGTCTTAAATGCACTTACCAAATTCTTCCCTTTATAAGCCATATTGCTAAGAACACTTTAGTCATCAAACACAAAC
The DNA here is from genome assembly GCA_019973895.1 of Chrysanthemum seticuspe. Lineage (NCBI taxonomy): Eukaryota > Viridiplantae > Streptophyta > Magnoliopsida > Asterales > Asteraceae > Chrysanthemum > Chrysanthemum seticuspe. The sequence goes on along the minus strand of BPTQ01000007.1, from coordinate 341,187,960 downwards.
ACAATTATCAGCAATTACAACCATCTTCCTTAGTCATTTCATCATGAGAAAGGCTCCTAGTGCTAACTCATCCACCCAAGAAACTTGCTAAGGTCATACACAAAGTTTCCTCAACCGAATCATCTCCGGTTATGTCCACAAATGCTAGGATTTCCCCTACACCAAAGAAACCAATCAAACTAAAGAGAATTGTTCCCACAAGGATATCATCACCAAACTCTACTAAGCCAAACATACCCTCCACAACTCAACCAACGTCATTGGTGCCTAGAGCCACCTCACAATCATCTCCACACTCTCACAATTTAGAAGACTTACCTCCTTGGCCATCTCATCTTCCACCACTACCAACAAACTCACTTGAAAAGGTTGGACAACAAAATCAAAGTGTTGAATCAACACTTGCTCCAATATCAACCTCTCTTATTCCCCCAATAGTCTATTTTGGATTATGAGAAGACATCAAAGTCAACCACCCCACCATATGGAAGTTGATGCTTCTTTACCTCCACCCTCAAACATTGTAGAGCCATCACTTAATGAGCCTCCACCAATTCCTCCTTCATTTGAAGATCCTCAACCCACTTCACTTGAACCTCCACTTCAAGAAATTCAAAACCATGCCAAGGATTGCTATCATTGTCAACATGTTGAAAGGTTAATACATGAACTACGTGAAGAGCAATGTTTCATGTTTTATCACCTCCTCGAACGTTTCGAAGAGGTCAACAAGCCTAAACAACAATGAGCATCGTAGTTACAAGCTCAAACTTAGAACGTTTAGGAACCCTATCTCATCCTTGATCATCATTAAGATTTTAGTTGAAACTTGAGTTTGGGTAACTCATTAGCATTAGTAGTACTTGTATGGCTAAATTCATTCTCTTAGTTTTAGAGATTTGCTTGATTATCTCTTGTTTTTTATTGAATGAATACTTACATGCCATGATGTGTTGTGCTTGTTATATCATATACATTTTTTCTTCACCTCTTCATTAGCATTGTTTGGTATATACTCATTACTGAAGAAACTGTCACCAGACAGCCGGATCCCTAACAATGGCCTAGACGGATCCCTCCAAGAAGGGAACCGTGGGATCCGTGGTACAGGAGCACAAATTTCTACTAACTTGACTTTTATTTGCAGGAAATTATAAACTATACTCTTGTTTTCTAACCTTTATTTTGTAGATATTCAAAATACACATGATGATTTTGACACCATAAAGCTAGGGGGAGCTTTGTGTCAAACGATATTGCAAAATCACTTGCAACTTAATCCGCTTTTGGATTATACTTCATGACACCCCATTGCAACTTTGCAATCTTCAAGGGGGAGCACGTTTTCGTCACTTAGACGAACCATTTGCAAACATAGTTGCAAACACATTAGTTTATTTACGTTATGTACTTGACGCCCTCTCAAAGGGATGGACTCGTCAAGGGGGAGTTAAGACGAGTACCATTCCCGTCACTTTTCCTCTTTACATTTTCTTTTACATATCTTTTTACAAAAATTGTGTTAGTTTCTTTTCATACTTTTTGTTTCAACAAAAAGGGGGAGAAGAAAGTAAAAACTACTAATTCAAATTTGCTACGAAATTTAGTTTTTCCTTAAAATAATTTTATGTTTTGTCATCAACAAAAAGGGGGAGATTGTTAATACAAATAAGCCGTAAAAACGTTAATTTATATTTTACGATCTTCTAATGTTTTGTCGATAACAAACGTAAAATCATTTTAATAAAACAAAAACGTAAATAGTTTGATTCAATAGTTTTCTAACATACTAACGTTTTCACATAAAACACTAAGACAAGTATAAGTGACTTTATGATTTAGATACATATGTACAAACAACTAGTGTTTACATATTGGGCTAACATATACTTAACTAAGTATATACTAAAATGGGTAAAAACAAGTTTATACTAAAATGGGTAAAAACAAGTATATACTAAATGGGTAAAAAACTAGCAAATGGTATTGACCCATAACCCATGGTTTTTTACAAACCACTTAACCAAGTTCATTGTATCTAGAAAGAAAACCATGGATCAACCCATAACCCATGACCCATGACCCATGACCCATAACCAAAATACCCATGGGCAAAGAGGAGCGTCCCACGGATCCCTAGCTTTACGCTAGCCGGATCCCTTGTGGAAGGGATCCGTGGGATCCGGGGAACAGTGAACTTTCTCCTCTATAAATAGTGAGCCATTTGCTTCCTTTTGGCGTACCACTTTCACACATACTTTCTCCAAGTAATATATATTTCTAACCTCAGATCCAAGAGATCTATGTAATTTGTCTTTTGTTTTTGTGTGATTCTCTAGGTTCCTCTTAAAGGCGAGATCACCACTTCTTGAAGTCGAGCAAGCTCAAGTCCATTAGTTGCCATGCTTCGTCATCATCAAGACAACTGAGGTTCTCTCGTTGATAGTTCTTTCTTCCTCCGTAGATGTTGTGTTGAAGGCATTAGTGAAGGATGTCGAAAGAGTGAAGACGAAAGCATTAGTGAAAGGTGCTTAACGTCCGTGTCAAAAGCATTAGTGAAGAATGCTAAAGGTGTTAAGACGAAGGCATTAGTGAAGGGTGCCAAGCGTTGTGTCAAAGGCATTAGTGAAGGATGCCTAAGAATCAAATCAAGTGGCATTAGGGAAGAATGCCTAGGTCGTATAATCGATAAGGTGCATCGTTATACATATAAGTATTTGTTTATTTCCAAGGATGGTGATATCCTTGATGGTATTGTAATAAGGAGTGGATCTCCTTAAGTTTAGGTGTTGTGTTGTGATGGGTAGTAGTTCCTCCATAGTAATGGAACTAGGTGCTTAGCCTAGTACCTAATAAAGGGTAGGCGACGTTGTGATAGGATTAGTTCTCCTTGGTGTGAAAGAACTCGGTGGTTAGCCTAGCACCGTATAAAGGATAGGCGACGTTGTGTTAGGTGTGAGGAAGAATCTTTAAACGAAAAAACATTTGTGAGAAAATATTTGTGTTAGGTGGTTAGCCTAGCACCGTATCAAATAGAGTAAAAGTGTGTAAAAAAAAAAAAAAAAAAAAAAAAAAAAAAAAAAAAAGGGCTACCATCCTACATCTATCTTTAAATTTATGTTTATTTCAGTTATCTAGAGTTTAGAGTGTCGATTCTTGGCTTAGCAACGCCATTCTTCGTATGCATGTAACATTGAGATTTTTGACTTGCCACCACTAAAAAGCCTATCCCACCAAACCCTTTGTTTCCCTACCGTAAGCCCAACGTTACAACCCTTTAAAGACCTCTTTGATAGTCTTTCCTAGGTGCTTACGCCAAAGCAATGGAGGTTTGATCTATTCTCAAGCCTATGGTAATCTATGTACTAGGACCGGTTAATGAGTGTTTATCTTCCATTTCCAATTCGTTATATTTCATATACACCCGAGAGATGTGAGTATCCAAACACCCCATGTGAGGTGCTAGTATGTAATTTCCATGCTTGTTATGACTTTTGCGGGGCTTATATGTGTTGTGGACTGTTTTAAACCAATGCTTCATGACCCCTAAGTTATAAATTAATTGGCTAAAAGCACATTTGCTTGAGGACAAGCAAATACCAAGTGTAGGGATATTTGATAAGGTTTTAAAATGTACCTTTTTGAGGGGTCGTTTAAGCCCTTATTTGATCACTTTTGTATCCGTTATTGCTTAATATCGTTCCTTTTCACTTTTTAGGTCTCTTGAAGGCAAACTGCTGTAATGGCACTTATTTGGACGAAAAGGCGCGGATATATGAAGAAAATGGCCAACGTCAAGAATCGAGACACTCAAGTTGCTAAATTACAAGGGGACGGCGTCACTGCTTAATCTGCGACGCCGTCGGAGGAATTTGTGACGGCTCAAAAGAGAAATTGCTAGTTTTGAAGGACGGCGTTGTGCTTGAAAAGAGTAGGCCGTCGCAACTCAGACGGCCTAGATTCAATCCAGACGGCGTCAGAAGCTAAAGAGGACGGCGTCACAAACATAAGGTGACGTCGTCGCAAGATTAACTTGGCCAAGATGAAACCCTAATGACGGCGACACGACGGCGTCACAAATCATAAGGTGACGCCGTCGCACATGTAATCTTAAATATAGAATCCGAATTTTTCAGTTTTAGATAGTATTCTTTTGGGTAAACTTTTGGAGTAAAACCTAAATCGAACCAAGGTCGTATTTTAGGGTTCTAAACCCTATCTTACACCAAGATAAGTTGTTTACTTCATTAATTTAATTATGTCTTCAATTATTTGTGTGTATGCTTGCATGTTCTCCATGTCCGGCTAATTTACTTGTGTGTTTGCTTAGGGAATATGAAACTTAATTATTGAATATTGATTTGTTGTTTCTTATCTTAGTTGATTAATGATCTAGTAATGCGATAGGTCATTCCTTGTGTACTTAATGCTTGATTAATCTTTGTGAACCTTAGGTTATAGCACTTTGAGTTGTTGTAGGCTAAACTATCCAAAGAGGCCTTAGAGTTAGAGTTTATCATCCCTAGTGGGTTTTGTAGACGAGACCCTTTGGTAACTTCAAAGAGTTAGGGAGAAATGCATACCCTACAACTTTAGACACACAACGCAATTAGGAATAAGGACGTGACAATTCAACCACCAATAGGAGATAATTAAGGAGTAGTAAAACCTAAGTAAACACATCTTTAAACTATCATACGAGCACACAATAATTAGACATAGACTACCACCACCTTAGTTTAGATAATTAGATAATAGTAGAGTAATCGGTAGAAATACCAACCCCCCAAATCCAAACCCCGAGATTCGTACTTTTCCTTTTCTAAAAAACATAAAAAGATAAAAAATAATCTTCCTCAACCCCAACCTTAGCGTAGTAACTTCCCACTAGCATTCCTATTCCCCTAGAGAACGATATCAATTCCCGTGGCTTACCCTAGTACTACACTACAACGATTAGGTTCACTGCCTAGGGTGTTGAAAAACTTGCTCGACGAAAAGGAAGTTCCTTTGACCCCGAACGCACTGCGTAAGCGTATCAAGTTTTTGGCGCCGCTGCTGGGGAATAGAATAGCTAGTTAGTAGTCCACCACGTTTAGGTTTCTTTGCTTGATTCCTATCAAGTAAACATTTTTCTCATTTTTAGCTTTCTTTTAGTCTATCCCCCTTCTTCGTGACCTTTGTTCGTAACCCCATCACTTTTCATCATGGAAGGTGAAAACCCCCCTCAAATCATTGTCCCGCCAAGAGACCGTACTCTTGGTGAATACTCGAGACCTAGCCACCAAGGCTATAGGAACACCATTGAGCTTCCCGACCAAGCCCAAATTACGGCCCTGCGATCCGACACCATCCGGTTGGTGCAAAATGGATGTGCATTCCATGGACTTCGTTCCGAAGATCCTAATCAGCATCTTAAGGACTTCCTTAAAATTGTCGATTCTATTGACCTTGATGCTACTACTCGGGAGACCACGCGTCTGCGTCTCTTCCAATTCTCTCTACAGGACCAAGCTAGTAATTGGCTTGAGCGACTTCCCGCCGACTCCATCTCAAGTTGGGATGATCTCACCACTCGTTTCCTTGCTCAATTTTTCCCACCGGGGAGAACCACAAAACTTAGGAATGACATCTTGATGTTCCAACAACGTCAAGGTGAATCTCTCTACGAAGCATGGACTCGATTCAAGGACTTACTCCATAAAGTCCCTCATCACGGCATTGATCTTTGGCTCCAAGTCCAAATCTTTTATGATCATGTCAACTTCCCCACTAAGCGATCCATTGACCAAGCGGCCGGTGGAAAACTTAGTGATCTCACCGCAGAAGAATCATGGGGTATAATAGAGGACCTTGCTCTCTATGACAACGAAAGTTGGAATGACCCCCGTGAGTTGCCCAAAACCGTTAAGGCAATCTCCTTGCCTCCAATTGACTCACAACCTTCCGACCGTAGGATGCTTGAACTTAAAGATCAAGTAAAATTCCTTATGAGCTCTTACGAAAATCCTAAGTCTTCACGCCATGTGAACAAATTTCCTCCTCGTGTGAGCCGTGTAGTGATCCTCATAACAAGCGCACTTACACCCGATCCCCCGAACATGCTTCCGTTGACTACGCATCCTCGCGTGTTAATGGAACGAGAGGAAGATTCCCTGCAACACCCGGACCTAGGACTTTTAATGACACCCGAGAAGCATGGAAGGGCAAGCCCGAATTCTATTGGGGACAAACCAAAGAATTCACTTCTAATGATTTCTCATTACCCTTATCTCATGGCCCTAGCCAAAACATTGAAGGAATGTTGCAACAACTTGTCGGATCCCAAGAAGCCCAAATAGCTAAGCTCTCGGACCGTTTCAACCAACAACAAGCCGATATGGATAGGAAGATAGATAACCTTTTGAAAGCCATAACCAATAGTGATAGGAAGGTTAATTCTATCTCAACCCCTGAAACTTCCGGTGTAGAGATCAAGGATCCAAGTAAGTTGGCTAAGCATGTCCAATTCGTCAATACCATAGCTTTAGTAAAACCTAATAGAACGAATGACGAAGCGAGCCATGAGATGATACTTGAGGTTAAGGAAACACCGACGAATGAAACGACCAAGGGAACAAATGAAGTAGACAATGACTATTTCAATAAGTTTCCTACGGAAGAAGAGCTATCCCGCCACCCTCACTTAGTGCGTGACCTCCGCCACATGTATGTTAGGAAAAGCCCTAGGATCAAGTTTGGGAACCCTTGGAACCTCAATATACCATGTTGCATATGACGTCTTTTCGTGGCAAAGGCCTACATTGATCGCAAGTCTCCAATCAACATAATGACTAGCACTTACTACAATTGGGTGATGAAGAAGCCTATCCCAACTAAGCAAGATCCCGAAAACCCTAAGGTTAGTTGCAATTTTCTTGGTAGAATTAAGGGATTGCCCGTTTTTGTAGGTAGTTTCACATTCCCTACGGACTTCATAAAAGTGGATGATATTAGTACGGCCATAGATCCTAGCTTATCCCACGTTATTCTAGGGAGACCTTTCATAGAAAGCACCGGGATGACATATGATCCCTCGTTAGGAACGGTGCGATTCAAAGATGAGACTGACGACATAGCTTACCAAATGCCGTTTAAGATCGAGAAGTTTTCATCACTCTCTAATGATGAAAAGGAACTTAAACTGTCGGTCTATTATAGGAATGAAGAGGATAAAAAGAAAGGAGTGGATTATGTAATGGCCAAGATTTTCGATTTCTATAAGGATTGCCTAAACTTAGGACCGGAATATAGAAATAAGTGGGGAGAGGACGAACTTTTAGAGAGGTGTATCATAGGGCACTTCTACAACATGGAACCACCCACTGGAGACCGTCATGAGGAAGAAGGTGACAGTAATGAAGTAACGTAGGGACACGACTACGAGTCTAGCTACAAGACTCTTAAATAAAGAAAAGCGCTTCGTGGGAGGCAACCCATGTTTAATTGTTTGCTTGTTTGTGTCATATATCTTTTATTGATTGTTTAATCTCATGTTTAAATTTGTAAAAATGTTTTATTTTGTTTTTAACCTCGTCTTAATTTCATATAAATGTATTTTACATAAAGGATAAGTGTAGGGAGGATTACACACGTTTTCATAAGAAACGAAAACATGAGAATAACAATTAATTAAAAGATATATTTGCGTGTTTGTTCGATTCAAATGCTTGTATCGAGTCATAATGAATGTTTTGCAGAAATTTTTTCAGATTCTAAAGATGTAAATTTTTCAGAATTTTTTCCAGAAAATCGCAGACCAGTTTTTGTCAGGATAACCTGACGGCGTCAGGATTGCAACCTGACGACGTCAGGAAGGAGTAAAAACATCAGATTGCTTTTTCTCGTTTTCTGAGCTACTTAAAATTTTTGGAATTTTTCAGGTCTTAATTTTCTTAGAAATTCTGTAAACATCCATTCCACAAGCATTATATCCTAGTTTAGTAGAGTCTTATATATATTATTACCGCCGATTTTACGCGAAGGTTTCGTTTGTTTTCTTCAAGTGTGCAGGTTTTGTTTATCAAGAAGAAGATACATAAAGTTGGAAGGAGCTTTTCACGCATACATTCTTCTTGGAAAGGATTTAACCACTACTTCACACACGGATCCTACCGAGCTAATCAGGGGAGTATTAGTTTCTTTCGTTTTTGATTACCTTCTTTTATCATAACTTTGATACTTTCGGGGAACATTGGGGACAATGTTCAGTTTAAGTGTAGGGAGGGAAAATAAAACGGGAACTTTGAAACTATGCTTATCCTTGATTATTTGCTTTGTCCAATTGCATTTGCGTAATAAACCATGAGAAAATGTCGGTTAGGGTAATTTTGGCACCAAATTTAAATTTTTTCATAATATATAGGAGTGGGCCATTAGTCTTAACAAAAGCGTCTCACGGAAAGGAAGTTTCATGACTAGCACAAAACCCTTTACCACTTAAATTCTACCAAAAATGTGAGGATCGCCCTTAGATTAGTAGGAATTAAAGCATTCATCTTTAATGCTTAGAGTGTGAACCGGTAGTATATTAGATTCTAGAACTTGTTTTGTGATGCATCCCGAGATCGCTAGTAAGACTACACTTGTGTAGTTAGGAATAACTAAATGATAAGAGGCATTAGGATAACCCTTGTTTGATACCCGTAATATAATTACTCCTTCCACATCGGTTGAGTAATTCCCCCACACCCTTGCGTTGTACTCATCTTTAGTACACGATACCCCAGTTAAACCCTCAGAGCCTATCCTTTTCGCGGTTCTCGTGATGTTTCGGTTTTCTGGAATATCAATGAAGAGCATTGTTTACACCCCACCCCCAAATTTACACCCAAATCGCCTTAGCCTACCTTGTATGCACTCAATTTTAGTGCATTATTGTTATCACCCAAAACCCTTAGTTTAATTATCTAGTTGCTTGCATGAGTTGCTAAGTCGAGTCATATCCTTTGTACACAGTTTTGGGACGATTGGGACTCATGGGAAAGGTTAAAGTTTTAAATGACTAAAAGGGAACGCCAATTCCCTTATTTGCGTAATAACGTACTCCAAGTGTTTTGATCTTTTCAAATCGGGTCATATTAGTATTAGAGTAATAAAAACTCAAGTGTAGGGATGTGCTATAAATCCCTATTATTTTGATGTTATCATAGAGGATGGTAGAGTAAAAGTGTATAAAAAAATGTAACCACCCGTAAACTTCACATTGTATTATATTAATATAATATTCTACTAAAACAAATATTTATCCATTTTCTACGTCTATTTTTTTTTAAAATGAAACGTTATTAATTTACCTGATCTCAACAGCTAACTAATGTGACGTAACTCACATTCCTAATAAACGTGCTCACCGACATCAACATGACTTATGTTTATAAACATCCGTATAGGTCAAGCATGAGAGTTTTCAAATTTTATTACGTTACGTTATTTCATTAGCGTACGAGTACTTAACGTCCAGAATAACGTTTGCCATTTATTTACTTATTTAAAATTGTAAACACCAAAGTACAAGTCTCTAAAACACAAAAACTTAAACTCTATGATATATTACAAGTCTAATTTACATTCTTTAATCCTCACCTTACAAGGCTTGATGCATAAATTCTAAGCTTGGTTTCTTCTAAGTTTATAAATTTAAAGGCTTAACATTAGTAATTGTCGGGATCAAATTATACCGGTACACATCAAGTCTTCCTACCTAAGCTAACTAAAATATCTATACTATCAAAGACAACTTGATATTTTCTTCTAAGTCTAAACCGACTCCAACATGTATATAATATATGTTTCATGTCTATCACAAACAAAAAGAAAAACAGAGAAGAGTTATCTTCTCTCTTCCCTCTCTTTTCACACCAGCGCAACCACGACAACACCACCTCAGTCATATCTATCCGTTTCGTGGTTAAGAAGGGCAGGAAGAAGAGGATTCACACAAGGGTGTCGTTTGGTTCAAGCTAACCACAACCACCATCATCAAGAATCAAGGATCGTGGTTATAAGAATCAGATTAGATCATGGTTTTGGGTTGAATTCTTGCTCAATCCGTTTCTACCCGCCTCCCTTTCTCGTTGGTTTGTTTCACACAAAACCTTCATCTCGTTATTATTTTAATTCGAATACAAACATTTGTACAAGTTTTTCGTGGAAGTAAAAACTGAATTAAACATATTTATTAATCAGTTGTTTGGTTAAACTACTAAAAAGGGGTGTTTGTCAATCATTAGAGTGGTGTTTAGGATTATTATTTTAGACGCGGGTTGGGTCAAGAACCTGTTGGGGTTTCAGTCGACTCATTTGGGTCTCGAGTCTTGATTTGATATCTGATTATTTCTTGTTTATTCGACTTATAGTATGTGTTAGGTTGTTTCCATTTTGTTTGGCATATAAATCAACCCAAGAGGGTGTTTAGTTTGTTCTGACCCTCGACATAAGAAGTGAACCCGCAAGGGGTGCTTGTTCTTGCTTCGGTTCAATCACAAGACGCCACGGGGGTGTTTGTTTGCTGTCACAGCCACACCCAACTGGGTGTTTGGCTTGCCTTCGTTAACCCACCAAGCGACCACACTTTGAGTCCGCTTGGTGGTGGATGTCAACAGCCCACACCTCAGACCCGTTAGGGTGCGTTGATTTGTTTGTGTCGAGCTTATAACTTGGCTTACTTACACGTGCTCTTTTCATGGTTATTGTGATTTTGTATAACTGATGTTGGTATGCTTATTTTTCTATTTGATATATGACTTATTTTCTTATTGATTGTTCAACTTATATGGTGTGTGGCTTAATGTTGTAATTCTTGGTAATAAGTGTTTGATTGACTCGGGCCTGTTGTGTCTCGACTGCACACCACAGCCACACCACATAGCGGTGTTCAGCTCGTGGGTTTAGCCACCAAACCGCAGCCCCTAATGGGTGCGTATGGCTTGTTGTCTCGACTAGCAAAGGAACCCTAAAGGGTGTTTGTTCTGGCGTGTCACAGCCCCAAAAGGGGTGCGCTTGGTTTGTTTGTTGTCCCCTATCACAGCCCACAAATAAAAGGGTGTTTGTCTGCTGTAACGCAGCCCTAACAGGGGACATTTGCTGCTGAAACGCAGCCCCAACAGGGGCGTTTAATCGCTGCAATACAGCCCCAAAAGGGTACGTTTTGCTTGCTTAAATTTCTACAAACAAGGGTGTTTGGTGCTACTTATATTCAGCCCCTATAGGGCGTTTTATTGCTGAATTTTCTGCACATAAAGGGCACGTTTGCTGCTGAATTTTCGGCACATAAAGGACACGTTTGCTGCTGATTTTTCTGCATAAACTAGCATATTTGAATGCTGATTTTCCTGCATAAATTAGTGTAATTGGATGCTGATTTTTCTGCATAAACTAGCATATTTGAATGTTGATTTTCCTGCATAAATTAGTGTAATTGAATGCTAATTTTCTGCATAAATAAGTGTATTTGAATGCTGATTTTTCTACATAAAAAAAAGTATATTGGACTATCGAACTTGAAATATAACCGGCTTGGACAAATTGGACATAACGGATACATAATAGACTTATTATTATATTGGACAAAAATAATTAAAGTTAGACATTGGATTATATTTTAGACTTATATCGGATTCACCATATATATATATATATATATATATATATATATATATATATATATATATATAACATTAGACAAAGGTTATTGTATTAGACTTGGGATTATTAGACTACTTGTTGGTCATCATTAGACTTAACGGTCTTATTATGTCGGGCCATCGCCTATGGTAATATTGTCAGACTATTAAGTATAATATATACGTGCTTTATATATATATATATATATATATATATATATATATATATATATATATATATATTATACTTTAGCATGCGTTTTGTCTTGAGTCTATGGTTTTAAACCACCACACGAATGATGGAACTAAACATTTTACAAACGTTGATACGAAACTTCCACGAAAACTAAAACGTATTATCTTTTGAAAACTCATACGCATCGATTACTTTTCGCGTGTTATATTCTGAGACACATTACATATCTATTAGGTTGTGCTGATTCGTTATCGTCATGCTTTATTTGACATCGCTTACATTACCTTATTCACTATACGCTAAGGTGAGTTCATAGCCCCACTTTCTATTACTTAATTGTTTTACAAACGCTTGGGGGAAATACATGCTTTATTTTAAATCGAACACATTGCTTTCAAACTGTATACTTATCTGATTGTTATTAGCACTAAGTTACCGCATTTGCCAAACTTAAGTCCCTTAATCATGAATCATTAATCACTAGTGAGAGTGAGCGCGAATATTTTGAATAGATCTATTGGGATTGATGAATCCCGTTTGTGTTGACCAGGTAGGCAAACAAACGCACTATATTTGAGTAACATTGGTAAAAACGGCAATTTTACCTGATAGGGCACGCACCGACATTTTCTCCAATTAATTTTGGAACACGTTAACGCCTTGATTGCATGATGCTTAGTCTAATAATAACTGTTTTGGTTTTCAAACCATTGGTGTGAGTCTATAGCTCACACTACAAACATTATGTGTTCAACTGATTTCCTAAACTCTATGAATTTCACTCAACCTTTGTGTTGACAGTTTTAAGCATGTATTTCAGGTCCATAATGTACGAGGCTGGCACGGAGGAACACGGATACTCAAGAAGGCTATAAATTTTATTATCATTCGAAAACCCATTTAATGTATTTTGTAAACTTGGAACCGGTTGGGACCTCATTTTGGTAAACTCTGATATTTATATAAATCGAATGATAAATCTTTTAAAACGACTCCATTAGAGTTCGTTTTCTATTGTTATGACTGTTGTGCCATGAAGTAACACCCAGTTTGAATTCCGCTGCGTATCACGAAATTGGGGGTGTTACAAAAAAAAAAAAAAAAAAAAAAAAAAAAAAAAAAAAAAAAAAAAAAAAAAAACATACGGGCTACCATCCTACATCTATCTTTAAATTTATGTTTATTTCAGTTATCTAGAGTTTAGAGTGTCGAGTCTTGGCTTAGCAACGCCATTCTTCGTAGGCATGTAACATTGAGATTTTTGACTTGCCACCACTAAAAAGCCTATCCCACCAAACCCTTTGTTTCCCTACCGTAAGCCTAACGTTACAACCCTTTAAAGACCTCTTTGATAGTCTTTCCTAGGTGCTTACGCCAAAGCAATGGAGGTTTGATCTATTCTCAAGCCTATGGTAATCTATGTACTAGGACCGGTTAATGAGTGTTTATCTTCCATTTCCAATTCGTTATATTTCATATACACCCGAGAGATGTGAGTATCCAAACACCCCATGTGAGGTGCTAGTATGTAATTTCCATGCTTGTTATGACTTTTGCGGGGCTTATATGTTTTATGGACTGTTTTAAACCAATGCTTCATGACCCCTAACTTATAAATTAATTGGCTAAAAGCACATTTGCTTGAGGACAAGCAAATACCAAGTGTAGGGATATTTGATAAGGTTTTAAAATGTACCTTTTTGAGGGGTCGTTTAAGCCCTTATTTGATCACTTTTGTATCCGTTATTGCTTAATATCGTTCCTTTTCACTTTTTAGGTCTCTTGAAGGCAAAATGCTGTAATGGCACTTATTTGGACGAAAAGGCGCGGATATATGAAGAAAATGGCCAAAGTCAAGAATCGAGACACTCAAGCTGCTAAATTACAAGGGGACGGAGTCACTGCTTAATCTGCGACGCCGTCGGAGGAATTTGTGACGGCTCAGAAGAGAAATTGCTAGTTTTGAAGGACGGCGTCGGGCTTTAAAAGAGTAGGCCGTCGCAACTCAGACGGCCTAGATTCAATCCAGACGGCGTCAGAAGCTAAAGAGGACGGCGTCACAAACATAAGGTGACGCCGTCGCAAGATTAACTTGGCCAAGACGAAACCCTAATGACGGCGACACGACGGCGTCACAAATCATAAGGTGACGTCGTCGCACATGTAATCTTATATATAGAATCCGAATTTTTTAGTTTTAGAGAGTAGTCTTTTGGGTAAACTTTTGGAGTAAAACCTAAACCGAACCAAGGTCGTATTTTAGGGTTCTAAACCCTATCTTACACCAAGATAAGTTGTTTACTTCATTAATTTAATTATGTCTTCAATTATTTTTGTGTATGCTTGCATGTTCTCCATGTCCGGCTAATTTACTTGTGTGTTTGCTTAGGGAATATGAAACTTAATTATTGAATATTGATTGGTTGTTTCTTATCTTAGTTGATTAATGATCTAGTAATGCGATAGGTCATTCGTTGTGTACTTAATGCTTGATTAATCTTTGTGAACCTTAGGTTATAGCACTTTGAGTTGTTGTAAGCTAAACTATCCAAAGAGGCCTTAGAGTTAGAGTTTATCATCTCTAGTGGGTTTTGTAGACGAGACCCTTTGGTAACTTCAAAGAGTTAGGGAGAAACGCATACCCTACAACTTTAGACACACAACGCAATTAGGAATAAGGACGTGACAATTCAACCACCAATAGGAGATAATTAAGAAGTAGTAAAACCTAAGTAAACACATCTTTAAACTATCATATGAGCACACAATAATTAGACATAGACTACCACCACCTTAGTTTAGATAATTAGATAATAGTAGAGTAATCGGTAGAAATACCAACCCCCCAAATCCAAACCCCGAGATTCGTACTTTTCCTTTTCTAAAAAACATAAAAAGATAAAAAATAATCTTCCTCAACCCCAACCTTAGCGTAGCAACTTTCCACTAGCATTCCTATTCCCTTAAAGAACGATATCAATTCCCGTGGCTTACCCTAATACTACACTACAACGATTAGGTTCACTGCCTAGGGTGTTGAAAAACTTGCTCGACGAAAAGGAAGTTCCTTTGACCCCGAACGCGCTGTGTAAGCGTATCAGTTCTCAAGGAAGAGCTTTAGTGAAGATGTCTGCCAGCTGATATTCAGTCCTTACAATATACAGTTCAACCACTCCTTTCTCCACTTGTTCCCTGATGAAGTGATGTCGAATGTCAATGTGCTTTGCGCTTGACTCTTGAGTGTTGAACATTGTTGTAGCAGAGAGCAATGGCACTTTTGTTATCATAATACAGAGGAACTTTGTTGAATACAAAGCCATAGTCAGATAATTGGGATCTCATCCATAAGATTTGAGCACAACAAGATGACATGGCTATGTATTCAGACTCTATAGATGATATATACGTACTCATTTGTTTCTTTAAAGACCATCTTACTAACTTATCTCCCAAGAACTGAGCACCTCCTGACGTGCTTCGACGTGTATCTTGACACCATGCATGGTCCGCATCTGCATAGGCTGTTAGTGACATATCGGTGTCCTTCGAATACCAAAGTCCCATATTAATGGTTCCTTGGAGATACCGAAAGACCCGTTTAACTGCTTCAAGGTGCTTTTTGGTAGGCTTAGCCTGGTATCTAGCACATATGCATACATCGAACAGAATATCAGGTCTACTGGCTGTGAGGTACATCAGGGATCCAATCATACTATGATATTTTGTTTGATCAACCATGATCCCTGAGTGGTCCTCATCCATTTTTGTACGTTCCACCATGGAAGTGTCAACAGGGTCACAAGAATCAAATCCAAATTTCTAAAATTTCATTTGCATATTTAGATTAATTAATAAAATTGCCTCTGGGACTTTGTGAAATTTGTAATCCCAAGAAAAATGACACTTGTCCCATCATAGACATTTGAAATTTGGAGCCCATCTCCTTTGAAAATCGGTCACATTCATTAGGGTCGGTCGGGGCAAAAAGAATATCATCAACATAAATTTGAACGTGAATTAAATGTTTGCCAGACTTTCTGGTGAACAGTGTGGGATCAACTGCTCATTTGTTGAATCCATTTGACAAAAGAAACTTTGACAGCGTATCGTACCATGCCCTAGGAGCTTGCTTCAAACCATAAAGGGCCTTCTTCAAGCGGTAGACATGGGTCGGATGTTGTGGATCCACAAAACCTTCTGGTTGACTGACATAAACCACCTCTTTAAGATCTCCATTGAGAAAGGCAGTCTTTACATCCATCTGATAGACCACCATTTTTGTACCAGAAAGATTATGATGGCTTCAATTCGTGCAACCGGAGTAAATGATTCCTAAAAGTCAATCCCTTCCTCTTGACAATATCCTTTAGCCACTATCCTTGCCTTATTCTTCAGAACATCACCGTGCTCATCAAGCTTTACTTTGAAGATCCACTTGAGAGCAATAATCATAGCACAATCTGGAGCAGGTACTAATTCCCATACATCAAGATGATCGAACTCATGGATTTCTTCTTGCATAGCACTAAACCAGCTGTCCTCAGACATTGTTGTTTTCACATCTCTAGGTTCGATCTTTGATAATTCAGAGTTGAAGAAGCACCATAAGGCGTCAGTAGCGAGTTGTTTACGAGTGGATACCGGACGAGAAGGATTCCCAATGATGTTGTCCAATGGATGATCATGTGTCCATTTTCTGAGATGTTCATGTGGTTGTTGGTAAGGAACTGATGTAGCTGAGTTAGGATCCCCTGGTGAAGATGTTTTGGGTGTAGGTTCAGGAGCAAATATGTTTTCAAATGGAGCATCTTAGGGAGTTGCAAAGGGATTTTCTTCAAAATAATTCCCATCTTCATTTCCATGATGTACAACCGAAGATTGAGCATTCGAGGATGATGATGAGTGATCAGCAACTGGCACTTTTTGAGATAAAGACATTGAAACGGATGGACCATTTGTATTGGTTGGATTAGAAGCAGCTACAGTTGGTGGTGCGGAATTGTCATTAGCATGAGGTTCATAGTATTCATCGAACATCGGATCAAACAATTTTTTCAGTCTTCTTCTGATGGAGGTACATAAGGAACTGCAGGGGAGTGATTCTGTACAAGAGAAGAACTGATGGGACTACTTGACAAAAATTGAGGTGCTGGAACAGAACTGGATTGTCCAGGAGCCGTTTTCTCAGTCAGCTCATCGAACGTAACGTGAATAGTTTCCATGATGTCTCGGGTTCTTTTATTGTAGATTCGGTAACCATTCCGATTCGGTGCATAACCAACAAAAAATCCAATATCCGCCTTAGCTTTCAACTTTCCAAATCAAGACCCTCATTTGTTGGATAGCACAATGCTCCGAACACACGAAGAAAAGAAAGATCCGGTTTTCTGTTATGAACTAGTTCGTATGGAGTTTTTCCATGAGTTGTGTGAATTAGGGAACGGTTTTGGGTGTAACATGCAGTGGCAATGGCTTCCGCCCAGAGAAACATTGGAGCCTTTAAATAGATTAGCATAGTCCTTGCGGCTTCAACAAGAGTTCGATTTCGTCTTTCAACTACACCGTTCTGTTGAGGAGTGCGTGGAACACTTCTTTGATGGCTGATTCCAATGCTTTCATAAATCTGACTTAGTTCTTTGTTTACAAACTCAGTTCCATTGTCTGTCCAGATGATTCTAACTATTTTATTAAGCCGAACTTGCAACTGTTTAATAAGTTTGATGATGATGTCGGGAGTTTCATCCTTTGATCTCAAAAACTTAACCCAAGTAAACCGAGAGTAGTCATCAACAACGACTAGCACATATTTCTTCTCATTTATCGTCTGCACTCTCATGGGTCCGCACTAGTCTATGTGAAGAGTATGAAGAACTTCCATGTTTGAGTTTGTAGGTTTGGGTTTGTGGGCATACTTTGTGCTTTTGCCCAATTGACAAGCCGAACAAAGATGATATTTTTCATACTTTAACCTGGGCAAGCCTCTTACGAGGTCCTTTTTGGAAAGATCGTTGATGGTGCCGAAGTTCAAATATTTGAGACGACGATGCCATAACCATGACTTTGTTTTGGATGCTTTTGACAACAGAAAAATTGGAGAAGACTTCATCATCTCTTCGATAGAGATGGTGTACAAATTAGTGCCACGAGTTCCCTTTAAAAGCTCAACATCGTCCAATTCTCTAACGAAGCAAGTGTGTTTTCTGAAGGCCACTTCAAGATCAGAGTCGCAGAATTGACCAACAAAGAACAGATTATGACCAAGACCTTCTACATAGTATACCCAGGAGATTACACTGTCACCAAATACATAGTCTCCGTAACCCATAATTGCCCCAAAGTGGTCGTTCCCGAATCTAACAGTACCGATGAATTTATTCACGAATTTTTTGAGCCGTGAGCGATCTCCTGTCATATGCTTTGAACAGCCTGAGTCCAAATACCACAGAACGATTTGTACGACCTGAAGTTGAACACAGACAAGTATTAGGACATAGAACAAGGCATAATTACAAAATATTTCCTAGTACCAGATTTAGGACGTATTGCTATTAAACATTCTAAGAGTTCCTGAGATCGTTTGGCATATAAGCATGCATACCCAACAATATTATCAAGTGGTTTCTCTATCTTATCCTCTTCTACAATCTCACGGAGACACTCTAGACTATCCTTAAGGTACAAAAGATATGTTTGACATGCAAGTTCATTATTCCTAAGATGAGGGGGAATATATTTCACAGACATAGCATATTTAGTACAAGCAGGTACCTTTGGTACAACATTCTCACCACTGGTGATTGGCATTTTCCCTTTCACCTGACTCTTCAGATTCTCAATTTCTTTTTGCAAAGAAGTTATCTTTTCATTGTTCTTGTCACGAGTGACTTTAATTGATTCATACAACTCTTTGAAATGCAGTTTAACCTTTTCATTTTCTGCTAGAAAACACTCATTTTCATGTTGTAATACATTAATGATGTTTTGAAGATGAAAATTATGAGAATTCTGAGAATCTAAAGGAGGAGGCATATGGGAGCCAATCACTTCATTCTTTTCACCCTTCAGTTGGGAAATTTGGGTTTTCAACCTTTTGATCATGTTACAATGAGCTCGAATCTGTTCATCACATTTGGTTATTTCAAAAAATGCATCAAACTCAGGAGCATCCGCAGATGTCTTGGCATTTGAGGTTTTAACATTTTCTTTAAGATGTTGATATTATAATTGTAAATCAAGATATTCAACTTCCAATTTAGAAAAATGCCTGACCATGTTATCATGATCATCCTTTTCGATTTTATCATGCAATTTTGAATTTTTGAATTCAAGCTCTATAACACGATCTTGGGAGACTTTCAAAGCAATAGACAATTCATGAGGAAATTTTTTATAAGGAAAAATGACTATTTTACCCTTTGACTTTTCAAAGTTGACCTTTGACTATGACTTTTACTATTCATCCCGTAAAAAATTTTATTTTTATTTTACCATAATGACAAGATAAATAAAACTCGACAAGTCGTCCTGACGATGTACGTTGAATCCATACAGAACCGATTTCACAAAACCGTGTCTGAAAACTACTTTAGGGTTTAAACGTCATTCGGGCATCCCGTTATGTCCATAAAACACTATAAACATTACAAATATGTAATTCTACCATTCTACGACAATTCCAAAAGTTTTGGAAATTTTCGTTTTCCAGTAATGCGTTTTACGCGAAATACGCGTTTTTGACCCGGGTTTCCAGCTTTATACAGCGTTTAAGCAACCCGATGGAACTTACCACTCATTTTATTTTTTATTATGGAGTATAATGATGTTTTTAATCATTCCTATAAGTTTCATATTTTTACGATACCCGATTTTACGTTTTATGGCTTAACAAATTACGGTTGGCATTTAACGGAACCAAAACACATCATAAAATAAAAATATTATCATGACATAATATCTAACTCCACTAACACTATTTATGGGTGAGTCACCATGGTGGTGGCTTGGTCTTATCCATTTTGCATGTAAATCCTTACATGCGTCTTTTACTTAACCATGGTTATTAATTAACCCAATACATGGTTAACCAAACCTTTCCTCTTATAAATAGCAAGTGAAAGACTTCATAAAACCCTCATCCTCCCCCCTCTTGGTCTTTTATATCATAAACAGAAGCACACATTCCATATTTTGATTCATGACTCCAAGTTTATGCTAAGAAGTTGCAAGTAACAAGTTACTACATCAAATCTCTAGCAAGTTTAAGTGATCTTCTTAAGTTTAAATCCACTCAAGTCACTTAAGACTTCATCACCAATCCTTCAAAAATACAAGAAGTATAGAAGGGTGCCAAGGTGCGGAAAGCTTGTTCAATCAAAGTCCTAATCTTTACTAGTTACTCGTTTCTTTAGAAAGCCAAAAGTTGTAAGGAACTCATCACCACCACCACTCCATTGTCTCATGTTTATTATTACTAATCTTGTTAAATAAATATTATATATATGGTTAGTATGTTGATTCATGATGTACATTGACAGGCTTGTTGTACCAATAAAAAATAAACCTAATTACCTTATACTAGATAGGGCAAGCGGGTATCGTATCCACGAGGAGTATGTGGTTCTAATTTAAGTTTTGAGGTGATCACTGATCAAATAAAAGTTTTGATTTTGAAATCCTAATAACTAATATACCGATTAAGCTACGTTCTATGAAATAACTAATTACTTTAAGAATTAATAATAAAACTAATAATTAACTAAAAAGCAAATAAACAAATAAAAATTAAATAAGCAAATAAGAGCGAAGTTGTGAACAATTGAGTGAAAAACAATCCCTCCCGGCTCCAGATATATAGATATGACTAAGTTACGGATTATTACTAATGCTTGCTTTGTATTAATTGAAAAGGATAATTTTGGGCGCAAGTTATGTTTACCACACGAATTGTCTTAATACCTAAACTAGTTGGACTCGGCACAATTCGTTGACTAGCAATAACATGTCTTCTAATAATCCTATCAATCAATTTTATAATTATTTAAATGAACAATTATGGGTACAAATTATGTTTAACATACGATCGTCTTAACCCTTATACTAATTAGGCTTGGCACAATCGTTACCTCACAATAAAATGTCTCACAATAAGTCAATAAAATAATTATACTAAAACATTAAATTCAAACAAACGATATGCAATAAAATCATATGAATTAATGTTTGACAAATAAATTATAATCCGTAAACATGATCAAACCAAATATATCTTTTACCAGGAGAGATTACAAGAAGCTTTGCCGCGCATCACGTTGATGGATCTCATGTCTTTTACGAGTTGCATGCTACCACCAATTATCAAAGGCCAATGAATTAAGAAAAAGACTAGTGTTGGGTCCTTTGAACAGTGTTTTGTCAGGCGCTTTTCTTTTTTCTCAATTACCACACGAATGAATTATCTATCTTTTTGAGATGGGGCGTACACTGTATATAAAATGTTGCGGCTTATGATTTTTTTTAATGTCAGATCCTCTTTGTAAAAGCACTCCCAACCATAACATTATAACACCAATAACACCGTCCACGTCAGCGCCACATCAGCTTTAACATTTAACATTTACATCCTCAAAAAACACCCACAACTATAACATCCCAATAACATTCCCAACAATTTACAAAAACAACCCCTCATTTTTGGGCATAAAAAAAAAAAAAAAAAAAAAAAAAAAAAAAAAAAAAAAAAACCACTAAATAACGGGCGTTATCCCGCTAACGGGCATGGACTAACGCTGTTATAACGCCGGAGGTCCAATGGGAATAACGGCTTAACGCCGTTAATTTGGCCATTAACGCCGTTGGGGCGTTATGGTTGAAACTGCTCTAATGATAATAGGGCTTGCCTATTCTTTTTCTTCTTGTGCACTCCACCGATCCATAATAGCCTTTGGCTTTTTATTTTCTTTTCTTTTTTAGTCTTCTATTGCACATTCAAATTAGAGCCCAAAAAAAAACTTTTCTTTCTTTATGACGTTTCTATTGCCACGAGCAAAACGGCGCGACACTGTTCAAAACTTGCATGTCTTCATTTTAAGCTTGTAATATCACAACTTAAGCTCATTCTTGCGCATAGCCTACATAATCACAAAACACCCTCAAAGTACATGTATAACGATGAATAATAATGCAATAATGCGTAATTAACATGCAATGAGGGGTATATAAAATACACCGATCAAACCCCCTCAACTTAACTCTTACTCTCCCGAGGAGGAAATCTACTATATCTTGGCATGTTAATTACACAATTTTTAATCATACTATTGAAATTCCATCAAAAAGATTAAATTCAACCTAATACACTAATAACCATCCTATGTAACAAATAATCCAAAATGATTACCAATATTTTTGTCCTTCTTAAACACTTAGCATAACCGCTCCCATTGGTTCCATTTACTTTATGTTTCATATAATTAACCATGTGCCCAACATGCTTAGTACACCCCTATAATCAATCTAAACATAGATCCAAAACGAGAGGTGAGAATACCTTACACCTTTTATAATACTGGAGTTTTTATACCATAGGAGCAAACTTTTTAAGAGCACATTAGCTTTCATACATCACTTTAAGCGCAATTTTTTTTTTTCACTTGAATTTTACTTCATATTTCAAGCATTTTTTTGCTCATAACATACATAAGCTCCTTTTTTAGCCATCTGAGACCGTTTCTTATACATGTCATCCCGAATGCTTTATACACTCCTTTTAAGGTTGATAAAAAGACCAATCATTTGAGAGTATGAATATCTATCCTATAGGTGTATACTAAGACACATCGGCACACGGGAACCGGTTAATTTAGTCTGTTTTAATTAAATGGGAACATCTATGCTTCGTGCCTACTGGTATATCATATGATGGAGTTATCTACCACATAGTCTAATTAGTTAATGCACTAAATTAAACCAACCTTCCTAATTTCATTATCAACAATACAAGGATTGAGTTATTTCACATAAAATTGTCTCAGCTAAGTGCAATGCTATCCATCATAAAAATCGACGTCTAACCCATGCTAACAACTAAAATATCACCGTGCACGGGTGACGAATCAGATAGGCAAGCCCAGCATATGACTACCACCAATAATTATGACAGTTCTCCAACTTTTTTCAATGGCCACAGTGCGCGGGTGATAAGCCGGATAAGATCAATTTAAGTGTCATAACCCAACTATTACCTTATTATATTTCATATTATATTATTTTAACTTTCTTCTCGTTCTAAGCAAAAGTAAGTGAGGAAATTCAATCGGGTATGGTTTGATCATCTACTAAATATACATATGCCTAACTACATGCAAACTATCAAATCAATTTATAACCAAATTATACAATGAAATCGGGTGCACCTTATAATCATGGCTGGGTCTTCTCGTTTGCTCCAATAAGTCATCCACAAGCTAATCTTCAGAATCTGCAAACACTCAACAAATATATGTAGAAGAAACTTCTACATCAATAGGCACAAGAACCTTATACTGTGATTTTTTTTTATTTTTTATTTTTTATTATTATTTATTTTTTTTCAAAAATCACATTTTGACCCATTTTTTTTACCACAATTTCACACAAAAACATGTAACACATGTGAAACCCCCCTCAACTTAAAGCATTGCATTGTCCCCAATGTAAAAACTTTATGTTGAAATTTTGGTTAAAAATCACTTTGACAAACAAACACACACAAAAACCTAACTCACTTTCGTAGGAATCACGGTTGCATTTAGCGCATGCAACAAGCCTTTTAAACCACTCGGTAGCCCGAGTGGACGAGTTTAGTCTCATGAGGGTTTGTAGTGAACACACCCACAAAGTTTTTAAAAGACACAAAAATTAGAAAATAAAAAGAACAATAAACTAGAAAGAACATACACACACTACAACCCACGGGTTGCCTCCCGCGAAGCGCTAAGTTTAACGTCGTCAGCCCGACATAACTCATTGGAGCTATTGAGACGGTTGGAGTGGTTCCAAGTAAACCACATCAACCGTGGCGATATGATCACTCTCCAACACAACATACGGCTTCAAACGGTGTCCATTGACTTTAAACGGCTTTCCACCTACCATATTTTTTATTTCAATGGCTCCATGTGGAGAGACTTGAGTCACAACGTATGGACCCGTCCATTTACTTCTTAATTTTCCCGGAAAGAGCTTAAGTCTAGCATTGAATAACCAAACTTTTTGACCCACCGAGAAAGATTTCTTGGTGATGTGTCGGTCATGAAAAGCCTTAGTTTTCTCCTTATAAATCCGGGCACTCTCATAAGCATCGCGTATAATCTCATCTAATTCAGATAATTGAAGTTTCCTAGAATTACCGGCATTATCTAAGTCCATATTAACCTGCTTAATTGCCCACTCAGCCCTATGCTCAATCTCAACCGGTAAATGACACGCCTTGCCATATACCAACCTATACGGTGACATTCCAATAGGGGTCTTAAAAGCCGTCCTATATGCCCACAAGGCATCATCTAACCTCAGGGACCAATCCTTCCTATCGCTACGAACGGTCTTTTCTAATATTCGCTTAATCTCCCTATTAGATACTTCTACTTGTCCACTAGTGTGTGGGTGATAAGGGGTAGCTATTCTATGATTAACCCCATAGTGTTTCAATAATTTACCAAATTTGAAGTTCTTAAAGTGGGAACCCCCATCACTAATGATGGCCTTGGGGATTCCATGCCTAGCAAAGATATTTTTCTTAACAAACTTAAGAACTACACTATGGTCATTTGTTCTTGTAGCCTCTGCTTCTACCCACTTGGATACATAGTCAACTGCCACCAAAATATACATATTGCCATGGGAGGTAGGGAATGGTCCCATAAAATCAATACCCCACACGTCAAAGATCTCAACAACAAGTATTGGATTCATAGGCATCTGATCACGCCTTGAAATCCCACCAACTTGTTGGCAACGAGTACATGCTTTCACAAAAGACTGTGCATCCTTGAATATAGTCGACCAAAAGAAGCCGCTCTGCAGGACTTTGTGCCCAGTTTTTGTCGCACCAAAGTGTCCCCCACACGCATAAGAATGGCAATGAGCCAATATGTCCATATGCTCGTCATCGGGAATACACCTCCTAACAACTTGGTCAGCACACACTTTATAAAGATCCGGATCCTCCCAAAAATAATGCTTCAATTGAGAAAAGAAGTATTGTCTTTGTTGTTTGGACCAGTAATCCGGAAGCTTTTTAACTACAAGGTAGTTAACAATGTTTGCATACCAAGGGATCTTAGAAACTTGGAATAAGCTTTCATCAGGAAAGCTTTCTTTAATCACGTCAGATGGATTGAACAGAGGAGGGATAATCCTGGACAAATGGTCGGCAACCACATTTTTCAACCCTTTTTTATCCCGGATTTCCAGATTAAATTCTTGTAACAGCAGAATCCACCTAAGCAACCTCGGTTTTGTCTCTTTCTTGGTTAATAAATGTTTCAAGGCACTATGATCTGAAAATACTATCACCTTAGAATGCCCCCAAATATATGAACGGAACTTATCGAGAGCAAAAACCACGGCTAGCAATTCCTTTTCAGTAGTGGTGTAATTCATTTGAGCTTCTGAAAAAGTCTTACTAGCATAAAAGATCACAACGGGTTTCTTATCGACCCGTTGTCCCAGAACCGCCCCAGTGGCATAATCGCTCGCATCACACATGATCTCGAAAGGCTTCGGCCAATCAGGTGACTGCAGAATCGGGGCTTCTACAAGCTTTTGCTTAAGCATATTGAATGCTTTAAGACATGATTCATTAAAGTCAAATCGTGCCTCTTTTGAGAGTAAATTACAAAGAGGCTTTGATATAGCACTGAAATCTTTAATAAATCGCCTGTAGAACCCTGCATGACCAAGAAAAGATCACACAGCTTTAATGTTAGTGGGAGGAGGAAGGGTTGAAATTATTTGCACCTTGGCACGGTCAACCTCAAATCCTTTTTCAGAAACGACGTGTCCTAATACAATTCCCTCTCGAACCATGAAATGGCTCTTCTCCCAACTAAGCACTAGATTAGTTTCGGTGCATCTTTTTAACACACTTTCAAGCTGACCCAAACAGCTTTCGAATGATTGACCAAAGATGGAGAAATCAACCATGAATATCTCTACAGATTCTCCAACCATGTCTGAAAAGATGCTCATCATGCACCGCTGAAAGGTAGCGGGTGCATTACACAGACCAAACGGCATTCGACGGAATGCAAATGTCCCATAAGGACAAGTAAAAGCGGTTTTGGCCTGGTCATCGGGATGGATGGGTATTTGATTATATCCGGAGTACCCATCCAAGAAGCAATAGAACTTCTGACCGGAAAGCTTCTCAACTATTTGATCAATGAAAGGTAGTGGGAAATGATCTTTAGATGTGGCATCATTCAGCTTACGGTAATCTATGCACACTCTCCAGCCAGTCACTGGTCATGTGGTGAGTTTTTCCCCGCTCTCGGTTTCCACAACGGTGACACCGGCCGTTTTAGGCACCGTTTGCGTGGGACTTACCCATTTACTATCCGAGATGGGATAGATGATACCAGCATCTAGCCATTTGAGAACTTCCTTCTTCACTACCTCCTTCATATTAGGATTCAAGCGCCTTTGCGCATCTCTTGATGGTTTAACATCTGGGTCCGTAACAATTCGGTGCATACATAATGAAGGGCTAATTCCTTTCAAGTCTGCAATTGTCCATCCCACTACTGCTTTGTACTTGGAAAGCACTTTCAAAAGTGCTTCCTCTTGTGATCCAGAAAGATCAGAAGCAACAATAACGGGTAAAGTATTGTTAGGACCTAGAAAAACATATTTGAGATTGGATGGCAAAGGTTTCAGCTCAAGAGTTGGAGGCACCTCTAGCGACGGCTTTGTGGCCGTGTCAAAAGTAGCAGGAAAGGCTCCACTTTATAAGACCAAGGTGGTTTTTTATGGTCCAAAGAACTGACCAAACACTCTTGAATCGCTTGAACTTCAGCAACATCAAAAATCTCATTATTCTCACCAGCTAGATACAATTCTAAAGGATCAACCTTAAGCATACGGGGTGCATGCTTTTGGACTTCCTCATTAATTACATCCACCTGGTAGCATTCATTCATAGTAGGAGAATTCACGGAACTAAACACATTCAATCTTAGCTTCTTATTGTCGAACGCAATATCCATGGCTCCAATTCGACAATTAATCCTAGCGTCTATCGTGGCAAGGAATGGTCGCCCAAGGATAATGGTTGGTTGAACATCCTTGTATGGTGTCTCGGTGTCCATAACAAAGAAGTCAACTGGGTAATAGAAGTCATCAACTTTCACAATAACATCCTCTAAGATACCTCTAGGAATTTTGGTAGATCGATCGGCTAAGGAAATTATAGTGTCAGTCTTACGAAGAGTTCCTAAGTCATACTTATCGACCAAACTAGCAGGAAGGATGTTGATACTAGCACCGAGATCAAGGAGCGCCTTCTTAATGGCAATATTTCCCACCACAACTGAAATCAATGGTGCTCCAGGATCTTTGAATTTTGGAGGAAGAGAGTTAGATAAGACTGCACTAACATGCTCAGTTAGGTCAACCTTTTTAGGTACAGTTGCCTTCAGCTTCCTCTTTTGAGTACACAAGTCCTTTAAAAACTTGGCATATGCAGGAATTTGCTTGATAGCATCAATAAGGGGGAGATTGATCTTTACTTGCTTGAAAGTCTCCCACATATCCTCAGAATGAGGACCCTTTTTAGCCAATCTAGCAGATTCCGATTTTTCCAAAGCTGCGGGGTAAGGAGTGGTTGTGCTTGACACACCACCCTCCCCAACTTTGGGTGATTGAGTAGCTTCAGGATTCTGAGTTGGTGGTTTTGGAAAATATTTCGTCAAATCATTTACTAACTCAGAATCGGACTTAACACTATCAGCCTTTTTACCTTTAACAGTAATCTCGTCATCAGTAACGAAATCCTCGACATCATGTGAGAAGTCATGAACACTTGGAATTTTGATGTCATTGTTGTAGGTTTTACCACTTCGAAGAGATGTCACCATATTCACATGCTCAGGACCATCTGGCTTATGCTTTGGATTAAGAGTGGGATAGCTTGGAAGCTTACCCGCTTCTCGTTTGTGCACCTCTTCGGCCAACTGCCCCAGTTGTCTTTCAAGATTTACTACAGATTTGGAAATGGACTCAAACTTTTGGTTTGCACCTTGATTAGACTTGGCCAACTCGCTTAGGATCAAGTCAAACTTTTGGTCAACATTGGATTGTTGGCCATTGTTTGAACCTTGACCTTGACTTTGGTATTGTTGTGGCCTTTGTTGGTAGGAGCTTTGTTGTTGGTAATTGTTAGGGCGACTGTCGTCATCCTTCCAACGGAAGTTGGGGTGATTACGCCATCCTGGATTGTAACTATTGGAGAATGGGTCATTTCGTGGATGGTTTCCATAGACTCCATTTACCTCCGCATTCGGTGGCGGCCCCCAACTTTGACAATTATTGACTGAATGACTCGGATCACCACACATTGAGCAAGCGTCATGCGACACATGCGACACATTTGAAACACCTTTTCCTAGATTTCTCAACAAAAGATCGAATTTCTTACTTAACTCACTAATTTCAGGATTTGTGCCATGATGGTTAGACACAAAATTGGCGGAAGATTTGTTGTTTCGATCCACTGAAGCTTGGGTCTTGGAACCCTTGCTCAGCTTTTGAAAGAACTCCCATTCTTCCTCCATGGGCCGTGAGAAAAACGTTCCCCCACTAGTTGCCATCACAAATTGTTGGTTGTGATAATCCAACCCATCATAGAAGACTTTGACAAGCTCCCATTTTGGAACATCGTGGTGAGGGCAAGTTCTTAACAACTCTTTGAGTCTACTAAAAGCTTCGTGAAACTGCTCGCCAGGGAATTGACGAAAGGATTTAATCTTATTTCTAATGGCAGCAATTTTGCTTATAGAATAGAATTCATCAAGAAAGGCGGATTGCATTTCAGACCATGAGTTAATACTACCTGGTTCGAGAGATGTGAACCAGGCCTTAGCTTGATCTTTAATAGAAAAAGGAAAACGGCGAAGTCTTACCCCATCCTTAGTGGTGTTATTAACCTGATATGTATCTGCAATGGAGAAAAACTCGCGCAGATGTGCGTACGGCTCCTCATGACCTCTAAACACGGGTAAGATCGCTATGAGGTTCGGCTGGATCTTGAAGTTGCTCACAGCCCCATTAGCGGTAGTCGGATAGACAATCGGGGAGGGATCATCGAAGTTCCCCGGTCTATAATAGGAATCCACACCCCGTGGTGGGGATTCTTCACCGGCGGCATCGTCGTCACCTGGCATTTCCGTGAAAAGCTCTTCTAAACCTGCAAAATCAAGGTTAGTAGAAAACTGTCTAGCTGCTTTCCTCCTCAACCTTGCGCTTCTCTCTACCTCGGGATCGTAAGCTAACGGTGATGTACGTCCCGATTTGCGTGTGCGCATACACTAACTTGCACACTCACAATCAACAAAACAAACAAACCAAAAGAAAAAATAAAATCTTTTTGTATTTTTTGTATTTTTATTTTAAAACTATTAACAAAAACTTAAACCAAAAGCGCACTCACTCCCCGACAGCGGCGCCAAAATTTGACAGGCTCGTTGTACCAATCAAAAATAAACCTAATTACCTTATACTAGATAGGGCAAGCGGGTATCGTATCCACGAGGAGTATGTGGTTCTAATTTAAGTTTTGAGGTGATCACTGATCAAATAAAAGTTTTGATTTTGAAATCCTAATAACTAATATACCGATTAAGCTACGTTCTATGAAATAACTAATTACTTTAAGTATTAATAATAAAACTAATAATTAACTAAAAAGCAAATAAACAAATAAAAATTAAATAAGCAAATAAGAGCGAAGTTGTGAACAATTGAGTGAAAAGCAATCCCTCCCGGCTCCAGATATATAGATATGACTAAGTTACGGATTATTACTAATGCTTGCTTTGTATTAATTGAAAAGGATAATTTTGGGCCCAAGTTATGTTTACCACACGAATTGTCTTAATACCTAAACTAGTTGGACTCGGCACAATTCGGTTACTAGCAATAACATGTCTTCTAATAATCCTATCAATCAATTTTATAATTATTTAAATGAACAATTATGGGTACAAATTATGTTTAACATACGATCGTCTTAACCCTTATACTAATTAGGCTTGGCACAATCGTTACCTCACAATAAAATGTCTCACAATAAGTCAATAAAATAATTATACTAAAACATTAAATTCAAACAAACGATATGCAATAAAATCATATGAATTAATGTTTGACAAATAAATTATAATCCGTAAACATGATCAAACCAAATATATCTTTTACCGGGAGAGATTACAAGAAGCTTAGCCGCGCATCACGTTAGTGGATCTCATGTCTTTTACGAGTTGCATGCTACCACCAATTATCAAAGTCCAATGATATATGTTTTTTTTCTTTCCCAACTACAGTAACGAATTGCTATTATCAATTCAAAAAATGAATTAAGAAAAAGACTAGTGTTGGGTCCTTTGAACAGTGTTTTGTCAGGCGTTTTTCTTTTTTCTCAATTACCAAACGAATGAATTGTCTATCTTTTTTAGATGGGGCGTACACTGTATATAAAATGTTGCGGCTTATGATATTTTTAATGTCAGATCCTCCTTCTAAGGTATAAGGGAGTGGTACCCTAGTACTCTAATACCCTGATATCTTGGGAGTGTCACATTACCTCTATCTAATAAAAACCTTCCAACTTAAAACTACCCAATTTTACCATAACACTACCCTAAGTCGAGAGAGTGGTACCCTAGTACCCGAATTTCATTTTTTTTTAATACATAAAATCACATACAATATTTAAAATAAAAACATACCATTTCATTAAAAATAAAAACATTACATAATACTTTAAAAAACTACAACTTAAAAATTGAAACTACAACTTAAAAAAAAAACATTACATAAGTTGAAATTAAAAAAAGTTGAAACTACAATTTAAAAATTGCAAGCCCATCCGTGTTTGGCCGCAAGTTCACGTTTTTGGGTAAGAACTAATTCCAACATAGCGGGATCGCGAATGTGATCATGCGGCTCAAAAAAAAACTTCATCTCCCGTTGTGTATTCTTGAACTTCGCCCCCTCGAGTTGTGTAGCCAACAATTGTTTCGCCATCTCGCGTTTTTCTTCCAAATATTGTGTCTTCTTTTGTGTGTAGGCGTTGATTTCATCCGCAACGCTTGAGATCGACGAGGAGGATGCGGCTTGCTTCTTTTTCAATTTTCTTGATTCAAGTGGAGGGGTGGGGTCTTCATTCATGTCGGGAATGGTGTTGCTTTCCGATTCATACTCCCCCGACTTCCTTTTTGAAGAATTGCTTGTCGCACCGGCAATATCTTGAAAACATTCTTGCTTCGTCCATTTGTCATGACCTCTGACAATCTTCCACGCCCTGGTATGAATAAATTGTCTTTTTTTTTGCTGTATAGTAATCCGACACAGCTTGCCTCACCACGTCCAAGTCGTTGCACCCACTAGCCTTAGCACGTTTCTACATTATATACAAAATAATGTAATTGTAAATAAAAAGTACATATTATGTAAAATAAAAAGTATAGCTAAAACAAAATAATGTAATTGTAAATAATAAAGTATAGATTATGTAATTGTACCGCTTGGAGGTAGTAGCCGTTGAAAATACCCATGGCCGTGTTCATTGCTCTCCACTTGGTATTCAACGCATGAAATGTTCGTGAACTCGAACCCAAAGTTGCCTCGTAATGCTCGAGAATCCGTTTCCAAAAACCGTCGTACTTTTGTTCATTACCGACAACACCACATTCGAAGATTTGAACCCATGCTTTCGCCAAAGCCTCCTCTTGTGCCGGCGTCCAAACTTCACGGGGCCTCCTCCCGGCGAAAGCTTTTTTCTTCCCTCTCGGATCGACTTCTTGAACTTCCTCATCTTCGTCTTCTTCGTTTGGTAGTGGTTGTGTTTCGGGTACGTACTCTACGTCTTCACTAATGTTTTCGAACGGGGAGAACTCGCTTGTAGTAGTGATGTTGTAGTGTTGTGGATTCATTTGAGGAGGACCCATATTATATTGGTAAAATTGTGGAGATTGGGGTTGTGGAACGTAAAATTGATTCGGGGATGGTTGAGAATAAAATTGGCTAAATCCTAACGGAGTTTGTTTTGGTTGATTCGGGGATGGTTGAGACCGACCTTGACGCGAGGTGAAAGTTTTTTTACCTCTCCTTGGATCCATGATTTTGTGTTTTTGAAAGATTAGTGTGTGTTGTTATTTGTGTTTTGTGTGTTTTTATTTTGAAAAATGAGTGAATGGTTTGGTGTTAAATAGGATTTTTTTTTTATTCTTGGCTAAACTAGCCGTTTGGAACCAAATACACGCTCCCCCAACGGATATATTTGCAATTTACTCAACGTATACATGCGGGTTCCGAGCTCGATTTTGGTACTCGATGGAGCAAACCGATCTACAAGGGGCGGTGTACCCGCTCGAGCTCAACTACTCGATGGGGTACCCGCTGCCCACTCCGTCCTCCCTAATGATAATAGGGTTTGCCTATTCTTTTTCTTCTTGTGCACTCCACCGATCCATAATAGCCTTTGGGCTTTTTATTTTCTTTTCTTTTTTAGTCTTCTATTGCACATTCAAATTAGAGCCCAAAAAAAATACTTTTCTTTCTTTATGACGTTTCTATTGCCACGAGCAAAACGGCGCGACACTGTTCAAAACTTGCATGTCTTCATTTTAAGCTTGTAATATCACAACTTAAGCTCATTCTTGCGCATAGGCTACATGATCACAAAACACCCTCAAAGTACATGTATAACGATGAATAATAATGCAATAATGCGTAATTAACATGCAATGAGGGGTATGTAAAATACACCGATCATACATATACTCAAACATATGTTTTAATTCACATATTGTCATTAAATTAACAAACTAGTAAACTAGTCATATTCTACATATTTGAAGTCATTTAAACAGCTATATATGGACTTGTTAACTTACATATTACTTTGGACAAAATAAAAAGATAAACATAGCAACTTGAATCATCTGAAACGGACAAATGAGTCAAAAGTTATGGTAAAAAGAAGTTAGAAACCCTTAGAAATGACCATTTTCATTACTGCTGAATCTGTTTTAAAATAAGTGGTACTTCTGGTCCGGATCATCAAAAACTTAAAACATGAAAGTTGTCCGGAACGATGTTTCACGTCTACTGCGAGGGAACTTGGCCTGAAAAGACCAAATGATATCATTTACCGCCTAATATTTGTAAAACAGTTTTTATCGGCAAAATTGGATTTACAGGTTAAAAATATAAAAACCATGTCATTTTCATAACTAGTTACGTATTGAATTGTTACTAAAATTTCATTATTGACTATATTAATAAGTTATGAACACTTGTAAACTATGAGAATTTGTAAAAACTAAATGTTTATTAAAAAAACATAATAAAACTTTATAATATAATAATCCTCACTCAAAGTATATATTTTATCTACAAAGTGCTACAATACTTGGGAGCTTCATGTGAGGGGTTTCATTTGGGTAAAACGTATTGACGATTTGATGGATTTACGATTTAAAGTGTCCTAGCTCCTCGAACGTTTACTACATGACCTCTGAATTATGATGGCCCGAACGGTAGTACGATATCTATAAACTAAATACGTTTTCACATATTAAAAATGTTACTATAAACATCAACTATAAATGACTACATCATGATCAACATAGAGACATATATAGGATGGTTTATGTTTTCCTAAAACATTATTCCAAACCTAAGTCGCAACATTCCATTTTTAGGTTGCACGTAGAGGTTCCCGATTTATCCATCACATCCGTTAAAGTACTTAACATCACTAAACTCTAGGTGAGTTCATAGCCCCACTTTCTATTACTTAATTGTTTTACAAACCCTTGGGGGAAATACATGCTTTATTTTAAATCGAACACATTACTTTCAAACTATATGCTTATCTGAATGTATTATTTGCACTAAGTACCATTATTTCCAATCTTAAGTCCTTATTATCATGAACCATTAATCACAAGTGAAGTGAACGCGAATAATATGGATAGATCTATCGGGATTGACGAATCTCGTTTGTGTTGACCGGGTAGCAAACAAACACACTATATTTGAAGATCCATAGGTTAATTGGCAAATTACCTATTAGGGCAACTATTACTATTATATCAATGTCTATTGACAAGATGTTAACGTTTAGGTGTCATGAGCTTAGTGCAATAATATATGTTTTGTTTTCTAAACTATGAATGTGAGACTAATTACCTCACTTTGTGTTGACAGTTTTAAGCACGTATTTCAGGTCCATATTGTACGAGGCTGGCACGGAGGAACACAGATACTCAAGAAGGCTATAATTTTATTATCATTCGAAAACCCATTTAATGTATTTTGTAAACTTGGAACCATTTGGGACCTCATTTTGTAAACTCTGATATTTATATAAATCGAATGATAAATCTTTTAAAACGACTCAATTAGAGTTCGTTTTTTATTGTTATGACTGTTGTGCCATAAAGTAACACCCAGTTTGAATTCCGCTGCGTATCACGAAATTGGGGATGTTACACATGTTTTCTCAAAGTAAACGAATAGTTGGTAAACTAAGTATAAGCTAACTAAGGTCTTGCTTTGAGTGGGAAGAGTTCTAGGCACTAAATGCATTGGTGTATTTGGTGGATACACAGTAGCTGGAGGCAATTTCCTAAGGGGATGATTCTTTTCAACAAGTTCATCAGTTTTTTTCTTATCCATATCTTTCTTCCAAAACACTTATTCAGGGGTCAATTGAGTCTGAGGTCTAAACTTACTGAAGGCTATCCAGTTTTCCTTAGCATAATTCGGAGTTTTAAATGTTATATTGTACTCTATACACCAAGGATCTTTTAGTTTCTTTTCCATTTTCTCTTTAGAGGCATCTTCTAATTCTCTATCCTCTTAATGCTCTCTAAACAAGTAGGCTTTTATCTAGGCTTAAGGATTTCATTACCATCATAAATCACCTTTTGAGCCGCTTTTGCTTTCTTACCATACTCAGGATTGGGTTCCTCTACAAGGCTAGTACTATGCTCATCGCTTAACACTCTATGCTTAGTGATCATGTGAGCAGTCTGAATGGTGTTACCTTGTACATACAACTTGTTTTCAAGTTTGTTTTTCAAAGTTTTTAGGTTGGAAAAATCATTTAAAAGTTTTGATTCCTAAGCATTGAATTCCTGCTTAAGCACTTTTACATTTTCTTGAAGTTCTTTCTTTTGCTTAACAGTTTTATTAAGTTTTTCTTGTAAGGAATTTAACTCTTGTTTTAATATTTCTTCCCTAAAATTACTTTTTCTGATAAGTGTACGCATTTGGTTATCCATCTCCTGCTCACGGGTAGTCAACTCAAACTTAGCACGTTGTTCATATATAGCAACTTGTTCCTTATAGGCATTTAGTTCAGTGGTCATGGAATCATAATGTGCATATTCAGTGTATTCATCAAATATATAGTCATCATTGATAGCAGAAGATGCATCACTTGGTACATTTATACTTTCATCTTGCTTCACATATTGATCATATGGGACAACATTGCTATTACCCATATTTTCAATATCTGATTCAATGATTTTCGTTGATTTTACTTTGTTGTGAATCTTTTGCACATCAACCACATCGTATAGTTTTAATACCTCTGATATGATGGATTCCTTGGAGGGACTGGCTTGTTGAGGTGGAGAGACCATTGGAGTGATGATAGCCATAAAGATGGTTTGTGCCGTTTGTTCATCATCAACATCAGAGTCAAATGCATCACAGTCTGCGACTTGAAAGACATTGGGATTGTTCTGAGCCATACCATGCACTGGTTGTTCATCCACATCTACATCATAAGTTTTGGCATTTCCCTTAGCAAGAAACAACAACTCTTCCTCATCCAACACTGCTCCATTGTCTTGAGCTTGCACCAGTAGCATCTTGTCCCTAAAGTACTCTGCATTCTGTGGACGTTTTGGTTGAGTGCAGTTCCTAGCAATGTGTCCTTCCCCTCCATAATTGTAGCACTTGATTGGCTTCCCTTGACCTTGAGCCATGATCCTTCCTCGATTCTGATTGCCCACATAACCAGCTCCAGTCCCTACATTACCATAACAAGTTCCATCACGTACATTCCCTTGTTCATTGTGTGGAAGATAAGCATTCTATCTTCCTTGCACGTTTTGTACTACAACCCTTCCATCTTTAACAGTAGCATGATTTTGTAGATTAGATGCAGTTCTGAGATGATTGTTGGTGTGAGGAGTGAGGTTTAAGTTTTTCTTAACCATTAGGGCCAGTTGATTTGCAAAGTGGTCCATGAACATGTCCGATGGCTTATACCCTGAATCCGGAATAAATTTGTGATTATGATCCCCAGTAGGTATAACTTGTGATGCTTTGGTACTTATCCCCACATTTGTGAAGAATGCAGTTGAGTCATTTGAAGAGCTCGCAGCAGCATCATTAGTATTGAACTTTTCCATGATCATTCGTTCAAATGCAGCATGCTTCTCATGTTGGAGTAAGTAAGCATACAGTTGTTCATAATTGGTGTTCCTTAGTCCTTTGTTCAGTTTGATAGCAGTGACAAACTTGTGTCATTCGGGATTTATGTTGTTCACAAACTTGGAATTGAGCTGGATATTTGGCATTGTCAGTTTGATATTCCTCATATCATTCACAAGCTTGTGGAATCTCACATGATACTCAGTGATACCTTCCTCTGGGTTCATTTTAAAGTTCTCAAAGTCATCATACAACTGAGACGCTCTATCTTCCTTAGTTAGTTCTGAACCAGAGAGAAGCATCTTGACATTATCCCAGACAGCCTTGGCTTCAGTGTTGTGATTGATCAGCTTGTAAATGTCTTTTGGCAAACCTTGAAGTATGATGTTTTAGGCTCTAATTTCAGCATCATATCTCTTCTTCTCCCTATCATCAAGCTCATCATACATTCTTGGTCTATCCAACCCTAACACAACATTTCCATCACCTGCAGTTTCGAGAATATCCCTGGTAGTTCCAATTTGAAATGGTCCTTCATCAATTGAATTAAGGATGTTAACCCCATTCTCTTTTCCTAAGCAATACAATCTGATTCTTTGAGCCCAAGAGTCATAATCGGTTCTATCAAGCATGGGAGGACGAGTATCGGATCCTACAGCTTGAACGTCATCAGCAACGGAAGAAGTGATTGTAGACATGATTCCTAAGTACACGGGATTTTACTACTCTTTGATTAAACCGGGAAATAGATTCTTTCACGGGATTTTACTAAATCAAGAGAAAACCGTAGAACTTATCAGAAAGAAATGACAAATCTCAAAAGACAAATCGCACACTTGACAAACCGCTTCAGTCAACTCGCAGTGTGAACAAACCGCTTCTGTAAATCGCAACGAGACAAGTCGCTTCTTATCAAACCGCTTAGATCAAGTTGCAGAAGACAGACCGCTTGAATCAAACCGCATTGTGACAAGTCGCTTATGACAAAACGCTTTAAGGACAAATCGCTTAACTGATAAATCGCTTCAAGATAAATCGCAGAATCAAACTGCTTAACCAAACCGCTTAGCTTAACAAACCTCAAGGGAAAACAAGTACTTCCACTACTTTGTCCTTTTTGTCTCTTTGTCTCAACACTCACACCGCTTAGGGATCAAATCGCATAGGAGTTGATCAACTCTCATATACAAACCGCATAGAACAAGTATCAAACCGCATACAACTTCAGATCAAATCGCATGAAACAAGCGACAAACCGCATATAAGAACAGTATCCGAGACTCAAACCGCTTCAATGAAACTTAACAAAAACTAAACTTTTTCAATCCAAAACACTACAACCAAGATGATTGAAGCCTTCCAAATCAAAAACTAAACACTTATGATGATTCTAAACACAAAAGTACTATCAAAATTCAAAATTTAACACTAAATATGATCCAAATGATGAAAACTACTCAAAGCTCATTCAAAACCAAAAACCTATGAAAACCACTAAGAATTCAAGAATATGAAAGGTAGATGATCAAACCATGGCTCTTGATACCAAATGTAACATATTGGTTTTCACAAACACATAATCAAGCACAATAGAATTCGAATGATATGAGGTTTTAGAGAGAGAAAGTGAAGAGAGTTGGGAACTTTAGTGAGACAAAGAAAAATATGTATTGAAAGCTCCAACCCTTTGCCTTGCTAGGCAAATGGTATTTATAGTTTCTTACATGGAACGCCTCCTACGGGTTGTGTATCAGGCATACATTGGGTAAAGACCCGTCCGTCCTCCACAGTGTTACTTAACTAACTACTAGCTATCACTAAATGACTACGACTACGAGCTTACTAACGAATACATATACTTGAGGTGACCGAGTCTTTAACTACCTGATTTTCTAAATCCTAACACTTGGGATAGTGAAGCCCAAGGTTTGGAGTACCTTTCAGGTACCTGATGAATTTTGACTGCAGTGAGATGAGACTCTCTTGGATCAAACTGATATCTTACACATAGGCCTACTGCCAATAGAATGTCACGCCTTGAAGCAGTGAGGTACATTAGTGAGCCTATTACTCCTCTGAATAATATTTCATTCACTGATCCTGTAAGGTCATGTCCTAAGTTGTTTGGAGGAACCATGGGTGTTTTCACTGAAGAGCAATTAGAAATCTCATATTTCTTTAGGAGATTTCTAGTATAATTCTCTTGACTGATGGGGATTCCTTTATCAGTTTGTTTGATGAAGTCCAAGGAAGTATGTGAGTTCTCCCATCATACTCATTTCAAATTTCTTTGTCATTAGTTTCTTAAACTGTTTACAAAGTTGTAATTTGTTGAGCCAAATATGATGTCATCAACATACACTTGACTACTTTCACATCTCCTTTAGTTCTATAGATAAATAGAGTGTTTTCTATCTTTTCTCTCACAAATTTTTTTTGAATAAGAAAGGCTGAGAGAGTTTCATACCATGCTCTTGGAGCTTGCTTTAGTCCATAGAGAACTTTTTTAAGCTTACAGACAAGGTCATGGAACTCACTACTTTCAAATCCAGGGGTTGTTGAACATAAACTTCTTTCTTGAGTATACCATTGAGGAATGCACTCTTGACATCCATTTGGTGTACTTTGAAGTTCATGTAGGTTGCATAGGTAAGGAAGATCCTGATGGCTTCTATTCTAGCAACATGAGAAAATGTTTCTTTATATTCAATTCCTTCTTGTTGATTGTATCCTTTTGCAACAAGTCTAGCTTTGTTTTTAATGACTATTCCATTTTTATCAGTTTTATTCTTGAAGACCGACTTCATGCCAATGACTAGAACATCTTTTGGACATTTGACTAAAGTCATGACTTTGTTTATGTCAAATTTTTCTAGTTCAGCTTATGTGGCTTGTACCCAACTTGGGTATTTCAAGGCTTCTTTGACAGATTTTGGTTCAACATTAGAGAGGAAATAAAAAAACATGCATTCATTGGCTAATGCTGCAGTCAGTTTTGCAGCCATGCTTATGGTAAGCATGCCTTTAGTGGGTTCTCCAATGATATTTACAATCTCAATGTGCTGAGATCTTGTACATCTTTCCCGAGGTCTAGGATAAAGATCAGGACAAGTAGGAGTCTGAGAGGAGAGTTGAACTTTAGGGTGATTAGTCTTAGTGACTATAACTTGAGGTTCATCAAGGTGTTTTGTTTGAACAATAGTCTCAGTTTTCTGATCATGTTGTTCAGGGTGAGTATCCTTATCAGGGACTTGATTTGCATCTATGTATTCACTAATGGTTAGTTGAGGAAGGTTATGAGGGATGATATAGTAGGAAAGGTCTGCATCAGCTTGATACTGTATGGAGGTGTTAGTATCAGGAGGATACCTTGATGAGTCATCAATGCAAATTTCATCAACTATGGTATTTGAGAACCTGATTGCATCAGTGCTCTCATCAAAGGTGACATGGAAGGTTTCCTCAGGATGTTGTCTCCTTGTATTAAAGACCCTGAAGGCTTTAGAGACAACAGAATATCCAAGGAAGTATTCAACATCTACCTTAGCATCAAATTTGCCTAGGTGATCCTTGTGATTATGAATAATTACAGGGCACCCAAACACATGAAAATAGCCGATGTCAAGGATTCTTCTTTTGAATATGTCATAGGGTGTTTTGTTATGTCTTTTGACAATGATAGACCTGTTTTGTGTGTAACAGGCAATTTTTACTGCTTTAGGCCAAAAGTGTTTAGAAAGTATTGAACCATTCAACATTGTTTTTTCAGCTTCAATGAGTGTCCTATTATGATTTTCAGAAAATCCATTTTGTTCAGGAGTGTAAGGACAAGAGAAGTTTTGAGATATTTCTTTCTTATCACAAAAACACTCAAGGTCCTCATTTTTGAACTCAGTCCCATTGTCAGTCCAGATTTGTTTGACTTTGTTGTCATTTTGGTTTTCAATGTTTCTGAAAAAGTGCATGATGGTTTCAGCCGCCTGACTCTTCTTTGTGAGAAAGTAAATCAAAGTGTATCTTGAGTATTCATCTACTATAACAAGGGTATACTTCTCATGATTGTTGCAAATTGGATTGATAAGTCCAAAGAGATCCATATGAAGTAGATGAAGGCAACTTCTTATAGAGAAATGTTTTTTTGTTTTTGAAGGATTTCCTGTGACGTAGGCCAAGGACTTTGTTTTGTTTGGCAAGGTTGTTTGTATTTTTGAAGTTTAAATGGGAGAGTCTTTTATGCCAAAGCTAATTCATAGTTTCAGTGACTTTAGCAAACAAACATGTTCCATTTTGAGTCAGTGTTAACATGTCCAGTACATAAACATCCTCACTTTTAGAGTCTATAAGAATAATTTCTTTGTTAGAATTTAAGATTGTGCCCTGCTGATGCGCGTACGAAGCGCGTTCGGGGTCAAAGTAACTTCCTTTTCATCGAGCAAGTTTTTCAACACCCTAGGCAGTGAACCTAATCTTTGTAGTGTAGTATTGGGTAAGCCTCGGGTATTGATATCGTTCTCTAGGGGAATAGGAATGCTAGCAAGAAGTGTACTACGCTAAGGTTGGGGTTGAGGATGATTCTTTTTTATCTTTTTATATGTATTTGAGAAAGCTAAGGGTAAAATCTCGGGGCAATTGGTTTGGGGGTGGTACTTCTACCGATTACTTCTTCTATTCTAATTATCTAATTCTACGGGTAGCTATGTCTATTTGATGTGTGCTCGTATGATGATTAAAAATGTGTTTAACTAGATACTATTACTCCCTAGTTATCTTTTATTGTTGGTTGAATTGTCACGTCTTTATTCTTAATGCGTTGTATTTTCTAAGGTCGTAGGGTGTGCCTTTGTCCTAACTCTTTGAGAATACCTTTAGGTTATTGCCAACGATGTCCGCTAGATTAATCATAAACTAACTTTAAGGTTATCTTTGGATGTTTAGACTATGAAATCCGCTAAATGATTCATAAACTAATGTTCACAAATATTTCTCAAGCATTTAAACACAACGATAGCTTAGTTGCACTCCTAAGCCAATTACAATAAAGATAAGAGACAACCAATCAATAATTAACAACTAGGTTTCATAGATCTAAGCAAACACACAAGAAATTTAACTAGACATGCTAAACAAGCAAGCATAAACACATCGAATGGAAGACATAATGATACTAATGGATTAAAACACTTATCTTGATAGGTAAAATAGGGTTTGGGACTCTAAGATACTGTCCAAGTCGGACTACAAACGTTTAGGGTTTTTTCTCCAAAAGTCTACCTCTCAAAATTCAGAAAAATTGAATTATATATATAGATTTTGTAGGATCGTAAATATTATTGTGTTGATGATTCGGGTGGTCTTGGATGATCAAAATACATGTTTGCCATAGTTAGAGAGTTAGTAGAGAGAGAGGGTGTTCTTGCTAGAGGTTTACACAAATGAAAGGTTAGATTAAAAATGAGAAGAAGCACCACCCCTTCCATGGATGGAAGGGGTATTTATAGTTACAAAGCTAACGTCCTCCTATCGGACTGTGGATCAGGGATACAGTGGGTAAAGACCCGTCCTTCCTCCACGGTGTTGCACTAAACTATTTTACGCTACTGACTAACTAATTAACTACATAATAACGTAAATAACGACAAATCTACGAGCTAACATATGCTAGACTATAATTGGGGTGACCGACACTTTAACATGGAATTTCTAATTCCTAACAATCTCCCCCTAAGGGAGGTCACCCCATGAAATATATTTTGCATCCTAGCATTCTTTCTTTGACATTGTTCTTGAGCTCGTAGACTTGAATTCTTCACTTTCGCAATCTTTGTGCTTAAGCAGTGACACTTCATAGTCCGCATATTTTGTACTTTAAGTGGAGGCCTTTCAACTGATCCACATCTTTGATGATCTTCGAGCTTTCATTGAGATCATCAGCCACAGTAAATCTCTGGATCACCCTTTATTGTGTTGCCATCATGTGAAGTTGTGACTTTCGGACCGACATGCTCACACTTTTGAATCATGACATCTTTCCATCAGAGTAGCGGAAGCCTTACTGGTTCATGATATTTGCAGCAGCGAAGCATAAGCATAGTATGAAATATTAGAGCCAGGTTATGTAGATATGCACCAGTCATGATTTCTTCAAATTAAGTGTGGATGCTGTGAGCATGTGGCTTTGGATTGACTCCTCAATTCTGATCAGCTGCAACCGTTCAAGTGTACCTGCAAACAACAGTTAGCAATAAAACACACGAAAGTGTCTTTGATCACTTTCGCTAAATTGAGGTACACGGCCCACGGTTCCCCGTTGATCAGTACAAGTACTGCCTGTGATCAGGTAGGATTCCTAAGAATCTCCTTGACAGGGTTTCGCAGCTGTTCTAGCTGTTCTCAAACCGGAACGTCTCAAAGAAGACAACACGGAGTGAGTGAACCAGCGAATTGAGATTCACTGATTGATGAAAAATGATTTGAAAACAATCGCGTATTGCTTGAAGAAAGAGTTTTGCAATACGACGAAGGTTTTATGAGAAAGATCAATTTTCAATCAAAATAATTTTTGTATTAGAGAATGCGTACACATTCGACGTGCTAGCGAAAAGAATAGATTTGCACATCGAACGGTTTTTCTAAAAGTATTTTTCAATCAGAGATACTTTTTTGAATTTTGAAAACATAAGTACACATTCGACGTGCTAGAGAAAAGAAGATTTGCACATCGAACGGTTTTTCCAAAAGTATTCGTCAATTCCATTCCTGGACCAAGGTTGATTCAAGACTGAATCGCCCCATTGTTTCTATCCAGTTGTCACAAGTTTAATCTTATGAGAAGATCTCACATGTCACCCACCAAGAGCTTGTTTGATGTTGGCTCTAGAAGGATTTCCATCTTCATCGTGAATATTTTCATATCACTCGGATGTTCTGGCAATACCACAAGGATAATGCGTAGGACTCTTAATATATTCTTACTTTCCACATTGTGTGAAACAACAAGTCTTAAAGAATTTAGTGTCCTAATGAGATATTGTGGATGATCTCTTGGCTCTAGACTCAATCAGTGCTCATTTGGTTCCTGTGCCGGAGACTAGGGAGAGGGTCTCCTTCTTCAATATCAACAATCTCTAAGAGAAAGTCGATAGATTATGTCGGTTCCCAGTGAGAATGAAACAAGCCCTTTTAAGAGGAACTTGAGTGGCTTGGGAAGTTTAGTGCAGTGCGTCACTGGGTCCATGACGTCTTGTCTTCAATACCAGTGTTACCTTAGTAACAACCAGTAGCATATGTATTGAACCCGGTTTCTGCCCTAAGGTTGAATTGATGGAGGGCTATTTCTTTTCACCCTTTTTCACATTCAGTTCTTTTTCATTCTTCAACCCCTTCAGTGCTTACCGAGACTTCATAACTAGAACCTTGTTGGGTTTATTCTAGTACTAGCTCTGTCTCAGTCCGCACTCTTCCCGTATCTCACTTTTCTCCTTTTTTCAATATACCTAAGGACTCTACACTATCTAGTGGATTGTCCCTGGGTAGATCCCTCCGGTCTTGGCGGATCGTGGGAACTAATACCTAACCTAACCATCCTTATAACACCATGCATAAAGTAAATTGGTCGGTCTTTTGGTACAGTTCATTCTTCCTTAAAACCAATTGAAAAATCATTTGGAAAAACAATCAAGGTACTTGTGATACGAGATCAAAGCATTTTGTACCTTAATAGTTTTGATCATTT
Source organism: Chrysanthemum seticuspe (assembly GCA_019973895.1). NCBI lineage: Eukaryota > Viridiplantae > Streptophyta > Magnoliopsida > Asterales > Asteraceae > Chrysanthemum > Chrysanthemum seticuspe. Next base: position 341,143,655 of record BPTQ01000007.1, on the reverse strand, counting down.
AGAAAACCTCCCCCTCAACATGTGCGTATGATTTAGAAATTGTTTAGCACAAGGAGGCAAGAGGACTTTGAAATATTTTCTTTGATCACAATTTTCATACGAAAAAGCCATTTGATTTTCTTGGTAAAATTCTCCCCCTCAATATGTGCATAGGATATTTGAAATCATTTTTATCACATAGAGGCAAGAGTTCTTTTGAAGCACATCCACGATTACAAAAGCCATTTAAGAAACCATTTGAAAACTCAATCAAGGTACATTATGTTAAAACATAAAAGCTTTTGTACCTCGATAGTTTATTTTCTTATAAAATGCTCCCCCTCAATATATGCTTCGAGATTCGAAAGCGTTTAGCACATACGAGAGAGCAGCCTGCACAATTGAATCAAAACGATCACCTTTTATCAAATTTCATTATTAAATCACAAATTCTCCCCTGATCAAAAATATCAAACCCTTTGAGATTTTGGATCCCAAGTGATTTAATAAGGTTTAGAAAACATGGGAGAAAATGTGGCCTTGTTTAAATACTCATCTGGTTTTTGGATAAATCCTCCTCCTCAACATGTGTATTATGTATGAAATCGTTTGGCACATGGAGGCAGGAGTGCCTTTAAAGGACTAAAACCAATTCCATTTAAAACAGATTTGAGATTTAAAACACGATCTCTACCCCGATCAGAAATATCAAACCATTTGAGATTTGTGATCCCAATTGATTTAAATCATTTATAAAATTTTGGGGAAAGACGTGGCAAGATTCAATTTTGAAAGATGACAGATATGGACCATTTTAAGACATTAAAGATTGTTAGTGTCAGGTATGATAGTTTTTAAGAGATCTTTTAAGTAAAACAAAACAATTTCACAATCAAACAAGAACAGAAAAGATTTCATTTTGAAAGACCTTGATTCTAAAGAAAAATCATACCATGACATAACATTAAATCTTTAGATCACCACTTTTTGGCGTACAAACGGACTCTTTTGAGGATATATTGTTTGAAAATATTTTATTCAAAATCACTCTCCCCCTCAAACCATGACAGTAGTCGATGATTGAGTGACTTAAGTTTTGATAAAATGAAGTCCGGTGATTTTCAAAAATTTAGTCCAATATATTTTCAAAACAACATTTTTCCATTTTCAAAACAATTTAATTCAATATACTCAAAAATTGTTTAAAAATGGTATCCTGCACAAAGATTCGTTAGGTGGTTGAGAAGCTTCTGTTGTTGCTGTAGGGCTTTGAAGAAAAACCGTCTGCATATGCAGTGAGACTTCTTCTTATGTTGCATTTTGAATGCCAACTGAGGTCCAATTAAGCTCCGTTTCTTCAATCACTTAGAAGAAAACCATCTGCAGATGCAGTGAGACCTCTTACGTTGCATTTATGCCAACTCTCCATAGAAGTCCAATTAAGCTTCGTTTCTTCATTTGTCAACCCAAGATATCGTTACCCTTTCCTTGCGGCATCCAATCATGTTCATTTGTGGGATCCGGATCGGGAACATTCTTATATACCAATATACCTGCATATGTTAGTGAACACACATACAAATATATGGTGGTCGACAACACCCAAACAACAATCGACTAATAAAAGTCAATTCAACATAACAATCAGATCATATAAGGCATGGGGTTTATGTGTTAATCAAACTCTAATCATCTAAACCTAACAATCATATCCTAAATTCCTAGTCTTTCGACACAGGCAAATATCATTTTTAATTAAGCACGTAGGATAATTAAGAAAGCTCGTTAGAAGATATAGATTTGAAAAACATTCTCCCCCTCAATCAATGACTCATTTTTTGAAAAGAAATTTAAAAGCGCAGAAGTCATTGATTGAGTTTGCAAATTAATACGAAAACTCTGATTCTGATTAATTTTTCAAGCAACTCATTTACCACCATTTTGAACACAACAAATATTTTTCTGAAGAATTTTAGACGGAAAAACATTTGTGTAGGAACAGCAGTCCTTCGACATACTTTCCTCAAATAGTATTAGGATAAGTGCACGAAATATTTGTGAAAAACGTTTAAGCGTAGCACTTTCCTTCCTTTTAAGAGCGGGTTGCTATCTGAAATAATAGCAAGCCATAGTTTTAGCACGGGTTACAGTCTGAAGTAACTGCAAGCCATATTTTGAGACATGTTTAGAAAAAAATATTTACACCTCCTGCTCGAACTTCATCTATGGTCCCGTGCCATTATTGAATGACATTTCTAAGACCGCAGATGTTATCGATACTTGAAGACATGTCATGTGAAAAACATATTTTTTTGTATTTTTGAAATTTTCTGATTTTTATGGGTTTTTGAAGGTTTTATATTTTTCTATTTTCTTTTTGTTGGTTTTATATTTTTGTATTTTGTTTTGCTGGTTTTATATTTTTGTATTTGGTTTTTTTTTTGGTTTTATATTTTTGTATTTTGCTTTTTTAATAAATATATACAAAGATAGAGAAGATGATATAGTTAAAGAGGATGATGATACGAGTACCGAGATAAGGATATCGAGCAGCACGTCGTAGAAGATAGAATTCGTCATCTCTTAAACATCCACCACCAAAGCTTCCAAGGGCTCTTGAATAGAAAGAAATAGAACCATCTGAAAGAGACACTCTGGCAGCTTCCCCCCAAACCGAAAATCCTTAAGATGAGCAGATTCGAAGCTCTATTTCAAGCTTGCTTTAGCCAGGTGCACAAGAAAGCACACCATTATCATAAATCCCGCTGCTCCATTTAAGAAAGATAATCGAGGATCTTCATTCGGGGTTATATCATCAACAAGAAGAACAGCAACGTATCATCCCACTCATAAATAATCTTCTCAAATTTCTTTTCCACTGAAGTCTGACGCAATCCATTCCAAAAGGTGTCAAGAGAACACTTCCCCCAAGTAGTTGAGTTGATGTAGTCAGTCTCTTAGTATAATGCTCAAGAACTCTCCCGAATACACTTCATGAGGGGAATGAAGAACACCTTCCCATGTTCACATTTTTCTTCCCTGATGAACGTGTATGAAGCTCAAGAACCCGAAGTACACCAATATCAAAGAACTCTCCCGAATACACATCATGAGGGTAATGAAGAACACCTCCCCTATGTTCACATCTTTCGTCCCTGATGAATGTGTATGAAGCCCAAGAATCCAAAGTACACACATTCCCAACGAGAGAATAACTGATAACACCTCCCTCATGTTACACATTTATCTCCCCTGAATATGTCGTACTTGTGTACCTCTTTTATCTTCAGAAACTTTCTCTAACATCTCTTCCCCCACATAGTTGGAATAAGAACACTAAACGCCTTGATGAGTAAAACCTTGAGTTTCTCTGCGGTCATGACATTTGTTTTCCCGGAATATCTTCAATCACTTAGAAGAGTTAGGTTCATCAAGTTTACTCACCATGAGTCAAACCTTGAGTTTCTCTGCGGTAATAACATTTGTCTTCCCGGGATATCTTCAATCACTTAGAAGAATTAAGCTCATCAAGATTACTCGCGTTTAGATGCGTGTCTCCTTTCCCCTTGCTGGTTTTGATGCTTCAGAATCAGCAACTCATTGAAAGCCCGTATACTAGAAATTTGTTGAGAAGAACACTTGAATTCTTTGTGAGAATCAACTTGCTGAAGACTCTCTCTGACTATTTATATCAACCCTTCTGTAGACAATTTGAAGTGACCACTGATGAAGAAAAAAAACCCGATATACCATACTTGAAACTGAAGTCAACTTCCCCACATTTGTGTCTTAAGCTTGCACCTAATGATGGAAGAACGGTGTCGAGAAATTAAGCTTCAAGCAAATCTCTAAGTACTCACTACCCAAACAAAGTATGAGACATTAACACCTCTTGAGATTATCCACACCGTCATATGCGTGTGACACTGAGTAAAACAAAGTAACTCCTAATAGTGATAGTTAACCAGGTCTTCAACCATCCACCTCGACTGCTGGTAACTAGATAAGCCAAGTCTTCAACTCAAATTCTTAAGTCCGAGCAAGTTATCAAATAAGAACACGCCTTTGTGAAAGTCAACTTCAATCTCAAATAAGTGATAAATGATTAACTCCGAAGTAATCACCTTGTGTCAAATGTCCAACAATAGTCAATATCAACGTCTCGAGTAGTCACTGCTAAAGAATATGAGCAAGTCTAATTGGGAATTGAATCTGACTTATAACTTTCTCCCAATTAGTGCTCTCCCCTAAACCGACAATCTGTTTGATAAATGCCCAAATTAAGAAGAAGTCTTTAGATCGTTAAATGCAACTCGTCTTTAGTCTTCTAACATGTAGCTGAAAATGTAGAACAGACTGTAGACTCGACCTTCTTCAAGATTGTGCAGTTGGGGAATAGATAGTTAACATCTTCAACTCACCAAAACAAGAACATCACCAAAAAGCATCCCAATCAACTTACATCTTGCAAATCCCCTTAACTAAAATCCCTCCCAATCAAACAAGAACAGAAAGATGTTCATCAAGGAAATCAGCAATCAGGCCGCAACGAACACACGAAATGGTAATACCAAGCAAACAATCACATCAAACAAGAACAGAAGGTTGTTCTGAATCATCATGTTGATGTGCACGTGAAGCATTAACCGGAAGCACTTTGTCAATAAACTCATATCAGCTTGTGAAGATGTCAACTAACGGCTCATAGAAGAAACTCCATGTAACGATGACCCGATAAGAAGAAGCTCGGTTCTTACATGAGTTTAGAGCCGTATGACCATTTAAATTCTCAAATAATAATCAACCATGCAGTATATTCACACTTCTTCTCCCCCTCAAGAATTGCAAACGGAGTTGCCATTCTTGATTAAATAAGTGAAAATCATCCGAATGTTCTATTCACACTTCTCTCCCGCAAAATAAGCACATGATGTCGCCATCTTCATTATAATCGAGCAAGTGGAATGAGAAAAACAATCAGTGATAGCCCGGTTCACTTGATGACTGAAGCGCATGGAAAAAGTATGAAGCATGTTGATGAGAATGGTCATAATAAGAAGATTTCTCTTCTTCAGAAGATAAAGCGCACTGACACGTACACCTTTCTTTTCTTTGAAGTACGAGGCTTGAACTGAAGTATTCAAACGTCATAAGAAGATTTCTCTTCTTTTGAAGATAATGCACACTGAAACGTACACATTTCTTTTCTTTGGAGTACGAGGCCTGAACTGATGTGAACAGACGTCATAATCTCTCTCTTTTCTGCTCTCTTAGCAAGACATGTAATCATCCCCATTATCATTCTGTAGGCTCTTTGTAGTGACAGCTGATGGAGAAAAACCCAATATGATGAATTTGACCCTGAAGTAAACTAACCTGAAATCGTGACTTAAACTTGCACATATGTAACAAAGAGCGGTGTCGATAGTTCATCCTCCATTGAATCTCTAAGTACTCTATACTCTTCATCCAACCAACCATCAAGTATAAGACGTACATCACCTCTTGAAAATCCACAATTGAATGTGACACTGAGCACTACAACGTAACTCCTTAAAGTGATAGTTATTTTGTGGTGGTATGAGCCCAATTCCCCCAAGTGGTAAAAGAAAAGGTAAAAGTCATCAAAAAATAACTAGATTTCCAAGTCTTTGTTTTTTATAATAAGCTCGAACAAGGATCTTGAAGAATCTTCATCCAACCGTCCCCGATACCTTCAGATACTAAGTACACTCGCCCGTGATATTTCACTTCAACCTCAAATAAATAACAGTGAATTAATCCCGTTGTCACATCTTCTGGTTAAAAGCTCAAATCTAGCCTCCTTTGACGTTTTAAGTGAACTATGGTAATGGTTTTTCATCCCGACCATGGTTAAAAGCACATAACCCCGTAAAACCATGTAATAACCAAACTGCCATGACGAATAACCAAACACACATCCAATTCATGAAGTACACCCTTTTATCCCTTCTTCGAAGTAGAAACCGTAACACAAGCATCAGATAAGATCCTGAAATACACTTTCCTTTCTCCAGGATGGTTCCATCATTACGGGATTTTACAATTCTATGGTTTAAACCGAGAAATAGTTTCTTTCGCGGGATTTTACAAAACCAAGAACAAACCGCAAGATAGATCCAGAAATGCACATTACTTTAACCGGGATGTTTTCATTGTCACGGGATTTTACAAGTCTATGATTTAAACCGAGAAATAGACTCTTTCGCGGGATTTTACAAAATCAAGACTAAACCGTAAACAATGTTAGTTTTGAACATGTTAAGACAACTTTGGTTTCGGTGAAAATCTGTTTTAGGGGAACATGCAACGGTTCATCAACGATTCTTACTCCAACATCAACACTATCATCAACTATCCAATAAACACTTTGGTAAACACATTATTCACGCATTATGTCGGCTATTGCAGTAACAACATGGTGAAGTAAACCTGATATGCCAAACTTGATCATGAAGTAAAATTCCCCATATTTGTTACTTAAACTTGTACTAATCTTCGTGAAAAAGAAACGGTGTACCCAATGTACAAAACCTCTTGATATTCTCAACTGAGTGAGACACCGAAGTGATAGCTACGTTGTGGGTTAAGCGAGAAAGAATCACAAACGTAACTAAATAGCCAAGTCTTTATCACCCTCTATGAATGCCCAAACAAGTCATCTTCGCGGAAGGGTAGAAAGAAAGAAGACGAAAATAAGAAAACGCATCCGGAAAACCTCACATCAAATCCATATTAGGAATATCGAACACAAAAAACCCCGAAGTCAACTTAGTTCAACCATCAATTCAAGCCGCAACATAATATCCTTCATGAAAATGTAGACACCAAAGTGTCAAGCCGTATCTTACCAACTCTCATCATCAAAACTTGTCAAAAACACATCAAATAGCAAATCACAAATCTCATACTAGTCAAATCTCGTGTGAATGCTCCAAATTTGAGAAGCCCATTTGACCATCAAGTCATCACATACGCTAACACATCTGGTTTACATTTAAGCCCATATTCGGTACAAGACCTCTCCAAAAGGAAATACCCGATCCATTAGAATATTTTGTCCGAAGACAAATGCATAATTCTTCTCAAAATTAGACAAGCCCAATTCTTCACAAAACGCATGTCCATAATTCTTAATTCTCAACCGGATTCATAATAAGAATACACGGCCCGAGAAAGAAATATCAAAACAAGCCCATAAAAAATATCACACGATCAATTAACATCCTTAGATCCGATCAAAAGGATACTACATGTTATTCCACACGGCTCAACACATTCATACGATCCTTGTATACACCTCACAACCATAGCATCCTTTAACAATTAGACTGTCTAAAACAGACTATTCGATGTACATACGAGATTTACTGAGATTTATCAAGAATACTAAATATTCGTTCATACAACATACTTAATCAAACAGTCCATCAACCTAGTCCAACAAACACGAGCCCAAAATTAAACCCAAGTCCAAACCAGTTAAACAAACCCGCTCCAAAATTAGAATAAGGCCCGATCCATATCAGATATCAAAACCCGATCCAACCAAATACATATGACCGGTTATAAAGGTTAACCCTAATTTATCTCACATTTATCCTTAACCCTAAAACGCACACAGAAAGTGCGCCTCTCTCTACTGTTTTCACCAAACCACTTTTATCTTTCACACAAAAAATCATTTCAGATTCTCATCGCATGAATCAAACGTAGAAAAACACATGATTCATGAATCAAACCAAGGCACAAACGAATCAAACAAGCTAAATCATAACCGTACACTACTCAAACCGGATCAAGTAATTATATCAATGGCTTCAAGATCATGAATATGGTCTCAGGTAGGCTATGAGTGTGTTGAGTTTCGTTTTTAATTTTGTCTTCAATCGATCTAAAGAATTGATTGAAACTGATCTGTTTTGGTCATTCTTTATATTTCGAACATAATCACAAGGTTTTTGGTCTTATAACGAATCAAAGAAACAAGAGTAACAAGGTTGTTATTCGTATTTCTTTAAACTCGGATATTACACACTTGGATCAATGAAGAGCTTGTTCAACTAAAAGGATCTTTCAAAAGATATATGAAAAAGTTGAAACAATCTGAGATTCATTTTTCTTTTATAGCTTCGAGTCATGAGGAGGAGATGGAATTGTGAGTAGAATATGTATTAGATTGTTGGTTGTGGATGTTGTCCTGATGAGTTGGATCTGTTTTTAATTTCATTTTCATTGATGGACTGATGATGTGTGGTGCAAACTGAAGTCAGTGATGTTGGTATATGGTATTGGTCTTGTGGTCAAGTCATTTCTTATTCTACCTTTCTGTCAAGTCGCCAGCCAAGTCGCTAACCTAAGTCGCCACGACAAGTCGCTACGACTAAGTCGCCACGACAAGTCGCTACGACTAAGTCGCCACGACAAGTCGCTACGACTAAGTCGCCACGACAAGTCGCTACGACTAAGTCGCCACGACAGCAAGTGACTCAATAGTCAACTCGCTAACATGAAAAAAACAGTTTTGACAAGTCGCTAACTGGATATTTGACATTATCCGATGAGTTTTCCGACCATATTTCCGACCACATTCATAGTTACTCAGAAAAACTGCATAAAAATGCTTCCTTTTTGCCCTGTTTGACCATGTGAAGATGAGCAGATGTGACCATATATTTGAGACCAAGTTTAAGACCACAAAAGTTGACCACTGATTCAAATAATGGTACAAAACATCTCAAAAGATGTTATACAAAAAAATAGTTAGGACATATTTATGACACAAAAACAGATGCATAAAACTGAGTAAGCAAAAGACATAATATGACCATTTCAAACAATATTAAGAAACTGTTTAACACAATGAATAAGAAAAATATTTCAGTCCGAAAAATATGTTAAAAACAGCTTCAAAACATGATACGAAAACCACACAAATCAAATACACACAATAACCTTGGCTCTGGTACCAATTGTAGGATCGTAAATATTATTGTGTTGATGATTCGGGTGGTCTTGGATGATCAAAATACATGTTTGCCATAGTTAGAGAGTTAGTAGAGAGAGAGGGTGTTCTTGCTAGAGGTTTACACAAATGAAAGGTTAGATTAAAAATGAGAAGAAGCACCACCCCTTCCATGGATGGAAGGGGTATTTATAGTTACAAAGCTAACGTCCTCCTATCGGACTGTGGATCAGGGATACAGTGGGTAAAGACCCGTCCTTCCTCCACGGTGTTGCACTAAACTATTTTACGCTACTGACTAACTAATTAACTACATAATAACGTAAATAACGACAAATCTACGAGCTAACATGTGCTAGACTATAATTGGGGTGACCGACACTTTAACATGGAATTTCTAATTCCTAACAGATTTACACTTGCGACGGCGTCGCCTTATAGGTAGGCGCCGTCAGATCGCCGTCATTAGGGTTTTTGTCTTGGCCAAGTTATCGATGGGACGGCGTCACGTTGTAGTTGTGACGCCGTCGGGCTTCATATGGGGAGTCATCTTGGTTCTGGATCTGGTCCGTCTGAGATGAAAAGTCTTAGCGACGCTCTTCCTCTTCAAAGCCTGACGCCGTCAGGTGTTTTGAGCAAAAAGTCCACTGAGCCGTCAAGTGCATCTATTATCAAATATGTAGAGAGGGACGGCGTCGCCCTTTAGTTGGGACGCCGTCAGGTTCAGTTTTAGCAGCTTGAGTGGCTTCGATCTTGACTTAGCCATTTTCTTCATGTTTTCACTCCTTTTCGTCCAAATATGCATCATTCCAGCATTTTGCTTCCAAGAGACCTAAAAAGTGAAAAGGAACGAAATTAAGCAGTAAATTATATACTAGGTCTTAAATGACCCCTTAAAAGTGTACATTTTAAATCCTTATCAAATATCCCTACACTTGGTATTTGTTTGTCATTAAGCAAATGTGCTTTTGGCCAATCAATTTATAAGTTAGGGGGCATGAAGCATGGGTTTAACATAATTCACAACAAGTAAAAGCACCGCAATAGTCATAACAAGCACGGAAATGATATACTTGCACCTCACAAGGGGTGTTTGGATTCTCTCATCTCTCGGGTGTATACGAAATATAGTAAATGGAAATGGAAGATAAACACTCATTACCTGGTGATGAGTGTCTAAATACTCATCATTTTTGTACAATATGAACTGCAAAATCATCTGAAAACGCTCAGAAACACATCAAAATGATCAAATTATCACAAATCAGTGTTTTATGTGTTTTAAATGCAAAAATATCAAAATCAGATGAAAAATGTATAAAGTTTGCAAAATTGGCAGTTTTAGTCCCCCAAGTTTTAAAAGTTGTCAAATCTAGTCCCTGGAATTCAAAAATGTCAAAATTTATCATTCAAGGTCCCTGAAGTATTCTAAGTTGTTTAAAATGATCCTTGAATGAATTTTTGGTCAATTGGTTAGAAAGGTCCTCAAACTTTGGAAATTTGCAAATTTAGTCCTTGGACCTTTAAAAATAGATTTTATGCAAAAAGGGTCTTTGTTTTATCAAAGTTGTCAAGTTTGGTCCTTGTGAGAGCATTGGAAAAATATCACTTTCAGTCCTTGAAGTTTGGCAAATTTGCATTTTTGGTCCTTGTTTATTACTAAAACCAAACGGATCCTTATAAATAATCTAAGGCCCAAATCCAATCCATTACACAAGCCCATTCCCTTTGGCCCTTGACCCTCCTTTGGCTGACCCTTGAGCCAGGTCAAATTGCAAAAAGAACCCAGCCACAACCAATTGTGACCCCCCTGTGTTATTATAGTTCGGTCAAAGAAAGTCAAAAGAGAAGAAAACCGCTCAAAAACCAGCTACCACTGTAGCACTCCCTCTTCCCCACCAGATATTCAAAACCAGCCATGGTTTCACCCCAATTTCAACCCCCCTCCCATTCCTTGTCCCCTCCACACCTTCTAAACAACAAAAAGCTTTAATTAAAACAACCAAACTCATTAAAGCTAAAAACCTGCTTGAAGAAAAATTGGCGCCAAAAAGACACATGTATGGTTTTGATTAATTTGAGAGATCCAATGGCTAGATGTTGGTGGGATACATTCAGAGGTTATCAAAGATGCAAGAAAGTCTATAAAGAGAGAGAGATATGTGTTGTAAAAAAGATATCTAGTGTAATATTTTATTTTTCATGTCGTTTTAGTTAAATTTTCAATTTCAGTTTATGTTGTAAGCTTAAAAACTTTGTATTTCAAGTTATTATGCTATAATAAAGCTTTTGTGAACCTTTAATTCAAGTGTCAAGTTCTATTACAGTTTATGAAAAATTTCATGCTTATGCAAAATTTCATTAATGGTCAAATGTTGTTAAGCAAGTGTTAGTATGGACTTTTAAGCTCATGTAAGCTCCCATATAGCTTATAAAAGCTATTAGAAACAATAAAATTCAATTTAGCTTCAAAAAGTCAAAAATCACCAAAAATCCAATTTAAATACTTCAAAAATAAAAAAATCACTTGGAGAAGGTGATCACAGCTGGAGCAAGGTATATAGTGGATGGCCTTGGGTTAGTAGCTTATTGGTAAGCTTATAGCGGTGCTCATTGATCTTGGTTCTCAGTTTTAAGCATTGGAAGCATTTGTAAGCTTTTTGATAAATTTGGCATTTTACTATTGTAGTGGTTTATTAGCTAATATTTCTGTTTCTTTGTGTTTATTAGTCATAATTAAGTTTATATAAGCTTTTAAATTAGTAGCTTGTTCTTGCAAATTTGTATTTTATAAAAATTCCATTTTGACAGTTGAAATTGTATTTTGGTCATTTTTAAGTTTTATGTTGTAAGGGTGGTTGTTTTAGGCTTCATTAGTCATAACAAGTGATTATAAAAGGTCTGCAATCAAGTTGATGGTTTACAATTGTGATTTAGTTTGAAAAACATCAAAACAGTCAAGTATAAGGGGTGTTTGGTTTTTTATGTTCAAAGGGTCTTTGGTCCTTAGCTTTGTTGGAACTCTGTCCAAATAGGTCTAAGTAGCTTAGTTCAGTCATAAAATCAAGTCTTCATAAGTAAAAAGTCAACATAGCAGTTAATCAAATCTTGGTAGTCCACTGTTGGATTTTTCAAAAGCTAGACCTTGATTTTGTGTTCAAAAGTGGTTAATCTTGCTTAAGTCAGTCTTATCTCACCCTAATACAACATCATCAGTGCTTAAGATCAAATCAAAGTTCACTTTGGTCAACTTTTTGGTTTTTCTTAAAAAGTCAAAATCTCAATGGGTCGTTTTTGAATAAACTTTGGAATTTCATTGTGTATTCAATAGTGAGTTTCAGTTTATAAGGTTTTGGATTCTTAAAGTCTAGTTGCTAAAGAAAATTAGAAAAATGATAGATCTTGGTTTCTCAGTCTTTTAAGTGCTTATTTTATAGCTTTTCTTGGGTACCTGTTTCATATTTCTGTCCTGTGCACAGTTTTGGTTCCAACTTGATAAGCTTGCATTAAGCTTATTACTTGTCCAAATCTAGTGTTCTCTAGTTCTTTGGAAAGCCAACCTGGTCCTCTTGAATTGTCAAGTCTCAGTTTTCACTTTTGAGCTTATTAGCTAGGGCTGCTAAGGGCTTAAAGATTGTCCCATTTCTTTGTCAAATCAAAAGTGCTTATTGCTTATTCTTGGCTTATCAGTGTGCTTTCTTGTATGTTCTAGCTTCAGATCTGTTCATTAAGCTTGTTTGAATCTACTTTGAGCTTTTGTTTCAGTGTACAAGCTTGTTTGAGCTTATTACACCCAAATAAGCTAGTTTAGCTACTGTTGGAACATAAGCTCATCAAATCAGCTTATTTGTATTTTGTAAATTTTTTGTCTTTATTAAAGTTTCATATTATTAGTATATAAGTAGTTTTCAAAAAGAAAAATCACAAAAACATCAATATAAAAATAGTGATAGCGTTTATTTAAGATTTTTTAGCTTTTTGATTTTTCTTTTCAACTTATTAATAAGCAAATCTTATTTTTCTCTTTTTCTTAGTTTTCTGTTATCATATAGGATTTTTAGAAAAAGTTTCATATTTTTCCTTTTCTGTTTAGTATTTATTATAATTTTAAATAGTTAAAAATAGTAATTAATTAGTAATAAATAATTAAAAAGTCTAAAAAATATATTTTCTGTTTTAAAATTAGTTTTATCATATTTTAGATTTTTCAAAGTTAAAATTTTATTTTTCCAAGTTTATTTTCTATTTTCTAGTATTTAAGTGTATTTTAAATAATAATTAATTAGTAATAATTAAATAAAAAGTGTGAAAAATATATTTTTAGTTTTAAAATTAGTTTTATAGTATTTTAGATTTTTCAGAATCATAAGTTTATTTTTCTAGCCTTATTTCCTATTTTCTTTCATTTTAGAGTATTTATTAAGTAGTTAAAATAGTTTTTAATTAATAATAATTAATTAAATAGTGTTAAAAATTATTTTCTTTTTCTAATAATTTTCTTTTATTTTTAGGATTCCAAAAATGTCATTTTTATATTTTTAGGTCTTTTATTTCTTAGTTTTCACTTTTTATTTTGTACGTCTGCGTAGTTTTTAAACTTACGTTTACGTTTCTTTCTTCTGATTGTTGTGCTTTCCAATTCTGTGTCCAATTCCTTTCCAATCAATCAGTAGTGTAATTTCTAATCATAACCTTTACAGATCACTATCCTTAGTGATCATTCTATCTTCTGAGATTGTTTAACACACCATTGAGTCTCCTTGGGACTAAACGACCCGGGAATTCATTCTATTCTCCAGGACTTCATTGCATTTGTGTCTGAGCAGTTTTAAGTCTGTCTGACTTGACTGTTTAGCACAGATCAAAATTTTGGCGCCGCTGCCGGGGAGGCTTTAGCGTGTGTTCAGCCATTTTCAGATCCATTGTTGCACATACCCATCATTTGTAAAAAGTTTTTTGTAAAGTTATAAAAAAAATCAAAAAAAGTCATTAACACTTTTCCTAAAGTGTTAAAACACCAAAAAAAATATAAAACAACAAAACAATCGGAACGTTTTCTATTTTGTATTCTCTTTCAAGGTGATTCTTGAAGAGATACGATTTGGTTAAACGAGACGATAACAAAAATATTGTCCAAAAGTTTTTGAACCCATCTGCACAAATCTAACCTACGTCTTTTCAGTGGTACTTAAAATATACATAAAAATCAACCACCGCAAATCAAGGCAGTGCACTACCTAACTGGGGGTGCGACCATTAATAAGTTCCCGAACATCAGATTTAAAACTTGCCTTTGTGTCACTTGTGATTTGGTGTACCTTTTTCAAAGAAGCCATTTCATTTGTGATTATTGGTTAAGTTCACTTGTGTTTTGCCTCATTTGTTTTGAAAATTGGTTTTTATACATAGTGCATGCGCACTCGTTCTTCCAGTTCTACAAGTCCACTTTCTGAACTTGGAAACATTCCTCGTAGACGTAGAGGACGTTCAGCTCCTTCAGCCGTGACTGAGGAACGTCTACCACCACCACCTCCTGTCGAAATGGCAGAAGACAAACCCATGAATGAGCTTCTCCAAGCACCCATCGAGGGTTACGGAGATGCCATTGTTGTTCCAGCCATCGTGGCTGACACTTTCGAGCTCAAAACCGGGTTGCTCAATCTAGTAACCCAAAGCCAATTCTATGGTTTTGAGCGGGATGATCCTCATGCACACATTCGATGGTTTAACAAGATAGCATCTACCATCAAATACAAGAATGTCCCACAAGAATCTATCAAGCTTCTTCTGTTCCCATTTTCTCTAGAGGGACAAGCCCGGAATTGGCTTGAGAAACAACCCCCTCGTTCTATTGAGACATGGGAAGATCTTGTCACCAAGTTTGTTAACGAGTTCTATCCTCCATCCCGAACCACAAGTCTTAAGAATGAGATAATGAAATTTTCTCAGAGATTTGATGAATCATTCGGGGAGGCATGGGATCGTTACAAAGAGTTGCTTCGCAAGTGTCCGCATCACGGTTTTACCGAGTTAATGCAAATGGATACTTTCTACAATGGTCTCAATCAGGCCAATCAAGACTCTTTGAATGCCTCCGCGGGAGGTAATTTCCTGAGCAAGACCACCAAAGAGGCCTTGCAGATCATTGAGAACAAATCTCAGGTCCGTCCTTTCAGAGCTAAGACATATCAGTCTAATGCTGGACCTTCTTCTTCTTCATCCCCAGTGAGTACATCTAGCACCGATGCTAAGATTGATAAACTCACAGACATTGTTCAGGCTTTGGTTCTTGCTAACCAGAAAAAAGTTTCCTTCACTCAGCCACCAACACATGGTGAAGTGAAGAAAGTTGAAGTTTGTGTCACTTGTGGTGGTCCTCACGCTTACTACAATTGTACTGCCACCGATGGTAGTCCTTTTGAGGCCAATGCTCTAGCTGGTAGTTCACAACAAGGAGGTAATCAATACCGTCCTCAAAATGAACCACACTACCGTGCTAACACTAATCAGGCACCACCCGGTTTCAATCAAAATCACAACATGCAAAACCGGAATCAGAACCAACCAAGAATGAACCAAGGTTATCAAAACCAAGGTAATTTCTATCCTGGACCTAATCAAGGTTTCCAACATCAAGGAAACCCTCATCAAAACAATTTCAATCGAGGGAATCAATTTCATGGGAATATGAATCCTAATCAAGGGAATTTTGGTCATAATCAAAACATACGACCTCAAATTGTCCCTCCAGCTCCTCCCGTCATTACTCCTCCAGGACCATCATCTGATGAGTTACTGAAGCAGTTTATGAAATCCCAAGATGAAATGAACAGGTTGTTGGTCAGTCAGATTGCTGATCTGAAGAAGTCTTTAAATGATCGACCCTCGGGCTCAGGTACTTTACCGAGCAACACGATCGCTAACCCGAGGGGCGATGCCAAGGCGATCACAACCCGAAGTGGTGTTTCATACACTGGGCCTGCTGTTCCTACTACCTCTTCTTCTTCTTCTCTTCCTAAGGTAGTGGACAGTGAACCTCCAAAACATAATGGACCTACGACTCCAATGCCACCTCCACCAGTGGCAATGAGTCAAGTTACCAAGGAAACAACGGACAAGGTGCATTATTCTAGCCCACGAAGTACCGCACACGTCCTACCTTCGGTAGTCCAACCTCAAGTTGTCCAGAAACCCAAGTCAAATCAAGGAGTTGTTTTTGAACCTCCTGTAGCTCCTGTTGAGAATCAGAAATCCAAATCTTCTATTCCTTACCCATCACGTTTGAATGAGCAAAAGCTCCGCGAGAAAGCTAGTCATCAAATGGATAAATTTTTCCAAATTTTCCAAGAGTTACATTTTGACATAAGCTTTGCGGATGCTATCATGCTGATGCCCAAGTTTGCATCAACTCTCAAACACATGTTAAGCAATAAGGAAAAGCTGTTTGAAATGGCTAAGACTCCTCTTAACGAGAACTGCTCAGCAGTTATCCTGAAAAAG
This sequence comes from Chrysanthemum seticuspe, assembly GCA_019973895.1. Lineage (NCBI taxonomy): Eukaryota > Viridiplantae > Streptophyta > Magnoliopsida > Asterales > Asteraceae > Chrysanthemum > Chrysanthemum seticuspe. The sequence goes on along the minus strand of BPTQ01000007.1, from coordinate 341,127,190 downwards.
CTTCCTGAAAAGCTTGGAGATCCTGGAAAATTTCTCTTACCTTGTGTATTCCCAGGAATGGTTGAATGCTTTGCCCTAGCAGATCTTGGAGCAAGCATAAACCTTATGCCATATTCAGTGTGGAAGAAACTTTCTCTTCCGGAACTCACTCCTACATGTATGACTCTTGAGCTTGCTGATCGATCCATATCCCGTCCTCTTGGAATTGCTGAGGACGTATTTGTGAAAGTAGGAAAGTTCCATTTCCCAGCTGACTTCGTGGTTGTTGATTTTGATGCCGATCATCGGGTTCCTCTCATTGTTGGTCGAGGATTCCTGAGAACGGGCCGTGCTCTCATAGATGTATTTGAGCAGGAAATCACATTGCGTGTTGGAAATGAAGCTGTCACCTTCAACCTTGACCAAACTTCGAGGTACTCCGCAAATTATGATTCTGAATCGATTAACCGAATAGATATCATTGATGTTGCTTCTGACGAGTACTCTCAAGAAGTTCTTGGTTATGCTCATAATTCTGTGAGTGGGGATTCCACCATATCTTCTCAGCCTATCATAGCCAATTCTACTCCTTCTCTCACTCCGTTTGAGGGAAGCGACTTCATCTTAGATGAGATTGAAGCATATTTGGCTAGTGATTATGTACCTTGGGAAATTGATCACGCTCCAATTGATATTGAGGGGGACATACTTCTTATTGAGAAGTTGCTCAATGATGATCCATCATCAACCCCTCATCCTAGTGATTCAATCCCAGTTGAGATTAATCAAAATGAGATTAATCTGGAGGGAGATATTCTTCTTAAGAAAGTGTCAAATCTGGATACTTCTCTTCCTCTCCCTCCCGTCAAACTTCATAACAAGGAAGTCAAGTCAGTTGAGAAAACTGAAGAATTTCCTGAGGTTGAGCTTAAGGACTTACCTCCTCATCTCGAGTATGCATTCCTTGAAGGTGATGATAAATTACCCGTCATTATTGCTCGAGATTTGAGTAAAGATGAAAAAGCTGCTCTCATTAAAATCTTGAAGTCACACAAGCAAGCAATTGCTTGGAAACTCTCCGACATCAAAGGTATAAACCCTGAGTTCTGTACTCATAAAATCTTGATGGAGGATGACTTCAAACCCGCAGTTCAACATCAGAGGCGAGTGAATCCAAAAATCCATGATGTTATCAAACAAGAGGTTATCAAACTTCTTGATGCAGGATTGATTTACCCGATCTCAGACAGTCCTTGGGTCAGCCCAATTCATTGTGTTCCGAAAAAGGGTGGCATTACTGTTATCACAAATGAAGATAACGAGTTAATTCCAACTCGATTGGTTACGGGATGGCGTGTTTGCATCGACTATCGTAAGTTGAATGACGCCACCCGTAAAGACCATTTTCCTCTACCCTTCATGGACCAGATGCTTGAGAGATTAGCAGGGAATGAGTACTATTGTTTCCTTGATGGTTTCTCGGGTTACTTTCAGATCCCTATTGATCCACAGGATCAAGAGAAGACCACATTCACTTGCCCATACGGAACTTTTGCCTACAAACGTATGCCTTTTGGCTTATGTAATGCTCCTGGCACGTTACAACGATGTATGATGGCCATATTCCACGACATGATCGGGGAAACAATGGAAGTGTTTATGGATGACTTCTCGGTCATTGGGGATTCTTTTCAATCATGTCTCTCCCATTTAGATAAAATGCTTCAAAGGTGTGAAGACACCAATCTTTGTCTAAACTGGGAGAAGAGCCACTTTATGGTCAAAGAAGGCATTGTCCTTGGCCATAAGATTTCTAAGAACGGGATTGAGGTAGATAGAGCAAAAGTTGATGTCATTGCTAAACTACCTCATCCTACCACCGTCAAAGGTATTAGGAGTTTTTTAGGTCATGCCGGTTTCTATCGTAGATTCATTCAAGATTTTTCCAAAATCGCCCGGCCTATGACCCATCTTCTTGAAAAGGATGCTCCTTTTATCTTCTCACCCGAGTGCATCATAGCTTTTGAAACATTGAAGAAAAAGCTTACTGAAGCACCCATTCTCGTTGCTCCTGACTGGGACTTGCCTTTTGAGCTCATGTGCGATGCAAGTGATTTTGCTATCGGTGCAATCCTAGGGCAACGAAGAAATAAACATTTTCAGCCTATTCACTACGCAAGCAAAACTATGACTGAAGCTCAGACTCATTACACCACCACAGAAAAAGAGCTATTAGCTGTGGTGTATGCATTTGAGAAGTTTCGGCCGTATCTTATCTTGACCAAATGCGTGGTGTATACGGATCACTCGGCTCTTAAATATCTCTTTGCAAAACAAGATGCAAAGCCGAGATTGCTTCGTTGGATTCTCTTCCTCCAAGAATTTGATATCATCATACGTGATAAAAAAGGAGCTGAGAATCTAGCTGCTGATCATCTGTCCAGATTAGAAAACCCTCACCGAGATGTTTTCGAGAAAAAGGATATAAATGAAACATTTCCTCTCGAGACACTCAATGCGGTTTCTTTTCGTGGAAATTCTACCACCCCATGGTTTGCTGACTTTGCAAATTACCATGCGGGTAACTTCATTGTGAAAGGGATGTCGACCCAGCAGAAGAACAAATTCTTCAAAGATGTTAAACACTATTTCTGGGACGACCCTTTCTTATTCAAAATCTGTGCGGATCAAGTCATCCGACGGTGTGTTTATGGACAGGAAGCTATTGATATTCTCACAGCTTGCCATGCTGGACCCACCGGGGGCCATCATAGTCCAAACTACACCGCCAAAAAGGTGTTTGATTCCGGGTTCTATTGGCCCACAATCTATAAGGATGCCCACGATTATGTCAAAACCTGTGACGCTTGTCAGCGTCATGGTAATATATCTCAAAGGAATGAAATACCACAAAATGCCATTCAAGTTTGTGAGATATTTGACATATGGGGTATTGATTTTATGGGGCCATTTCCATCTTCTCGTGGTAACAAGTACATACTCGTGGCTGTTGACTATCTGTCAAAATGGGTTGAAGCAAAAGCTTTACCCACCAATGATGCCCGAGTAGTTGTGAAATTTTTGAAATCTCTGTTTGCCAGGTTTGGAACTCCGAGAGCGATAATCAGTGATCGTGGTACACATTTTTGTAATGACCAATTTGAAAGAGTCATGCAAAAGTATGGTGTTACCCACCGTCTCTCTACTGCATACCACCCCCAAACAAGTGGGCAGGTGGAAGTTTCAAACCGTGGTATTAAAAGGATTCTTGAAAGGACAGTAGGCGAGAATCGTGCATCCTGGTCGGATAAACTGGATGACGCACTCTGGGCTTTTCGTACAGCTTACAAAACACCCATCGGGTGCACTCCATACAAGCTAGTATACGGAAAGGCATGTCATCTTCCGATCGAGTTAGAGCACAAGGCATACTGGGCCTTAAAGCATGCAAATTTCGATATACAGACAGCCGGTGATCACAGAAAAGTTCAAATGAATGAACTAAATGAACTTCATGATCAAGCTTATGAGAACTCTTTGATCTACAAGCAAAAGACAAAGAAGATTCATGACTCCAAGATCAAGAACCGCGTTTTCAACGTTGGTGATCGAGTCCTTCTTTTCAATTCCAGATTGAAGATTTTCTCGGGGAAGCTCAAGTCCCGCTGGTCTGGTCCATTCACTATTGCTAAGGTTTATCCTTATGGTACCGTTGAGTTATCTCAACCCGATGGTCCTAATTTTAAAGTGAATGGTCATCGAGTTAAGCATTACTTTGGAGAGGACATTCCCCCTGTGGTTGTCCCGGATTTACAAACATTCCCCATGAACCAATGAATGCGGGGATCGAGTCAAGCTAGTGACTCGGTAATCAAAAACATTAGCACGCACCATATGGGTTTTCACCCATAATTCTGTCTTCTTATCCCCTTTCTACCACCCTAGTGTGGGGGAGTTTTCCCCACACTGTTGTATATTCTCATTCTTTCTAAAAAAAAAAAAAAAAAAAAAAAAAAAAAAAAAAAAAAAAAAAAAAATCTCTTCTTCTAAATAAATGGCCGTAATATTTCCCTTTCACGTTCTTTGTTTCGGCATAACCGCCGGTACTTTGAATATTGAGGGCAATATTCATTTCTAAGTGTGGGGGGGAATTCTCACGAATTTCATATATATTATCTACCAAATTCCCCCGTTTTTGGCCAAAAATTTTTTTTGGGAGTAAGTGTTTTACACTTTCTCAATTGGTTATCAGTCCGCCATGTCTGTAAGACTAAAGGATTGGCTAATCCAGGAGCAAACGGCTCTTGGTAAAGATTTCTCAAATCCGTTTATATGGCTTGCAATTTGCCCAAAATTGTATGGTTCTCAACTCACCATATCCTAAAAAGTGAAGAGTTGGCTAGCCCGCAAGGTTATGGCTTGCGGTAAAGGCAGTGGAAAATCCATAATTGGTATTCAGCTCACCAAAGATAATATTGATAATTTATCTAAGAGTTGGCTAGTCCAGAAGGGTACGGCTTCTGGTAAAGACACATCAAATCCGTTATATGGTTTATGATTTGCCAATAAATCATTTGGTTATCGTTGTACCAAGATTCTTACTTGAATCAAAACAATTGGCTACACCAGAAGTGATGGCTTTTGGTAAAGAGATAAAATCCATCAAGTTTTTTTCAAATCATTGCTAGGGACTAGCAATATCTTAGTGTGGGGGATTGATGAGTGTCTAAATACTCATCATTTTTGTACAATCTGAACTGCAAAATCATCTGAAAACGCTCAGAAACACATCAAAATGATCAAATTATCACAAATCAGTGTTTTATGTGTTTTAAATGCAAAAATATCAAAATCAGATGAAAAATGTATAAAGTTTGCAAAATTGGCAGTTTTAGTCCCCTAAGTTTTAAAAGTTGTCAAATCTAGTCCCTGGAATTCAAAAATGTCAAAATTTATCATTCAAGGTCCCTGAAGTATTCTAAGTTGTTTAAAATGATCCTTGAATGAATTTTTGGTCAATTGGTTAGAAAGGTCCTCAAACTTTGGAAATTTGCAAATTTAGTCCTTGGACCTTTAAAAATAGATTTTATGCAAAAAGGGTCTTTGTTTTATCAAAGTTGTCAAGTTTGGTCCTTGTGAGAGCATTGGAAAAATATCACTTTCAGTCCTTGAAGTTTGGCAAATTTGCATTTTTGGTCCTTGTTTATTACTAAAACCAAACGGATCCTTATAAATAATGTAAGGCCCAAATCCAATCCATTACACAAGCCCATTCCCTTTGGCCCTTGACCCTCCTTTGGCTGACCCTTGAGCCAGGTCAAATTGCAAAAAGAACCCAGCCACAACCAATTGTGACCCCCCTGTGTTATTATAGTTCGGTCAAAGAAAGTCAAAAGAGAAGAAAACCGCTCAAAAACCAGCTACCACTGTAGCACTCCCTCTTCCCCACCAGATATTCAAAACCAGCCATGGTTTCACCCCAATTTCAACCCCCCTCCCATTCCTTGTCCCCTCCACACCTTCTAAACAACAAAAAGCTTTAATTAAAACAACCAAACTCATTAAAGCTAAAAACCTGCTTGAAGAAAAATTGGCGCCAAAAAGACACATGTATGGTTTTGATTAATTTGAGAGATCCAATGGCTAGATGTTGGTGGGATACATTCAGAGGTTATCAAAGATGCAAGAAAGTCTATAAAGAGAGAGAGATATGTGTTGTAAAAAAGATATCTAGTGTAATATTTTATTTTTCATGTCGTTTTAGTTAAATTTTCAATTTCAGTTTATGTTGTAAGCTTAAAAACTTTGTATTTCAAGTTATTATGCTATAATAAAGCTTTTGTGAACCTTTAATTCAAGTGTCAAGTTCTATTACAGTTTATGAAAAATTTCATGCTTATGCAAAATTTCATTAATGGTCAAATGTTGTTAAGCAAGTGTTAGTATGGACTTTTAAGCTCATGTAAGCTCCCATATAGCTTATAAAAGCTATTAGAAACAATAAAATTCAATTTAGCTTCAAAAAGTCAAAAATCACCAAAAATCCAATTTAAATACTTCAAAAATAAAAAAATCACTTGGAGAAGGTGATCACAGCTGGAGCAAGGTATATAGTGGATGGCCTTGGGTTAGTAGCTTATTGGTAAGCTTATAGGGGTGCTCATTGATCTTGGTTCTCAGTTTTAAGCATTGGAAGCATTTGTAAGCTTTTTGATAAATTTGGCATTTTACTATTGTAGTGGTTTATTAGCTAATATTTCTGTTTCTTTGTGTTTATTAGTCATAATTAAGTTTATATAAGCTTTTAAATTAGTAGCTTGTTCTTGCAAATTTGTATTTTATAAAAATTCCATTTTGACAGTTGAAATTGTATTTTGGTCATTTTTAAGTTTTATGTTGTAAGGGTGGTTGTTTTAGGCTTCATTAGTCATAACAAGTGATTATAAAAGGTCTGCAATCAAGTTGATGGTTTACAATTGTGATTTAGTTTGAAAAACATCAAAACAGTCAAGTATAAGGGGTGTTTGGTTTTTTATGTTCAAAGGGTCTTTGGTCCTTAGCTTTGTTGGAACTCTGTCCAAATAGGTCTAAGTAGCTTAGTTCAGTCATAAAATCATGTCTTCATAAGTAAAAAGTCAACATAGCAGTTAATCAAATCTTGGTAGTCCACTGTTGGATTTTTCAAAAGCTAGACCTTGATTTTGTGTTCAAAAGTGGTTAATCTTGCTTAAGTCAGTCTTATCTCACCCTAATACAACATCATCAGTGCTTAAGATCAAATCAAAGTTCACTTTGGTCAACTTTTTGGTTTTTCTTAAAAAGTCAAAATCTCAATGGGTCGTTTTTGAATAAACTTTGGAATTTCATTGTGTATTCAATAGTGAGTTTCAGTTTATAAGGTTTTGGATTCTTAAAGTCTAGTTGCTAAAGAAAATTAGAAAAATGATAGATCTTGGTTTCTCAGTCTTTTAAGTGCATATTTTATAGCTTTTCTTGGGTACCTGTTTCATATTTCTGTCCTGTGCACAGTTTTGGTTCCAACTTGATAAGCTTGCATTAAGCTTATTACTTGTCCAAATCTAGTGTTCTCTAGTTCTTTGGAAAGCCAACCTGGTCCTCTTGAATTGTCAAGTCTCAGTTTTCACTTTTGAGCTTATTAGCTAGGGCTGCTAAGGGCTTAAAGATTGTCCCATTTCTTTGTCAAATCAAAAGTGCTTATTGCTTATTCTTGGCTTATCAGTGTGCTTTCTTGTATGTTCTAGCTTCAGATCTGTTCATTAAGCTTGTTTGAATCTACTTTGAGCTTTTGTTTCAGTGTACAAGCTTGTTTGAGCTTATTACACCCAAATAAGCTAGTTTAGCTACTGTTGGAACATAAGCTCATCAAATCAGCTTATTTGTATTTTGTAAATTTTTTGTCTTTATTAAAGTTTCATATTATTAGTATATAAGTAGTTTTCAAAAAGAAAAATCACAAAAACATCAATATAAAAATAGTGATAGCGTTTATTTAAGATTTTTTAGCTTTTTGATTTTTCTTTTCAACTTATTAATAAGCAAACCTTATTTTTCTCTTTTTCTTAGTTTTCTGTTATCATATAGGATTTTTAGAAAAAGTTTCATATTTTTCCTTTTCTGTTTAGTATTTATTATAATTTTAAATAGTTAAAAATAGTAATTAATTAGTAATAAATAATTAAAAAGTCTAAAAAATATATTTTCTGTTTTAAAATTAGTTTTATCATATTTTAGATTTTTCAAAGTTAAAATTTTATTTTTCCAAGTTTATTTTCTATTTTCTAGTATTTAAGTGTATTTTAAATAATAATTAATTAGTAATAATTAAATAAAAAGTGTGAAAAATATATTTTTAGTTTTAAAATTAGTTTTATAGTATTTTAGATTTTTCAGAATCATAAGTTTATTTTTCTAGCCTTATTTCCTATTTTCTTTCATTTTAGAGTATTTATTAAGTAGTTAAAATAGTTTTTAATTAATAATAATTAATTAAATAGTGTTAAAAATTATTTTCTTTTTCTAATAATTTTCTTTTATTTTTAGGATTCCAAAAATGTCATTTTTATATTTTTAGGTCTTTTATTTCTTAGTTTTCACTTTTTATTTTGTACGTCTGCGTAGTTTTTAAACTTACGTTTACGTTTCTTTCTTCTGATTGTTGTGCTTTCCAATTCTGTGTCCAATTCCTTTCCAATCAATCAGTAGTGTAATTTCTAATCATAACCTTTACAGATCACTATCCTTAGTGATCATTCTATCTTCTGAGATTGTTTAACACACCATTGAGTCTCATTGGGACTAAACGACCCGGGAATTCATTCTATTCTCCAGGACTTCATTGCATTTGTGTCTGAGCAGTTTTAAGTCTGTCTGACTTGACTGTTTAGCACAGATCACCTGGCATAGTACATAGATAACCATAGGATTGAGACTAGATCAAACCTCCACCGCTTTGGCGTAAGCACCTAGGAACAACTATCTAAGAGGTATTTTAAAGGGTTGTAACGTTAGGCTTGCGGTAGGGAAACAAAGGGTTTTGTTGGATAGGCGATTTAGTGGTGGCAAGTCAAAAATATTATGTTACAACCATGAAAAGAATGGCGTTGCTAAGCCAATACTCGACTCACTAAACTGTAGATAACTTGAAACAAACATACATAAATTGAAAAACATAAACATAAAGATAGAGGTAGGATAGTAGACCGTTTTTTTTTTTTTTTTTTTTTTTTTTTTTTTTTTTTTTTTGTGCATACATTTTTACTCTACCATCCTCTACGATAACATCAAAAAATAAGGGATTTATTGGAGCATCCCTACACTTGAGTTTTTATTATTCTAACACTAATTTGACCTGATTTGAAAAGATCAAAACACTTGGAGTATTTAATTACGTAAATAAAGGGAATTTTAATTTAACGTTCCTTCCAGTCACTCCATAAAATATTACTTTTACCCATGAGTCCCAATCATCCCAAAACTGTGTACAAAAGATATGAGTCGACTTAGCAACCATGTAAGTAACTAGATACTTGAACTAAGGGTTTAGTATGATAACAATAATGCACTAAAGGTGAGTGCATACAAGGTACGCTAAGGCGATTTGGGTGTACATTTGGGGGTGAATTGTAAATAATGCTCTTCATTGATATTCCGGAAAACCGAAACATCACGAGAACCGCGAAAAGGATAGGCTCTGAGGGGTTAACTAGGCGTATCGTGTACTAAAGATGAGTACATCGCAAGGGTGTGGGGTAATTACTCGACCAATGTGGAAGAAGTAATTATAATACAGGTTTCAAACAAGGGTTATCCTAATGCCTCTTATCATTTTCTTATCCCTAACTACACAAGTATGTAGTCTCACTAGCGATCTCGGAATGCATCACAAAACAAGTTGTAGAATCTATTATACTACCGGTACACTCTCTAAGCATTAAAGGTGAATGCTTTTATTCCTAAAGATCTAGGGGCGAACCTCACATTTTGGGGGTGGAATTTGAGTGGTAAACGGTTTTTGTGCTAGTCATATAACTCCTATCCATGAGACGCTTTATTGAGACTAAAGTTTTAGCTCGTACATGTCATAAAAAATTTTAAATTTGGTGCTAAAATTTCCCTAACAAATATTTCTCATAGCTTATTACACAAATGACCAAGGACAAGACAAATAATCAAGGATAAGCATAGTTTCTAAGTTCCCGTTTTATTCTCCCTCCCTACAACTAAACTGAACATTGTCCCCAATGTTCCCCGAAAGTATCAAAGTTATGATAAAGGAAGGTAAGTAAAAGAGAAAGAAACTAGTACTCCCCTGATTAGCTCGGTAGGATCCGTGTGAAGTAGTGGTTAAATTCTTTCCCAAGAAGAATGCATGCGTGATAAGCTCCATCTAATGTTGAGTGTCTTCTTCTTTCCAAATATAACCTGCACACTTTAAGAAAACAGACGAAACCTTCGCGTAAAATCGGCGGTAAAACTATATATGACATAGCTACATTAGGATATAATGCTTGTGGAATGGATGTTTGCAGATTTTCTTGAAAATTAAGACCTGAGAATTTCCAAAAATTTATACATAGCACATAAAACGAAATTTTTTTGATAAGTTGTTTCTGCTTGACCTGACGTTGTCAGGTTCTAATCCTGACGCCGTCAGGTTCTAATCCTGACGCCGTCAGGTTGTCATGACAGAAACTGGTCTGCTGCGTTTTTCTGGAAAAATTCTAGAAAAATTAGATCTTTAAAACCTGGAAAAATTCCTGCAAAACATCCATTATGACTCGATACAAGCATTTGACTATAACAAACACACATATACATCAATTTCAATAATTTTAATTCTCATGTTCACGTTCTTTTAAAAACGTATGTAATCTTCCCTAAACCTATCTTTTTGTAAAATACCTTTATATGTAATTAAGACGAGGTTAAAGACAAAATAAAGCATTTTCACAAAGTCGTGCTCCTACGTGACTTCTTTACCGTCATCTTCCTCCTCATGACGCTCTCTATTGGGGTTTTCCATGTTATAGTAATGTCCTATCGCACTCCTTTCTAAAATATCATCTTTCCCCCAATCGGTTCTATATTCCGATCCTAATTTCAAAAAATTCTTATAGAACCCAAATATCTTATTCATCACATAATCTACTCCTCTCCTCTTATCCTCCTCATTCCTATAGTAGACCGATTATTTAAGTTTCTTTTCATCATTGAATAGTGATGAAAATTTCTCAATCTTAAATGGCATTTGGTAAGCTATGTCATCGGTCTCATCCTTAAATCTAACTATTCCTAAAGTCGGATCATAAGTCATCCCGGTGTTTTCTATGAAAGGATTTCCTAGAATTACGTGGGACAAGCTAGGATCTATGGTCGTACTAATATCCTCCACGATTATGAAATCCGTAAGGTATGTGAAACTACCTACATAGACGGGCAATCCCTTAACTCTACCAAGAAAATTACAACTAACTCTAGGATCATCGGGGTCTTGCCTATTTGGGATAGGTTTCTTCATCACCCAATTATAGTATGTGATAATCATGATGTTTATTGGGGACTTGCGATCGATGTAGGCCTTTGCCACGAAAAGATATCCTTTGCAACATGGTATGTTGAGATTCCAAGGATTTCCAAAGATGATTCGACGGCTTCTCCTAACATATATGTGACGAAGGTCGCGTACTAAGTGTGGGTGGCGTGAAAGTTCCTCTTCCGTAGGAAACTTATTGAAGTATTCATCACCTACTTCGTCTACTTCATTGGTTGATTCTTCCTTAGGAGTTTCACTAACCTCAAGCATAGTCTCAGGGTTCGCTTCGTCACTATTCCTATTTGGTTTCACTAGAGTGATGGCATTGATGAATTGAACGTGCTTAGATGAAGAGGGATCCCTAGTCACGAAGTACTTGCTTGGGTCCTTAATTTTTACACCGGAAGCTTCAGGAGAATAAGTCGATATGGCATTAACCTTTTTGGTGGTCTTCCTATCATTATTGGTTATGGCTTTCAAAAGGTTATCTATCTTTCTATCCATCTCGGCTTGTTGTTGGTTAAAGCGGTCCGAAAGCTTGGCTATTTGAGCTTCTTGGGATGTAACTAGGTGTTGCAACATCCCTTCTATGTTTTGTTGGCTAGGGCCGTGGGACCATAGGGAATCATTAGAGGTGAATTCTTTGGTTTTTTCCCAATTATAGTCGGGTTTGCCCCTCCATGCTTCTCGGGCATCATTGAAAGTCCTAGGTCCGGGTGTTGTGAGGAATCTCCCTCCCATTCCATTGGTACGGGAAGAAGCATAGTCAACGAAAGCTTGTTTGGGGAGTCTCGTGCGAGTACGAGTGTCATGGGGACCACTACATAGCTCACACAAGGAAGAGACTTTGTTCATTTGGCGTGAAGACTTAGGATTCTCGTAGGAGCTCATTAGGAATTTGACTTGATCTTCAAGTTCGAGCATCCTACGATTGGAAGTTTGTGAGTCAATGGGAGGCAAGGAGATTGCCTTGACGGTTTTGGGTAATTCACGGGGGTCATTCGAACTTTCGTTGTCATAGAGGGCAAGGTCCTCTATTGTACCCCACGATTCTTCCGCGGTGAGATCACTAAGTTTGCCACAGGCCGCTTGGTCGATGGATTGCTTAGTTGAGAAGTTGACATGATCATAAAAGATTTGGACTTGAAGCCAAAGATCGATGCCGTGATGAGGGACTTTATGGAGCATGTCCTTGAATCGAGTCCATGCCTCATAGAGAGATTCGCCTTGACGTTGTTGGAACATCAAGATTTCATTCCTAAGTTTGGTAGTACTCCGCGGTGGGAAAAATTAGGCAAGGAAACGAGTGGTGAGATCATCCCAACTTGAGATGGATCCGGCGGGAAGTCGCTCAAGCCAATTACTAGCTTGGTCCCGTAGAGAGAATTGGAAGACACGCAAGCGCGTGGTCTCCCGTGTGGTAGCATCAAGGTCGATGGAATCAACAATTTTAAGGAAGTCCTTGAGATGTTGATTAGGATCTTCGGAACGAAATCCATGGAATACACATCCGTTTTGCACCAACCGAATGGTGTCGGATCGCAGGGCCATAGTCTGAGCTTGATCGGGGAGCTCAATGGTGTTTCTATAGCCTTGGTGGCTCGGTCTAGAGTATTCACCAAGAGTACGGCCTCTTGGCGGGTCAATTGGTGGTGGGTCGATGGGAATTGGGTGATGAGGTGGCGGGTTATCACCTTCCATGATGAAAAGTGATGAGATTACTAACAAAGTCACGAAGAAGGGGGATAGACTACAAGGAAACTAAAAATGAGAAAAAAATCTTACTTGATAGGAATCAAGCAAGGGAACCTAAACGAGATAAAGATCTAAATAGCTATTCTATTCCCCGGCAGAGGCGCCAGAAACTTGATGAGCGTACGAAGCGCCTTCGGGGTCAAAGGAAATTCCTTTTCGTCGAGCAAGTTTTTCAACACCCTAGGCAGTGAACCTAATCGTTGTAGTGTAGTATTGGGTAAGCCTTGGGTATTGATATCGTTCTCTAGGGGAATAGGAATGCTAGCAAGAAGTGTACTACGCTAAGGTTGGGGTTGATGATGATTATTTTTTATCTTTTATATGTTTTTTAGAAAGCTAAGGGTAAAATCTCGGGGCAATTGGTTTGGGGGTGGTACTTCTACCGATTACTTCTACTATTCTAATTATCTAATTCTACGGGTAGCTATGTCTATTTGATGTGTGCTCGTATGATGATTAAAAATGTGTTTACCTAGATACTATTACTCCCTAATTATCTTTTGTTGTTGGTTGAATTGTCACGTCCTTATTCTTAACGCGTTGTGTTTTCTAAGGTCGTAAGGTGTGCCTTTGTCCTAACTCTTTGAGAATACCTTTAGGTTATTGCCTACGATGTCCGCTAGATTAATCATAAACTAACTTTAAGGTTATCTTTGGATGTTTAGACTACGAAATCCGCTAAATGATTCATAAACTAATGTTCACAAATATTACTCAAGCATTTAAACACAACGATAGCTTAGTTGCACTCCTAAGCCAATTACAATTAAGATAAGAGACAACCAATCAATAATTAACAACTAGGTTTCATAGATCTAAGCAAACACACAAGAAATTTAGCTAGACATGTTAAAAAAGCAAGCATAAACACATCGAATAGAAGACATAATGATACTAATGAATTAAAACACTTATCTTGATGTGTAAAATAGGGTTTGAGACCCTAAGATACTGTCCAAGTCGGACTACAAACGTTTAGGGGTTTTCCTCCAAAATTCTACCTCTCAAAATTCAGAAAAATCGAATTCTATATATAGATTTACACTTGCGACGATGTCGCCTTATAGGTGGGGCGTCGTCAGATCGCCGTCATTAGGGTTTTCGTCTTGGCCAAGTTATCAATGGGACAGCGTCACGTTGTAGTTGTGATGCCGTCAGGCTTCACATGGGACGTCGTCTTGGTTCTGGATCTGGGCCGTCGGACATGAAAAGTCTTAGCGACGCCCTTCCTCTTCAAATCCTGACGCCGTCAGGTGTTATGAGCAAAAAGTCCACTAAGCCGTCAGTTGCATCTATTATCAAATCTGTAGAGAGGGACGGCGTCGCCCTTTAGTTGGGACGCCGTCAGGTTCAGTTTTAGCAGCTTGAGTGGCTTCGATCTTGACTTAGCCATTTTCTTCATGTTTTCACTCATTTGCGTCCAAATATGCATCATTCCAGCAGTTTGCTTCCAAGAGACCTAAAAAGTGAAAAGGAACGAAATTAAGCAGTAACGGATATAAAAGTGGTTGATTAAGGGCTTAAATGACCCCTTAAAAGTGTACGTTTTAAATCCTTTTCACCTGCCTATCATCAAACTGAACTATGTACTTAGCATCACATTGTTGAATGACACTTATCATATTGTACTTAAGACCATTTACATAAGCAATTCTAGTAAAAACTATTCCACTACAGTTTACTGAACCATAACCTTCAGTGGTACATGATGAATTATCAGTAAATACTACCTTTGGTCCTGGCTCTTCCACATATTTGTGCATATATTCTTTCACACCAGTCATACTCCTTGAGCATCTACTGTGAGATGCTAAACAGGCTCCTTGGCATGTCTATGCACAATTAGTAAACTGAGTTAGTTTTTCTTGTGAACCCACATAAGAAGGTATAGATTATGATAAAACTTATGCACCGGTATATCAAAATGGATGTGAAAAGTGTATTTCTCTTTGCATACGCTTGCGCATTAGATTTTAAGTTATACCAAATGGAGGTGAAGAGTGTATTTCTAAATTGTTTTATTAACGAGGAGGTGTATGTTGCACAATCTATGGGATTCGTTGATTTTGAAATCTCTTTTTGTCTATGATAACAAAATCAGTTCTAGAATTACATCAGTTTTAAATTTGGAAAAAGAACTTTCTTCTGACACAGACGGTAACACGGTACCTTTATTGATAAAGGTACCGTTGGTACAATTAAGAGTACCGTTAGGAGTGTGTTTGTGTTAAAAAATATAATAAAAATCGTCTTTTAATTTTTTTTTGGTTCGTGGCCTTTTATAAAAAAGCGAGAAAAATGGCACCCGCGCATTGCGGCGAGGATTTTTCGCTCGTTAGTTAAAAGTACATCAACATTTGGGTTTTTTTTACTAAAGAACGCATGTCAAAAATATATAAATATTGGCCTCGTTTTGTTTGTTGCCATATATTTTATTAAAAAATTGTTAGATTTTTATTTCATAATTTATAATTCAAGATTTCCTAGATATGTATGTCGATGCCACTTATAGTTTAAACAAATTATAAGACTTTTTTTTAAAGGTATTTGGTAAGTTAAGGGTACATATCGAATATTTAAAAATAAAAATAAAAATATATATTAAATGCCGACATTTTTTACAAAATCGTACATATGACAAAAGTATATCAATATCGGGCTCGTTTTGTTCATTATCCAGAGGCCTTCCCGACAGTATATATTTTTTTAAACGAATCATTAGATATCTGTTAGATATTTGATAAATTAAATTTGTAATATAAAATAATCATAAATAGCAAAAAATTCAGGGCGGATTTCCAAATCGTCAAAGAGCTTGAGGTATGTTTTGTAAATTTTTTTGGTTTTGAGCAAACTAATTTTGGGCTAAAATTATGGGCTCATGTGTGGGCTAAAGATAAAAAAAAATTAATAAAAGGACGATCGCAAAACGCGGTCGTTTTGCTCCGTCTATAATTATACTTGTAACGAGGTGATGGACCCGCGCGTTGCGGCGGGTTTTTTGGGTTTATTTTTTATGCTAAACGTATAAAATAGCATTGGTTTTGCAAAGTGTCATATACTTCGGGGGTACTTTTAGCCATTTTTTAGACTTTGTGAAAAAGGACTCTTTTTGCAAAGCGCCGTCGACTTCAGGGGTATTTTTTGCCTTTTTCTCAAACTTTCTAAACGACGTCGTTTCAAAATTGTCGTTTTGCCCTTTAATTTTGGCCATAAATTGTCGTTTTCGTCCATTTTTTTCAAACGCCAAAACAACGTTTATTTAAGTTTGTGTTGCAAGTCTAAATAGCATTACTCTTTAATACGTTTTCGTTCATTTTTATATATTTTTTCGTATGTTTTTGTCCATTTTCATATGTTTTCATTCGTTTTCATCCGTTTTATACACTTTCGGCCGTTTTCAAACGTTTTCATACGTTTTCGTCTGTTTTCATACGTTTTCTTTCTTTTTTAGATGTTTTTATACGTTTTCGTTTGTTTTCAAATGTTTTCGTCCGTTTTCATATGTTTTCGTCCGTTTTCATACATTTTCGGTCGTTTTTAGACGTTTTATTACATTTTCTTTCGTTTTCATACGTCTCTTATACGTTTGCGTCCGTTTTTATATGTTTTTATCCGTTTTCATACATTTTCATCCGTTTTCATACATTTTCATCCGTTTTTGTCCATTTTCATACATTTGTTTGTTTTCATACGCTTTCATCCACACTCATACGTTTTCGTACTAAAACGTATGAAAACATAGAATAACGTATGAAGTGTACAAAATTGTACAAAAACATACAAAAAAGTATAAAAACGGATAAAAAGTATAAAACTTATAAACCCAAAAAAAAAAGAAAAAAAAATCTTTTTACCAACTAAACTAAAGTTTAATCAATGGGTCTTAAATTATCACATGTGATATTTTAAGTTCATAATATTGTGATTCTGTTTGCTAGTTAAGTTGTTCAGTTCAATATTGCTTTGACCTGCAATGGATTGATGTGTTTTGTTTATATGATTACTTCATATTAAAGTTGTATTAGTTGTAATATTTTAAGTTGATGGTACTTTACAATGCTTATTAGTTAAACTATATTATATGACATGTCTAATATCACTTGTGATATTTTATAAAAATAGTTAATGTCTTATATCACTTGTGATATTTCATAAATAAACAAGTATGCTTTTTAACCTTTAATATCACCTGAGATATTTCATTGCTCTGTATTTTTTATATATTATCACCTACATGTTTTATGATATTTTTATATTTTTCAGGTATAAGATGTTTTTGTTTATGAAATATCACAAGTAATATTAGACATTAACTATGTTTATGATATATCACAAGTGATACTAGACATTAACTATGCTTTTTATTTATTTTGATATTTGTAAGCGATACTTATTTATCTCTTGTAATATAACACTGTAAGAAAGATCAAAAGTATTTAAATTTTCTTTCTTAGTTAATTAAGAGTAATAACTCGTGTGATAAAGCAATATAATGTGACACTAATTATGTTTTTCTACATATGAGTAATAGTTTATGTGATAAAGCAATATAATGTGACACTAATTCTATTATTCTACATATGAATAATATCACATGTGATAAAACAATAAAATGACCAAAGGTAAACATCATTCATTGTTGGTTATATATATATATATATTCAAATAACTCAAAAGTATCTAAGTTTGCATCACTGTGTACAACAACTAATATCTAATATCACTTGTGATATTTCTTAAACATAGTTAATGTCTAATATCAATTGTGATGTTTTATAAACAAAAACCATCTTGTACCTGAAAAGTATAAAAATATTAGGAAACACATATGAAAACGGACACATAAGAATATAAAGATACTACAAAAACGTATGAAAACAGACGAAAACATACGAAAACAAAAGAAAACGGACGAAACGTATAAAAACGGATGAAAATGTATGAAAGCAGACGAAAACGTATAAAACATACGAAAACAGACAAATACGTATAAACATATACTAAAACGGACAGAAACGTATGAAAATGGACGAAAACGTAGGAAAACGTTTGAAAATGGCCGAAAACGTCTGAATAAGGACGAAAACGTATGAAAATAGCCGAAAATATATAAAACGTGTCAATACAGACGAAAACGTATGAAACGGACGGAAACGTATAAAAATAGACGAAAACGTATGCAAACCGACATAAATGTATGAAAATGGACGAAAACATATGAAAACGGACGGAAACATATGAAAATGGATGAAAACAGCTGAAAACGTATGAAAACGGACGAAAACGTAAGAAAATGGATGAAAACGTAAGAAAACGGATGAAAACGTATGAAAACGTCTTAAATCGGACGGAAACGTATGAAAATAAACTAAAATGTATAAAAACAAAAAAATATATTTATTATGAGATAGTTTTTTGCCGTTAAAAAAAATAGATTTGTGTGACTAATTTTAGGTTTAATCATTACTTTAAAAACAAATAGATGGTGAGATTTGTCCTTTAGTATTCACCGAAATAATAGTATGCATGAACTTTTTGTTTTCAATCAAAACTTTCTATCCCTCATATTATTTTATAGAGTAAAGTCCTAAAAACATCCCTGTGGTTTGCCCCGTGGTGCTGTATACATCCCTAAACTTTTTTTTGGCACAAAATCATCCCTCCGTTAGTAAAGTTGGCACAAATACATCCCTCTGTTAGTAAAATCAGTTAGTGAGGACTAACGGTGCAAATATATCTCCGTTATCTCACATAATTTAACGTAAATCGTCCTTGTGGCAAGGAACAAATTGCAACCAAAGTCCTTAACTGTATTTACAAAATCGTCCATGTGGTCAACGTGGGTCAACGCCACGTGTCAACACATGATTGGTGCCACGTGTCATCGGGTCGGGTCGGGTCGGGCAATGTGTCGGGTCGGGTCGGAAATGGGTCGGGTCGGGTTGCCACGTGGACCAATGAGATGGTGCCACGTGGCATTGGTAAATAATACCACCATTTGTCTCCCCCTGGATTCGAACCCGGGTTGGTTGATTGAGAAGCAATGCTTTGCCCAACTGGGCCAAGCATAGCTTCAAGTATATTTCCCTACATTTAATACATAACCCTTTCCAAAACTTAAAAGCCCAATTCCTTATTATTAAAAGGTTCAATTTAGTTTTTGGCCTATCAATTTACGGGGTTTTATGGACTGTAAAAAAATAAATAAATATACCGTCGGACTCGTTTTTTCGTGCTCTTTCCAATGGTATGCTCGGGGAATTTTTTTGACTTAGTTTGAACCTCGAAAAATGCGAAAATCATCGTTTTTTCTTTGTTTTCGCATTTTTTGAGGTCCAAACTAAGTTGAAAAAATTCCCCGAGCATACCATTGGAAAGAGCACAAAAAAAAGAGTCCGACGGTATGCTCGGGGAATTTTTTCGACTTGGTTTGGACCTCAAAAAATGCGAAAACAAAGAAAAAACGATGATTTTCGCATTTTTCGAGGTTCAAACTAAGTCAAAAAAATTCCCCGAGCATACCATTGGAAAGAGCACGAAAAAACGAGTCCGACGGTATATTTATTTATTTTTTTACAGTCCATAAAACCCCGTAAATTGATAGGCCAAAAACTAAATTGAACCTTTTAATAATAAGGAATTGGGCTTTTTAGTTTTGGAAAGGGTTATGTATTAAATGTAGGGAAATATACTTGAAGCTATGCTTGGCCCAGTTGGGCAAAGCATTGCTTCTCAATCAACCAACCCGGGTTCGAATCCAGGGGGAGACAAATGGTGGTATTATTTACCAATGCCACGTGGCACCATCTCATTGGTCCACGTGGCAACCCGACCCGACCCATTTCCGACCCGACCCGACACATTGCCCGACCCGACCCGACCCGATGACACGTGGCACCAATCATGTGTTGACCCACGTTGACCACAGGGACGATTTTGTAAATACAGTTAAGGACTTTGGTTGCAATTTGTTCCTTGTCACAAGGACGATTTACGTTAAATTATGTGAGATAACGGAGATATATTTGCACCGTTAGTCCTCACTAACTGATTTTACTAACAAAGGGATGTATTTGTGCCAACTTTACTAACGGAGGGATGATTTTATGCCAAAAAAAAGTTTAGGGATGTATACAGCACCACGGGGCAAACCACAAAGATGTTTTTAGGACTTTACTCTATTTTATACTATACAAATACAAGTGTAGTTATCACTCAAAAAGAATATATAGCGTTCAATTGTAATTTTCAAAAACATAAATAGTTAGATAAATTATTAATGTTGATAATTTAGTAGCTTAACACGGTATTTCCTAGTATATTCGTAATTATTTCCACTCGATCACGTAAATAATTGATTAATGCCCATTCCACGTAAATAACATGCTCCTTTAGACTATCTTTATTGGTAAAAGCCTCCAACCGGTTGGATAGCTAGAAAACAAAAAAATATTAAATTGATTTTGGTCAACCTTTAATTAATTTGGTGGAGAAATTTTGTTGAGAAGAAAAACACATAAAAACTTAGATGTCAAATTTGTGAAAACAAAAACTTAAAAAAAAAAAGGGTAATTAATAAAACTTTGGTGGTTAAATTTTTATTAATTGTATAGAGTTAAATGTAATATTACAAGTTTTCATGTTTTTTAATAACTTTGGAAATTAAACAAATACTACCTTATACTTTATACACCTTATACTTTATAACTTAAAAATACAATATATATGTTGTTTTAAAACTCCAACATATAAATATACATAAGATTATAAATATCATTTTTTTACTATGTATGTTTACTAAGGACTCATTTATTTCATGTTAAAGGTATGAAAAATGTGGACACGAATTTGTATATTAAATATGGCTAAATTATTGAAAACGTGAATATAATTATCAAACCGTAAGAACGAGCTACTGTAATAAGAAAAGAAAAAAAACGTGATTGTACTTATAACAACAACTCATGTAATGTTTATTTATTTATATAAGGGTATGTAGAAAAACATTTTTAAAAAATTAAGGAGTATATTTTAACTTTATCAACGTTTATTATGTGCAACTAAACTCGCATCTTGTGTGTGAAATTAAAATAGGAACATCAACATGTATATCAGCTAAATATAGTTGAATCTTGAGTTATCTAACAAATTATTTTACAAAATTTGATTATACAAAATTCTAATGGATATTAATGGATAATGAAAAACTCGTGCATAAGTATATAATTATATGTAATTACCTTTACAGACACAATATTCAGCATTGATATAATTTTTTTTTGTCTAAACCTTGTGCGTGCACAGGTATTATAACTAGTTATATTATATTAGAATTGAACAAAAGGAAGAAAACTTGATTGCCGATTCAGTCGTTAGGTGATTTACCAATCTAGCATCCAACCTTAACATGTGACACTTGTCTATTGGTAGTTCCAAATTTCTTTTATCCTTTATCCAACCTTTTATATTGTATTTTGGTTGTATATATTGTATTTTGGCATGTATTATTAATAAAAATTATAGAAAATATATCAAAATTTATAGTTTTTTAAGTCTTTATCTAAAATGGCACATCTCACAATATAAATGGGCAAATATATTTTCTTCTATTTTCTTATTGGTTGTCCATATTTTTGATAACTAATAGATAATTTACATTAATTTTAGTTTTTTATAAATAATAATTATATCTAAAATTTGTAACCTTTAATTTCTTCATATTTTGTAATTTTATTTTTCCAATGAAAAACGTATTTTATTTCGATTAAAATCCGTACGAGGGAGATTTCTTCATAGAAATAATATTATATGTTAGGTTGAGTTGTTGATAAATGGTAATAAAAGTATAGATTGGTTGTATGTATTGGTTGTGTGGGTGGAGAAAAGAGAAAATATTATTTTATTAAAAGATTGGGTTGTGATGATTGGGAATAAAGATAGTCTTAATTCTCTATATATACAGTGTTCATCTTCATATGCTTACCACACAATATCACATAAATCATATCTATCTCTCAAGATTAACTAATTCCTAGTGTTTGATTACATAATTATATTAGCTTTACAAAAATGGATAAACTTCCTAAGTGTCCAGCAAACTATGTCCCTCTCACTCCTTTAACTTTCATCAAAAGAGCCTCTATGGTTTATTCCAACCGTACCTCTGTCATATACTCTGGAGTCCGCTTTACGTGGCGCGAAACTTATGAACGTTGCTGCTGTCTCGCCTACTCCCTACGGTCCCTTAACGTTGTCAAGAACGATGTTGTAAGTTTCTTGCCTTATGCTTTTGAAATGTGAACATGCATGGGTTGTTGAAATTTAAATTAAAAGATTATACGTGAAAATGTTTATTGATTCTAATTTTTGGTTTAATTTATTAACTAGGTATCTGTCCTAGCACCAAATATACCTGCGTTATATGAGATGCATTTTGCGGTACCCATGGCAGGAGCTGTGCTTAACGCAATCAACACAAGACTAGATGCTAAAAATATAGCCACTATTCTCCGTCATTCAGAAGCTAAGGTCTTCTTTGTCGACTATGAATATGTTCCCATAGCATCAGAAGCACTACGGTTGCTGATGGGGAGTTTTAAGGACAGCTCTTCAGCCCAGCAGGCCATGCCGTTGGTCATTGTGATTGATGACATTAGCAAGCCCACTGGTGTCCGTCTTGGCAAGTTGGAGTATGAGCAACTCATTCACCATGGTAATCCAAGGTATCCTGGTGAAGATGTTGCGGATGAGTGGGACTCTATCGCTTTGAATTATACATCTGGAACCACCTCGGACCCCAAGGGAGTGGTGTATAGCCACCGTGGTGCTTTTCTGAGTACGATGAGCTTGATTCAAGGGTGGGAAATGGGTACCGAGGCTGTGTACTTGTGGTCACTGCCAATGTTTCATTGCAATGGCTGGACATTCACATGGGGTGTCGCGGCACGAGGTGGTACCAACGTGTGCATACGCAACACTACAGCCGACGAAATGTACAAGAGTATCTCTCAGCACAAAGTGACTCACATGTGTTGTGCTCCTATTGTTTTTAACATCCTTTTAGAAGCGAAACCTCATGAACGTTGTGAAATAAAATCCAAGGTCAACATACTCACTGGAGGGGCCCCTCCGCCTGCCGCCCTCCTTGAGAAGATGGAAGACCTTGGATTCCACATCATGCATGCCTATGGCCTCACTGAGGCCACAGGACCTGCGCTTGTTTGTGAGTGGCAAACCAAGTGGAATCAACTTCCTAAAGATCAGCAGGCGAGATTGAAGGCCCGCCAGGGTGTTGGAATACTCACCCTCACCGATGTAGATGTCAAAGACAAGGACACCATGGAAAGTGTTCCACATGACGGGACAACGATGGGAGAGATTGTACTACGTGGAAGTAGCATCATGAAAGGATACTTTAAAGACGAGAAAGAGACGGAAAAAGCCTTCCAAAATGGATGGTTCTTAACAGGTGATGTGGGGGTTATACATCCTGATGGGTACATAGAAATCAAAGACAGGTCAAAAGACGTAATAATTTCCGGGGGAGAAAATATTAGCAGTGTGGAACTCGAGTCCATTCTATTTAAACACCCCGCCATACTCGAAGCTGCAGTGGTTGCAATGCCTCATCCAAGGTGGGGAGAAAATCCTTGCGCTTTTGTTGTCTTGAAAGAGACAAGATGCGCAACAGAATCTGAAATATTGTCATATTGCCGAAAAAAGATGTCGAAATTTATGATACCAAAGAAGGTAGAGTTTGTGAAGGAGTTACCAAAAACCGGAACAGGTAAAGTACAAAAAGTGGAGCTTAGGAAAGTGGCAAAAACCCTTCAAATAACTGAAACTGAATTGGGAAACAACAAGAGATCTGAAAAAGAAATTCATCTTGATCGAACTCGGTACCACAGTGATAAACTCCATGAGCAAGAAAAAGTTCTTGCAATGTCACGACTCTGAATTAATCATTCTTATGTTTTACTTTGTTTTCAACATTTAATACAACGTATATATTAGAGGTAATCGGTCCAAGCCCGATCTGTGGGCTTATGGTTTAGAGTTTACTCATGTATCTCTATATAATATGCATGAATAATAATTATAACCTACGGGGTTTATCATTTTCTAACAGTACATAGAGAGTATTCAAATATGTATTAGTGAATATTAAATAAATAGATATGGTTTTGTGGCTTCTAAATCTTAACGGCTTAGAGAACAAACTTTGTGGCTTCTAATACAGTTGGGTATTTGCGCAGCGGGAATAAAAATAGTTATATTATAAATATATTAAATGAAGTATTCTTTTGGTGAGGATGCGTGAAGCTGGCGTGGTTCACTACTCGCGTGAGAAAATCATTGTCAACCCAACTTTCCTCACAATTCACTACCCATTTAATGACGTCTTTTCACAACACTCAGAATGTATATGTGTTTGTTGTATGTGTGTTTGGGTTTTACGTAGCATTGATCTCATGATTCTCGCATATACAAAGATCTTCGCATTATCTTACCTGTCAGAAACTCCCTCCATAAGTATATAGTTCTGACAAATTAAGTATGTATTGATACAAATTAAAAAAAATTGAATCAAAAATAAATAAATCAACTAAAAATACAAAAGAACTAAAAATTGAAAAAAGTATATCAAAATAGATGTTGAATTAAAGGATAATCACTTCAAAAAGTATTCAACTTGTCACTTTTTCACATTACCTTTTGAATTTCGTTAGTTGGGTGTATCATTTTACCTAGACAACCGCTTAATGCCACTTTGGAGCAAGTCATCTGCACTGGCGTAACCAGAAAAATGTGATCATGGGAGCATCAAGCAAAGTGTTAGTTAAAGGGAACTATCATTTTTTAAAGGAATTTATAATAAAACGGGTCGGGTTTAATATAACGGCAACAAAAATACTTTACTACGACGGTGTAAACAATAAGTATAAGTTTAGGTGTTGATAAAAAAATTTGGTTGGTTTTTAGTTTGTTTTCTTTTAAAAAAAAACAATTATTAAGTACGTAAAAGTTGTATTAAGGTGTTCAAGAATAGTTTAATCAAACGGTTTGTAATTATGAATATTAAAAGCATAATCGTGAAAAACGTTTGTCAAACTCAACAGTGCTAACAAATTAAAATTAAAATACCCACGTTGATGATAAAGATTATTCTAATACATAAAATTGTATAATAATCCGGTTATTCACACTTTTACATCATTTGAAGATTCCAAATTATAAAGAGCTCTAGGTGCCAAAACGAGGGGTAGCTTCGTCGTCGTGCCACCTCAGCGCTACATCAGCATCCCACTTCTCCACAACTAACCACAACAAACCCCCCCTTCACTCATAACAAACCTCAACATCTTCATTTGGGACCCACCATTACACAAACACTACACACACATACACAACCCACCTTACAAACGTTATTTTGCATTAGAAAGCGTTCTAATTATGAGCAAGCTGAGAGCGACGAGGCCATTTTGATTTTATGGGTGAGGGCAGTCGACTTTTTGCTGATCAATATTACTTTTTCTTTTTTATATATTTTGTGTATCCGTAACCGTAACATCTTAGTTGGGAGCATCCCCCCCCCCTACTACTAAGAGGGTGTTTGTTTCGGCTTATATAGCCGGCTTATGGCTTATAAGTGTTCGGCTTATATAACGTAAGCCATAATTTTGTTGCTTATTTGCCACTTATGAGCTTATATAACTTGTAGCTTATGTTATATAAGCCAAACACGACTTATGTTGTATAAGCTGAAACAAACATCCCCTAAGGTGGCTTCACCCCTGGTCATCCGCCATGTCATATATTTGTGGCCATGTCACTTAACAAAGAATATTATCCACATTTTCATATTTAATCACTTGACAAAGTCAGTTGTATCCAAAACAAATCTTTTATTGCAATGACAAGAAGTGAATTTTCTTACTTTTGGTTTGTGTTTCTTGACTGATGTAAGATGAATGAATACCGTCGTTCTCATATTACAACAATACATTACAAATAACATAATAACCATTACCACAAATATGTTACTCCCTCTGTCTCATATTAAATGTTCAGTTATAACTTTTGAAGTCTTTCTTTTACAATTTTGACTTTAAATATTTGTGTTTGTGTTATATAATATTTGATGAAAATTATACCAATTGAAAATACACTTGAAACCCAATCCATTCATATATTTTACATCAATTATTATATAACAAAAACAAAAATATTTAAGGTTAAAGTTGAAAAAGAAAGACTTAAAAAGGTGAACTGGACATTTAATATGAGAAATGCGAGGAATTGTTATGGTTGTAGAAATAAGAGGGAATACTGAAAATATTATTGATCAGATTCAACTATAACTAACACATTATAATACATTAAATAGAAAAAACAAAGATGAACCCCTAACTATTAAACGAGCCTAAACAAGAGGGCCAAGCCTATAGGCCTTTATCATCTAACTTTCTCTCTTAAACTCGCAATGCTGCATCGGTAAACATTGAGAGTTTGCTAAGTAGAAAATAACTAAAAATGAAAAACAAACGAAAAACGGAGTGTCGCAGAGTGCAAACTCGGTGCTAGATGGAGTCTTAATCCGATGCAATCCAAGCTGTAATAAGGCGACAACAGTTAAGTCTGAAACAAATGGACCAAATTCATTGCAACACCAAAATCAGAGTAGAGCAACATAATTACGGAGATGAATGAGAGTAGATTCAGGCAGGCAGAGCAGATTCAGACAGACATATGCAGATTCAGACAGGCAGATGCAAGACATGTGCAGATTCATGCAGACGAATGCAGACCGAAGTAGATAAGGAGCAAATTCAGGCATATGCAAATAGATGTAGGCAGGTGCATAGCACAATCAGACGGAACCAAATAAGTGCAAAGCACAATCAGACAGACATATGCGTAATCAATAGAATGAGAGCAAATCCAGGCGAAACCAACAGATACGGATGTGGAATAAGTTGTTGATGTCGAGATGCGACATATAACTACTCAAAACGTAATTGGGTTAGTTAAGAGTGTAACATCACAATTACCATCAACAATAATCCATTATAACCCAAACAAACATAAGCGTGCAGTGATTACCAAATACCGATACCGATACTAATATAATACCAAAACAAAAAGCAGAGCTTCAAACAATATCTAAACTAATAAATGAGGATCAAACCGATTAATCAAATTTACATTCCTGGCAAGTAAACTTCAAAAGAATCAAATAATCCCATCACAAAGGTTTCTCAAACGAACCAATTAAAATTTACCCAATAATTAAATTGCAACAAATCGAACAATGGCAACAGAAAACCTAATCGCTAAAATAAAAAATTACTTAAATTCTTAACATGTACGAGATTTAAATATATGACCAATCATAAACAACCAACCCACTAAATTACATGGAACCAATCAAAACTTAGCAACTTACTTGAATAAATAAATGACCACGTGATGGTTTTTTATTTATTTTTTTATTTTCTCGTATCATCTTTCTCGAAGGACCAACCGTATTATAAAAGCCAACGACCGACCTTATTAATAACCGGCCCTGAAATTGTGATGCAAAAATCATAAAGAAAACTTAAAATATTATTGATCCGATTCAACTATTACTAACATATTACAATACATTAAATAAAAAAAATACAGATGAAACCCTAACTATTAAACGAGCCTAAACAAGTGAGCAAGACTTATAAGCGTTTATTAGGGGTGTTAAAAAAACCCGAGAAATCGACAAACCGATCCGAACCGCTCACTTCAAAACCGAAACCGAAATAAACCGAAACCGAAAAAACCCGCTTATCACGGTTCGGTTTCGGTTTTTAGTTTTAGATATCCGTGGTTAACAATCAAAAGAACCGTGTATGATACACATAAATGTTTTTAGCAAAATATTAAATAATTGCACATGTATTGATTTTATTATTACATTGCTTTTATTGTATAACAACTTTTTAATCACATCGTAAACATTCACTAAACATGTATGTTTGAAAATTGATTAATGTGATCTTTACATATATAAACGTTGAATAAATTATTATGTTAATATGATACGTATGTTCTTCTTTTTTTTTTTTGAAAGTTGAATTTCTTTTTAAGTGCTTCGTGTCGCTGTTCGACAGCGGGAGGTCTAGACTACGTTGTCTAAACCGGGTCCGCGCTAGAGAGCTCCCTCGAAGCGGAAATGCCTATTTCAAATACCCGATGGGGGGAAAACCCCTTACTAATCCCCCCGGAGGCACGGCAATTAATAAGGGTAAACCCTTGCCTTTTCCAAGATTCGAGCCTGGGGTTACCAGACCCAAACCACTTCATTAAAGGACTACCTTGAAGGAAAATCCCTCATTCAAACCCCTTGCAGGATTTGAACTCAAGACCTCCCTCCCCCAAGAGCCCCTAAAGACTCCAAGGTGGCCAACTCCCCTAAGTGAGTTGGTTCATACATATGTTTATTTGAATGTAAGTATTGTGATGGAACAACTTTAATATGACTTTAATCTATTTAATGCTATTTAATTTTGCTAGAATGACATTTTACGTTTTAGATCATGTAATTGTTCATAGGGACAAACTCGCTTAAACATCTAAAATGGTTAACCGTGACCCGAACCGCAGGTAACCGCTCATTTCGGATACCCGCAAGTCCGGTTACCCGCTTAGTGTGGTTCGGTTTCGGGTAGTAAAATGAATTACCCGCCCCAGGATGGATAGTTAAAATCTTCCAACTAACCGAACCGAACCGCCCCGTGAACACCCCTAGCGTTTATTATCCTTCCTCAACGGGGGGAATCGAGTGTCTTATCTCGTTTATGTAGATAGATTTTTTCACACATGCTGATGTTTTACGTAATATAAAGTGGGTGATTATGTTATTTCATGGGTAAATATTGCATGGGGTTTTCGTGTCATATCATGAAAACACCCATACATTTAACTGTGATTAATCCGCGGGTAAATTTATCCACACATATCGTGGGTAAATAGTCTTGTATCCGGATCTAACCATTATAATTTACCCGGCTATGCTTTCAGGTAATAAGCAACATAACAAGTTTCTAAATAAATCATTTCATACCTATATAGTAAAGTAAGATATTAAGATTTCAAACAGAAGTACTAAAGCGAATTGTATTCAGTTAATCTCATATTTGAAGTACACCGTATAATCTGATTCATCCAATATTATTTTAGGAACATATAATCAAAAATATGTATAACATATTAGTTCCAAAGCAGTATTGTAGAAGCATTAACAGCATATGTTCTTCACGAGCCATCAATCTTGTTGTTGGGCGGATTCCATAAGATCTTCGACCATTTTTGCTGGAAGTGAGGATCGAACGCTGGCTTTTGTCTCCAAAGGAGAGAAGTTTTTCCAACTGATTCAACTCATATTATTATTATTATTATTATTATTATAAAAAACATCACTTTATTAGAAAATCATAGAATTTACAAAATGCTTATTTATTATTATTATTAAAAGGCTTATTTAATTGATAAACCTGAACTCCCTGTTTGCACAACATTACAAATATCTAATGAAAGCATTGGATTGTGTTATATGCGATGAATACAAGAGATTGTACGCATAGCAACAACTCGTGTAAAATGTGTTGTGGGATAAAATGGTTTTGTTTAACGGAGCAGGTGTGATGTGCTGCGGGACACATACACTGCAAAACATTTACGTGGGTATGGCTTGAATCGTTTCCACCCGAACTTGTTTAATTTTTTCTTTCTTTTTTGAAAAATTACCTATTCCACACATCTATATACGACCTAATATCTCACACGATATTTATTTGAGATAATAATTGAACCCACAACCTCTTTTTTAACGGGTCTCTCACATGTCACTAGACATTGACACTTTGTATTTCACTTGTACTTGGTGGTAGGTTCTTAAATTACCATATGTCGTGAGTAAAAATTTCATTTTTTATCGACCCCAATGTAGAGATTTTTTCAATAGTGCCAAAATCATGCGTGGTTTTTAGTTTATCGACAAAAAATTACAGCATTAAGTACCCTTGAAACAAACCACACATATCTAGTTATCCACAAATTAGCCATGAAAATTACCCATGGACGTGATAGTTGTGTGTAAATTAGTGGGAAACAAAATTCACCCATGATATTACCAATATATTTACCCATCGGTAGTTGAATTTGTGGGTGATTGGTGTAGTGCTATGCACAAATTCCTTAGAACACGAAAATCTTATTATGGTTTTTAAGAAATGGCAATTTGTCAATAACAAATAACATTTAATTAAGACATGAATATATGCTTAATACGTGCAATTTTGGTATAACATTTACATTTTCTAATAGTTAATTATCATGACAGACAATTTCTTCTGCAGCATAATATAGTAGCCCAATTGTCCAATGTCGAATTTGTATTCAGAACTCACCACTCTAGCAACTTTGGTGCAGTGAATAGTAAAACTATATAAGATACCGTTGAATCCGGGATCATCTTTTGATTCCATCGGGGTTTTCAGCATCTATTATGACTTAACCAGAAAAACATAATATAGTCAACTCATTACACATAGCAGAAACTAACCTCAGGTAAAGCTTGACAGCAACAGTGATAATTTCAAACGGCACAAACAAAAATCAAATTCATGACATTTCAATCTTACGTCCATCAAGTATATTGTATACACAAACATCGACAACTACATATTCAGTATTATACTAAAAGCAAATCAAGAACATGTTTCTTTAGTTCAAACTATGCACATTCTGTATTAAAAAACTTGGTGCGATTATGGTAGATTCCAATCAGTGACAACAGTTTTAAGGGGCTGTGAGCTCTCGACTCTCTTGTATGTTTATTGAACATGTATTACAGTTGATTTGCACTTTTGAACACTTGAGATACTAGTTGTTGCATACTTTTAGCTCCCAAATAATATTGTCGTGAGTACATGAATCAGGCGGTATGGTTTCCATTATAAATAGTAATTATTTGTTTTGCCTTTATACATAACTAATTGATGTATGTTCTAATCACTATATAAACAAGGTAGAAATGAAATGGATCTCAAGTTAATGAACACAAATCATACCAAATACTACTACATCATCAATGTACTTATTTAGAAATTCTGATAGGGAAATCTTACATTTGTTTTCCGGTGTAAGATCGAGAAATTATCACATATATAGTGTGCAATGAAGGCGTTAATAGTTTCCATTACATGTAGAGGGTTTTGTCTGGTAACCTCTGTGATGCGATGGCCATAAGTGGCCTATTTTTCTTTAGGACGATGCCAAATTTATCGGAGAGTTCATGCTCGCCATCTGGTAAAGTCCAATCAAACGAGTGCAACATCGAAGCCAAAAAACACACCAACATTTTATCACCCAAGGGAACTCCAGGACACCTTCTTCTACCCGACCCAAAAGGAATAAAGTTGGGATTGTATCCATTATAATCAAACTTTGTTGTTCCATCATCAACACTCAGAAACCTATTTGGATTGAATTCTAACGGATTGTCCCAATATTGAGGATCCCTGTGTATAGCCCAAACATTCACATAAACATTAGCACCTTTTGGGACTGTGTATCCGGCTACATTGCAAGATTCATTTGGACATCGGACTATCAGCAAAGGAACTGGAGGGTGCAGTCGGAATGTTTCTTTAACAACTGCGTCCAAGTATTTCAGATTTGAAAGATGAGATTCTTGAACAATGTTGTTTAGGCCTACAACTTCTTTCAATTCGTCTTTTACCTTTTGCATCATGCTGGGATTTTTCAAAAGCTCAGCCATCGTCCACTCTACCATAGTTGATGTCGTGTCGGTTGTTCCAAGTAAAATGTCCTGTATGAACAAAGTAGGATGTTTGATATATCATTGCCATACAGAATATTGACTTACCAGACAGCCAATTTCTCGATCAAACAAATCAAATTTCAAAATATGGTTGGGTTTACAAAATATGTGATCAGTAGTGAATATTATTCCGAAAATTATTCTTTAGGTAGACAATATGTTTGATTATGAGTTCCAAATAAGTACTCAATGAACTACCAAAAGTATGAAGGTGACACCATATTTAAGTTACCACCTTGACTACTTTTGTCCAATCTTTGGAGCTCGGCTCCAATTGAGTTGCGCTTAGCTTGATAGGGTTCGACCTCAGCTCAACAACCTTAGATGAGGGTCAACACATCGACAAGCAAGATTCAGGCTCGAGCTAGCTATCGAAAGGACTCGAATTCTGCTCGAACATATACTTAGACATTTATTGGATAACCAATATATAATCACCTGCTTTCTAAATAAATATTTACTAAAAGTTATAAATGTAGATTTGATGATCATGTATATCTATTAAAATTATTTTTCATATTATATTTCTTGGACTTATGGAAATCAAAACTATCAAAAGATGATGTTTTTGAATGATGTAAATGAAGAAATAGAAGAATTTGGACCCACTGAATTCGATACATTAAAGAGTTCTGGTGGTTTTTCGATAGTTTTGCCGGATAAGTTGTCGGTTAAGTATCCAAATGTGAATTTACATGGACATGATGTTGCTGTTGTTCAGGCTAATAACCTGCTCCTGTTAATTGTATTTAGTTTTTTGAGATCTTTGTTAAGAATGCTGGTCTTAAAGGCCATGTTTCTATTGGGTTTCACTACTCAGAGTTTCAATTTGCGACGTCAACCGGGGTATCTTCTTTTCGTCGCTAGTTAGTATGGACTCGATATCATTAATTGATTGTTCTCGGTGTTTTTTGTTTATCATTATGTAGTGTTGGTGTATGTTTCCCATCAGCAGGGTAAAGACAATCAATGACAGTAGCAATACCACTAGGTGGTTACCGGATATCACTTAGAATCGTGTGATCACTTTCCAAAGTAAACTATTCGACCCTAATGCCTGGGTATCACGAATATCTACTTGGGATAAGACCAAATGCAGTTAGAGAATTAGGCACAATTCTATAACCCTTTCGCTAATAAGTGTTTAGTGTTTTCTGTGTGTGCTTTCATGCATGATCAGACCTCCTATTTATAGGAGGTTACTCTTGAGCTATTCCAATGGAATTATGAGTATTAATCGGCCCATTAATAGCCTCATAATTATCCCCATTATAGCCTTTAGTGGTTACATGACCAATTAAACGTGGTCATAAAGAAGTTGTAACTGCCATTTAGCAGTACTTTCCATAAGCAGTACTTTCCACTAGCAGTACTTTCACTTGTAGTGTAAGTACAGCCTATCAGTGGAAACACTGCTTATCAGTACTTTCATAGCACTATCAGTGGATACACCACTTCAGTGGAAACACTGCCTATCAGTGGAAACACTGCTTATCAGTGGAAACCACAAGCAGTACTTTCCACAAGCAGTACTTTCACCAAGCAGTACTTTCACCAGTACTACCAATACAAACAACTATAAGAGTCAGGGTGTTCATGGACCTTATGGGTGTACACTCCGTACCTCCTAACCCATTACAAGGTGTGAACTAATCCCACAAGTGCACTAAATTTTCTAACATGTAGTATTTGGGCAAAACATGAAACAATTAAGAACACAATGGTGTTGGTTGTAGGGTCTCGATATTTAAAGATTGTTGGGATAAATTCTTGAATCGTGTGGAATCCACTTTTCTAATACAATATTTGTGCCTTAGGTTACACGAAATTCATATTGGGATAAGACAATAACACACTTTAATTCTAGGCACAAGAAAGATAGAAAAACATTGAATACTTTATTTTATTTGTTGTTGATATGGTCATATTCATTATGAATGACCAAATTGTGTTTATGTATATATAAACTTAATGGTGGTCGTATGAAAAGTTGTGACTCTTGATGAAAACCCTTTGATGAAAAGTCATAACACCTCTTTTAATTATGACAAGCAACAGTTTTGTAACAGAAAAACCTGTCGCTAAATGCAACCATTAAAGACATGTATATGAACAATTTAGTGACTACATGAATTCTGTCACTATATGCCCCTTGACTTACATTAACAACCTTAACAATTAATTGTACCCGAAATGAAGTTAATAGTTTTAACAAGCGTGCACTCCGCACCTATAAACTCGTATTAAAACTTAACTTGAAATCCATTTGGTCTCGGGTAAATCATCATTGCACAAAATGTATGATGATACTAAAATTATCAACAAATCAGCACCAGGGGAGTTGTGGATTGGTTTATCAAAGGGGGTGTTTGTTTTTTTGATTGAAAAAAAAATAAGTTTTTATGTCAACATCCTGTGCCACATACGCACTAGCGGGGTTTTAGCAGGTTTCTAGGTCACCCAATATATAGACGGAATTCAAAAGTTGACAACATGGATTTGCAAAAAATATTGAAGGCTAAACAGAACGATAAAAAGTGACAAGTTAGATATATTTCCATTCGATTAGCCCTTAATTTTAATACAGTAGATGAACATACCATCAGAAGAGCTTTGATTTGAGTAACATTGAATGAAGTAGAAGCTTTTTGCTCCTTAAGCTCAAGTAGAATCTGCAAGAAATCCTTTCTTCCCATTTTTTCCACAGCTTCGTCTGGTTTAATGGCTATCCTCTCTTTGATAATCCGCTCGAAAATTGCATCCAAAATCCTCCTTTGGCGCTTCATCTCTCGCCCAACACCTTGTAAATCAAATCTCGAAAGCACGGGGAAGAAGTCTGACACATTTGCTGCTCCTAGAAGCTCCACCATTTTTGTAATTACTTCACGAAACTCTACCCCTAGATTAGTGATTTTTACATCTTCAACTAAACTTTTCCCCCACAGCATGCTTGTTACAATATTCAACATTGTCAAAAAAGCAATCCCACCAATGTCCACTTCTGTCCCCATTGTTTCATACACATGCTTGATGGTTTTACTCACTCCAGCTTGTCGAAAAGTGCTAGACGCTTGGAGGTACTTATCGCTTAGGACTTCATATGCAAACACTTTACGCATGTTACGCCAAAGTGACTTGTTATCAGACCATAATATATTCTGCCTACCATACGAGATGACTTTACCTGCTATTGGAGGATCTCGGTTAGCAAAAATCTCGTCTTGCTCACGGAGAACAACTTTAGCCAGGTCAGAAGAGCTAACAACAATGTGAGTCTTACTTCCGAGCTTGAGCTTAAAAATAGGTCCATAAAGCTGAGCCAGTTTGGTATACCCATGGTGCAAGTTAGGATCAAGAAATGGAAGGTACCCGAGTAAGGGCAAACCACGAGGTCCTGGAGGCAACCGCGCCTTACTAGAGAGCTTGCGCCAGAAAATAGCAAATGTGATGATTGAACAAGTGAGTAGTACAAAATCCCATGACCATTGGATATGTGATATCATTTTGTGAAGCTAACAAGATGACTCACAAGCAGCTATATAATGAAATGAAATATAGAGTGTTCAAGTGCAATTTAAAGGAGCTCTATTTGAATGGTATATATTTTCTGTGGTGGTTAATGATCTGGCGGTGTAACAGATCATGTGTTCTAGTTACTAGGAAAGACGAGACATCCCACATATGAATTTATTAACATTTGAATTAGAGATTTCATTGTGAAAACTTGAGGTGAGTTAGGATGAAAATATGAATTTATTATTATTTAAAAAAAAAAAAAAAAAAGTTTCTTCACTATGATAACCTCTGTAGTTATCATATCACAAAAAAGAGTTTCTTAGATATATAAACTCTGGCTCTGAATCTGATTCTAACTCGCACATCATGTCTGAATCTGAATCAAATAATATTGTTTGTTTTTTTTAAGAAAACGTCTAAATGTTTATTAGTTCAACTAGAGGCATTAAGATGTTCCTTCCATGTCTGGTCCGTTTAAATGTTTTTACCTCTATTTGCCTCTAAACGAAAAATAAAAAACAAACACACTTAACACCTAAAAGCTCTAACTGACTAAGAGCTTTGGTCTATTAAGAGGTTGTTAAGACTTTTTTAAAGAAATCAAACAACACCTTAGTCGCCACTACGAAGGAATTACTGACCCTCCCCAACGTTTGAACTTTTGCACGTTGTTGGCCCAAAATAATAGCGCTCGTTAAGTATTCTTGTTGTCTCCAACACGTGAGTTGTGCAGACGATGGCGATGGTTTAGGAATTGATTCTATTTCAAGTTTCATTCGTGATTTTTCAGTATCTATACTTGGACCAGATAAAAGTATTTCAACATTCAAGAAAGCTAATATTTTATATAATAAAGGAATGACATCATTTCGGAGTGATTTTGTCAATTCATTCTTATTGAAAAAACAATTGGGCCAATAAGAGAGCTCGATTTCGCCACGTAAGCAAAATCGTGTGATATGATTGGTTAATAAAAGTCAAAATTAAATTGATTTTTGTCAAACTTTAATAAATTTGGTGGAGAAATTTGGTTGATAAAAAAAAACACATAAAAATATAGGTGTCAAATTTGTGAAAATAAAAACTTAAAAACAGATGAGGTAATTAATAAAACTTTAGTGGTTAAATTTTTAAAAACTATATAAAGTTAAGTGTAATATTATAAGACTCCATGTTTTTTAATAACTTTGGACTATAAACAAATACCCCCTTATACTTTATACCCTTTATAACTTATATCTTAAAAAATACAACGAATATGTTGTTTGAAAATAACAACATATAATTTGCATAAGATTATAAGTATCAACTTTTTTTTTACTATATACGTTCAATAAAGACTCATTTATTTCATTTTTAAAAGTTTAACCTATGTGGACACGAGTTTACATTTTAAATACGGTTAAATTACTGAAAACGAGATTATAATTATCAAATTGTAAGCACGGGTTACTTTAATATAAAAATAAATATACGCGATTGTACTTATAACAATGACTCATGTAATTTTATTTATTTATATAAGGATATCTAGAAAAATATTTTTTAAAAACTTTAAGGAGTATACTTTAACTTTATCAACGCTCATTATGTGCTATTAAACTTGCATCATGTGTACAACATAATATCAATAATGAAATTTAAATAAAAACATCAACATCTTTGCTAGCTAAATAAAATTAAATCTTGAGTTACCTAACATAAATTTTTACAAATATTTTACCAAATTCTAATGGATATTAATGCATAATAAAAAAAACTCGTGCATAAGTATTAGTTGTACTTATATCACAATTTTCATGGGCAAATTCTTATATGTGTATATATTGAACTAAAATGTTAAAATAAATTTGATTTATGTGTAAACTTCGTGTGTGGACGAAACTTATAATTATATAATTATATGCAATTACCTTTAAAGACACAATATTCAGTATTAATACAGAATGATTTTTTTTTGTCAAAACCCCGTGCGTGCACGGGTATAGAATTACATCATTTCGGAATGATTTTGTCAATTCATTCTTATTGAAAAAAAAAATTGGGCCAGTAGGAGAGCTTGATTTCGCCAAGTAAGCAAAATCGTGTGATGTGATTGGTTAATAAAAGTCAAAATTAAATTGATTTTTGTCAAACTTTAATAAATTTGGTGGAGAAATTTGGTTGATAAAAAAAACACATAAAAATATAGGTGTCAAATTTGTGAAAATAAAAACTTAAAAAAGGAGCAGATCATTAATAAAACTTTAGTGGTTGAATTTTTAAAAATTATATAAAGTTAAGTGTAATATTATAAGCCTACATATTTTTTAATAACTTTGGATTATAAACAAATACCCCCTTATACTTTATACCCTTTATACTTTATATCTTAAAAAATATAACGTATATGCTGTTTTAAAATAGCAACATATAAATTTGCATAAGATTATAAGTATCAATTTTTTTACTATATACGTTCAATAAGGACTAATTTATTTCATTTTTAAAAGTTTAACCTATGTGGACACGAGTTTACATTTTAAATACAACTAAATTACTGAAAATGGGAATATAATTATCAAATTGTAAGCACGGGTTACATTAATATAAAAATAAATATACGCGATTGTTCTTATAACAATGACTCATGTAATTCTTATTTATTTATATAAGGATATCTAGAAAAATATTTTCAAAAAACTTTAAAGAGTATACTTTAACTTTATCAGCGCTCATTATGTGCTATTAAACTTGCATCATGTGTACAACATAATATCAGCAGTGAAATTTAAATAACAACATTAACATCTTTATCAGCTAAATAAAATTAAATCTTGAGTTACCTAACAGAAATTTTTACAAACATTTTACCAAATTCTAATGGATATTAATGAATACTGAAAAACTCGTGCATAAGTATTAGTTGTACTTATATCACAATTTTAATGGGCAAATTCTTATATGTGTATATACTGAACTAAAATGTTAAATTAAATTTGATTTATGTGTAAACTTCGTGCGTGCACGAAACTTATAACTATATAATTATATGCAAGTACCTTTAAAGACACAATATTCAGTATTAATACAGAATAATTTTTTTTGTCAAAACCCCGTGCTTGCACTGGTATTATAACTAGTTACTCACTCCCTGATTCTTTCATTTCATATAAAACCACATAAAATTAAACAAATCAATAAGCTTCTTCCTTTTGTTCAAAATATGATTCTTCCTCTCTTTGCAAAGAATCAAAGGAAAAAAAATGCAGCACAATAAATAGGCCTAAAAGAGACCTAATGCATTAATGACTTGTATGTTTGTGCAAATGTACAAGTTATTAATGTGTTAGGTCTCTTTTAGGCCTATTTATTTAGGCTCATTTATCATTTACCATTTATATGTATAAACAACGTAACTCTTCTGAGTCTAATAATTATAAATGGTATATAATATAATCGAAAAAAAAAATGTACTCATGATTGTTTTTCAAAGATTTCATCAGGATCAGATAAGGCTGCCCAGTAAGGAGGGTCAATCCCTCCTTCTTTCTCTGTCACGTCAGCTTTCTCTCTCCAGCGACCTTCAGGTAATTGGGTGCCCCAGTAAGGCGACCTACACTACAAAAAACATACCCCACAAATATACCTTTTATATTTATTAAATACAAAAAAAAAGAAACCAAGAAGTCGATCGTGTAAGCGATCACTTCCCTCCTGGAACCATGAATCGATCGAATGGCCAAAGCAAAAACGGCCGAATCATGAATCGATTCGATCGACCTTACTGGAACCAGCCTAAACAATTCTTTTAATGTATGAGGTGGATTTTTTTCTTGTTGATTTTTGTGTATTTTATTTGTTACGAAGATATTTTGAAATGGGTTCTTGATTAAATCTACAATAAAATATAAGATTACGATATTTTTTTTATTGAAGGTGATGATATGAAAATGGTGGTGCCGTAATTGGAAGTAGAAGATGGGTAAGTGGAATTAAAAGGTTGGAGAAAGAGAAGGGTTAATGTGGGATCAAAATAGGTGTAAATGAAACTTATACCCTCACATGTCTTCAACATGTCATACTTAACAGATATTTTTAACGAACGTTACTTTTTTTGACCAACAACGTGCAAAAATTCAAACGTTAGAAAGTTATGCAGTAATTTCTCCATAATAAAGACTAAACATGAAATATGCATATACCACACGAGACCAACGATGTAATTTACTCTTTAATTTATTACGTCGGCATATGAGTTCAAATTTCTAACATTGAATCTCATGATGTTGATTTATATCCACAAATTACCTAATGTCATGATGTTGGTTTATATCTACAAATTACCTAATCTCATTCGATGTGACTATTTGCTACTATAGTACCAGCGAATCTGTACTCCAAGAAAATCTTAAAACGCAGCTGGTTTCGTAACTTAAGAAACATTGCATGGCTAACTTCCTTTAATTAAAATTTAGAGTAGATTACACCGTGGGTCCCCAAGGTCAGGGTTGATTGCGAAGACAGTCCTCAGATATAGGGTTATGCTCCCTTAGTCTCTAACGTCATATTTTTCACTCCCTCACAGTCCAAAACCCTAAGGCTCGTTTAAAACCTCGTTAGCTGCAAGGTTTTTTTTTTAACGTTATTTCGCTATTTCATGTCAAAACACCCTAACATTAAACACACCACCCACTTTCACACATTAACCCAAACACACCTTCTTCAACCTCTTCACCGTTGCCACTACCACCGCCATCACCATTCTTTTGACACGAAAAACGTGTTGAGAGCCTCCTTGATATTAACACCATAGTGCTCAACTAATCTAATAATTAAGTTAGTATAGAAGCAATCATTTGTAGACTTACATGTTGACTAATACATTCTCACAACATGTATAAAAGATTTGCTGACTCCGAGGTTCAATGTCTACTTTACAAGCTCTTCCATCATGTTTCCCAAGAAGTTTTGGAACCACATGTCCACATTCTGGGATAATAGCATGCCTCACCTAAAATGGAAATAGATTCAATGTATATTTTCCAATCATGATGGCAAGATCCAACATACTGTTAAACTATATGTTTACATTGAAACTATGTCATTAGCTTTATTAATAATCAATATTTATAATGTAGCATAAACTTAACCCTAATGTACCCTAAGCCCACAGATCGGGGTTGGGCCAACTCATATATTATATCGGCTAATACTCCCTCGCAGTTCGAGCGGCGAAATCGCGAAATCTCGGACTGGCGATACTTAAAAAATTAAAGCTATAACTATTTTTGTTAATGAAGACATCCACAACAAGCGAAAGCAAATCAAACAAAGAATGCGGTACTTGTCGAAGAACATGTATATTCACCAATGATGTGCATTAGGACATCAAAAGGTTTCACATTGATTCTTGAAGAAGTAACCTCATGCGGCTTATTGAATGAAGCAACGCCATTGATCGAGCTTTAGTCGACTTTAGGTGAAGATATGTCGAGCTTTAGTCGACTTTAAGGGAAAAGAAAAAAAACGTAAAAACAGTAACGATGAAGGTCGAACCTCGAACTAACGAGCTTGTTGCAAGATGATGAAAATAATGTTGAGTTTATGATATATAAAATACAATAAAACATAAAGACATCAAGAGTACACAGCGGAAGACTTAAGATCATAACAAATAAATTAATTAACTGAAAGTATGCGTAACGTACCTCTTGCGAATCTCAAATCCCTCGAGCAAAGCAAAACAACCCTCGAGCAAAGCAAAACAAAGAAGTACTTATTGGTGTAAGAATAATGTCTTACAACCACGTTCTTGTACACACGTACTATTAGCGATTCGATGCGAATGCTAGTTCTTGATCACAATAGAATAACCAAACATCTTAGTATGCTCAAGGTCACTCGTAAATCCCTTACAATGGGGATTCACTCGTCGACCAAGAATAAGAGGGAAGAAAAGAAGAAGTTTGGCCTTCTAATGAAATCAAGTGTACCAAAGGATGAATACATGAGGATGTATTTATAGCCTTATGGTAGATGTCATGTTTACTATGGTTTCCGATGTGGGATTCCATAGTTTCGGCCAAAAACAAGCCCAAAAGAAGGTTCCTAAAACCGTCTCTTGGCTTGTTTACTTTTCTTCATATCCCGTTGACATTTAACGACCAATAGTCACTTTCGATAAGTGCTTATCGCTCGTTTAGTCGTTTATTGTGAATTTAATAATTAAACATAATATTTTATATTAATTATTTAAACATCGAGTCTCATACGTAAAGTGTGCAATCCCGTGGTCACGAGTTCGAATCCGGACATTTACGTACTTGTAAATATATACATTTTCCAACAAATAAAACTGTGTTCTAAAAGAACATACTCAAAAAGACGAAAACCTTGGCTCGGCCACTACAACGTTTCTGACATAGATGA
Organism: Chrysanthemum seticuspe; assembly: GCA_019973895.1. Lineage (NCBI taxonomy): Eukaryota > Viridiplantae > Streptophyta > Magnoliopsida > Asterales > Asteraceae > Chrysanthemum > Chrysanthemum seticuspe. The sequence goes on along the minus strand of BPTQ01000007.1, from coordinate 341,085,593 downwards.
GAAAAGGCTAACCTATAAAGGGATAGTATGGCTCCATGATCATGCATGACACAAAGTTATAGGCTTTGATTTATTACACGATATAAAATTATTAGGAACTAAAAAACATAACACTTCATTCTCGGGATGCCCGAGTCTTTGATGCCATGTTGACTGGGAAATGGAGATAAGATCTGTTGGTTGTGTTGTGGTGGGGAGAAAGGGATATAGATCCCCGTTGTTATAATATCTAAGGAGTAGTTGACGCGTCCAATAATCCTTCACAGAAAATCCAAATTCATCAAATTCAATTGAACATTTATTATATTTTGTGAATTTTCTAATAGAAACAAGGTTTTTAATTATGTTTGGAGTTATCAAGACATTATAAAGATATAAAGGACAATGCAAAGAGGGTAAACACTATGACACGAATTAGTAACAGGTATAGACGAACCATTACCAACTAAGATGGATTTTATAACGCTTTTATTAAAAGTAATAGTGAGCTTACCTGAGTCCGAAGCAAGGTATGATGTTGCTCCAGTGTCCATATACCACCAAGCATCTGTGGCAACTGGCAATTTAGGGAGTCTATTTTAGGTAACCGCATTACGTTAAACTAAATCGAGCTTTGCCTTTATCACTATTTTTATAAACCATGACTTGATTTTATACCGTCTATTGGTTTTTACGGTTTATTTCACTATTAAATGAGTTATCGTATGAATTTTAACTCTATTTGGTAGGCACTATTCGATTCGGCACTAGAAAAGCCTAAAACGAGAAATATTGTAACTTTTAGACCGTAACTCGAAAATTGACAAATAAATAGTCAAAACTCATGGAAAAACATAAATAACGATGTTAGACAGTCGAATGAACGTTGTGGGACACTCGGGGGACAATATATGAGCTCGGGAATGGGTAAACGGGACGTTTTACGAAAAATTACAACTCCGACCCTCATCTTTTCCCTCCTAGCCGGCGCCCCTCCCCTCCCCACCATTTTTATTTTGGTCCTTTTCCCCAAGAATATAAATCACTCCCCTCCTCTCATTTGATACTTCATTTTCTCTCTCTAAAAACACCTACTCACCACTTTCTCTCTCTAATATTTCTCTCTCTTCAAAAAAATAAAAACCCTAACCACCACCCCCACCTTGGCCGCCCCTATCCGGCCAAATTCCGGCCAAATTCCGGAAAGTGGTATCTCACCTCCACCACTATCTTGTAGATCTTCTTTCCCTCTTTCTATCCATATAAAATACTCCCACAAAAGCCTTCATTAACACCTTCAAATCTTAAGATTAATATTCGTACTTTTAGGGTTTTCATCAAATATTGCAATTCGTGCTTGAATAAGGTAAATGGAACATGGGTAAAGCTTGTTTAAGCTATAAAAACCCACGTATGAGTAATTAGGGTTTCGACCCTATGTCCAAATTTGGGGCTTTTGGGTGAAACATGGAATTAAGTCTAATTAACATCTAAATAAACAAGTAGTTAGTGTTTGGTAAGCATGTGGTGTATCAATTTGATGGGGTTATGCATTTTAGGTCTAGTTTCATATTTTTGGTTAGAATAGATGATGGGTTTTGTGTTTGGTTAATGATTGGAGCTTGAATGATTGTATTTGGATGTTGTGGAATTGAGTTGGGTGATGTTTGGTTGGATTGGAGTGGTGTACGAGCTACCAAGGCCACGTACATGAGCCTTGGTTGGTGTACGTGACCCACTTGCGCCACGGGTCCAGGTCTTTTTGGTAGCTTGTTGGTTGATGTAGTTGAGGTTTGGATGAGACGCGTGGAGCCGAAAAGCTTCTAGAGCTTGTTTGGTTCACGTGGTCTTAACCGTAACCGTGTCATGACCATTAGGTTCATAACATTGGTTTCGGGTATATTTGGTTGATTGATTGGTTGGCAAGATTGTTTTGAGTTGGTTTGGGATTGAATTGCGTTATAGTGACTTTTAAGTTGGACTTGATATATATATTGTCAACTTTGAGCTACGTCGGTGTTACTTTGACTTTTTAGTCAATAGTTGACTCCGACAAAGCCGTAACATGGACTTTAGTATAGTTTGGACTATTGATTGATTAAAAGTTGAGAAGTCATGACTCACTCGAAACGAATAACGATATGAGATTAATATTGGAATTTGACGAAATATATATATATACATGAAAATGCTAATAGACTATGAAATATAAATAATAAATGGGCTTTTGTACCAAAAATATCGATAACAAGATTTATCTTGTTATTTACTATTTTAAATGGAAACTAACGACTAAAATGGAAATGTTTTATAATAAATGAGTAATTAATGTTTCGAGTGCACGTTTATCGATAAATGCCAATTATGGGCATTTAATATTACCTTCAAGTATTTATGTACTTACGTTGTGTGCATGGGTTACGGATAACCTAGCATTAATAGTGTTGATCCACGTGGGTAGCGGACTTATTAGGTTGACGAATCTAATAAGAGCCAGCTAGGTATGTAGGGTAACCTTATTAATGGGTGAATTATCCTTATGACTCTTTAGGATACGATTGATTTATGGGATAATAAGCGACACGAGTAAATTAATGAGTTTATCGAGTTGACGAATTCGGTAAGGTCTACTATTTATTCCGAAACTTATTGGACTATGGAGCTTATCGTCTAGAGGTCTCATTGTGTTGCATTGAGTTATATATTGGTTGTTTGAGTGCATTCATAGAATCATATTGAGTCAATACACCCACATGAGGAATACCAAACACTAGGATTAAATGGTGAAACGAGACATTTTTGGAAATAACGAAAAGGAATACATTGGGGTAGATCACGTTGATTTCGAGAGATATATATATTAAGTTTTGTCTACATTAATAGGTTGTGCCGAGTAGATAGTTGCTGTGTCGTGATTACCGTTATCTTCTGCTAGTGTTTATTTGTGCGTTGATTGCTTGAGGTGAGTTTCATAGCCCCACTTTTATCTACGTTTTAAACTATATTGGGGTGAGAATCATGCTACTATTTTTGGACTGTTAAAACTATTTGGATTTGCTCATATGCCTGACTGTTTAGATAGATGTGCGGTAGTTGTTGCCTTAGTCTAGGTTTAACCGTGCCTAGCTAAGAATAGACTTATACATTGACCTAGTCCGGGGTTGGCAACTGTTCTAGAGGTTGCCACGACAGTGCTGGACTAGAGTCGCGCGGCCTGAGTAATCCCTGGATGCGGGATATGATTATGGTTGGTGATCCGGGTAGGATCGGTGTGCAAACGGTATTTATCTATCTTAGGTCTTGCATAGCAAATCAACTCTTACAGGTCCACTATGATTTTGTTGAACTTAAACCTATGAACTCACCAGCGTAAGCTGACCTTTTAGCATGATTTCTCAGGTATTTGAGAGATGTTTGGAATACGTGATCAGTGGAAACTTGGCAAGAAGGCGGGGTTCAAGGATCATTTCTGACTCTGATAAACTTTGGGGACCTATTTTATTAAATCGTGTTTTGGGCCTAATATTTATACTTTTGGATTAAATGTTTTGAATAACTAAATTTGGGATTGGTTTTGAATGTTAAATGACTATCTTTTTGCTATACTTGTATGCGATACCAATCCAATAGTAACGCCCTGAAAACTTGATTAAGTCTTCCGCTGTACCGAGATTTGGGGGTGTTACAGATTGGTATAAGAGCTCCAGGTTATAGAGAATTAGGTATTTTATAAACCCTAAACTATAACCACTTTTAAGAAAAATTGATCCTCGACTGACGCACGCCAGCTTGCCAAGCCGAAGCTTCTTAATTGATTATGGTATGAACTGCGATTTGAATTATGAGATGATCTGTTAAGGGATATTGTGAACTGATTATGGAAACGTTATGATTTGGAGATATGATTATTGATTTTGGGTAATGAGATGTGATTATTGAGATACTATGGTATTGGATCTGAGTAAACGGTATATTATGATTTTGGGATTTTGAACTCGATTGATTTGATATGGGATTATGTGATAGAACGGAACTTATGTGTTTTATTTAAAGGCATATTTTGAGTAATGCGGTACCTACATTTTTAAAGCTTTCATTATGTGATATATGTTTTGGTTGAGTTGATGCGCTTATTAAAACTAGTTGTTTCGAACACTTATACCTACCCTATGCCATTGTCACAGACTATGCCTTCACTAGCTTTTGATGTGTCTGAGGAGGTCCTTGTTGTTGCTAGTTCACCAGCATTGACTCTCAAGACGGTTGCGCAGGGTGATCCTTATGAGATTGCCTGTCACTCTAGTTAATCATCATCAGATCGTCCTAGCTCATCTAGGCAGCTCACTTTACATCAGGTCTTAGCACGAGCCCAAACTCCTAGGCTTACTTATAGCACTGCCCGCATGTCCGTGAGACCACCATCATCACCTATCCGTTTAGCAACATCACCATTTCTAAGGAGGCCTAGATCTCCTAGTGTACCACCTCAGGATTTACCTGCACAGAGACTCCGACTCATGGACTCTCCCTCTATGGATGAGGGCGAGGAGGAGCATGAGGTCGAGGAGGAGTATGAGATTGAGGAGTGATAAGGTTTTAAAAGGTACCATTTTGAGGGGTCGTTTAAGTCCTTATTTGATCACTTTTGTATCCGTTATTGCTTAATATCGTTCCTTTTCACTTTTTAGGTCTCGTGAAGGCAAAATGCTGGAATGGCACTTATTTGGACGAAAAGGCGCGAATATATGAAGAAAATGGCTAAAGTCAAAATCGAGACACTCACAGTTGCTGAAAGTAGAAGGCGACGGCATCAGGTGCTACATTGTGACGCCGTCCCAAAATTATTGTGACGGGCCAGAACCCAAAACTCGTATTTTCAAGAGACGGCGTCTAGTTGTGAAAGAGTAGGCCGTCGCTACTCAGACGGCCTAGATGCAATCCAGACGATGTCAGAAGCTGAAGAGGACGGCGTCACGGACATAAGGTGACGCCGTCGCAAGGTTAACGTGGCCAAGACGAAACCCTAATGACGGCGACACGACGGCGTCACTAAACATAAGGTGACACCGTCGCAATTGTAATCTTATATATAGAATCCGAATTTTTTAGTCTTTGTGTGGAGAGTCTTTGGAGTAAAAACCTAAAACCGAACCTAAGGTGTCTTGTACAGTATTTTAGGGTTTTAAACCCTATCTTACATCAAGATAAGTCTTTACTTCATTAATTCAATTATGTCTTTGATTATTTGTGTGTATGCTTGCATGTTCTCCATGTCCGGCTAATTTATTTGTGTGTTTGCTTAGGAAGTATGAAACTTAATTATTGAATATTGATTGGTTGTTTCTTATCTTAGTTGATTAATGATCTAGTAATGCGATAGGTCATTCGTTGTGTACTTAATTCTTGATTCATCTTTGTGAACCTTAGAATATAATTACCTGAGTAGTTGTAGGCTAAACCATCCAAAGAGCGCCTTAGAGTAGGAGTTTATAATCCCTAGTGGGTTTGTAGACAAGACCCTTTGGTAAGTTCAAAGAGTTAGGGAGAAACGCATACCCTACAACTTTAGACACACAACGCAACTAGGAATAAGACGTGACACTCAACCATCAATAAGAGATAATTAAGGAGTAATACAAACTAAGTAAACACATCTTTAAACTATCATACGAGCACACATTAATTAGACATAGACTCCCACAACCTTAGTTTAGATAATTAGATAATAGTAGAGTAATCGGTAGAAATACCAACCCCCCAAATCCAATACCCGAGATTCGTACCTTTCCATTTCATAAAATATAAAAAGATAAAAAATAATCTTCCTCAACCTTAACCTTAGCGTAGTAACTCCTTACTAGCATTCCTATTCCCCTAGAGAACGATATCAATACCCGTGGCTTACCCTAATTACTACACTACAACGATTAGGTTCACTGCCTAGGGTGTTATAAAACTTGCTCAAAGAAAAGGAAGTTTCCTTGACCCCGAACGACGCGTGTAGCGTTATCAAGTTTTTGGCGCCGCTGCCGGGGAATAGAATAGCTAGTCAGTAGTCCACCTCGTTTAGGTTCTTTGCTTGATTCCTATCAAGTAAATTTTTTCTCAATTTTTAGCTTTCTCTTAGTCTATCCCCCTTCTTCGTAACCTTTGTTCGTAACCCCATCACTTTTCATCATGGAAGGTGATAACCCACTACCATTCATCAACATACCACCAAATGACCCGCCAAGAGCCCGTACTCTTGGTGAGTACTCGAGACCAAGCCACCTAGGCTATAGGAACACCATTGAGCTTCCCGACCAAGCCCAAACTACAGCCCTGCGATCCGACACCATCCGGTTGGTGCAAAATGGATGTGCATTCCATGGACTTCGTTCCGAAGATCCAAATCAGCATCTGAGGGATTTCCTCAAAATCGTCGATTCCATCGACCTTGATGCTACTACTCGGGAGACCACGCGCCTGCGTCTCTTCCAATTCTCTCTATGGGACCAAGCTAGTAATTGGCTTGAGCGACTTCCCGCCGGCTCCATCTCAAGTTGGGATGATCTTACTTCTCACTTCCTTGCTCAATTTTTCCCACCGGGGAGAACCACTAAGCTTAGGCGAGACATCTTGACATTCCAGCAGCTCCAAGGTGAGTCTCTTTACAAAGCATGGACTCGATTTAAGGAATTACTCCGTAGACTTCCACACCATGGCATTGATCTTTGGCTTCAAATCCAAATCTTCTATGATCATACCGATTTCATCACTCGACGATCCATTGATCAAGCCGCCGGTGGAAGACTCAGCGACTTTAACGCAGAGAAATCATGGGATATTATAGAGGAGCTTGCCGATCAAAGCTACGAAGATTGGAGTGAATCTCCCAAAACTCCGATTAACGTGGTTAATGCCATATCCACTCCTCCTGAATCCTCCGATACACTCGAAGAGCAATTGAGTGCCATCGAGAGAGGAATTGATTTTCTTATGGAAAGGCAGAAAAGAGCGCCCGTACAAATTCCTCGAGAAGTCGTCAAATCCGCCCACTTCACCAACCGCTCCACACCTCTTTCGGAATCCCCAAGTCGCGAGCAAAACCCAAGTTCCGAAAGGCGTTTCCGTTCTACTTCCCCAATACCACTTTCACCAAGCTTCAAGGATCAAATGAGGGAGTACATGGCAGCTCATACAGAGAGATTAGCCAGATTTGAAGAGGAGGTTTATAGGCAGAGAGAGGAAATGCAAGCAAAAATGAAAGAAATGATGGATTTGGTAATTGAATTTACCAAAACAAAGGCTCCCGATAAAATTCTCGTAAGAAGCAACGATTGCCCTCCCACTTCATTTGTAAACGCCGTTTCCATTATGCCTGAGAATGCAAGGGCTGAGATGTGGAAAACTGAGGAAAGCACGAAGGATGAGTCCGTGCCTAATGATGGACCTGAAACCATTGAGTACTACCTTAAGCACGAAATTAACAAGAAAACCATTGCAAACCAAGTAAACAACTTTAGGTACAATGAAGTTCTTAGGGAAGCTCTTGAAGGAAAAATGACGGAAGAAGAATACGATGCCTTACCTATGGAACCTCTGTATGAGTTGGTTATAAAAAAACCGTTAACAAGAAAACGAAACACCACAGGGAATTTCGTGATACCAGTTAGTGTCGGTGACATGGACAATATAAATGCCTTGGCCGATCAAGGGACCGATGTGAACATAATGCCATTGTCAATCTATAATAAGTTATCTAAAGAGAAACCAGCCAAAACCGACCTTAGACTTTCCTTAGCTAATCATACTTATGTCCACCCCGTAGGAATCGCTATTGATGTTCTAATTGAGGTGGCTAACATCGTTTATCCGGTGGATTTCGTGATCATTGATGTTGAGGAAGATAAAAATGTACCGCTCATTCTTGGGACACCATTCCTGGCCACCGCCAAAGCAACCATCAAATGCGGAGAAGGCATCATGATACTCAAAAGCGGGAAGGGGTATGCTAGGATACCCATCATCCCAAGATACCCTCTTAAGATCATGGAAATGATTACGGGTGGAAATCGAAAAGCCCCAGATAACAATGTTAAGAAGAAGAAGAATGACTGGGAAAAAGGGCTTAGAGACTTTATGGTTCAAGGATTGTATGCGACATTGTGGAAACCCGATAAAAAGTTAGGAAGCAATCCCACCTCAATACCTAAGGTACAAAAGGACCCTAAGGAATTTCTAAAGGGAGAAAAAGTGCTCTTATATAGATCTCGGATAAGGGCATTACGAGGAAGAAACAAACCAAGATGGTTTGGGCCTTTCACAGTTAAGGAGACCAATTTAAAAGATAAAACCGTCGCCATAATTGACAGCGTTGGCAAGGAATCCACGGTGAGCATACAGCATCTACACCCTTTCGATGAAGGTAAAACAAAGGGTGAAGAGGGCGGTAATGAGAAAACGTAGGAGCACGACTATGAGTCTAGCTACAAGACTCTTAAATAAAGAAAAGCGCTTCGTGGGAGGCAACCCATGCTTAATTGTTTGCTTGTTAGTGTCATATATCTTTTATTAATTGTTTATCCTCATGTTTAAATTTGTAAAAATGCTTTATTTTGTTTTTAACCTCGTCTTAATTGCATATAAAGGTATTTTACATAAGGGATAAGTGTAGGGAGGATTACACACGTTTTCAAAAGAAACGTAAACATGAGAATAACAATTAACTAAAAGATATTTATGTTTGTTTGTTCGAGTCAAATGCTTGTATCGAGTCATAATGGATGTTTTTGCAAAAAGTTTTCCAGATTCTAAAGATATAAATTTTCCAGAATTTTTTCCAGAAAATCGCAGACCAGTTTTTGTCAGGATAACCTGACGGTGTCAGGATTGCAACCTGACGGCGTCAGGAAGGAGTAAAAACATCAGATTACTTTTTCTCGTTTTCTGAGCTACTTATAAATTTTTGGAATTTTCCAGGTCTTAATTTTCTTAGAAATTCTGTAAACATCCATTCCATAAGCATTATATCCTAGTTTAAATCGAGTCTTATATATATTATTACCGCCGATTTTACGCGAAGGTTTCGTTTGTTTTCTTCAAGTGTGCAGGTTTAGTTTGTCAAGAAGAAGTTACATAAGATTGGAAGGAGCTTTTCACGCAATAATTCTTCTTGGAAAAGATTTAACCACCACTTTACACGGATCCTACCGAGCTAATCAGGGGTGTATTAGTTTATTTCGTTTTTAATTACCTTCTTTTATCATAACTTCGATACTTTCGGGGAACATTGGGGACAATGTTCAGTTTAAGTGTAGGGAGGGAAAATAAAACGGGAACTTTGAAACTATGCTTATCCTTGACTATCTGCTTTGTCCAATTGTGATTGTGTAATAAACCATGAGAAAATGTCGGTTAGGGTAATTTTGGCACCAAATTTAAAATTTTTTATGACATATAAGAGTGGGCCATTAGTCTTAACAAAAGCGTCTCATGGATAGGAAGTTGCATGACTAGCACAAAACCCTTTACCACCCAAATTCCATCAAAATGTGAGGATCGCCCTTAGATTAGTAGGAATTAAAGCATTCATCTTCAATGCTTAGAGTGTGAACCGGTAGTATATTAGATTCTACAACTTGTTTTGTGATGCATTCCGAGATCGCAAGTGAGGCTACACTTGTGTAGTTAGGAATAACTAAATGATAAGAGGCATTAGGATAACCCTTGTTTGATACCTGTAATATAATTACTTCTTCCACTTCGGTTGAGTAATTCCCCCACACCCTTTGCGTTGTACTCATTTTTTAGTACACGATACCCCTAGTTAACCCCTCAGAGCCTATCCTTTTCGCGGTTCTCGTGATGTTTCGGTTTTTCCGGAATATCAATGAAGAGCATTGTTTACACCCCACCCCCAAATATACACCCAAATCGCCTTAGCCTACCCCTTATGCACTCACTTTTAGTGCAAATGTTTGTTATCACCCTAAACCCTTAGTTCAGTTATCTAGTTGCTTGCATAAGTTGCTAAGTCGAGTCATATCCTTTGTATACAGTTTTGGGACGATTGGGATTCATGGGAAAAGTTAAAGTTTATGAAATGACGGGAAGGGAACGTTAAATTCAAATTCCCTTTGTTTGCGTAATAATGTACCCTAAGTGTTTTGATCTTTTCAATTCGGGTCAAATTAGTGTTAGAGTAATAAAAACTCAAGTGTAGGGATGTGCCTATAAATCCCTAGTATTTTGATGTTATCGTAGAGGATGGTAGAGTAAAAGTGTATGATTAAAAAAAAAAAAAAAACATACGGGCTACCATCCTACATCTATCTTTAAATTTATGTTTATTTATTTCAGTTATCTAGAGTTTAGAGTGTCGAGTCTTGGCTTAGCAACGCCATTCTTCATATGCAGTTAACATAAAGAATTTTGACTTGCCACCACTAAATAGCCTATCCCACCAAACCCTTATTTCCCTACCGTAAGCCTAACATTACAACCCTTTAAAAGACCTCTTTGATAGTCTTTCCTAGGTGCTTACGCCAAAGCGATGGAGGTTTGATCTATTCTCAAGCCTATGGTAATCTATGTACTAGGACCGGTTAATGAGTGTTTATCTTCCATTTCCTATTTGTTATATTTCATATATACACCCGAGAGAGATGTGAGTATCCAAACACCCCATGTGAGGTGCTAGTATGTAATTTCCGTGCTTGTTATGACTTTTGCGGGGCTTATATGTGTTGTGGACCGTTTTGAATTAATGCTTCATGACCCCTAACTTATAAATTAATTGGCTAAAAGCACATTTGCTTGAGGACAAGCAAATAACAAGTGTAGGGATATTTGATAAGGTTTTAAAAGGTACCATTTTGAGGGGTCGTTTAAGTCCTTATTTGATCACTTTTGTATCCGTTATTGCTTAATATCGTTCCTTTTCACTTTTTAGGTCTCGTGAAGGCAAAATGCTGGAATGGCACTTATTTGGACGAAAAGGCGCGAATATATGAAGAAAATGGCTAAAGTCAAAATCGAGACACTCACAGTTGCTGAAAGTAGAAGGCGACGGCGTCAGGTGCTACATTGTGACGCCGTCCCAAAATTATTGTGACGGGCCAGAACCCAAAACTCGTATTTTCAAGAGACGGCGTCTAGTTGTGAAAGAGTAGGCCGTCGCTACTCAGACGGCCTAGATGCAATCCAGACGACGTCAGAAGCTGAAGAGGACGGCGTCACGGACATAAGGTGACGCCGTCGCAAGGTTAACGTGGCCAAGACGAAACCCTAATGACGGCGACACGACGGCGTCACTAAACATAAGGTGACGCCGTCGCAATTGTAATCTTATATATAGAATCCGAATTTTTCAGTCTTTGTGTGGAGAGTCTTTGGAGTAAAAACCTAAAACCGAACCTAAGGTGTCTTGTACAGTATTTTAGGGTTTTAAACCCTATCTTACATCAAGATAAGTCTTTACTTCATTAATTCAATTATGTCTTTGATTATTTGTGTGTATGCTTGCATGTTCTCCATGTCCGGCTAATTTATTTGTGTGTTTGCTTAGGAAGTATGAAACTTAATTATTGAATATTGATTGGTTGTTTCTTATCTTAGTTGATTAATGATCTAGTAATGCGATAGGTCATTCGTTGTGTACTTAATGCTTGATTCATCTTTGTGAACCTTAGAATATAATTACCTGAGTAGTTGTAGGCTAAACCATCCAAAGAGCGCCTTAGAGTAGGAGTTTATAATCCCTAGTGGGTTTGTAGACAAGACCCTTTGGTAAGTTCAAAGAGTTAGGGAGAAACGCATACCCTACAACTTTAGACACACAACGCAACTAGGAATAAGACGTGACACTCAACCATCAATAGGAGATAATTAAGGAGTAATACAAACTAAGTAAACACATCTTTAAACTATCATACGAGCACACATTAATTAGACATAGACTCCCACAACCTTAGTTTAGATAATTAGATAATAGTAGAGTAATCGGTAGAAATACCAACCCCCCAAATCCAATACCCGAGATTCGTACCTTTCCATTTCATAAAATATAAAAAGATAAAAAATAATCTTCCTCAACCTTAACCTTAGCGTAGTAACTCCTTACTAGCATTCCTATTCCCCTAGAGAACGATATCAATACCCGTGGCTTACCCTAATTACTACACTAAAACGATTAGGTTCACTGCCTAGGGTGTTATAAAACTTGCTCGAAGAAAAGGAAGTTTCCTTGACCCCGAACGACGCGTGTAGCATTATCAAGGAGCAGTATGTAGATGAGGATGAGGATCCTCAGGAGGAGGATGATGAGGATATCCCAGAAGGGGGTACTCCTCCATTGTAGAGTCCTACACATTCTCTAGAACCAGGTTCTCCTTTGCCTGAGCCTGAGTCCCCTGGATAGCCTTTAGACATTGACTCACCACCTTACTCACCTTATATAGGTAGCCCGTTAGGATCTGAGATACCATCGGAGATTACTTCAGAGCCCGAGGAGTATGGTGAGACGGGTCTGATGTGGGAGAGGATTACATCACAGGGCACTAGGCTTAGTCAGTTGACAGATCGGTTGGTTGGAGTATCTAGGGCTAGTTTAGAGGATTTGAGAGTTGATATGGGTACTGTAGTTAGGAGGACTAGGATTTTGCGTGAGGGTATGTCGGAGCTCCAGGAGCAGGTTGGGGACCTGTTGCGTGGGTTCGCGACAGCTCGTGATGCTGATAGAGCGATTTGGCGTAGGATTGGTGAGTTGGAGAGAGAGGTCGCAGAGCTTAAGAGTGATCGCGACGCTCGACGTGTTGAGTTAGCATCTTTGTGGAGAGAGGTTGACGATGTTAGGAGATCAGTTAGTGTTATTCGTAGACGTAGCTAGATAGAATTAGATTCATGGTTTTGTACCATCTTGAAACTAAGTAGTACTTGGTTTGAGATGTAGGATTTTCCTAGTTATCTTATTAGTATCGTCGTTAGGATCGTTTTTGATTTCTTCGTGTCCTTCCGTGTATTTCCACTTTTGAAACCTATGAGTTATGGTTAATGGAATGTGCATCCTTAAGTTATGATTCGGTATCCGATTGTTTTGCTTTGGTATTGCGTTATCCTTGTTGACCTAGATTATGAATTTGAGCATTACTTAGTGATCCTTAGAATCCAACTCTATCTTTAGAGCGTGAATTGTGAACTTATGAAACTGTGCTTCCTGCCTTCAGAATGATGGCAACAAGACGAAACCCGCTTATGAACAACCAAGCAGCTCCTGCTACTAGGGTTGCCCCTGTTCGTCGAGGTCGTCGTTCGGCCCTGACCACTCTACCTGTTGAGAACCCGAACCCTGATAACCCAGCAGTGGAAAACACGAATGTGAACGACCGTGCTGAGAATGGTCCTGTTCCACAAAACCCTCCACCTGTAAACCCAACCCACATTGACCAGCTAGTGTCACAGCGTGTCACTGAACTGCTAGCTGAGACTAATCTCTCTAACACCTCTAGTGGAACCCCAATGCTGAATCGAACTCGAGGTTGTACCTACAAAGAGTTCCGATTCTGTGGTCCCATTGAGTTCGGAGGAACTGAGGGAGTAGTTTACCTAACTAGGTGGTTGGAGAAAACTGAATCTGTGTTTGCTGTTAGTAATTGTGAGGAGGATTGTAAGGTTAAGTATGCAACATATACCTTGAAGGATGAAGCGTTAACCTGGTGGAACAACTATCACAGATCAGTAGGAATTGATGTAGCTTATAGTATGACTTGGACTCAGTTTAAGACTCTCCTGATTAAGACTTACTGTCCTAGGAATGAAGTTAAGAAGTTAGAGAGTGAGTTCTGGAACCATAAGGTTAAGGGTATTGACATGGTGACTTATACTCGTCGTTTCCAAGAGTTATCGTTGCTTTGCCCTGATATGGTTCGCACTTAAAAGCTTAAGATTGAGAGGTATACTGATGGATTGCCTATAGCTACTCGAAATGATGTCATCGCTGCGAAGCTAGTTAATTTGCATGAGGCAATTACTGTGGCTCAGCGTTTGATGGACTCTTATGTGTTAGAAGTAGGAGAAAAGGGTAAAAATGATTGGAGTGATAAGAGGAAGAGGAATGAAGTTATTAAAGGGAATGACAACAAACGGCAAGAGACAGCCAGAGTGTTCGCCATAGGAAATGGAGGAAGGAAATATTATGAAGGTAGTAAGCCTGTGTGTGGTCGTTGTAACCGACACCACCATGGACTGTGCCCGAATGTGTGTAGGAAGTGCTCTAAGGTAGGAAACATAGCCAAAGACTGTAGGTCTCGTCCACTTGCTGCAGCTCAAACTGCACAAGGAGCGGACTGGAAGGCCACTGTCACCTGTTTTGGATGTGGAAAGAAGGGACATTTTAAGAATGAGTGCCGAGAGCCGTGGATGAGAGTAAATCCCGGTAATGTAGGAGGATTTGCTAACCGAGGTGTAGGAAATAATGGCTTAGACCCTGTGAAGCATGAGGTTATGGAAAACCAGGGAAAATATGGTGCTAGGAATCAGCAGAGAGACATGGGAACATCGCGTGTTTACACTATTGGGAAGGAATCTGGTGAGGACCCTAACGTAGTTACGGGTACGTTCCTTCTCAATAATCGCTATGCTTCCATACTGTTTGATACTGGTGCGGATATGAGTTTCGTATCCACCAATTTTATGCCATTACTAGGAATCTCCCAAACACCTCTAGGGTTTAGTTACGACGTGGAATTAGCTAATGGGAATAGAGAGAAGATAGAAACCGTAGTCTGAAGTTGTACCTTAAGTTTCCTAGACCGCCCGTTTAGTATAGACTTATTGCCGGTTACCTTAGGAAGTTTTGACGTCATTATCGGAATGGATTGGTTGTCGAAGAACGGTGCACACATCATCTGTGATGAGAAGATTGTGCTTTTACCGTATAGCGGAAAAGTTCTGAGCATACAAGGAGATCGGAGCGACTGTGGAAGTCCTTCCCGGTTGAGCAAGGCTCAGAAGTACATCGATAGAGGAGGTTGTCTTTTCTTGACTCGAATTTCTGAAAAGAAAAGTGAGGAGAAGAGTGAAAGACACCTTAATGATGTACCCGTCGTTAGAGAATTTCAGAATGTGTTTCCCGACGATCTGCCAAGGATTCCACCTGTCCGACAAGTGGAATTCCAAATAGAGTTGATACCCGGTGCGGCACCCGTAGCCCAGGCACCCTATCGACTTGCTCCAAGAGAATTGGAAGAACTGTCTAAACAGTTGGCAGAATTGTAAGAGAAGAGATTCATTCGACCAAGTTTGTCACTGTGGGGAGCACCAGTGTTGTTTGTAAAGAAGAAGGATGGATCTTTTCGGATGTGTATTGATTATAGGGAATTGAATAAGTTGACAGTGAAGAACTGATATCCGTTACCTAGAATAGATGATCTATTCGACCAACTCCAAGGAGCTAGTGTCTTTTCTAAGATCGACTTACGATCTGGTTATCACTAGCTTAGATTTCGAGAGGAGGATATCCCTAAGACTGCGTTTAGGACTCGTTATGGACACTACGAATTCCAAGTGATGTCGTTTGGTTTGACCAGCGCACCAGCGGTTTTCATGGATCTCATGAACCGAGTGTGTAAGCCATACCTGGATAAGTTTGTGATAGTATTCATAGACGACATTTTGATATACTCCAAGAGTAGTGAGGAGCACGAAGAGCATTTGAGGCTCATTTTAGGATTGTTAAGAAAGGAGAAGTTGTATGCCAAATTCTCTAAGTGTGAATTTTGGATTCCGTCCGTGCAATTCTTAGGTCATGTGATAGATAGTCGAGGTGTTCATGTTGACCCAGCTAAGATTAAGCCCATTAAGGAATGGGCAGCTCCTAAGAACCCATCAGAAATCCGACAGTTTCTAGGTTTAGCAGGCTATTATAGGAGATTCATTGAGGGATTTTCCAAAATAGCTAAGCCGCAGACCAAACTAACACAGAAGGATGTTAAGTATGAATGGGGAGAAAAGGAAGAAGAAGCATTTCAACTTCTGAAGGAGAAGTTGTGTAGTGCGCCCATCCTAGCTTTGCCTGAAGGAAGCGAAGACTTTGTCATGTACTGCGACGCTTTGCATAAAGGCTTAGGTGCTGTTTTGATGCAACGGGAGAAGGTGATTGCTTATGCATCCCGACAACTTAAGAAGCATGAGAAAAACTACACCACCCATGACCTTGAGTTAGGTGCTGTAGTGTTTGCCCTTAGAATCTGGAGACATTATCTGTATGGAACCAAGTGTGTAGTATTTACCGACCATAAGAGCTTGAAACATATCTTAGATCAGAAGGAACTGAACATGAGACAACGTCGTTGGTTAGAATTGCTTAGTGATTATGACTGTGAGATTCGTTATCATCCTGGTAAGGCTAATGTTGTGGCTGATGCACTTAGTCGTAAGGAGGACATTCCACCCCTACTAGTTAGATCCTTAGGAATGACCATTGTTTCGCCCTTACCGTCTCAAATTTTAGCCGCCCAAGCAGAGGCATTGACAGAAGAGAACCGTCCTTACGAGAATCTTCATGGAATGGTAGAAAGTGACTTCTTGAAGTGTTCCGACGGAACCTTATGCTTCAGAGACAGAAGCTGGATACCATTTCATGGTGGAATCCGTGAGTTGATTATGAATGAGTCGCATAAATCAAAATAATCTATTCATCCTGGAGCCGATAAGATGTATCAGGACCTTAAGAAACTTTACTGGTGGCCTATTATGAAAGCCGATATAGCTCAGTATGTTAGTTGGTGCCTGCCTTGTTCTAAAGTAAAGGCCGAACATCAGAAACCCTCAGGACTCTTAGTTCAACCCGAACTCCCGGAATGGAAATGGGAGCGAATAACCATGGAATTTATCACGAAATTGCCGAGAACAGCTAGCAGCAATGACGCTATCTGGGTAATAGTTGATCGTTTAACTAAGTCTGCTTACTTCTTAGCTATTAGTGAAACCGATAGTCTTGATAAGCTTGCTCGATTGTATCTTAAGAAGGTAGTATCTCGTCATGGGGTACCGATATCTATCATTTCCGATAGGGATAGTCGTTTTACATCCCACTTTTTGAGATCATTACAGACAGCATTAGGAACAAACTTGGATATGAGTACTGCTTACCACCCTCAGACCGATGGTCAGAGCGAGAGAACCATTCAGACTTTAGAGGACATGCTTAGAGCCTGTGTTATTGATTTCGGCAAAGGCTGGGAGAGACATCTCCCGTTGGCCGAATTCTCCTATAACAATAGTTATCACTCTAGCATTAAGGCCGCTCCATTTGAGGCACTGTATGGCCGAAAATGTCGTTCTCCTGTTTGTTGGGCTGAAGTTGGCGAGAGTCAACTTACAGGTCCCAAACTTGTCCTAGAAACCACTAAAAAGATAGTTCAGATTCGTAACCAATTGCAAACCTCTCGTGATAGACAAAAGAGTTATGCCGATAGGAGACGTAAACCTTTAGAATTTTAGGTTGAAGATCGTGTTATGTTGAAAGTTTCTCCTTGGAAAGGAGTGATTCATTTTCGGAAACGTGGAAAATTCAATCCCCGATATATTGGTCCATTTCCAATCCTGGAAAGAATCGGACCGGTAGCATACCTCCTGGAGCTACCATCGGAATTGAGCAATGTACACAATGTCTTTCATGTTAGTAATGTTAATAAATGTTTTTCGGAGGAAAAGGTAGTTGTGCCCTTAAGAGATATTCGTATTGACGAGTAATTGAATTTCGTTGAGGAACCGATTGAGATTATGGATCGTGAGATTAAAAGGATGAAGAATAGCCGAATTCCGATTATCAAAGTTCGTGGGAACTCCCGACATGGACCGGAGTTCACTTGGGAACGTGAGGACGTTTTCCGTAGGAAGTATCCTAAACTTTTTATGACACCAAGCAACTCGGAGTGAAACCCGGGACAGGTTTCTTCTGAGGCTGGGAGGCTGTGACAAATGGCAATTTAGGGAGTCTATTTTAGGTAACCGCATTACGTTAAACTAAACCGAGCTTTGCCTTTATCACTATTTTTATAAACCATGACTTGATTTTATATCGTCTATTAGTTTTTACGGTTTATTTCACTATTAAATGAGTTATCGTATGAGTTTTAACTCTATTTGGTAGGCACTATTCGATTCGGCACTAGAAAAGCCTAAAACGAGAAATATTATAACTTTTAGACCGTAACTCAAAAATTGACAAATAAATAGTCAAAACTCGTGGAAAAACATAAATAACGATGTTATAAAGTCGAATGAACGTCGTGGGACACCCGGGGGACAATATATGATCTCGGGAATGGGTAAACAGGACGTTTTATGAAAAATTACAACTCTGACCCTCCTCTTTTCCCTCCTAACCGGCGCCCCTCCCCTCCCCACCATTTTTATTTTGGTCCTTTTCCGCAAGTATATAAACCAATCCCCTCCCCTCATTTGATACTTCATTTTCTCTCTCTAAAAACACCTACTCACCACTTTCTCTCTCTAATATTTCTCTCTCTTCAAAAAAATAAAAACCCTAACCACCACCACCACCTTGGCCGCCTCTATCCGGCCAAATTCTGGCAAGTGGTATCTCACCTCCACCACTATCTTGTAAATCTTCTTTCACTCTTTCAATCCATATAAAATACTCTCACAAAAGCCTTCATTAACACCTTCAAATCTTAAGATTAAGATTCGTACTTGTAGGGTTTCATCAAATATTGCAATTCGTGCTTGAATAAGGTAAATAGAACATGGGTAAAGCTTGTTTAAGCTATAGAAACCCACGTATGAGTAATTAGGGTTTCGAACCTATGTCCAAATTTGGGGCTTTTGGGTGAAACATGGAATTAAGTCTAATTAACATCTAAATAAACAAGTAGTTAGTGTTTGGCAAGCATGTGGTGTATCAGTTTGATGGGTTTATGCATTTTAGGTCTAGTTTCATATTTTTGGTTAGAATAGATGATGGCTTTTGTGTTTGGTTAATGATTTGAGCTTGAATGATTATATTTGGATGTTGTGGAATTGAGTTGGGTGATGTTTGGTTGGATTGGAGTGGTGTACGACCCACCAAGGCCACGTACGTGAGCCTTGGTTGGTGTACGTGACCCACTTGGGCCACGGGTCCGGGTCGGGTCGTTTTGGTAGCTTGTTGGTTGATGTAGTTGAGGTTTGGATGAGACGCGTGGAGCCGAAAAGCTTCTAGAGCTTGTTTGGTTCACGTGGTCTTAACCATGACCGTGTCATGACCATTAGGGTCATAACATTGGTTTCGGGTATATTTGGTTGATTGATTGGTTAGCGAGATTGTTTTGAGTTGGTTTGGGATTGAATTGTGCTATAGTGACTTTTAAATTGGACTTGATATATTTATTGTCAACTTTGAGCTACGTCGGTGTTACTTTGACTTTTTAGTCAATAGTTGACTCCGACAAAGCCGTAACATGGACTTTAGTATAGTTTGGACTATTGATTGATTAAAAGCCGAGAAGTCATGACTTGTGCTTGTGGACTCGAAACAAATAACGATATGAGATTAATATTGGAATTTGATGAAATATATATATATATACATGAAAATGCTAATAGACTATGAAATATAAATAATAAATGGGCTTTTGTACAAAAAATATCGATAACAAGACTTATCTTTTTATTTACTATTTTAAATAGAAACTAACGACTAAAATGTAAATGTTTTATAATAAATGAGTAATTAATGTTTCGAGTGCACGTTTATCGATAAATGCCAATTATGGGCATTTAATATTATCTTCAAGTATTTATGTACTTACGTTGTATGCATGGGTTATGGATAACCTAGCATTAATAGTATTGATCCACGTGGGTAGTAGACTTATTAGGTTGACGAATCTAATAAGAGCCCGCTAGGTATGTTGGGTAACCTTATTAATGGGTGAATTATCCTTATGACTCTTTAGGATACGATTGATTTATGGGATAATAAGCGACACGAGTAAATAAATGAGTTTATCGAGTTGACGAATTCAATAAGGTCTACTATTTATTCTGAAACTTATTGGACTATGGAGCTTATCGTCTAGAGGTCTCATTGTGTTGCATTGAGTTATATATTGGTTGTTTGAGTGCATTCATAGCATCATATTGAGTCGATACACCCACATGAGGAATACCAAACACTAGGATTAAATGGTGAAACGAGACATTTTTGGAAATAACAAAATGGAATACATTGGGGTAGATAACGTTGATTTCGAGAGATATATATATTAAATTTGGTCTACATTAATAGGCTGTGCCGAGTCGATAGTTGCTGTGCCGTGATTACCGTTATCTTCTGCTAGTGTTTATTTGTGCGTTGATTGCTTGAGGTGAGTTTCAAGCCCCACTTTTATCTACGTTTTAAACTATATTGGGGTGAGAATCATGCTACTATTTTTGGACTGTTAAAACTATTTGGATTTGCTCATATGCCTGACTGTTTAGATAGATGTGCGGTAGTTGTTGCCTTAGTCTAGGTTTAACCGTGCCTAGCTAAGAATAGACTTCTACATCGACCTAGTCCGGGGTTGGAAACTGTTCTAGAGGTTGCCACGACAGTGCTGGACTAGAGTCGCGCGGCTTGAGTAATCCCTGGATGCGGGATATGATTATGGTTGGGGATCCGGGTAGGATCGGTGTGCAAACGGTATTTATCTATCTTAGGTCTCTGTTGGGAATAGTCCGTTACCACGGATAGTTGTGGTTTACACTGATTGGATTAACAGTAGCAGTGGAAACGTATTCCCACTGCTAGAACATTATTACCACTGCTATCAGTTTATGTTTAGTTAAACGCGTCTAGATAAGTATAGAATAGATCTTGTGTATATTCTATTATGTTAGCTTTATACTTATCTTGTAAAGGACTCCTTGTTGTATAAAAGGAGGTCTTAGGTTATTGTCTTAAAAAGTTGTTAATTACATATTACTCACAAGAGCTTCAAGGTGTAACCCTAGTGATAAGCTAAGATCACTCGTATTATTCATCAATAATATTGGAGCTTAAGTTTTGTGTTTAATCTGTGTTTACATACAATACATCATATAATCCATCTTCTAAGTATTACTAAGTAAATTCCCCTTGCTTAATAATATTATACAAAATATCATTGACACAAGGAGTGTCTCCAGATCCATCAAGTGGTATCAGAGCCAAGGTTCTGATATTTTGTTTTAGAAGATCCAAGGAATTAGCTTAACCTACTCACTCAATTCAATGGAGATGGAAAACAACCAGTCTAATGCTTCTACACCAAGGCTACCTAAGCTCAAACTTAATGAGTTTGAGATGTGGAGGATACTGATAGAGGAATACTTTCTCATTCAGGACTATGCTCTATGGGAGATCATTCAAACTGGTGATTCTTTCAAGCCTGTGACTAGTACTGTGAAGGTTGGTGACACAGATGTTGTGAAAGTTTCTGTGCCTGAATCTATTATTGAAAAGGCTTGCAAGAAGAATGATCTTAAAGCTAGAAGTTTGTTGCTGATGACTCTTCCTAGAGATCAGATCATTGCATTTAGCAAGTACACAACTGCAAAGGAACTGTTTGAAGAGATCTGCTCAGTGTTTGGTGGTAATGATGCTACAAAGAAGACACAAAAGACATTATTGAAGAAAAGCTATGAAAATTTCTCTGCTTCAAGCAATGACTCTCTTGATAGCATCTTCACTAAACTTCAGAAGATTGTTACTCAACTGACTGTGCTTGGCATTGAGGTAGAAAAGGAAGATCTCAATTTGAAGTTCCTAAGAAGTTTGCCTTCAGAGTTTCAAACCAATGTTACTGTCTGGGTAAACAAATCAGACATAGAAACAATAAAGCTCAATGACCTTTACAACAACTTCAAACTTATTGAGCAAAGGTTAAAGAAGGCAGGGAAACTTGGCACAAGCTCTAGTAGCTTGGCATTGTTGTCAACCTCTGTTGACAGTGATGATTCTGATGATGACAGTGATGATGAAGTTGCCATTGCTGGTTCTAAAGTTTCCACTGGTAATGTAAATGTTACCACTGCAGGTTCAAAGAAGAAGGTTGCTAGTATTGGAGATCCTACCTTTTATGCTTTCATATCCACACAAGTTGATGGCTCTGTCTTAACTCATGAAGACATAGAGCAAATTGATGAAGACGACTTGGAGGAGATGGATATAAAATGGCAAATAGCTCTTCTTAGCATGAGGGCTAGGAAATTCTACAAGAAGACTGGCAAGCCTATTCACATCAATGGTGATGAAACTGCAGGCTTTGATAAGAAGAAAGTGGAGTGCTTTAACTGCCACAAGTTTGGACATTTTGCTAGAGAATGCAGAAGACCAAAGACCAAGGACAACATGTCTACTTGGTACAAGCAAAAGAAGGGACCAACTGTGGAAGAACCAAAGGCAATGCTGGCTATTGATGGTGTGAGCTATGATTGGAGTTTCATGGCTGATGAACAAGAAGAAAAACATTCTGATGCTGCTCTTGTTGCTACTCAATTTGCTCTCATGGCTTTCTCTGACTCTGAGGTACAAAACTTTGATATTTGTTCTAAAACATGTAGGGCTGCTAAAGAAGTTGAAAGGCTTAATGATCTATATTCTAATGAAAGACAAGAGTTATATACTGCTAATTATACTGTGTCTAATCTTAGAAGAGCTATGGTAGTGTTAGAAAAGCAAATAGAGCACTATCAGGCAAATGAGTCAAAATATAATGATGATATGATTCTTCTTAGAAGAGAGGTAGAACATACAACTGTTGTGAATGAAGCATACCAAAAGGAGCTTGAAAAACTTCAAAAGAAAATTGAAAATGTCAATTTAACTTTAGACACATGTTATCATCAGTCTGAGTCAATTGATAAAATTTGGAATGCTCAAATATATAATAAAGCTAAGTCTGGTATGGGTTATAATATTGTGCCTCCACCACTAAGGGGTGTTCATTCACCTCCAGGTATAGACTTAGCTCATACAGGCATAGAGGATTTTAAGGATCTTGAAAGAGAATATGGTCCTTTAAAGGACACAGTGGTGAAAAGTGAGGAAGAGATTAAGCTTGATAATGATGTTTTTGAGAGTGCTAGTGACTCATCTGTTGTTGATGAAAATGTTAAAAAGAATGTAGAGGCTTTTGTCCCTAAAGTTGTTAATACTGTTACAGAGGAACTGATGAGTGTCTAAATACTCATCATTTTTGTACTATCTAGACTGCAAAAACATCTGAAAACACTTAGAAATGCGTCAAAATGATGAAAATATCACAAATTAGTGTTTTATGTGTTTTAAATGCAAAAATACCAAAATCAGATGAAAAACGTATCAAGTTTGCATAATTGGCAGTTTTAGTCCCTCAACTTTTGAAAAATGTCAAAACTAGTCCCTGAAATCCAAAAAATGAAAAGTTTTATCATTCAAGGTCCCTGAAATATTTTAAATTGTCAAAAATGGTCCTTGAATGAAACTTTGGAAAAATTACAAGTTTGGTCCTTAGAATTTCAAAGTTGACAGTTTTAGTCCTTGGACTTATAAAAAATGGAATTTTATGAAACATTTGTCCTTGTACTAACCATATTTGGCAGGTTTAGTCCTTATTATAACTTTGGAAATGTTACAGGATCAGTCCCTATACTTTCAAGAATTACACAAATGGTCCTTGTGATTATTAAGCTCCAAACGGACCCTATTTGTTATTACTTAACCAAAACCCAAATCCATTACCCTGGCCCAATACCCCAAAGCCCAAACCAGTGTTTAAAATAAAACACCCCCGCGCGTGCACTGTTCATCTTCCACCTCCCCACACCTGTATCCACTCACCTCCCTCCACCTGCTCACTACCACCTTTCCAGCTGTAAAACTACCTATCACCCTCACCCTTTCCACCTTGCAAGCCAACTCACCACCTCAATAAATGCACAAAACCTGCTCTAAGACTTTTCCCGCCAAAACACCAAGTGGACGGTTTTGATGATTTTCAGTGATCCAAAGGTTGGAAATAGGTGGGAACAGATCAGATGTCGACAAGGAACCTAAAGGGTCAATAAAAATGGAAAAAGAAGCAGAGGAGAAAAACAAGTAGTGTAATTTAGCTTAATCTATGTCGTTTTAGTTAATTTTCTATTTCCAGTGTATTTCTTAGCTTTCAAGTACTTTATTAAGTATTCTCAGTGTATTTTGAACCCTTTTCAATAATCAATTTCAGTATTCAAGTTCCAATTTCAGTTTGTGAATTTTTAAATTTCAAAAATCTCATGTGAATGTTACAATGTTGTTTTTAGTTATTGCTTTGGACTTATAAGCCAATATAAGCTCCTCAGAAAGCTTATTTGAGCTTTTATATACCTTGAAATCAGTTCTAGTTATAAAAAGGGAAAAATACCAAAAATACCAAATAAATAGTGGAAAAATAAAAATCTCTGGGGAAATGATCAAGAGGTTGATGCAGAGCTGTTTTATGGGTGGATATGGGTTTAGAATAGGTTGGTTTGGTTCTGTGATAAGCTGCACATGAGCTTGATCATTTGTAAGTTCTAATTTTCTTTTTAAAGTACTGTTTGGATCAGTTGCAAGAACTGTGTTTAAGGTAGTTCTTGCCATTGTTTTTGTTTGATACATATTCTATTAGGTTCCACTAACTCTGTGAGACCATAGAAACTAGTACTTTCTTAATTAAAAGTCAATATCATCTTTAAAAATCTCTTAAGTGTTAACTGTTAGGAGTTTTAGATATAAATTTCATCAAAATAGCTTGTAACTTAGTACTCTAGCTTAATCTCATCTCATTTCAACTTATTATAACATATTCAGTCTATTAAATCAATCTAAAGTTCATTTAAGTCAAACTTTCATTTTGTTTAAAAAGTCAACATAATGTTCTGTGCACAGGTTTGACACCCACTTTCACAAGCTTGCATAAGCTTGTTTATTGAGTGTTGGTCTAAGTATTTTGGTTGTTTGTGATGCCCATGTGGCTAGTTATCTGAACTAAGTGCTTATTTGTCCTTAATTGCTTATCTGTACTGCTTATATTGCTTTAACTTGTGCTATCAAAATAACCTAATCACTGAGTATTCAGTATAAATAAGCAACTTCTCAAGCTAATCATAAGCTCATCACTGAGCTTTAGCTTGTGATCTTTGGCTCATTAAGAAGCCAAGCAGCTCATCTTCACAGTTCAAGCTTTAATTTTCATTCACAAGTCCTTTTACTAGGGCTGCATCTCAGCTTAAGCTTGTCCATTCACTCAGTTCACTGAGTGACTCAGTCAACCCACCCAACTTCATAAGCCCTGCAAAAGCTACCCAGTGGTCCCCATTGGTCAAGCTTTGGCATTTTGGAATCCTTACCAGCCCCACTTAGTACTTCAGCATTCAATAAGTTCTTTTGAGCTTATTTCATAAGCTCAATTTGTCCACTTTGGTTGCCTGTCTAGGGTGTTTGGATCTCAGTTTTATTGGAAGTGCTTATAAGCTTATTACAAGCTTATTAGCCAAATCCAGTGAACACACTTGTTCATATCTGTTAATATACCATATATACATAGTAATTATCCTTTTGTTTTCTTTCTTAAGCTTGTTTTAAAGCTTGTACTAAGCTTTCAAGCTTATTTCACTCACTCATATAACTGAGTGAATCAGTTTGGACCCCTCACTTCACAAGCTCTTTCTGAGCTCATCAGTGGGTCCCATACCCTCAATCTTGGTTCTTCCAACCCACCTCCTACTAGGCTTGACCCATTGACCCTTTGTTTGGCCTAGATCATAGTGGACCCCACTTGGTTTTACCTCACAAGGTAGTCCCATTTTCTGTCTCAGAATCCAATAAGCAAAGTGCTTATTTGTGTTCTGTGGCTTATTCAAGCTACTTATTTGGTTGAATCTTGTTAAATACTGTATAAGTAACTTATTGGAACTAGAATCTACCCTAGTGAACTCCACATAAGCTCATTTGAGCTTATTTCCTTCTAAGTCAATAGAAAAGTCAACTGTTGGGGCAAATAAGCACTTTAAGTGCTTATTCTGGGTTTCCAAGTTTGTTGTTTTTGTATTAGTTTCTTATTAAAAGTATTTTAATAGTTTTATAAAAGAAAAATCACAAAAAAAAAAGCCAAAAATACTTATAGTGATAGCTTCTATTTAATAGAAACTATCTATTTAATTTTCTTTTTAGCTTATTTATAAGCACTTCTGTATTTTTATATTTTTAGTAAATCTCTTTTATATTAAAGTACTTTTATATATTTTTCTAGATTTTTCTTTTGTCATCTAGTAATATTTAGAATTAATACTAGTTTAATCAATTAATAATTAATATTAAATAACTAAATAGTATAATTATATTTTATTAAGTACCACATAGTTTTTATAATTTTTCTAGCTTTTATATATAAGTTATAACATTTTTAGGAATTTTTCTAGATTTTTTACTGTTCATATTCTAGTACTAATAATTTAATTAGTTTAATTAGTTAATTAATAATCAAATAGTTAAATAATAATAATAAATAGATAAATAGTCTAAAAAATATATTTTCAGTTTTAAAATAAGTTTTATCATATTTTAGATTTTTCTAAGTTATAATTTCATTTTTATAGGTTAATTTTGTATTTTCTTATATTTTAGTGCATTTTAAATACTTAATAAATAGTTTTTAATTAATAATAATTAAATAAATAGTTGTAAAAATAATTTTCTTTTTCTAATAATTTTCTTTTATTATGAGGATTGTAAAAATATCATTTTCATATTTGTAGGCCTTTTATTTCTTTAAAACTCACGTTTTATTTTGTACGTTTACGTAATTTTATTTAAACGTACGTTTTAGGTTTTAAACGTTCATCACTGTAAAAATAGTGATAGCGTTTATTTAATATATTTTATCTTTTATTTCTTTTAATTTGCATTTAAGTCGCTGTAATTTATAAATCTTTTCTTTAGGTAATTTTCCATCAATATCCTTACTGATCGCTATCCTTAGTGATCATTCTATCATCTGATCAAGTGTTTATACACCAATTCATCCTCCGTGGGACTTAACGACCCAGGAATCCATTATATTCCTCTGATCTTAATTGCATTAGTGTTTGAGCTGTTTTAAGTTTGTTACGGTTGACCATTCACAAGTGGTTAGCTTGGGTAATTAAACTTGACGGTTTTGCACATATCAAATTTTGGCGCCGCTGCCGGGGAGGCTTTAGCGTGTGTTAACCTTTTTCAGATCCATTCTTGCACATACCCCACAGTTTGTAAACAATTTTTGTAAAGTTAATCAAAATCAAAAAGTTCATTAACACTTTTCCTAAAGTGTTAACAACGCCAAAAATATTTTCATTCTTTGTTTTTATCATCATGTTTTTCAAAAATACCAAAAATATTCCTCTTTACCCTCTTACCTTTTTGATTCTTCATTTCTTACCCTCTGTTAACCTTTGATTCTTTCTATGTCTTATCCTCACCCTCTTGGTTGTCAATGGTGTGGTGGTCCTTATAATGGTGGCAATTGCCCCAGTTGTAGCATGGTGGAATCAGGAAACGGGTCTGTCTATAACCAAGATCCCTATTCCTACCATAACACAACTGATTTATTCCATCAGCTACCACACTGTGAGACTCAGCAGCTTTACTGTTGTGATTACTGTGGTGGTTCACATTCCAGTTCTGATTGTCAATTAGGAAACACGCTTGTCTATGAGCAGGTTCCTGATAACAATTATGACTACAACACATACCACTCACAACCACATCAGTTTTACTGTTGTGAGTACTGTGGAGGTCCCCATTTCAGCTCTGATTGTCAAACAGGGAATCCATTTCCTTGTAACAATTACGACTATCCATATCACGACCAACCTCCACAGTGCCAAATGACTCAAACTCCTCGGCAAACCCAACAAGACACTTATCTAGAGCTTCTGGAGTCAGTGAAAAGAATTGAGGAGTTGAGTAAAACAGCATTTCATAATGTTCCCAGTTTTTCTTATGTATATTGTGGGGGTCCTCATGATGATTATCAATGTCAACCTTCCGGTTTTGACAAATCTCCACTCCCACAATGTCCTGTCATTCAAAATTCACATGAGAAATCCATGGAAGAATTGCTAGCTGAAGAGCAGGCTGCTAAAATAAATTCCCAAATTGCTTTTGAAAAGTCTATTAGGGAATTAATTGCAAAAGAAAAAGCAGCCAGATCTAGCTCTCAATTTCATTTTATTCCTGATGACAGTGATGATGAGGATGCACTTGGTATCCTACAATTTTATAAAGATTCATCAAGTTCATCAGTTGATATTCCAGCAGTTGAGATTCATTCTCAAACAACTGCTATCACACCCGAAGCTCCCACTCACTCTCTGAACATGGGGGACGAGCATCTTGATACTGTTCCTGAAAAGGAATCGGACGAATTCATAAAGTCTAGTGTTGAGAACCTTGTCCCAATCCCGAGAGAGTCACAGGGAACTTTTGATCATGTGTGTGATATCCCTCCTCCTCTTGTCTTCCAAAATGATCATATTGAGATGTTCTCTGATTCTGATGAGAACTATTCTTTATCTTGTGGAGACATAAGTTATGTGGGGGAATTACCTTCTGAGCTTGTCAGCTTAGGAGAAGAGAATGATGAAGAAATAATCCAAGACGAAGCTCTTCGTCTTACATTATTGAATGTTAATCTTCTCGTTTCTAGAATCGAGGCTTTTAATGAAAAGCCTACTTCATATTCTATCCCCTTTGAGGATAGTGAACTTTTGTTCAATGATTCTATTCCCGAATTGCAAACGTTCCATTTTGATCATATGGGAGAAACGATTAGTGGTATTACCACTTCTCATTCTCATAATTCTCTCCCCGATTATGAATCATTCACTTTTGAGGAGTTCCCCAGTGAACTCAGTCAAATCAATCCTGAATATGAATCATTCTCCTTTGAGGAGTTCTCCTGTGAACTCACTCATATCATATCTCTACCAGAGTATGATAACTTCTACTTTGATCTAGACACACCCGGGATATGTCTTGACCAATTGAGCTTAAAAGATGAAATTCATGCTATCATGAATTCCCCTTCTGATGATGATGAGTTAGTCAAGATTATTATCATGACTTTCTTTCTCTTCTTCACCTATCCCGTGGCTTCTCCTGTTCTTCACTCCTTTGGGAATGAAGACATTATCTTTGACCCCGACATTTTCATTTATCATTTGTGAGCCGGTTCTATGTATATCTTATCGGTGTGGAACTTTCACGTATTTCAATGTTTATACAAACATCTTGAATGAAAGTCCGATGAAGATTGTTTCTTCCACTTTGCTTCCCCATGAACCAATTAATTCGGGGTTGAGTCAAGCTAGCGACTCGGTAATCAAAAACAGTAGTTAAACATGGGGTTTCACCCGTGTGTCCCACCATAGTGTGGGGGAGATGCCCCACATGTTGTATATAGATCTAAAAAATGAATGAAATTTGTAAATATTAAAAAAGAGAATAATTGTTGTGTTTCTACACTTAGCTAGTAATGTTATCTTTTTACATTCTAAGTTTCAGCATAACAACCGGTACTTTGAATATTGAGGACAATATTCATTTCTAAGTGTGGGGGGGAAATTCTGGCGAATTTGATCATAAATGTACCCTTTTAGTCCCTTTTTCCCCCAAAATGGCCAAATTTTAAAATTTTTTATTTAGTGGAAGTACTATGTACTAAACACAACAAATGGTAATCAGTCCACCATGTCTAACCCACATAAGGATTGGCTAATCCAGGAGCAAACGGCTCTTGGTAAAGATATCTCAAATCCGTTAACGGCTTGCAATTTGCCCAAAATTGTATGGTGTTCAACTCACCATATCCTAAAAAGTGAAGAGTTGGCTAGCCCGCAAGTTTATGGCTTGTGGTAAAGGCAGTTGGAAAACCATAATTGGTAATCGACTCACCAAAGATATTTTATCTAAGAGTTGGCTAGTCCAGAAGCAAACGGCTTCTGGTAAAGACAAATCAAATCCGTTCACAGCTTATGATTTGCTCAAAATCATTTGGTTATCATTGTACCAAGGTTCTTACTTGAACTAAAACAATTGGCTACTCCAGAAGTAATGGCTTTTGGTAAAGAGATAAAATCCATTAAATTTTCTCAAATCATTGCTAGGGACTAGCAATATCTTAGTGTGGGGGATTGATGAGTGTCTAAATACTCATCATTTTTGTATATTTTTAGTAAATCTCTTTTATATTAAAGTACTTTTATATATTTTTCTAGATTTTTCTTTTGTCATCTAGTAATATTTAGAATTAATACTAGTTTAATCAATTAATAATTAATATTAAATAACTAAATAGTATAATTATATTTTATTAAGTACCACATAGTTTTTATAAATTTTCTAGCTTTTATATATAAGTTATAACATTTTTAGGAATTTTTCTAGATTTTTTACTGTTCATATTCTAGTACTAATAATTTAATTAGTTTAATTAGTTAATTAATAATCAAATAGTTAAATAATAATAATAAATAGATAAATAGTCTAAAAAATATATTTTCAGTTTTAAAATAAGTTTTATCATATTTTAGATTTTTCTAAGTTATAATTTCATTTTTCTAGGTTAATTTTGTATTTTCTTATATTTTAGTGCATTTTAAATACTTAATAAATAGTTTTTAATTAATAATAATTAAATAAATAGTTGTAAAAATAATTTTCTTTTTCTAATAATTTTCTTTTATTATGAGGATTGTAAAAATATCATTTTCATATTTGTAGGCCTTTTATTTCTTTAAAACTCACGTTTAATTTTGTACGTTTACGTAATTTTATTTAATGGAACCTAGGAAACCAGTTAATAAACCTAGACCAACTGTAAGGTATGCTGAGATGTATAGGAACAAGCCTTCAGCTCCTAGAGGTAACCAGAGGAGTTGGAATCATGTCAAATCTCAACAACTAGGTAGTGATTTTGTAATGTACAATAAGGCATGCTATATCTGTGGTAGTTTTAATCATATACATGCTTATTGTGACTATCATGTTGGGAGAAGGGAAGTTTATGGGAGTAAAAGGGTGGAGACTAACAAGTTTCAAAATAATGTACATCCTAATTCACATTGCAAAATGGTCCCAAGAGTAGTTCAACTTAGAAGTGGCCTCAAAACTTTTGCCACTGCAAAAACTGTTAACACTGGTCACCCTAAGTCACCTGTTAAAAGTGCAAACTCCAAAACAACTTTTGCAAAATCTGCACAAACAGGGAAAGGAACCTTTCAAGCTAAAAAGGTTAATTATAACCAACAATGGGTGTCTAAAAAGAAACCAGCAGTTACCACTGCTCATTCAAAAGTTACCACTGCAAGGGTTTTGAACAAGAAAAAGGAGGACATGGGCAATGCTGTTAAGGCCTCAACACGTTGGGAATGGAAACCTAAAGGAAATACCTCTACAACCAATCCCAATGGTGTATCAATGACCTTTGATAGATTTAACCATATTGATACACAAGGCAGATCCAAGTCAATCATGGCTTTGGTCCCCAAAAGAAACTAACTCTTTACTCTTATGTGCAGGAACATCCAAGGTCAAAAAGATCAGATCAAGGATATACAGATAGTGGGTGTTCAAGGCACATGACTGGCAACAAGTCCTATCTTTCTGATTTTGAGCATTATTATGGACAGTATGTCAGTTTTGATAATGCAGTTAGTGGAACAAAATGTGTGATGCAGGAACACTTAAGATAAAGGAAAACATGGATTATTATTATTATTTCACAAAACTACACTCTAAGTGCAGCAGTTACATCTATGAAATATAGATTACAAGCATCACTACATCAACTGAAAACAACTAGCAACAACCTACCCCAAACACAAGCTTTCTAACCCATCCCCTACCTACCCATCATCTACCATCTATGGCTTCTTTGGGAAGCCCCAGCTTGGCATCACCTTAGGAGCCCCACGCATGTTAATCCACTCGTACATTCTAGGGCTTGCTAATCCCATCACCACTATCCCAGTAGGTGGTGAGGATGATGAAGGACTGGCTGATGATGGAGCTGATTGCAATGGTAGAAAAGGTGATGGTTGGAGCTCTTCAGGAGGAGCTATTGCTGCAAGAGGGGGAACACTCAGGACTCTTTTAGAGGTCTCATCATCTGTATCTACATATGGAGATACATAGGAGCTGATCTCTGAGCAATCTTCCTTGATTACTGCATCCTGAGGCTCTGGTTGTAGTGATGAAGGACCAGCAGGAAAAGGATTTGAAAGACCAATTGAATGTTTTCTCTTCCTGGATACAACCTTCTCATACTCTTCTTTTTCAACTCTCCCAGGGTTTTTCAAAACAAAGTCATCCCATGAACTATCAGATGAACTGCTAGAAGAAAGATTGATTGGACTAGATTGACTCATGGTATTGTTGGAGAAATGATATTTGAGAGTGAAATTTTTGGAGTATGTGATTTGAGTGGTTTGTGTTAAATGGTTTGTTAAATATATGTTAAGTTGGATTCAAGAAGTTAATGAGGGGAAGGTGTAAGTGGTTGAGAAGTAAATTGGAGTCCTGTGGCATTGGAAAGTGTATCAGTGTTTATGAGTTGACTTTATTGAGTATAGCCACTGCTATGTTCATTCATTTATATATACTAACCATTGCCAAAACTCAATAGTGATTCCAGTGTTTGGTTTATGTTTGTGAGTTGCTGATTTGAAGGATTCTTTGTTTACATTGAATGGTTACTCTTTGGTGAATCGATGCTCAAGGTTGTTTAGATTCTATCTAGTTGTCCACTGATGTTTATGCAGAAATTATTTTACAGTGGGAACTATATTGCAACCAGTGCTAACATGCTTACAGTGGAAAAAGGAAAACAAAGGAACTTCATTAATATAACGTGATTCAATACAAACAAAGTGAAATTACTTATTATCATCAAAACACAAAAGACTGCAACCTAGCACATCCTATACCTAACTTCAGCTACTCCATTGGCTTCTTAAATTTGCCCACATAGTCATGCTTGTTTCTTGGTGCCCTCTTCCTTTTGTTCTCAAAAGTGGATTGTATTCTTGGACATGGAAGCCCAAGAATCTGTGGAGGAGGCTTTGGTAGCATTGCAGGCCTTGTTAGGATGGATATCTGCTTCATATTGAAGATAGCTGTTTCCAGTGCTATTGAAAGAGCTTTTGGCAAATCTTTAGCCATGGAATAAGTTTCATCATTCGCCTCGTCATCATTTGATGAGCTGGAGTAGAACTCAAGAGATTTTGCAGGTTTAGCTGCAGGCACTCGCTTAGCGTTTCTTTGGTATACTTTGTGGAAGAAGTGCCAGCCCCTGGTGGAAAGTATCCAAACCATCCTGATGTCTCTGAGGATGTCTCTGACTCGATTATATACTCTTCTTCTGAATCAAATGAGATGTCGATGGTGTTGGAAGGATTGCTCATGATTATGGTTTTGGGGATATTGTGTTTGAATGTGAATTGATGAAGTTTACCTAAAGTCAAGTCTCCTTATATAGACAAAGTCGGTTGAAAAGGGTTAATTAATGAGTATATTTACTTTTTCCTATTTTGGTAGGTTAAGGAGTAAATATAGATATTATTGGGTTGACTTTGGAAGATATTTTACTTGGATAATGGTTTGGTTCAAGGTAATGTTGGTTAATAACAAGTTAGTTATTTCTTACATAACCAAGCCTTGATGGGAGTTGAATGTAAAAGGTGTATATCTGAGATACACAACAAATGGTTATTGATTCACCATGTCTTACACACATAAGAATCAACTAGTCCAGAGCAAACGGCTACTGGTAAAGACTTGACAAATCCGTTTATGGTTGATAGTTTACCAAAAACTATATGGTTATCAACTCACCATATTCTTTATGATTAAGAGTTGGCTAGTCCATAGCAAACGGCTCATGGTAAAGACATATCAAATTCGTTTATAGCTGGTAGTTTGCTAAAAACTATGATAAGAGCAGTCTTGTTATCACATGATTTTATTTACCACTGCTCTTTGAAATTTTTGTGAAAAATTACCACTGCTAGTTCACAGTTTCCACTGACAGTGTTATTTTACCACTGTTGTTCTAGCTGTTACAACTGATTGTGTCAGTAACTAATTTTTTACTAGCTGTTGCAAGTAACCACTGATTGTCATATATATAGGGTTAATATATTAAGGAAATTATGTTCTTTCCATGTTATGATAAATACTTTCTAAAGGTAATTTTACTTGCGCAATACTTCTAAACCCTAACCCTATATATCTTTCTCACTCAATTGGCTAGTTATTCTTTCAATTCTTACTGACATAATATTATTTTTTATCAAAAGTTTCTATGGCATCTTTAAACTTTGCAGATGAGCACAACCTAGCGGCCTACCTACAAAATTCTAACGAGAAGAGTGGCCCTGTTTATCATCAAATTGTGGACTTTCTTCATACCACACATATAAGGTATGCTTTGCTTTTAAAACCCACAATTTATATCTCTCAAATCAAACAGTTTTGGACTTCTAAGTCCATAACATTTGAGATTGGAGATACACATGAAACAGTGGATGCTCTACGAGCCACTATGGATGGCGTAATTATTGATGTTACTGAGGCATCCTTGAGGAGAGTACTCCAATTGGGTGATTTCAATGGTCTTACATTACTTATGCCCGAAATTCATAATACTTTATCATTCATGGGGTATGATACCACTGACAAAAAGGCTACTTTCAAAAAGAGTGGTTTTTGTCCCCAATGGAGATTTTTGATTCATACTCTGTTACATTGTCTCAGTCCAAAGAAAACATCTTATGAGCAATTTAGTTCAACCATGGCTTACCCTTTGGTTTGTCTAGTCACTGATAATATTTTCAACTGGTCAAATTATATTTTTACAAGTATGCAAGGCAATGTACAGAGTAAAACCAAAATTTTAATGTATCCAAGGTTTGTGCAAGCAGTGCTAAATGAGTTTCAACTGCAACCCCACACTAATGTTTATCAAATCAGTTGCCTAAATCCTAAAGTTTTTCAAAATTTGAACAAAGATGGCAATATGATTTTTACACCTCTCCTACCTCAAATGCTTGCTAAAATTACAACTGAACAAAACACACCCATAATTAATGTTCCAAACATTGATTATACCCCACCAGTTTCAAGAACCTATGAGAGAAGGCCTAAACAGTCAACTCCTTTCATGACAACACAACAAGTTTCTGAACCTTATGGTCTAGGAACAAGCAGTGGTGGTTCTAGACTTCAACCTAGTCCAACTAGGGAGGAATCTGAACCTTTGCCCCATGATTCACCTCTCCCAACAGGTAACACAGTTGGAAGTGATGAGGGCAGTGGGAACTAATTGGAATTGATGGTTTTGTGTACCAAGTTAGCCAAACAGGTTGAATCTCTACAGAAGGATTTGGCACATGTCAAGAAGCAGCATGCCAAAGATGTTAAACATTTAAAGGAAGAGATTCAGACTTTAAAGGAAGAGATACAAGGGTTGAATAAGCACAAGAGGACTGCAAAGTTAGTGATTTCATCTTCATCCTCACCTACTGATGGTGATTCAGCTGATCATGATTGGGGAAATTCTCCCAAACAGGAGAGGAAAATAGGTGCTGACACTGAGGGGAGGACAATTGATTTTGAAGATGAAGGAGATATAAGTAAAGGAGCAAAGGAAGCTGAAACTCATGGAGAGCAACTTGAAGATCAAGACATTTTTCAAACTGCAACTGATTTTACCACTGATTTTACTTCCACTACAGAGCCAACTTTTGCCACTGTAAGTGAAGAATTTGATAAACTGAAGAAAGACAAAGGTAAAGCAGTTATGGAAAATGTAAAGCAAACTGGAAGAAAGATTTCAAGGAAAAGACAAGCACAGATTATTCTTGATAGAGAAATTGCTGTAAAGATCTCTGAAGAACAAATGGCTAAAAAGAAAAAGCTTGAAGAAATGGAAGTTTCAAGCTTTTTGGAGACTAAAAGATTGAATAGAATGGAAGATATTATTGAAGATCCACTTTCCACTGTTCAACCTACAATTTTTAGAGAGAAGACTCCAGAGTTTAGTTATGTTCCTACTGAAGAAGATATTGAATTCTTGATTGCTAATAATGCATAAATCAATAAAAAGGCAATTGACCTGGTAGCTGATGCATCCTTAACTCAGGAACAAAGAACTGCTCAGTTGAAGGATTTCATTCAAATGAAGAACAATCAAGCACTTGAAGATGTGATTAGTACAGTCAAAAAGGGTCAAAAGAAATCAAGACAACCTACCAAGAGACAAATCCTTTCATATATGAAAACTTATTGTTGTCATGTTGGTGGTTGGAAGATGCATCAATTCAAAGGAATGTCTGATGATCAAGTTGAAAAGGCTTACTACAGAACTCAAAAACAAGATAAAGATTTCATTGCAATGGGCTCTGAAGAAGAAGCAAGAAGATTTCCTAGATTGAAGAGAAAGGCAAAAGTAAGTGATTCTCAAACTGTTAAGAAGACTAAGGTTGATGAAGATCAAACAATGTTTACTGAGAAGGAAATTCCTACTGAGAAATTCACTGAAGATCAATTGACTGGAATGATTGTGATTGAAGAAAGAGATTTTTATCCAGAACCACTGCAAGTTCGACATCCTATTATTGATTGGGAAGTTTTCACTGCTAGCAATTTTGCTCCATCATGGAAGATCACAAGGCTGGGAGGTGAAACTTCATCATTCATGACATTTGAAGATCTTATTAAAGCTTTTGACAGAGATGAACTTAATACATTATGGAGGTTAGTTCAAGAAAGGTTTAATGCTCAAGATCTCAAAGATACTAAGGAGATGCAGTTATGGGTGAATCTTAGAAGGCTTTATGAACCTAATGTTGATGATGATTTTTGGAAGTTCTCATGTCCATGTTCTGGTACTAAATGGTTTTACTATGACTCATGTGAAGTTCATCATGTCTCTACAGCAAATGGAGTAGATGCATTTATGCTTGCTGAAAAAGAATATCCAATCAGAGCTGGAACTCTCACTGTGATGTTATGTACAACAATAAGAGTTCATGAAGACAATGAGAAAGTCAGATAATTGTTACAAAGGCTTCAAGATCAATGTTCAAGAGCTATACAGAAGTTAAGGAAGAAGTGAAGTGTTTGATTGAATTCCCCAAATCCTTGAAGATAATGCATATTGAAGAAACTTATTGATTTGCAGAGAAATCATAAGTTTAGGGGAGGATTGTTGGGAATAATCCGTTACCACGGATAGTTGTGGTTTACACTGCTTGGATTAACACTAGCAGTGGAAACGTATTCCCACTGCTAGAACATTATTACCACTGCTATCAGTTTATGTTTAGTTAAACGCGTCTAGATAAGTATAGAATAGATCTTGTGTATATTCTATTATGTTAGCTTTATACTTATCTTGTAAAGGACTCCTTGTTGTATAAAAGGAGGTCTTAGGTTATTATCTTAAAAAGTTGTTAATTACGTATTACTCACAAGAGCTTCAAGGTGTAACCCTAGTGATAAGCTAAGATCACTCGTATTATTCATCAATAATATTGGAGCTTAAGTTTTGTGTTTAATCTGTGTTTTCATACAATACATCATATAATCCATCTTCTAAGTATTACTAAGTAAATTCCGCTTGCTTAATAATATCATACAAAATATCATTGACACAAGGAGTGTGTCCAGATCCATCAGTCTCGCATAGCAAATCAACTCTTACAGGTCCACTATGATTTTGTTGAACTTAAACCTATGAAATCACCAGTGTAAGCTGACCTTTTAGCATGATTTCTCAGGTATTTGAGAGATGTTTGGAATACGTGATCGGTGGAAACTTGGCAAGAAGGCGGGGTTCAAGGATCATTTCTGACTTTGATAAACTTTGGGGACCTATTTTATTAAATCGTGTTTTGGGCCTAATATTTATACTTTTGGATTAATTGTTTTGAATAACTAAATTTGGGATTGGTTTTGAATGTTAAATGACTATCTTTTTGCTATACTTGTGTACGATACCAATCCAATAGTAACGCCCTGAAAACTTGACTAAGTCTTCCGCTGTACCGAGATTTGGAGGTGTTACAGAATCCCCGCCTTCTTGTAGCGTCTTTGAGTTGAAAGCTTGCGGGAGAGTAGTGTACATAACATCGGGTCGATGCTGAACACGCGGTCCAGAGGGTGCATAACAAAAACCCGAGGGTACAGGTGGACCAGTTGGGCCAAACGCAGCTTCATATGAGACTAGTGCATGGTCCAGGGACGAGATAGAATGAGCCTGTCCAATGGGTTGCGGTGGGGCTGGTCCAAGGAGTCCAGGTTGGGTTGTTTTGGCAGTAGTAATGGGTTGGACCCAAGTTTGTAATTTTGGGCTCCATAAACAATCATTTTGTTAAGTTTGAAACACACGAATAAGGTACCCAGGTTTATTATTATTCCCACTTGTATGTTTAATATGTGTGTTTGCATGAATATGTGATTTAGACCCCACCCCATTATCATTACTAGTAGCCTTATTTGTTTGATTCCCATGCATAAATCTGCATTTATCACCAAACCTACAATAGTCACGAGTAAAATTATGACACAATTCTTAGGAATTACCTTTCGTTGTTGCAATGAGGACCGATGGTGAGTATGATAAGCCGAGAGACTGATGAGTGGTGTCTCGATTCAGTATACTCTCCTCGAGAAGGAGCATGAATATAGCGGTGTCAAAGGTAGGGAAAGGGTCACAGTGAAGGATGATGCTAGCCACATGAGCAAATTTATTACCAAGGCCATTGACAACGTATGTAACGAGACTCTTGTTGGATATAGGAGCCTCCATGTTTGCTAGAAAATCTGCCATGTCATTAATATTGGTGAAATATTAAGTAACAGAGAGATTACCGATAGAGAGATTACATAGTTCGTTGTCTAGTTGCATCGCTCTCGCTGTTGGAAGTCTAAGATCAATCAATCTCAAGCTTTACATACTTAAACCTTAGTTACATACTTATAATATTACTAAGTAGTTTGTTTTAGAGTCTGCAGCCATGAACATGTTTATTAAGGCTGCAAGAATTCGTTTTGTCTTGGCCAAAGGCCAACAGACCACATACATTTGTTAGTTAAGTCAGATATGACAATTAAGGTAGTTAATTACATTGATAAGACAGTTATTGATAAAGGGTCATATCTATTGGATCTTTTGAACCATCACACCCTTCAATCATACCTGTTCTTACAGTATATATAGGTCCATGTAAAGACAATTACATACCATCAATATAATAGTTATTTTAGTTATTCTTCCTTCCAAAATATCTATGTCATTCTAACTATCATTTGCATACTATTCTATGCATACACTCATACTTTCACAGACACTCAAACATTAGTCCTATACACAAAATGGTGAATGCATCCTCATACCTTGATCACAGATGGTCAAGACTCCAAAAGGGACTTGGCCATCCCAATAATTGGCATCAGAGCAAAACTGGGAGACCCATGAGGAGAATATTACAAGGCCATTTCATTCAGAGAAAATTAATAAGAGAGAAGGACTCTAGACATGGAAATTTCATAAGGAAAATTTCTAAGGAGTGCAAGGAAATGCTAAGAAAGAAGATTGAAGAGATTTAGGCATACAACACCACACTTCCATAGTCCCACAATGCCTCCAACAAACATAGAAGATACAGATGCTATGAGTGCAGGATAAAGGGGACACATTGCAGACAACTGTCCAAACAAAGGGAAGTTTTCTGATACTGCAAACCCAAAAGAGAACTTTGAGAAAGTGCATACTCAGATCATGTACCCTGAAAGTATGCATCTACCAAAAGACTTTATGGTGGATGGCACTGATGAAGAAAAATGGGACAAGATCTGGTATGTAAGCAAATGCCTTGATAGGTATGTTTGCTCAAACAAGAACCTATTTGGAAAACTCAAAGAGAAGTTTAGTGTTGAAAAGTTGCAGGATATGAACAAACTGATGTTCATACATGGAGTAGGAGAGACCAATCTCAGATTTGGGAAGGATATTGTAAGTATACCTGGTGTATTATATACACCAGATGTAACATTGAACATCTTACCAGCAAGCCAACTTGAAGAACAAGGTTTGAAACTGATGTTCAAAGGAAACAGATGCAGGACAGTACATATGTTTAAAGACCCTGCAGACTGCAATTTTGATGGAGATAAGATGAACAAAATGCAGAACAAATAAATGGAAGACTACTTGAAATTGCTTGAAGAAAGTAGTCACTGCCAAGAAGAAAAGATAGAAGGGAAGGATGTATTGACTCTCACATGTAAAAAATGTGGAGAGATTGGACACCATCTTATGCATGTCCAATCAAACCAATATTAGTTGGAGACACACCAAGGATTAAAGACCATGTGTAAGTTAAAGGTGTTTTTTTTATCTAACTCAAGTTACTACCTTTAAGAAATATGTTGCATTTCTTGACTTATTGAGAAATGACCAAATAATCTATCAAGAATGGGACTTGTTCAGGGATAAGTTTAATAAAGGATACAAATGGTTTTATAATGATTACTTAAAGAGAAAAGTGCCTTGTCCTATACCCCTATAATTAATGGCACAGAGATCCATCTAATGGATCTTTATAAATTGGTAGAAAGCCTATGAGGATACTTAAGTATCTACTTTTCAAGAGGCTTTGACTATGTTGCAGAAATATTTGGTCAACCACAGGAATATGGCGATCATTTCAAGAACTGTTACAATGAATACCTAAAGGTATTCAAGTGCTGTTACAGCACAACAAGGGTACCAAAGGAGGAACTAGGAACAATTCCATAGAAGGCCACATCAAATGTGGTTAAAGCCAAAGAGATGAAATGCCTTAGAAGTCACTGTGGTGATCCAATGGGTCAAGTGACTGCACCAAATGCAGAAAATAGGAAGATTGTACACTCTTGAATCAAGTTGGAAGACTTGGAAGAAAATGGAGATAGCAACAATTATCAAATGCAGAATCAAGACCATTCAGATAATGGAAACACAAGCTTTGAAGGAATGAAAGAAGAAAGGGACACATCTAGTAGTTCTAGTGATGAATTCATCATCATTAGTTGATCATTATGAAAACAAAATGAAGATAGGAAGATCAGAGGTCATTGATCTTATGGGGGAGATTGTTGGAAGTCTAAGATCAATCAACCTCAAGCTTTACATACTTAAACCTTAGTTACATACTTGTAATATTACTAAGTAGTTTGTTTTAGAGTCTGCAGCCATGAACATGTTTATTAAGGCTGCAAGAATTTGTTTGGTCTTGGCCAAAGGCCAACAGACCACATACATTTGTTAGTTAAGTCAGATATGACAGTTAAGGTAGTTAATTACAGTTATAAAACTGTTATTGATAAAGGGTCATATCTGTTGGATCTTTTCAACCATCACACCCTTTCAATCATACCTGTTCTTACATTATATATAGGTCCATGTAAAGACAGTTACATACGATCAGTATAACAATTATTTTAGTTATTCTTCCCTCCAAAATATCTCTGTCATTCTAACTATCATTTGCATACTATTCTCTGCATATACTCATACTTTCACAGACACTCAAACATTAGTCCTATACATAAAATGGTGAATGCATCCTCATACCTTGATCACAGATGGTCAAGACTCCAAAAGGGACTTGGCCATCCCAATACTCGCATGCTTTTTGTCATGAAACACGTCTTTCAAACTCTTCCATATGTCACAAGCTTTCAAACCTTTCCTCAACACACACTTCACTAGAGCCTTGCTTATGGTTCCATAGAGCCACAGATTGACAAGGTTGTCATGTTTTTCCCAGTGGTACCCGTGAGGTGACCATAGACACAGAAGGTTTTGCAGTGAATGGTGAATAGTTCACACCATTGATCGTAGTTGAGTTCATCTAGATCAAGAATGATTGGTATGTAGGCTTTAATGTTTGTGATACCGAAGTTTAAGTCGGTTGGTTTAGAGGGGAGGCTGCATCTCCTGTCATTATTTTTGTTGTGGTTGAAGATGGAGATTTAGGGTTTTGAGGGGAGGAGAATACGGCAGAAGGTGGAGGGAGCATAAGGAAGTTTGGAAAGAGGAGGGAAAATGGGACAATATTACAAACTTGCTTTTATTGTATTGACTGAATGATACGTATGATACAATATGCCAATATATAGATACATTTTCTAGGGTTACTACTAGATGGGCCAAGCCCTTACAACATCACATGGGCTATGTGTTACACAGTTGACTAATACTCCTAAGTAAGATACTTCATGATCTAAGGGAATTGATATTCATACCAACAATTTTGAATATTCTTGTATGAGCAATCTTTGGTATAGATGTTAAAGTCCAATTCGAAAAGCATATTTTGCAAACACATCTTCGTTTTATATTTACGCAATGAAGGAAAACAATTCATTGATTAGTTTCTTTGATAATATCACAAACATAGATACCCCGGGGCGGAGCTAGGAATTCGTATTGAGGGGGGCCGTAGTGATTTAGGTAATAACATAAAATGCATAGATCAATGTGGTTCCTTTACGTATGAACGATATAATATGAAGTTCCATAAATATTAAAAGCAATTGTAAATACTTACTCGACAAGATGAGAAAGTGAAGAAAATGAGCAAAGGGCAGTGACAGACCCAACAACCAAGGTGGTTCCCTTACGTAATCAAGAAGAAAAGATAATGGACAACAAGTCGTGTCGCTTGAGTGGTTCGGGTGCAATTTACAGAGATGTATTGTTAGCATATTGTTAGCCTCGCTATTTTATAAAGATAACGTCACACTAGTGAAATGGACTAGATTCGTAGCAAGCTTTGCCCGCAGGGACTAGTATTGTTTAAGTGGCAAAGTTGTAGTGGTTATAGCCTATAAATACCCCTCATGACTCTCCATGAGGGGTGTGGGAAATCATTAGGTTTGTGCTTGTTTCATTTTATCAATAAAAGTATCTTGTTTTCTCCACCCTCTCACTACTTTCTCTCACTAGAAACATGTATCATCTCATCATGTTTGATCAATCAAGACCTCCCGAACCACATAAATATCATGTTTTTACGATCCTACAATTGGTATAAGGAGCTAAGTTGTTCGTGTTCATTGATTTTTGTCGTTCGAATTATGTTTCAAAAACTGTTTTATGCATTCATGTTGAATATGAAAGTTTTTTCTTATTCATTCATTAATAACAGTTTTAAGCTTATGTATCCTGTTTGGCTTAGAAAAAGTCTTGTGGTCTATCAAAGTTTGATATTTCTGTTTGTATCATGTGTCCAAACAGTTTCATGTCATCAAATTATTACTTTACATGATTTTTTAACCAATCTGTGGCTTTTATTGTGGTCAACATGGTCTAAGTGGTCAATCAGGGAATATTGAGTAGTTTTTCTGGGTTTATAGTGGACTTTCTTGAATGCTGTTTAAAAAAAGAGTTAACCCAGATCCGGTTTTTAAGGAAAGTTCAAAGGCGTTTTGAGTTGCGTTTTGTGCCAAAAGCGTTTTTCTCCAATGCATTTTGACAGATCCAATTTTTGTCAACTGCGATTTGACCCAGTTTTGACTGCGTCTTGTGTGAAGTGCGTTTTGACATAACTTGTGCGGTTTGTCAAAAATCATGCCATTTGTCAAAAATAAAAACATTGAAGCGGTTTGTCACATCTCATGTGCGGTTTTGAATGCAAGCGGTTTGTTAAAAACCTTATGCGATTTGACCTCAAATAGGTTGAGTCAAATGCGATTTGTTGACCGAGAACAAGACCAAATACTACCAGGTACCAAGACTCATTTAGTCGACTTCAGGCTATTACAATAACTATCCTCAGTCAATGTAAATGAAAGAAACAAAATCGAGATGAAAGAAATTCAAAAAGATCTAAAACCAAACTACATCAACACCATTCTACCCTATACACAAGTCAAATAACAACTATAACTATTTCTATCCCATCTCCAAACCTCTCACTTGATTCGAAACTGAAATAATATATAATCAAGGGATCTCAGATTCGTCCCATTTTTGTAATCTTTCTTAGATTTTTTTTGGGACTTGTATTATCATTGACCAAACACTTCGTGCTAATATTCGAAATATAAAGAATGACAAAAACCAATCGGTTTCAATCAGTCCTTTGGTTTGATTGAAGTCAAAAACAAAATCAGATACAACCTACCCGAGACCTCATAGAAAGATCTTGATGTCAAAACCTTGTTGTTCTTCATTCGAGGGATTGTTAAAATTGAAAAGGGTTAATAGTGTTGGGTTATTGTCTCAGTAAGTATCAAATGAACGTAGGTTTGCTTAGCATTTGATTACATTTGATATGATGAGATGATGGTAACTGAGATTGAGATAGGATATGGATCGGTTTAGAATGATGGGATAGATGCGTTTTGGTTAGAGCAGATGTTAGATGGAGGCGTATTTTTTTTGTGTTAGGGTTAGGATTAAGAGAAGTTAGTTTTAGGTTTAGCTCGAATGATATGAGAATTGTTAGGGCAACACTCTTATAACTGGGTACTTAATTTGTGAATGGATTTGGGCTTTACTCAATTTGGATCTGGTTATCTTTCTTACTTGGTTGAACGACAAGAATTGGTAATGGGCTACATGTTAATAACATGGACCGGACTAAATTCTTTGGGCTAGTGTTTGTTGATCATTTTATTTGGACTGATAATATGGAATGGACGACA
Organism: Chrysanthemum seticuspe; assembly: GCA_019973895.1. Lineage (NCBI taxonomy): Eukaryota > Viridiplantae > Streptophyta > Magnoliopsida > Asterales > Asteraceae > Chrysanthemum > Chrysanthemum seticuspe. The sequence goes on along the minus strand of BPTQ01000007.1, from coordinate 341,040,868 downwards.
ATTGGGAATATAAAAATTGTTTATCTAAAATTCATTTTTTTGACCCAATTTTTTGATATCATTTGCAAAATGAGTGGTATTATTGGTATGATAAAATTTCACGAAGGATACAAATTCACGGGTTGATCGAAAAATTGAAAAAATGACTATGGGGTTTTTGTATGGTATTGCTTACGAGGAATTGAAGTAACGTTTCACTGGTGATCTTCTTTATCTTTGACACGATGGTTGGTTGGTTGCATGTCTCAAGATAACTTGTTGGGGCATTTTTCATAAGTAATTCTAAGTGGTTATGAAATTTGACAATCTGGTTATAACTGATGTAAGGAGTTACGTTGTAGTGCTCACAGTGTATAACCATCACTTTAAGGAGTTACGTTGTTGTACTCAGTGTCACACGCAGTTGTGGATTGTTCAAAAATATAAAACAAGCAGTAAGTCACAAAGTTGGAATGTTTTACTTCATTTTCAAGTTGGTCGTATCGGGTTATCTCCATATGTGGTCATTACTATTAGCAGGTAAATTCGAAGGAGGTTCGATTTCAGGTTGGTTTGAGAGAAGTATTGAGAGTATATTTTTTTTGACATATTCTCACGGAATTTTGGTCAAACTAAGGATTTAAATATTGCATCAAGAGAAAGGTAATACGGCATGTACGCAACATTATGATGATTTCGATAGCTCTCAACCATCAGGAGGGAGAAGTTGTTGTTTCATCTTGTGTAATTGGATTTTCGAAGGGATTTGTGCTTAAGACTTAAGAAGGAGAAGTAGTGTGTGTACATCGGGGATTTTTACAAACTTGGATGCAATACTAAGTGAGTTATGTTGTTATGATGTTCCCAGAATGACAACCACTGTGCTAGAATTAAGAGTCTACTTTCTCTGCTGCGTGTTTGAAGACTAAAGAGATTTTATGAAAGAGACTTGTCGATTCAGGAAGGAGCAGAAGAATGAACAAGGCTCACTAGTTAGGAGGGAGTAATAACCTAACTAGACCATTACAGTTGAAGTTCAGAGCTACAAGGATTTGTGCCGTCAGCGCCAAAGATCAAATGCCGAGATCGTTGGAAGAAAGAACTTCAAGTTTGCCTCAGTATCTAGACTACAAAGACTCTGCGCTTCAACAACATCAACATTGTTTATTATTGTTGTAATTTACTTTGTTTATGTACTTATAGGTCTCATTGTAACCATTCACGTGTGACGATATCTTGGAGGGAGATTGTTATCCTCGCTATTTTTTAAAGATAACGTCACACTAGTGAAATGGACTAGATTCGTAGCATGCTTTGCCCGCAGGGAATTGTATTGTTTAAGTGGCAAAGTTGTTGTAGTTATAGCCTATAAATACTCCTCATGACTCTCCATGAGGGGTGTGGGAAATTGTGAGGTTTGTGTATTGTTTCATTTTTTAATAAACTCATCTTTTTCTTCTCCACCCTCTCACTACTTTCTCTCTCTAGAAACATGTATCATATCATCATGTTTGATCAACCTCGACCTCCTGAACCACATAAATTACATGTTTTTACGATCCTACACATATAAACTATTTAAAGAAACATATGATATCGAATCATTTTTTATATAATAAAAAAATCAATCTGATGACGTACCCTCCGATCAGGTCGAAGGACACCCCTTTGGCCTCAGTTGAATTTGCATTATGAAGACCCAAGTCTTTCTTTATAAGTCATTGGTTGCGTAAAATCATTCATTATTGACATGGTTACAAGTTGGGAATTCGCCAGCCGAAGGCCTATGCCCTTCGGAGTCTTCTCTTGAAGACACCAAGACAAAGGAGAACCTTGACTTGGTCTTCCCTCACGTTCCCACTATCTCCTTAGCTTCCCCCCAAGACAGAGAGAGTGGTGATGAAGCCCTACCGGTTACCACAAATCATGGGACACCCCCATGATCTCCTAAACGTGCGCTAACACTCTCCAAGCTTATTTCTTCACCTAAAAATAGGTTGGACGAGTCATTTCAATGGTATGTTCACTCAACACAGTATTTCATATACTTCATATTACTTACAACACATATCACATACTTACTCTCACGTCGAAGGTGGTTCGCAGGGTCCAACCCCTGCGCAATCACTTAACGAAGTGTCTATTATTTCTTATTGAAGATTGGCTACAAGTTTGGCGCAAGCATATCACCCCTCATACCCTTCGATCACCATCGATGGCCTGGTCGTACAAATTATTGTACAATCAGTGGCGCCATCCGTGGGACTCGCTACAATTGGTCTCGTTATTCCAAACTTATAACCAGTCAATCACACTCACTAGTTTTACGGCATGAATCAAGGAAGAGAGGTTACACCCCTCCGGGTTTCTCGACCTTGACACCAATCCCAGTCAATGATCCTAACAACCTTCCCAACCTAACCGCGTCTACCTTTACCACACGATCTCACCCTGAAATAACTCCCAACAACCATGCTTCAACCTCGGCTAACCCTGAACCGGTAATCAGTCCAGCGTTTGTTGAAGCCAACATCAAAGCACTAGAATCTTTACTAAGGGCTCGAAGAAGGCAAGCTCGGAACGTGGAGATGCGAAGGGAGTTGGAATACTCTAGCGATGAGTATGACGAAGAATTAGAAATGGAGGCTAGTCCCTTGGCTCCTGGGGCTACACGCTCAGTGCCGAGGATAGGGTCTCCGAGCAGTCGAAGGCCGAGTGGAAGGTCGTTTGGTTTTGAAGATGTTCCGGAGAGGGCTCCGACGAGAAGGGAAGGAACAATGGAAGGTTCTAATGGAAGGAGTCACTGAAAGGACACTACGGAGGTTAATTTGCCACCACTCTTGGCGGCTCATCTGGGGAGAACCGAGGCAGGGGTTCCGTTGCAGCCTTCTCACGCATCCGGCATAGAAGGCAATCCATCTCAAATGAATGGGGGAGGAAATCTTCCTCTTCATGGTATGTACCCTCCTTTTCAGGCTCAATCTTACCCCCAAGGGGTTTATCCCCCACCTAATGGGCAAACTAGCAACCCTAGCTTTACTCAACCATACGGAAGCATGCCCTACGGGCAACCTATGGTTTACCATTCGTATCCTATCGGAAGTCACCCACCTTATATACCTACTTCTTACCCTCAATATGTTAACCAAAACCCTGTCGGAATACCTCCGAGCCATAACCCATACAATGTTGTCCCTACTTACATGCCACCTTACAATTGCCTTTATTCAGAGCCTATGGGTTCCACAACACCCTTCGTTAGGTGGATAGAAGACTACCCTTTGCCCGATGGGTTGAATATGACCGCACATATTGGTACTTATGATGGGAAGGGGGACCCGGATAATTTCTTACATCTGTTCGAAGGGGCTATCAGAATGCAGAAGTGGGTTATGCCCGTTGCTTGCCACATGTTCACATATACCCTGCGAGACTCTGCTCGTATATGGTGGAATGGGAAAAAAGCAGGAAGCATTGTAAATTTGGACGATCTCAAAGCCAACTTTAGATCACACTTCAGTCAACAGAAAAAGTTCACAAGGACGCATCTAACAGTGCAAAACATCAAGCAAAAGGAAAACGAGAGCACCAGGGCTTTCATTACTAGATATACTGATGACACCTTGCAAATATTGGGTCTGCACGAAGACCAACGCATCTCAGGTTTTGTGCATGGCCTACAAAACAGGAGTCTGGTGGAATTTCTATCCACTGACCTTCCCGCAAACTACAAGGGGTTAGTGGAGAAGACTTACACCTGGATCGAAGCCAAAGAAGTGCCTACCAACGGGGCTCTGGTCAAAAGTAAAGAAAGTCACAGCAAAATCCCAAAGCATCCTTCGTGGGAAAGGTCAAAGAACAAACACAAATGCAGAGACAGGTTTACGCCCTACCACAAAAACATCAATTACGGGCTCTTGGCTAATCTGTCCAAATCTCCAAGGGAGATACTTGCTACAGAAAGGGCTGCGAAGGCCTTTGATCCTCCTCCTCATTTGGCAAGTAGGGGACGAAGCAGGGATACCTCCAAATACTGCTATTTCCATGACGATTACGGACACGACACCAACAATTGCAGAGAGCTCAAGGAACAGATAGAAGAGGCTGTGAAATCTGGCCAACTGGGACATTTGGTGAAGGGCATAAATAAGGGTAAAGAAAATGTCTCCGACACACAGTTAGGGAAAGATACCACACCTGTCGAAGCACCCATCCTCATGGTGTACAGGGATGATTCTAGTTTAAAAAGGAAAGCAGCGGAGGAAGCACTATGCGGAGTAGGAGACGTTACTTTTCCTTCGATCACAGGCAATGTTCTCTCAAATGACCCCGTGGTCATCAAAGTCTTGATCTCCAACAGAGAAGTAAACAGAGCTTACCTAGACTGTGGTAGCTCTTGCGAAGTAATCTACGAACATTGTTTTCTAAAGCTTAAGCCTTCGATAAAGTCGAAGAGAGTAGATTCGAAGGTACCCTTGGTGGGATTCTCTGGGGAACACTCATAGCCAATGGGAGAAGTCCCTCTAGAGGTTACGATTGGAGAAGGAAGGCTAAAAAGAACAGAAACCCTGGTTTTCGCGATCGTAAGGTCTGAATCTCCCTATAACCTGTTAATAGGGAGAACTGCAATGCAGAAAATGGGCATCGTTGTCTCCACCATACATGCCGCAATTAAATTCCAAACACCATTCGGTATTGGAACGGTTTTCTCTAGTTACAATAAGAAGAAGCCTACGGAGGTAGGCAAAAGGGTCAAACAAATTCAGGAGGAGCCTCTGAAAGATGTCCTCAGCTGCACTGATGCCGAAGAGTGCATCGTAGAAAATGATTTTACCCTGATCAGATGGTGTTAATTGGAAAGCAGCTCCCCACCTCCTTTAAGGCTGAATTGGGAAAGTTACTAAGGGCTAATGCAGATGTCTTCGCATTGACTTACTCTGACATGACGGGGGTCCCTAGGACTCTCATCATAGACGGAAAGCCCTTCGGCACTGAACACAAGCTTAATGAGTTCAAGCACATTGAACCTATCAAGCAAAAGCGTCGAAGCCTTGCACCTGAAAGAAATGCCGCAGCATGCAAAGAAGTGGATGAGCTCGTAGCAGCATGCATACTCAGGGAGGTGAAGTATCAAACCTGGGTAGCCAATCTGGTGATGGTTAAGAAGCATGACGGAGGATGGCGGATGTGTGTAGACTTCACAGATATCAACAAAGCCTGTCCGAAGAACTGCTATCCTCTACCAGAAATCAATTGGAAAGTGGAATCCTTATCAGGGTTTCGACTTAAATGCTTTCTGGACGCTTACAAGGGTTACCATCAGATGCAGATGGCGGAAGAGGACGAAGAAAAGACAACCTTTTTTATAGGAAAGGGCATTTATTGTTACAAGAAGATGCCTTTCGGCTTGAAAACTACAGGTGCTACCTACCAACGTTTAGTGGATAAAGCCTTCCACAAGCAGATAGGTAGGAATCTCGAAGCATACGTAGACGATATGGTTATCAAGAGTAGAACGGAGGAGGACATGCTCTTCGACATAAAGGAAACCTTCGATCAGCTTCGCGCCATCAACATGAAATTAAATCCCAAGAAGTGTTCCTTCGGCGTGGAAAAAGGACAATTTTTGGGACATCTGATCACCAAGCAGGGTATTAAGGCCAACCCTTCAAAGGTTAAGGCCAACACAGACTTGCAGCCTCCTAAATCCCTAAAGGATGTGCAAAGTCTGAACGGAAAGCTAGCAGCCCTCAGCAGATTCTTATCAAAGGGTGCAGATAGATCTTTGCCGTTCTTCAAGACACTCAAAGGATGCACGGATAAAAAGACTTTTCAGTGGAGTGCAGATGCAGAAGCTGCCTTTCAAAAGCTCAAGGAGTTCATGGCTATTCTACCTACACTTACCGCCCCAATCAAAGGCGAAGTGTTGTTTATGTACATCGCAACCTCTTTCGAAAGCATCAGTGTTGTGTTATTGGCAGAAAGGGAGAAGAAGCAAATCCTTATCTACTTCGTTAGCAGGGTTCTACAGGGAGCTGAGCTAAATTATCTAGAGTTGGAGAAGTTAATATTGGCTTTGGTTCATGCTGCAAGACACCTCCGAAGGTATTTCCAAGCTCATCCCATAACCATACTCACTGACAAGCCTATTAAGCAGATACTTTCGAAGCCGGAGAAATCTGGAAGGATAGCTAAGTGGGCTATCGAGCTAGGAGAACATGAAATTGAGTACAAGGGTAAAAACTCGGTCAATGGGCAAATATTGGCAGACTTCTTAGCTAAAACACCCACTGAACCGAAGCAGGACACCAAAGTTGCTGAGAAAAAGCCTGCTAAAATGGTCGAAGGGTGGAAACTTTAAGCCGATGGAGCCTCCAGCTCTGACGGTTCTGGCGCAGGTCTAATGCTTGTTGATCTTGAAGGGAAGGAGTATACTTATGCACTCCGTTTCGAATTCGATGCTATTAACAATGAAGCAGAGTACGAAGCCTTGCTAGCAGGCCTCCGACTGGCTAAGGACATGGAGGTAGAAGACTTGGATATTTTTTTGACTCACAACTGGTGGCTAATCAGATAAAGGGCTCCTACGAAGCGAGACAACCTGTGATCAAGCAATACTTGGATAAGGCCAAGGAAATGCTCGAAGGGTTTACATCCTACAACATAGAGCATGTTTGAAGAAACCAAAACAAAAAATCGGATGCACTTAGCAAACTGGCATCAATGGCATTTGCTCACTTAACTAAGGAGGTTCTGGTCAAAGTGTTGGCAGATAGGTCCATCGTCCGAAAGGAGGTGTCTGACGTAATACTGGAGGAAGATTCAAATTGGATGACTCCAATTAGAGAGTATCTAATAAGTGGTATACTGCTGGAGGATCAGAAACTAGCTCAAAAGGTCCGCATCAAAGCACCACAGTACAGAATCATGAGGAACTACCTATACCGAAGGTCTTTCTTGTCTCCATAGCTTCATTGTGTAGGACCTAGGCAAGCCGCCAACATCATTCAAGAAGTGCACGAAGGATATTGCAGGCTACACGCATGGCCCCGCTCCGTTGTTTCTAAGATCATGAGAATTGGATATTATTGGCCTTCGATGCACAGGGATGCAGTAGAAATCATCCAGAAGTGTGAAGCCTGTCAAGTCCACTCAAGAGTGCCAAGGCTACCAAAACAAGATATGACCTCTATGACGTCCACATGGCCTTTCAGCCAATGGGGGATAGACATCGTAGGCCCTCTACCAATTGATCTAGGAGGAGTAAAGTTCTTGGTCGTAGCCATCGATTACTTCACGAAATGGGTGGAAGCTAAGCATTTAGCATCCATCAAAGGAATGCACATGGAAAAGTTTGTGTGGGAACACATTATTTGCCGGTTCGGAGTACCCCATATCATCATCTCAGATAATGGGAAGCAGTTTTCCGAAGGAGTATTTCTAGTGTTTTGTAGAGGCTTGAACATAAAACAATCTTTCACATCCGTCTACCATCCTCAAGGTAACAGGCAAGTGGAGGTTACTAAAAGGGACATCATCTAAGGCATAGAACGAAGGTTGGGATACAGTCACCACGGTTGGGTAGATGAGCTACTTCAAGTACTCTGGGCTCACAGAACGCACACAAAGTCAAGTCATGGGGAGACACCTTTTAGCTTGACATATGGCACGGAAGATGTCATCCCTTCGGAAGTAAGTGTCGAAATAGAAAGGGTCATGAACTTCGAAGCAGCAGACAACGAAGAAAGACTCCGTAGCCACCTAGACCTATTCGAAGAACGAAGGGAACTAGCCTCAATTAGGGAGGCTATCCATAAACAAAAGATTGAAAAGTACTACAATAGCAGGGTTCGGCCTTCGACCTTCAAGCCAGGAGAATACGTCCTCCGACTCAACAACGCAAGTAAAGCTGAGTACCAGGGTAAACTAGGGCCTACATGGGAAGGACCCTATGCTGTTAAGGAAGCATATGGCAACGGAGCCTACAAGCTGGAGACCCTCGACGGAGACCCTATTGATAGAACTTGGAATGGCACTACCCTTCATAAGTTTTACGTATGAAACTTAGAATGTCCAAGGACATTTTTTAATTTGCTTTCAATCAATGTATTTTCATTCTTCTCAATTGGGGAAAGAAGCATTAATGGTAGGCGTCTAGTATTCATTTCTCAAAATGATGTAATCCTCCCTACCAACTTAATGATATAACGCATTTCCCTCAAATCTCTTGTTTCGTTCAATACAATAAAGATTTGTCCACCAAGTTGCTTTTATAAGTTTCAATGTTAAAGGGATGTACAAAGACTAGCAATACGTCTTGCTCATATGCATAACATCCATCTCAACTCCACATTAACTTTCCTATATGGCCTTTAGGTATTTTAAGCCTTTCGCTGCCCAAAGGATTAAGATGGAGTGGGTCGTAACCCTCTGTCAGCATTCAAATTATACGATTGCTATATTCTTGGTGAAGTAATTACACATAATGAGGTTGTGCATCTACCATACGCCTTAGGTTGTAAAGATTTTTACGTGCAAATAAAACGTAAAGAGAAGAATCACACACAGAAAAATACAGGCCCTAGTGGCCTTGATGTAGATATTCATTCATGACTAGTTTAACTAGTCCAAATAGGCCGTAGCCTTAACGATCAAAAAAACAAAATATTGTCTTAAGGCCGAAGCCTTTACCACACACATCAAATGTTAATTGTTTCATCAGGCATATAGCCTGGAAAGGGACACAGACAAATTATTTGAAAATAGGGTACATACCACCCTGAGGGATCAAATTACTACCACATGGTAGCCTTCATCAAACTTTGGAATGGGTCGGATAAGCTGAACCTGGGGATGGAACCTTGGGAGATGGTGTCTTCTTCGAAGGGGAGGCAGGCTGGACTTTCTTTGGCTTCTTGGCTAATAGGTCATCAATAGAAGCCGATGGATCCTTTGTCACTTCAACAAGGAAGGAGAACTCTAAAGCAGTTAAGGCATTGCATGCATCATCATATTCCTTCTCATGAGTTGCCCTGTAGTATGGAACCTTTTCCAACTTCACTGGTTCCCCTGTCTTAGCTATCTCCTCCAAAGTGGTACACTTGCCATGAAATATGGTTGCATTCACCAGATTCCCAATCACAATCCCCACATCATCACTATGGTACAGTTCCATGGCGATGTAGGGAATGACCTTGGTCACCAAATCCACCCTATCCTTCTGGAGCATCTTCAATCGAAGGTTTAACCCATCAACCTTTTCCCTGAGCTTGATCTCCTGGTCAACCAGCTTAGCCCTCTCTTCTTCAAGGCCTCCACACTTGGATGTAAGAATGGATATTTTCTCTTTGTAGCCTATGACCTTCGCGCCTTCGAGAGATAGCTTGCTGCATTTAGCTTGGCTTGCAGCTAGTTGACCCTTGAGCTTTTCCACATCAGTTCTGAGATCTTGAACCATGGGGTTCTTGTCGAAGTCCTCCAGCTTCTTCACACTTTCTCTGCAGGTCTACGTACTTCTTGTCCCTAGCCTTCTCCTTGGCAAGCATGACATCTATCTCTTCCCTAGCTTTGGTAACATCACGAAGAAGCTCCCTAGTCTTGGTGTTGAGCTGATTATCCAACATACATTGTCTGACATAGCTCTTGTCATGAAGATCACATAGCCTTTCCATGGACATGTTGTCCATCACCCCCTTCCAGCTGGGTGGGGTCACACGCTCCACAAGAAAATGGCAAGCTAAGGGGGATGAAAGCTCCTTTGTATCAGGGAGTCCTGCAGCATACATAAACTTGTTAATATATTATTACTTGCATCTAATCCTTTATAACAGGAAATAAATCTTACCATGGATATCATCTGTGTTGGGCCCCTCGATTGCTGGAAACACCACAACCTTACCTTGGGCACTCTTCTGCCGGGTAATTTGAGAGGGAGAAGTAGGCAGGACAAGCTTCCTCTTTGATGCAGACTTCGCAGCCTTCGTGCTCGTACCCTTCCTGCTTCAGACTCTCTCACCAATGCCGGAGGGTCCTACGATAACAAGCTGTCCCTCCGAGACAGGTTCATCAGAGTCTGCCACATTCTCCACTAGCTGGTCTTCAACATCTATAGGCTCTTTTGAAGGAGGGGCAGATGACAAAGGTTCGATGGTCTGAGCATCAACATCATTGTTATTCATAGATACTGAAGGAGAGCCCACACCATAGCTAACCTCTTGGGGATCCTTCGGGATAAAGCTTACTTCCTTTGCACCACCAGCAACAACAAAATTCCTGAACGACATCTCTGTAAAAAGGAAGAAAAAAGATGAATATCAGAAAGATAAGTTCGTATCTCTTATTTTAATTAAAAATTTACATACTTTCTCCATCACACTAATCTCAGTAAGCAATAGAGATCCTTCCCAGCTTTCAGCAAGACCGGCCATGAAAAGAATTAGCTCAGGGAATGTTTGACAATCAGCTGGATGAAGAGCCAAACGCTGATACAAAGGATTCCTCCTCACAGTATAGGGCAAGGGATAATTAAACCTCTTTTCATCATATTGAAATTCTGGGTTTAGCAACGCAGGGAAATTTGGAGGGACAATAGTATTTTGGATATAAAAGAACTTTCCTTTCCAATTCTTGATGTTCGTAAAAGGCCTATCTATGAGAATGGGCACATCCTTTTCATCCCTTTTTGCCAATGTCAACCAATCTCCTCCAGGGCACAAGTTCAAAAACCCTCTAAGCACAGTCAATGATGGTTCATACCCATACGCTTTACACATTACAATGTATGTCGTGAGCTTGGCTAGGCCAAAAGGGTTAAACCTAGATATGTGTACTTCGTAGTACTGAAGGAGTTCTAAAATCAAAGGGTGCAAGGGTATCCTAAGGTTAGAGGTGGTGAATGCATGGGTGTATAAGCCTACATAGTTCTCTGGGGCATAAAAAATACCTTGATTTCTGCTAGGTAACATGATTTTGTATTCTTTGGGAATCAGATAATCAGTGAGGAACGCTTTAAGCTCCTCCCTAGTCAAGGTAAAACCTTGTTGTTTGATTACAAATTTTTTATTGGTAGACATGATCCTTCTAAATCGACAAAAAAAGTATTGAAACGTAGCAGATACGAAGGAATACTTTACCTGTTTGTTCGAAAGCTTGCTCGGAAGGAGATTTAGTAGGTGAAACTTTGGGCGTGAGATAAAATTATGTTAGGGTTTTACTGTTTTTTGACTTTAAATACCCTCACACATGTTAAATCTCAGCCCTACGCGTGTCCTAAGATACCACCTAACCTTCGGATTTCAAATCCTTTTTAAATTTTGAAGAGACGTTTTGAATTTACCGAGAAAAAGGTGGTTAGGATACGTACATGCATTAATTACGGTTCATTAGTTGCTATACTTTTCATATTCGTTCATTTTTGTGATGGAGGGGAGGTTTCATATCTATTTTTGAGTCGTAAGCAATATTTCTTGGTCGTACATATCACTTTCGACTGGGGGGCTTGATGACGTACCCTCCGATCAGGTCGAAGGACACCCCTTCGACCTCAGTTGAATTTGCATTATGAAGACCCAAGTATTTCTTCATAAGTCATTGGTGGCGTAAAATCATTCAATATTGACATGGTTACCAGTTGGGAATTCGCCAGCCGAAGGCCTATGCCCTTCGGAGTCTTCTCTTGAAGACACCAAGACAAAGGAGAACCTTGACTTGGTCTTTCCCCACGTTCCCACTATCTCCTTAGCTTCCCCGCCAAGACAGAGAGAGTGGGGATGAAGCCCTAGCGGTTACCACAAATCATGAGACGCCCCCATGATCTCCGAAACGTGCGCTAACACTCTCCAAGCTTATTTCTTCACCTATAAATAGGTTGGACTAGTCATTTCAATGGTATGTTCACTCAACACAGTATTTCACATACTTCATATTACTTCATATTACTTACAACACATATCACATACTTACTCTCACGCCGGAGGTGGTTCGCAGGGTCCAACCCCTGCGCAATCACTTAACGAAGTATCTTTTATTTCTTATTGCAGATTCGCTACAAGTTTGGCGCAAGCATATCACCCCTCATACCCTTCGATCACCATCGAAGGCCTGGTCGTACGAATTATTGTACAATCACAATCATATATAATATAGATGTAAAATCTTGTATCTTATCTCTTCATAATAAAATGCTCTATTGTTAACCTTTTATACAACATGAAAAAAAAAGACCACAATTGCCTTATAAAACTATCGGCCTTTTAAAATTATCGGGAACACAAAATCATGTTTGTTTTATTTTGTTATATATATTTCTTTTTCTGTTAAAAGAAATACAAAATCACATTGGGAAGACAAAAAGCAAATGCAATTACTAGTAAAAAACAACCTTCTCCTTCTTCTATTTTCTTTTCATCTTTTTTCTACCATTTTTTTCTTCTTCTCTTCTATTTTTTTTTCTTTCATTTTTCTTCTTCATCATGTTTTTCTATAAGCTGCAAGCTGTGTAGTTAGGCCGATTGGGGGGAGGGGGGAGCACCCACCAGCCCCCTACTGGCTGAGTCTCTATGGATACCTACTATATGTTTGTTAAACTTCACAATAGAAATATAATGGACATATTCAAATTGGAATAGGTAGTGATATTTGGCCATTAATTGAAGCGAATTGGCTGCAAAAATGTTGCAACTAATATATTCTAAAGTAATCAAGCTTGTTGCCACCAAGAAGACCTTTTACAATGTCACGGTGTTGATTTAAATACAAACAAAATATATTGAACTTGTAATTCATTCTATCATCAATAAAACCCAACTAGACCATCATCATTACAAGTAACAATGCTTCTATCATCAGTGCCGGGTGAAAATCTTTGCTTGAAAAATATTGTCATCATGGCCCGAATGAAATGAAAGTTTAAGATTTCCATTTTACCAATCTCAAAATATAACTTTCTTGTTGGGAATTATACATTTGAGTTGATAAGACAAAAAGAATAAAACAAGAGGGACTTAATATGACAAGAAGGAAACCTACAAAAAGATGGAAGGACTTGCTTGCAAAAGAAGTTTTATTTATTACTCCTTTGTAGTATTTTGTAAACCCTAATCCTCTAGTATATAAAGAGGACATAGGCGTAGGTTTTATACAAGTCTTCCATAATGTAGTCGACTAAAGGTGTGTGTGTGTCCTAGGCGTATAGTCTTGTAAACGCCTAGGTTATTAGTTTAGTTAGTATACGTGTTCCTATAAACGTCTATAGTTAGTTAGTTAGTCAATGGTGATGAAAACCTTGTTCAATAACAATGAATTGATTAGTTTATTCCACTGTGCATGTTATTAGTCTTTGTTATTGATCCCTAGCTGAGCTTTTAAACGATCTTATCAATTGGTATCAATTGCTATCAGAGCGGGGAGCTCTTGATATCTAGGGTTTATTGAAGGTTTCTATTGACAAATTATAGATTCGAAGAAAAATCGTGTATGACAGAAGTACTGGTCCCATGATGTTTCTATTGGTCAGATGATACGCACCCATGAGTTTATATCTGCTGCTACTTCACGCATTGATTGGTCAAATATTGTGATCAATCTTTTATTCGAAAATTGATTATCACGTGGGGTCTATATTACTAACGTCATTGTTGATGGGATCATATGCCTATAGTACCAATTCGTTGTCGTTTTATATTCAAGATTGAAGTATTTTATTCGATCAATTGGGAAGGTCACATGATATGGAATCATAATTGGTGGCTGAGTAATGATCGTGTACTACGCAGGCTAAGTTGGAGATTTAATTATCTAAGATGCATGTGATTGGACGGTGGACACACAAAGTCAACATACTCGTTTGATTTATGATCATGGTCACCAGGTATCATCAAGCTATTTAATTTGTTTCATATATGCTGCTCACAAAGGTACTGTTGTTATTGAAAGTACTGCTATTATTGAAAGTACTGCTGTTATTGAAAGTACTGCTGTTGCTGAATGTACTGCTATTGAAAGTACTGTTAGTAAAAGTACTGATGGTCCCTATTCGTTTTAACTTTATACTGCTAGTATTATCCGATAAAAATTGTTTCCACTGCTATCCTTGCTCGATATCGGTCAAAGAATACGTTTTGGTTCTCGTATATTTTTTGGTTTGAGGGGAAGCTAGTCAATCTCGATTTGGTTTTCGGATGAGATTGGAAGTTATTGGACGACACACACATGGGATTTTGTTATGGATTTTTTGGTGATACACACACACAAGATTGATTTTGGTTCACACACAAGAAGATTGGAATTTGTTCTTAAACGTTTTCTAATGGCTCATTCTTTTTTGCTAAATTGATTACGAAGAAAGGTTTTTATCACCTATTTGATGACGAAGTGGAGTTTCTTGGATACGTGTTTTATTATATCTTTTAGCAGGAGGTAACTTGTTCGTACGTTTATGTTGTGGCTAAGACTTGGTAAATCTAGCAAGTAGTGTTTTCTATCACTTAAAGGAGTTACGTGGTTGTGCTTAGTGTCTCATTGAAGATGAGGATTTTATCAAGAGATCGAGGTCTACTCATATATCATCAGGTATGAGTTCATAGTCATGTGGTTAGTACAAGACATAAGACGTGAGTTTGGGATGTTCTACTTCAGCATCAAGTTGGTTATACTTAGTTTTCTTCATTAGCAATCATTACATGGAGCTTACAGATTTGAAGAATCATTTGATGTTCATGCACCACTCAAGGGGAAGTTTTTGATTTTTACTACTGTTGATCATTATTACTACTGCTAGTTGGATTTTTCTACTGTTTTGGATTCATTTTTAGTAAGCATTTTGGTGTTCTTCATGGAGGGCAATTCGAAACATTGAACGACTTAGATTGGAAGTATGATATTGGTTCGTGGTGGTCAAGATCATTATTTGCATACGTTCCCTATTTGGATAATAACAAAAAGGGGAAGAGATGTTTGAGTGGCATGGCATGGATTAAGCTGAAGACAAAAGAAGACTTACTTTTTTCATTCATGGTGAGATCCCTGATCTCAATTTCTCTACTTCGTCTAGGGAAGTTCATTCAAGAATGGTTTTGTCATTATCAAGTAGGGAAGATTGTTGGGAATTATACGTTTGAGTTGATAAGACAAAAAGAATGAAACAAGAGGGACTTATTATGACAAGAAGGAAACCAAAAAAAAGATGGAAGGACTTGCTTGCAAAAAAAGTTTTATTTATTAGTCATTTTAGTATTTTGTAAACCCTAATCCTCTAGTATATAAAGAGGACATAGGTGTAGGTTTTATACAAGTCTTCCATAATGTAGTCGACTAAAGGTGTGTGTGTGTGTGTCCTAGGCGTATAGTCTTGTAAACGCCTAGGTTATTAGTTTAGTTGGTAGACTTGTTCCTATAAACGTCTATAGTTAGTTAGTTAGTTAATGGTGATGAAAACCTTGTTCAATAACAATGAATTGATTAGTTTATTCTGTTGTGCATGTTATAAGTCTTTGTTATTGATCCCTAGCTGAGCTTATAAATGATCTTATCATTTCTTATCATAGGAGCCCGACATAAGAACATCTCCATCCCCAGTAAAGCTAACCGTGTTCACATATCCTCGATGTTTTTCTAGCTTCCTAGATAGATTAAGTCGTAGGACTAGATCCTAACATATGCAAAACACATTTATTAGAACATTGTCATAGAAAATAAATATATTGATTGATTTCTGGTGGAAAGGTTGAAGAAGAATAGCGACGACGGTGGTGGTGGTGGTGGTGGAGAGATTGAAGAAGGCGTGTTTGGGTTAATGTGTGAAATTGGGTGTGTGTGTGTTTAATGTTAGGGTGTTTGGACATGAAATGGCGAAAAGATGAGAAAACCCTTACAGCTAACGGAGATTTTAATGAGTGTTAGGATTTTGGACAATAAGGGAGTGAAAAACGTGACACTTGGACTATAGAAGTGTAATGTACTTTTATTGCGGGGAAATATTAAAGAATGATTAAACCCTATAGTCTACTCTACATGAGTCAGAAGACCCAAGTTCTTCCAATAATTCCTTGAAACATGTAGTGGGGGCGGGAAGATTACAAGTTATTCAAACCCTACACCATGTGTGGAGTTTGTTAGACTCCATGAACCGTTTTGAGCCTTAGGGTTTAACAATAACAATGACAATAAACATGTACACGCAGCGGAATAAACTAATCAATACTTTGTTATTGAACAAGGTTTTCATTATCATCTCTAATGACTACGATTACAAACACCAGCTCTAATTCTACTTGATCACGGTAGAATGTGTTACCTCCTCTAACAAGGATCTATGATCTAGAGCTGTTAAACCAAAACAAACAAACTAACCTACTAACCTGGCGTTTACAAATCCTACGCCAGGTACATACACACGCTTTGCCTGATATTACATTGTTCGACCTAACAAAACCTATTCCCTGTATTCTGTTTATATAATACAGAATTAGGGTTACAAAGGAATAATCAAGAATAATAAAAAGATACGTAGTAATCTTTTCCATCTTTTGAAGTTTCATCCTTTGTCTTCTTTAGTCCTTCATGTTTCATTCTTTCTTGTTTTTGTATCATCAAATCTAAAATCGCAACAATCTTCCTCTATTTGATGATGACAAAACAAACACCTTCTTGTACGAATTCCCCTAGACGAAGTAGAGAAATTGAGATAATTAAATCTCACCATGAATGAAACAATCTTGTCTTCCCCTTAATTCATGCTATGCCACTCCAATATCTCTTCCCCTTTTTGTTATCAACAAATAGGGAACGTATGCAAATATGATCTTGACCACCACGAACCAATATCACGCTCCTAATCCAAGCCTTCTAATGTTTTGAATTGCCCTCCATGAAGAACACCAAAATGCTTACTAAAAATGAACCCAAAACAATAGAAACTCCAACTAGCAGTAGTAATAATGATCAACTGTAGTAAGAATCAAACACTTCCCCTTAAGTGGTGCATGAACATCAAATCTGTAGGCTCTATGTAATGATCACATGTGAAGAAAACCAAATATAACGAACTTGATAAAGAAGTAGAATAACCCAAACTTGTGTCTTATGTCTTGCACTATAGATGACATCGAACGTATACCCAATCTTAGTGTATAGGGAGACCACAATCTCTTGACGAAAACCTTCATCTACTATTCTCCAATTCGTTGTCATAATCATTGAAGCACGAACAAGTTATCTTCAAAGTGTAACACCTACTTTGAGATATGATAAGAGCACGAATCTGTGTAACTCAACTACAGTATTAAATAAGTTATGATCAATCATCTTCGTAATCACCTATTCAATAAAACTAAAAACGAGCCTTTTTAAAACCTTTAAGAACAAATTCCAATCTCTTTTCTTGTGTGTAAACCAATAACCTGTGTGTGTATCCAATAAACTCCAAACTTTATCTGAGAAAAAACCATGTATTATCCGATATCGAGTAATATAAACAATAGAAACAACATATATCGGATAACATTAGCAGTAGAAAAAATTTCTCGAACAATGAAAACCAAGCCTGTTAGCAACACTTTTTCTGTTACAAAACGGTGGCTATTCTGTTGCAAATTTGATGCCTCCTTCCTCCCATGGTGATTAGCGACGCATAATCTGTTACTAAATTGTTGCTAATCTGTCACTAACCAGGTTGCTCCTTCCTCCCAAATCTGTTAGTGACATTAATTCTGTTGCTGAATTGTTGCTAAACCAGCAGCAGATTCCAATGTAAGAGCAGTAGGAGACACATATGATCAAGAAAAACAGTACATAGTTTCAAACAAGCTGTACCAACTGCTAATGTAACAATGTATATGAGCAGTACTATGTGGTCCCACGAGCAGCAGTGGTACACCAAACGAGTAGCAGTGGTAACATTATTCGTACTAGCAGTGGTTACCAATCACTTAGCAGTGGAACGAGATAACATGGCAGTGGTAAAAGAAAGAGCTAGCAGTGGATTTATTTTAGCGTAGCAGTGGTTAACTACAAATGGTAACAACATAAAGTTTTGAAACCAACCATCGAAAACCTAACGCACTTGAATGCTCTCCTCATTTGTGAATAACCCAAATACACCAACAAACCCTTCTCCAATAGCAGCAATAACCACAATACACATCTGCTTTCTAAAAACCTTAAAATTGATTTTCAGAAAAACCCTTCAGCAGCAGACTTCGACATAGTATAACTTTTTACTGAAAGCTCCAATTGACAATCCCTCCAGTGAAAAGTTAGATGAATATAGGATTGTATGATGTAATGTAAGTGAGAATAGTATAACACACAGCTTCAATATTATTAAGATTAATACGAGTGATCTTGCTTATCACCAGGGTTACACCTTGAAGCTCTCTAGGGTTTTATACGTACTTAGAACAATGACCTAGGACCTCCTTTTATAGCACAAGGAGTCCTTTACAAGATAAGTATAATACTATCTATAGAGAATATACACAAGATCTTTTCTATACTTATCTATACATGAATACATAACAATTATCCTAATAGCAGTGGTAATAATATGTACTAGCAGTGGTAATGTGTTTCCACTCCTAGTGCATTCTTCAGCAGTTTCTTCCACAAGCTTATCAGTGGTAACTGTTAGCATTATTCCCAACAATCCTCCCCTAAACTTATGATTTCTCTATAAATCAATAAGTTTCTTCAATCTGCATCATCTGTAAGGATTTGGGGAATTCTTCCAAACACTTTACTTTCTTCTTAAAGCCTGAATAGCTCTTGAACATTGATCTTGAATCCTATGTATCAAAGCTCTGACCTTCTCAGTATCTTCATGAACTCTTAATGTTGTAGACAACATCACAGTGAGAATTCCAGCTCTGAGTGGGTATTCTTTCTCAGCAAACATAAATGCATCCACTCCTTCTTTTGTAGAAACATGATGAACTTCACATGAATCATAGTAAGTCCATGTAGTACCAAAACATTGAGCTTCAAACTTCCAGAAATTATCATTAACATCTTTCTTGAACTAATCTCCACAGTGTATCAAGATCATCTCTGTCACATGCTTTGATGAGTTCTTCAAACTAAATGAATGATAAAGTTTCACCACCTAGCCTTGTAATCTTCCATGTTGGAGCAAAATTGCTAGCTGTATACACTTCCCAATCAATAATAGGATGTCTGACTTGCAGTGGGTTAGGATAAAAATCTTCTTCTTCAATCAAAATCATGCCAGTCAGCTGTTCTTCTATGAATTTCTCAGATTGAACTTCTTGTTCTTTACCAAATCTTGTTTTCTTAAGAGTCTGAGGTTCACTATCTTTGGATTTTCTCTTCACATGAGGATATCTTCTTTCTTCTTCTTCAGAGTTCATAGGAATAAAGTCATTATCTTGCCTTTTAACTCTATAGTAGATACCTTCAACCTGATCATCAGTCATCCCTATGAATTGATTCTTTTTCCAGCCACCAACACTGCAACAATAAGCTTTCATCATTGAGATAACTTGTACCTTGGTTGGTTGTCTTGGTTTCTTTTGACCCTTTCTGACTGAACCAATTACATCTTGAAGTGCTTGTCTATTCTTCATTTGAATGAAGTCCTTCAACTGTGATGTTCTTTGTTCTTCAGTTAAGGATTTATCTGCAACTAGGTGAATAGCTTTCTTCTTGACTACTGGATCATTAGCAATCAAGAACTCAATCTCTTGTTCTGTAGGTACATATGTAAACTCTGGAGTCTTTTCTATGAAAATTGTGGGTGGAACAGTGGAAAGTGGATTTACATCCATTGAAACAGTAGTTTCCATTCTGTCCAGCCTTTTAGCCTACATGAAGTCTGCAATCTCCATTTCATCTAGCCTTTTGTTGTTTGCAACTTCATCTTCTCTGAGCTTTCTAGCAACTTCTGCATCATGATCAATTTGAGCTTGTACCTTCTTTGAAACCTTCCTTCTTAGTTGCTCTTCACTCTGCACAACTACTTTACCTTTTTCCTTCTTCTTCTTTTCAAGTTCTTCCTCTGTAGTGGCAATAGTTTGTCCAGCAGTGGGAACCATTAGCTCTGCAGTGGGAATTGTACCAGTGGAAATATTTGCAGCAGTGGAAGATGCTTGCTCTGGTTGACTTGTATCAAGTTGCTGTTGAGGAACTTCTTCTTGAGTATCAATGTCCTCAGTTGCTTTGCTTTCACCTATTGGCTCATCAAATCCAAAATCAAATTCACCTTCATCTCCAAAATTAATTTTCTTCCCCTTGGTTTCAGCATCTGTTTTCCTCCCCTGTTTGGGAGAATTTCCCAAATCTTCACTGAATCCCTATAAGTCACCATCTTGAGGTGAGGATGGAGATGAAATCATTATCTTTGCAGCTCTCCTTTTCTGTTTCAACCCCTGCAACTCTTTCTTCAAAGTCTGAATCTCTGCTTGGAATTTTGTAACATCCTTGGCATGTTTCTCCTTTACTTGTGCCAAGTATTTCTCCAGAGATTCAACCTGCTTAGTTAACTTGGTACATAGTTCCATCAATTCCATAGTTTGCCCACTGCCCTCAACACTTCCAACTGTGTAGCCTGTTGGGAGAGGTGAATCATAGGGCATTGGCTCAAATTTACTCCTAGTTGGACTAGGTTGAAGCCTGTAACCACCACTGCTTGTTCCTAAACCAAAAGGATCAGGGACATGCTGTGTTGTAATGGGAGGAGTTGGCTATTTTTGCCTCCTCTCATAGGTGTGAGTAACTGGTGGAGTGTAGTTTATGTTTGGAACTGTGATTGTGGATGTGTTTTGAGATACAACTGGGATTTTTGCATCTTCACCCTTTACCTGAGCAATTCTTGCAAGCATTTGAGAAAAGGTGGTTTAACAACCCTATTACCATCCTTATCCATGTTTTGAAAAACTTTGGGCTTAAGGAAACGGATTTTATAAACTCTTGTATGGGGTTGCAGTTGAAATTCATTTAACACTGCTTGCACAAACCTTAGATACATAAAATTTTTTGTTGAACTCTTTACATTGCCTTGCATACTTGTAAAAATATATTTAGACCAATTAAAAATCCTATATGTGGCTAGACAAACCAAAGGGTAAGCCATTGTTAAACTGAATTGTTCATAAGATGTTTTCTTAGGACTTAGGCAATATAATAGAGTATGTATTAAAAATCTCCAATGAGGACAAAAACCACTCTTTTTGAAAGTAGCCTTTTTGTCAGTGGTATCATACCCCATGGATGAAAGATGTTCATGAATATCTGGCATGGGTAATGTGATGATACCATTGAGATCATCCAAGTTGAGAATTCTCCTCAACGATGACTCAGTAACATCAATAGATACCCCATCCACTGTGGCTCTAAGAGCATCCACTATTTCATGTGTATCTCCATCTTCAATAGTGATGGACTTAACAGAGTTCCAAAACTGCTTGATTTGAGATATATAGATTGTGGGATTAAGTTGTAAAGCATACCTTACATGAGTAGTGTTTAGAAAATCCACAATCTGAGGAAAAACAGGGCTACTCTTTTCGTTTGACTTTTCCAAATAGGCCACTTGGTTGTGCTCATCTGCAAAAGTGATTGGCGCCATAGTATCTTTTGATGAAAAATATGTTGTGAAAGTATGAATTGAATGAAGAACTCGCCAATTGAGAGAAAAAGATATATACTATTAGGGTTTGAGAGTTTTACGCAAGAAAGATTATCTAAGGAAAAAATTTATCTTAAGAGAATAAATTGCAATTAGGAAAGTAGATAATCTTCTAAAAATTTTACCCTATTAATATGGAAAGCAATTACTCTCAACGGCTAGTAAAAAGTTTGTTACTGACACAACACTTGTAACGGCTAGTTCAACAGTGGTAAAAATAACACTGGCAGTGGAAACTGTGAACTAGCAGTGGTAATTTTTCACAAATATTTTCAACAGCTGTGGTAAGAAAAACTATGAAAATTGGACTGCTCTTATTATAATTTTTAGCAAACTACCAGCTATCAACGGATTTGATATGTCTTTACCATGAGCCGTTTGCTATGGACTAGCCAACTCTTAATCATATAGAATATGGTG
Source organism: Chrysanthemum seticuspe (assembly GCA_019973895.1). NCBI lineage: Eukaryota > Viridiplantae > Streptophyta > Magnoliopsida > Asterales > Asteraceae > Chrysanthemum > Chrysanthemum seticuspe. Next base: position 341,018,832 of record BPTQ01000007.1, on the reverse strand, counting down.
AGTTGATAACCATATAGTTTTTGGTAAACTATCAACCATAAACGGATTTGTTAAGTCTTTACCAGTACACGTTTGCTCTGGACTAGTTGATTCTTATGTGGATTAGACCTGGTGAATCAAAAACCATTTGTTGTGTGTCTCAGTTACACACCTTTTATGAACAACTCCCAGCAAAGATTGGTTATGTACCTGCAAGTGTTAGTATAGTACAAAGAATATTCATAACCAACTTGTTTTAACAAAAGTTACTTTTAACCAAGCCACTATTTACAAATATCATCCCAAAGTCAACCCGATAATATCTATATTTACTTTTCAACCTACAAAAATAGGTAAAAATAAATATCTCCTTTAATGAACCCTTTTGATCGACTTTGCCTATAAAAAGGGGCTCAGCTCATCATAATCTTTATCAAAACACATTCTAACTTGCAAAAGGTCCCTAAAAATCACCATGAGCAATCTTCCCAATATTATTGACATCTCTTCTGATTCCTCCTATGACACAGAGCTTTTGATGTCTTCTGAGTCACATTCAGAGGCATCAGGGTGGGCAGGTTACTTTCCACCCTGTGCTACAAGCTCTTCTTCCGAGAAGCCAACTAAAAAGACTGCAAGCCTGCACCTGTTGCCAAGCCTACACCTTCTCTTGAGTTCTACTCCAGTTCATCAGATGATGATGATGAGACCTATTCCTTATCCAAAGAGTTGCCAAGGGCTCTGACAAAGGCTTTGGGAGCAGCTCTCTCCAACATGAAGAAAATCTCCATACCAAAGAAGCCTGCAATGCTACCAAGGCCTCCTCTACAAGTTCTTGGTCTTGCTTGTCCAAGAATAAAGTCAAGCTTTGAGAACAAAAGGAAGAGTGCACATGTTAGGAATTGTAAATTCAATGTTAAAGTGTCGGTCACCCCAATAATGGTCTAGCATATGTTAGCTCGTAGATTTGTCGTTGTTTACGTTATTTATCAGTTTATTAGTTAGTTATTAGTTTAGTTTAGCGTAGTGTAACACCGTGGAGGAAGGACGGGTCTTTACCCACTGTATACCTGATTCACAGGCCGATAGGAGGTCGTTGTGTCTGTAAGTATAAGTACCCCTTCCATCCATGGAAGGGGTGGTGCTTCTCATAATCTAACCTTCCATATTTTGTGAACCAAGTCTCTAGCAAGAACACCCTCTCCATCTACTTTCTCTCTCTAATGGCAAACATGTATTTTGATCATCCAAGACCACCCGAATCATCAACACAATAATATTATCGATCCTACAAATGGTACTAGAGCCAAGGTTCTTGTGTTGTGTTGATTTGTGTGGTTGCGTACCATGGTTATTGTGTTTCATTGATTTGGTTTGGTATCATGTTAAAGCTGTTTTTCTCACCAATTTTTGTTGTCGTAATTTATTCCTTCTATTTTGGTACAGTTTTTATCATGGTTATTGTATCTCAAATGGTCCTTTCACTTTCACATTTTATAATCAAATGGTCAAATGGTACAGTTTTCAAATGGTTATATCTCAAATGGTCGTTATTCTATTTTGGTACAGTCTCAAAAGTGGTTCTACAACAGTCAATAGTAGCAGTTTTCGTCTTATTTTTCTGGGTTTAGTATAAAGATGGTCGGAAAACTGGTCGGAAAACTCGCCGGAAAACCTAGCGACTTGTCAAAGTTTCTTGTCCAGATTCAATGAATTTCGGTAACAACTTGGATATTCGTTGACTTTTTTGAAAGTCATTAGCGATTTGAGTCATAAGGTAGCGACTTATATTGATAATTAGCGATTTGTGTAATAGCGACTTGATGTGAGGCTATTATAGCGACTTGGGTGTGATATGTTAAAAGTTAGCGACTTGTGACTCAAAAGGCTAGCGACTTGACCATGCCATCTAGCGACTTGACAGAATTAAAAAGAAGAAGATGAGAAAATGAATTGACCACGACCAAAACCAAAAACCTAAACATCACACGACCTCAGGTTATCAAACCATCATTGATCCATGTCAACAAGATTGCAAAGTAAAACATTAACATATCCGATTACAAGATCTATCATCACATCAACTTACTACATGTATCTTCAACCTCTACTCCTAAACAACATATGCAATCACTACTGCTCAACTAATCTGATTTCCCATCTCCTACTCATTTATAATCTCAGTTAACCCTTTTTCCTTGTGATTCAAGAGAAAATCATGCGATATCAGTTAAAAGGAAAGAAATGTCTCATCATTGATTGAAGCCTAAACTTCTTATGTTTTGATAATATCCGAAACAAATAAAGAAAAAGATGATAACAATAATGTTATTTCTGTTTCTTGGTTCGTTTTTTTTACACTTATACATGATTCGAAAACATTGATTGATCTCAGTTCACCCTTTTTGGTATGTCAAAATCTCGTGTTTAACATCAATAAACCAAAAGGAAACTCATCATTGATCTATAAGACTCTTAATATCTGAACTTTTAAAGATTACGAACAAAATCAAGAATGGTTTCATTCCACTTCTTGTTTGGTCACATAAGCAGAAAACGATAGATGGATTAATGAATACCTACCTTTGTTCTCGTTATTAGATCTCGATGCCTTCTCAAACGAAACCATCACTGTGGCTTAGTCGAGGTCCAACCTTATGCCATCCCTGTGGCATGGTTTATACATGAATCGAAATGAAATGATAAGAAGGGTTGAAACAATTGGCTGCTTTAGTTTTATGGATTATTTGGAGTGGCAGCAATGTTTTGGTGTTAAAGATTGTCTGCGTTGCTGTTGATGCTAGGGTTTGTTATGTGATGAGTAACTACTGAAGATGGGGGCGTGATGTTTAGAGAGAGATATTAGGGTATGGTTTAAGGTGAAAAAAGGGATTAGGGTAATGAGTGTGTTAGGTTGTTTATATAACCCCCAAAATTTTAGGGTAAGTGTTTGATTGGATCAAATCTGAAGTTGGGCCAAGTGTGAAAGTAGTTTTGAACATGGGCTCTTACTTGTTTATATTCGGTTGAACTTAAGCATTTGTCTCTTGGGCTGATAAGTTAAATGGACATATACCTGTTTCTTTGGATTAGCAAAGTGACATATCAAGTCTTGTGAAACATCAAAATTTGTATTGTCTATGAAGTATCTTTCATATCCATTGAAGTTTAAGTGTTATATTGAGTAGTATTTTGGCTACAAAATATTTCACGAGGTCATACTTCACGGCTAGGCTTTGCATCGCTTATCTAATGAGACTAGGGAGATGACTCGTTACTTCTTATTCGGTCTTGACGGATTTAATGGTGTTTTGTTAAGTGATTTGGGCCTACGATCTAAGATGAACTGGGTAAAGACAAATTTAAGATGCACATTTTGAGATCTGATGATGAGACTTGGTGTGATGATGAGATTCGTTGTGTTATGCGGTTTGATTACTTGGTTTATACATTTTCACGGAGTATATTATGTCACGGCCTGAACTGAAAGTTAAACACGGTTGACTACGGGGTTGTTGTTTGGTATTCCTTATTTGGATTTGAAGTGAGGTTTTTCCGGGCAAGTTTACTTATTTCGTCTTCTTTCTTTCTACCCTTCCGCGAATATGACTTGTTTGGGCGTTTATTGAGGGTGATAAATACTTGGCTATTTAGTTACGGTTGTGATTCATTTCTCGCTTAACCCACAACGTAGCTATCACTTTGGTGTCTCACGCGGTTGAGGATATGTCAAGAGGGTTTGTACATTGGGTACACCGTTTCTTTTTCATGAGGATTAGTACAAGTTTACGTAACAAATCTGGGGAATTTCACTTCATGATCAAGTTTGGCATATCGGGTTTACTTCACCATGTTGTCACTGCAAAATAGCTGATAGAATGCATGAATGATGTGTTTACCAAAGTGTTTACTGGATGGTTGATGATATTGTTGATATTGGATTATGATCTGTTGATGAACCGCTGCATGTTCCCCTAAAACAGATATTCACTGAAACCAAAGTCGTCATAACACATTCAAGCTGAAATTGTTTACGGTTTTGTCTTGATTTTGTAAAATCCCGCGAAAGAACCTATTTCTCGGTTTAAATCATAGACTTGTAAAATCTTGTAACAATGGAAACATCCTGGTATTAGTAAAGTGCATTTCCGGATCTATCTTACGGTTTATTCTTGGTTTTGTAAAATCCCGCGAAAGAAACTATTTCTCGGTTTAAACCATAGAGTTGTAAAATCCCGTAATGATGGAACCATCTTGGAGAAGAGAAAGTGTAATTCTGGATCTTACTTGATGCTGGTGCTACGGTTTCTCCTTCAAAGAAGGGATAAAAGGGAGTACTTCATGAATTGAGTGTGTGTTTGGGTTGTCTTCATGGCAGTTTGGTTATTACATGGTTTTATGGGGTTATGTGCTTTTAACCATGGTCGGTATCAAAGTTCATTTAAATGTCAAAGAAGGCTAGATTTGAGCAGTTCAGAAGATGTGACAACGGCGTTAATTCAATATTATTTATTTGAGATTGAAGTGAAATATCACGGGCGAGTGTACTTAGTATCTGAAGGTATCGGGGATGGATGGATGAAGATTCTTCGAGATCCTTGTTCGAGCTTATTATCAAAAACGAAGACATGGAAATCTAGTTATTGTTGGGTGTCTTTTTCCTTTGATTTTACCACTTGGGGGAATTGGGCTCTTATCACCATAAAATAACTATCACTTAATGGAGTTACGTTGTAGTGCTCAGTGTCACATTCAATTGTAGATTTTCAAGAGGTGATATACGTCTAATACTCGATGGTTGGTTGGTTGAAGAGTATAGAGTACTTAGAGATTCAAATGGGCATGAAGTCTCGGCATCACTCTTTGTTACATATGTGCAAGTTAAAGTCACGAGTTCGGGGTATTTTACTTCAGGGTCAAATTCATCATATTGGGTTATCTCCATCAGCTGTCACTGCAAAGAGCCTACTAAATGATAATGGTGATGATTACATGTTTTGCTAAGAGAGCTGAAAAGAGAGAGATTATGACATATGAACACTACAGTTCATGCCTCGTTTCTCAAAGTAAAGAAATGTGTACGTTTCAGTGCGCATTATCTTCGAAAGAAGAGAAATCTTCTTATTATGACCATTCTCATCAACATGCTTCATGCTTTTTCCATGCGCTTCAGTCATCAAGTGAACTGGGCTACCGTTTATTGTTTTCTTATTCCACTTGCTCAACTATAATGACGATGGCGACATCATGTGCTAATTTTGTGAGGGAGAAGTGTGAGTAGACTACATTTGGATGATTTCCACTTATTTAATCAAGAATGGCAACTTCGTCTGCAATTCTTGAGGGGGAGAAGAAGTATGATGACAGTACATGTTGTGTTATATTAGAATAAATGGTCAAACGGCTCATAACTCATGTAATAACCGAGCTTCTTCTTATCGGGTCATCTTCACATGGAGTTGTCTTCTAAGAGCCGTTGGTTAACATCTTCACACAGGCTGATATGATTATCGACAAAGTGCTTCCGGTTAATGCTTCACGTACACATCAACATGATGATTCTGAACAATCAATCTGTTCTTGTTTGATGTGATTGGTAGTTTGGTGTTACCATCTTGTGTGTTCGTTGCGGCCTGATTGCTGATTTCCTTGATGAACATCTTTCTGTTCTTGTTTGATTGGGAGGGATCTTAGTTAAGGGGATTTGCAAGATGTAAGTTAATTGGGATGCTTTTTGGTGGGATACTTTTTGGTGTGAGTTGAAGATGTTAACACTCTAATCCCCAACTGGACAATCTTGAAGAAGGTCCAGTCTACAGTCGGTTCTACATTTTCTGCTACATGTTAGAAGACTAAGGACGAGTTGCATTTAACGATCTAAAGACTTCTTCTTAATTCAGGCATTTATCAAACAGATTGTCGGTTTACGGGAGAGCACTAATTGGGGGAGAGTGAAAAGTCGAACTTAATCCCTAATTATATTTGCTCACAATGTACTTCAGCAAGTTGATTCTCACAAGAGTTCAAGTGTTCTTCTCAACAAATTTCTAGTATACGGGCTTATAAGGTGTTGCTGATTCTAAAGTGTCAAAACCAGCAAGGGGGAAGGAGACACGCATCTAAACGCGAGTAAACTTGATGAACTTAATACTTCTAAGTAATTGAAGATATCCCGGGAAGACAAATGTTATTACCGCAGAGAAACTCAAGGTTTGACTCATGGCGAGTAAACTTGATGAACTTAATTCTTCTAAATGATTGAAGACATCCCGGGAAAACAAATGTCATGACCGCAGAGAAACTCAAGGTTTTACTCATCAAGGCGTTTAGTGTTATTATTCCAACTACGTGGGGGAAGTGATGTTAGTGAAAGTTTCTGAAGATAAATGAGGTACACAAGTACGACATATTCAGGGAAGATAAATGTGTAACATGATGGAGGTGTTATCAGTTATTCTCTCGTTGGGAATTGGTGTACTTCAGATTCTTGAGCTTCATACACATTCATCAGGGACGAAAGATGTGAACATAGGGGAGGTGTTCTTCATTACCCTCATGATGTGTATTCGGGAGAGTTCTTGAGCATTATTCTAAGAGACGGGCTGCATCATTTCAACTACTCGGGGGGAAGTGGTCTCTTGACAACTCGTTGGGGATGGATTGCTTCAGACTTCAGTGGAATGAAATTTGAGAAGAGTTATTTATGTGTGGGATGATACGTTGTTGTTCTTCTATTGGATGATATAACCCCGAACGATGAATCACGGTGATTATTCTTAAAAGGAGCAGCATGTTCGATGATAATGGTGTGCTTCTTTGTGCACCTGGCTAAGAGAAGCTTGAAAGAAAGCTTTGAATCTGCTCATCTAATATATCTTTGGTTTGGGGGGAAGCTGCCAAAGTCTCTCTTTCTCAAAGGCTCATGTTCTATCTTCTATTCTGGAGCCTCGGAAGCTTTGGTGGTGGAAGTTTAAGAGATGACGTATTCTATCTTCTACGACGTGCTGCTTGATATCCTTATCTCGGTACTCGTATCACCATCCTCTTAAATTATATCATCTATTCTATCTTTGTAAATAGTTTTTAGAAAAACAAAATACAAAAATATAAAACTAACAAAAAGAAAATAGAAAAATATAAAACCAACAAAACCCATAAAAATCAGAAACTTTGAAAAATACCAAAAATATGTTTTCCAAGACATGTCTTCTGGTATCGATAACATCTACGGTCTTAGAAATGTCATTCAACAATGGCACGGGACCATAGATGAAGTTCGAGCAGGAGGTGTAAATATTTCTTTCTAAACATGTCCAAAAAAAAAAAAAAGGCTTACAGTTATTTTAGACTGTAACCCGTGCTTAAACCATGGCTTGCTATTATTTCAGATAGCAACCCGCTCTTCATGGAAGGAAAGTGCTACGCTAAAACCATTTTCAAAATATTTCGTGCACTTATCCTAAAACAATAACAAGGAAAGTATGTCGAAGGACTGCTGTTCCTACACAAATATTTTTCCGTCTAAAATTGTTCAGAAAAATATTTGGTATTTTACAAAAGGGTGGAAAATGAGTTGCTTACAAATCAATCAGTTTTAGAGTTTTCATAATAATTTGCAAACTCAATCAATGACTTCTGCGCTTTTAAACTTTTTAGAAAATGAGTCATTGATTGAGGGGGAGAATGTTTTCAAATTTACATCATCTAACGGGCTTTCTTAATTATCCTACGTGCTTAATTAAAAATGATATTTGCCTATGTCGAAGGACTAGGAATTTAGGATATGATTGTTAGGATTAGATGATTAGAGTTTGATAAACACATAAATCCCATACCTTATATGAACTGATTGTTATGTTGAATTGACTGTTATTAGTCGATTACTGTTTGGGTGATGTCGACCACCATATATCTGTATGTGTGTTCACTAACGTATGCAGGTATTTTGGTATATAAGAATGTTCCCGATCCGGATCCCATAATTGAAGATGATTGGATGCCGAAAGGAAAGGGTAACTATATCTTGGGTTGACAAATGAAGAAACGGAGCTTAATTGGACTTCTATGGAGAGTTGGCATAAATGCAATGTAAGAGGTCTCACTGCATCAGCAGATGGTTTTCTTCTAAGTGATTGAAGAAACGGAGCTTAATTTGACCTCAGTTGGCATTCAAAATGCAACGTAAGAAGAAGTCTCACTGCATCAGCAGATGGTTTTTCTTCCAAACCCTACAGCAACAAAAACGGAAGCTTCTCATCCACCTAACGTATCTTTGTTCAGGGATAATAGTGATGATACCATTTTTCTAAAACTTTGAATAATATTGTTTTTGAAAATGGAAAAATATTGTTTTGAAAATAAATTGGACTAAATTTTGAAAATCACTGGACTTCTTTTTATCAAAACCTATGTCACTCAATTATCGACTTCGGTCATCGATTGAGGGGGAGAGTGATTTAAAATATAATATTTTCAAACAATATTTCTTCATAAAAGTTTCGGTTTGTACGTTAAAAAGTGGTGATCTAAAGATTTAATGTTATGTCATGGTATGATTTTCTTTAAAACTCAAAGATCTGTCAAAATGAAATTTTTTCTGTTCTTGTTTGATTGTGAAATTGTTTTATTTTACTAAAAGATCTCTTAAAACAATCATATCTGACACTAACAATCTTTAACGTCTTAAATTGGTCCTTATCAGTCATTTTTCAAAATTAAATCTTGCCACTTCTTTCCCCAAAATTTTCTAAATGATTTAAATCAATCGGGATCCAAAATCTCAATTGGTTTGAAATTTTTGATCGGGGGAGAGATAGTGATTTAAATCTCTTATCTGTTTAAATGGAATTGGTTTTAGTCCTTTAAAGGCACTCCTGCCTCCAAGTGCCAAACAATTTCAGATACACGATGCACATGTTGATGAGGAGGATTTATCCAAAAACATGATGAGTATTTAAACCTGGCCACATATTCTCCAATGTTTTATAAACCTTATTAAATCACTTGGGATCCAAAATCTCAAAGGGTTTGATATTTTTGATCGGGGGAGAATTTGTGATTTAATAATGAAATATGATAATTGATGATCGATTTGATTCAAATGTGCAGGCTGCTCTCTCATATGTACTAAACGCTTTCGAATCTCGAAGCACATATTGAGGGGGAGCAAATGGTTTCTTAATGGCTTTTGTATTCGTGGATGTGCTTCAAATGAACTCTTGCCTCAATGTGATAAAATGATTTCAAATATCCTATGCACATATTGAGGGGGAGAATTTACCAAAGAAAAATCAAAAGGCTTTTTCTAAAGAAATTGTGATCAAGAAATTATTTCTAAGAACTCTTGCCTCCATGTGCCAAACAATTTCAATATCATATGCACATGTAGAGGGGGAGCATTTCTAAAATGATCAAAATAATTAAGGTACAAAATGTTTTGATTTTATATCGCAAGTACCTTGATTGATTTTCCAAATGATTTTTCTATTGGTTTCGAGAAGGAAAGAACAATACCAAAACGACCGACCAATTTATTTTATGCATGGTGTTATAAGGATGGTTAGGTTAGGTATTAGTTCCCACGATCCGCCAGAACCAGAGGGATCTACCCAGGGACAATCCACTAGATAGTGTAGAGTCTTTAGGTATATTGAAAAAAGGAGAAAAATAAGAAATGGGAAGAGTGCGGACTGAGACAGAGCTAGTACTGGAATAAACCCAACAAGGTTCTAGTTATGAAGTCTCGGTAAGCACTGATGGGGTTGAAGAATGAAAAAGAATTGAATGTGAAAAGGGTGAAAATAAATAGCCCTCCATCAATTCAACCTTAGGGCAGTAACCGGGTTCAATACATATGCTACTGGTGGTTACTAAGGTAACACTGGTATTGAAGACAAGACGTCATGGACCCAGTGACACACTGTACTAAACTTCCCAAGCTACTCAAGTTCCTCTTAAAAGGGCTTGTTTCATTCTCACGGGGAACCTACATAATCTATCGACTTTCTCTTAGAGATTTTTGATATTGAAGAAGGAGACCCTCTCCCTAGTCTCCGACATAGGAACCAAATGTGCACTTATTGAGTCTAGAGCCAAGAGATCATCCACATTATCTCATTAGGACACAAAAATAATAAAGACTTGCTATTTCACACAATGTGGAAAGTAAGTATATTTTAAGTCCTACGCATTATCCTTGTGGTATTGCCAGAACATCCGAGTAATATGTAAAAATATTCACGATGAAGATGGAAATCCTTCTAGAGCCAACATCAAATAAGCTCTTGGCGGGTAACATGTGAGATCTTCTCTTAAGATCAAGCTTGTAACAACTGGATAGAAACGATGGGGCGATTCATTCGTGAATCAACCTTGGTCCAGGAAATGAATTGACGAATACCTTTGGAAAAACCGTTTGATGTGCAAACTTTCTTTTCTCTAGCACGTCGAATGTGTACTTATGTTTTCAAACACAAAAAGTATGTCTGATTGAAAAAATACTTTTGGAAAAACCATTCGATGTGCAAATCTTCTTTTCTCTAGCACGTCGAATGTGTACTCTTCTCAAATACAAAAAGTATTTTTGATTGAAAATTTATCTTTCTCATAAAACCTTCGTCGTATTGCAAAACTCTTTCGTCTAAGCAACACGCGATTGTTTTTCAAATCATTTTTCATCAATCAGTGAATCTCAATTCGCTGGTTCACTCACTCCGTGTTGTCTTCTTTGAGACGTTCCGGTTTGAGAACAGCTAGAGCAGCTGCAAAACCCTGTCAAGGAGATTCCTCGGAATTATACCTGATCACAGGCAGTACTTGTACTGATCAACAGGGAACCGTGGACCGTATACCTCAATTCGATGAAAGTGATCAAAGACACTTTCGTATGTTTTATTGCTAACTTTTGTTTGCAGGTACATTTGGACGGTTGCAGCTGATCAGAATTGAGGCGTCAATCCAAACCCGCATGCTCACAGAATCCACACTTAATTTGAAGAAATCATGACTGGTGCATATCTACATAACCTGGTTCTGATATTTCATACTATGCTTCTGCTTCGCTGCTGCAAATATCATGAAACAGTAAAAGCTTCCGCTACTCTGATGGAAAGATGTCATGATTCAAAAGTGTGAGCATGTCTGTCCGAAAGTCACAACTTCACATGATGGCAACACAACAAAGGGTGATCCAGAGATTTACTGTGGCTGATGATCTCAATGAAAGCTCGAAGATCATCAAAGATGTGGATCAGTTAAAGAATCGCTACTAATGCACAAAGATTGCGGAAATGAAGAATTCAAGTCTACGAGCTCAATAACGAAGTCAAAGATAGAATGCTAGGAAGCAAAATGTATTTCATGGGGTGACCTCCCTTAGGGGGAGATTGTTAGGAATTGGAAATTCCATGTTAAAGTGTCGGTCACCCCAATAATGGTCTTGCATATGTTAGCTCGTAGATTTGTTGTTTTTTACGTTATTTATCAGTTTATTAGTTAGTTATTAGTTTAGTTTAGCGTAGTGTAACACCGTGGAGGAAGGACGGGTCTTTACCCACTGTATACCTGATCCACAGGCCGATAGGAGGTCGTTGTGTCTGTAAGTATAAATACCCCTTCCATCCATGGAAGGGGTGGTGCTTCTCATAATCTAACCTTCCATATTTTGTGAACCAAGTCTCTAGCAAGAACACCCTCTCCATCTACTCTCTCTCTCTAATGGCAAACATGTATTTTGATCATCCAAGACCACCCAAATCATCAACACAATAATATTATCGATCCTACAGCACAGAAGGCCAAGCACAACTATCAGGGCAAGGGCAAGAAGCCAATGGAGTAGCTTGTGTAGGGTGTAGGGGTGTAGGTTGTTTTAGGTTTTTATCTTTGTGTTTTGATGGTGGTTGTTAGTACTCTCTTCTTGAATGTAATGAACTTCTTCTTGAATGCAATGAAGTTTCTTTTTTTTACTTTTTCCACTGTGAGAGTAACTTTTACCACTGCTTGCATTTTAGTTTCCACTGTTAGCCTTATTCTCTGCATAAAAGTTAGTGGACAAGCAAAAATACAAGCAAACATATACAAACTTATACAAATTCATACAACAATTTTAGTACCAAAAACCTCCCCTCAACACCAAAGACCATTAGACACAAAATTTTTATGGATTAAGCATTCCAATACATGTTACCAAGTACTGAAATTTACCCACATCAAGTCCTTTTGTTAATAAATCAACATAGTTATCATCAGTATGGATTTTGACAACTTTAATTAGCCTTTTCTCATAACAATCTCTTATAAAATGGTGTCTAATTTCAATATATTTAGTCTTTGTGTGTTGAACTAGATTTCTAATTATGCAAATGGTACTACTATTGTCAATATAAATGATGGTATTCATAAAATTGTACCCATAGTCCAAAAGTTGATTTTGAAGCCATAGAACTTGAGCACAGCAACTTGCAGCAGCCACATACTCTGCCTCAGTTGATGAATTTGCCACCATTGTTTGTTTCTTGCACTGCCATGACACCAATCTATTTCCAAGAAATTGGCATCCACCTGTTGTAGATTTTCTATCCAAACTAGGAAATGCTTTAAGATATCTGAAAATCTTCTTCACAACAGTCAAATGTGAGAACCTGGGAGTGACCTGAAAGCTTGCACAAGCACATACTGCAAACATAATGTATGGCCTAGATGATGTAAGATACATCAAAAAACCAATCATAGATTTGTACATGTGCACATCAACTGCTTCACCACTATTCTCCTTCAAAAGTTGATGTGTAGTATTGTCTGCAGGGGTGCTGGATGACTTTGCATCAGTGAACTTGAACTTCCTTAGTATCTCAGCTACATATTTATCTTGATTGATGAAAATACCATCTGGCCTTTATTGTACTTGAAATCCCAAAAAGAATGTGAGTTCACCCATAGAACTCATCTTGAACTCATCCTTCATTAGCTTCTCAAACTCTTTGCACATCTCTGTCTTTGTAGAGCCAAAAATAATATCATCAACATATAATTGAACCAGCAAGATATCATTCTTGTCTTTCTTGATGAACAAAGTCTGATCCACTCTGCCTCTATCAAACCCATTATCAAGAAGATAAGTAGTTAAGGTCTCATACCATTTTCTCGGTGCCTGATGCAAGCCATACAAAGCTTTCACCACCCTGTACACTTTGTTTGGATAGTCAGGGTCTTCAAAGCATGGAGGTCGTGAAACATATACCTCATCATCAATCTGCCCATATAGAAAAGCACTCTTTACATCCATTTGATAGACTTTAAAGCCCATAAAAGATGCATAGGCTAAGAACAACCTAATTGCTTCAATTCTTGCAACTGGGGCAAACACTTCTTCATAGTCAATACCCTCCTCCTGAGTGTATCCTTGAGCCACAAGCCTAGCCTTGTTTCTTATAACAATTCCTCTTTCATCCTTTTTGTTTCGAACACCCATTTTGTACCTACTACCTTCTTGCCAGAAGGTAAATCGCAAAGCACCCAAACCTTTTGAATCTTGAACTGGAGCAACTCTTCTTGCATTGCTTCCACCCAACTTTCATCTTCAAGTGCCTTGTATACACATGAAAAGACATTCATTCTTGCCTTCATGATTCTTAGATTCATAGATTTCACTAATAAATCCATGAACATTAGGCAATTTTGATTGTCTTATAGTCTTCACTGGTGAATTTACATCCCCAATCATATTTTCAAGAGGATGTGATTTATGAATTGAGGTATGGGGAGTTTGAGGAACTGCAATCTCATTTGGCATATTTGAGATTTCAACATCATTGGCTTGAGCTTCCTCTATAACTGGAGTTGTACTTTCCACTTCTAGTGTTGCAGTGGAAACTTCTGGTATAGCAGTGGAATCTGAATTTCCACTGCTTTTAGGATTTTCAGTGTTCATATTGCCAGCTCCTTCTTTTCCAGAATCATTAGAAGGTTGAGCATCTCTAGTCCTTGGAATATCATCATTATCTGCATAGTCCCAAAGTGGCAAAATGAATTCATATTGATCATCTGCTTGATCCTTGCTTGGTTCATCATCATCAAGAAACTCTTCTGAACCTGCAAAATCATAAGTAGATGTACCTGTAGAAATAGGTACATAGTTCATGGTATGGGTTAGAGTATCAATATCAAATAGCCTTTCTGGACCAGATCCTTTGACATTCACTTTGTTTTCTAGGAACTCAACATGCAGATTCTCTTCAATCTTTTGGGTTCTTAAGTTGAATACTCTAAAAGCTTTACTAACCATGGAATACCCAACAAAATACCCTTCATTAGATTTTCTTCAAATTTGCCCAGATGATCTATGGTATTGAGAATAGTGACATGACATCCAAATGGTCTCATGAAGTCTAGGATAGGGGGTCTACCTCTAAATAACTCATAAGGTGTCTTGTTCTTTGTTTTCACTACTAAAACTCTGTTTGGCACATAACAAGCAGTGTTAACTCCTTCAGCCAGAAAGTGATTGGCAATTTTGAATCTCCCAACATGGTTCTAGCAACCTCTATTAGTGTCCTATTTCTCCTCTCAGCAACACCGTTTTGTTGAGGAGTTCTAGCCACACTAAATTCTCTTTTAATTCCTTTATCTCTACAAAAATCATCCATAACTCTATTCATAAACTCTGTCCTATTGTCACACCTAATGATTTTAACTTTCATATCATATTGGTTTTCTACTTCTGTTATGAAGGTCTTAAGGATGCCAGTTGTTTCATCACACTAAGAAAGAAAACTCTGTCCTATTGTTTCTAGCCACACTAAGAAAGAAAACCCATGTAAACCTGCTGAAATCATCAGTCACAACAAGACAATACTTCTTAAGATTTAAGCTAGTCACAGATGTAGGACCAAACAAGTCCATATGTAGCATATGAAGAGGGTGAGCAATAGAGTTAACCAATTTTAACCTGCAAGAAGCGCTGTGTTGTTTGCTTTTAAGACAAGCAACACAGGTTTGATCATTTTCAAATCTTTTTTGAGGCAAGCCTCTTACCAAACCATCTTTAACAATCTTATTTATGGTTTTGAAATTAATATGACCAAGCCTTCTATGCCATAACATGGATTCATCCACTGTGGCCTTTGCAAGCAAGCAAGTATAATCATCTTTAGCAACAATGTTATTCATATCAAAGTTATATAAGTTGCCTTTTCTAGGAATCTTAAGAAGAATCTGACTTTCATCAGGCATTTTAAAATCCTTAGAGAGAACAAAACACATATCTTCAGTAAAAAGAACATTGTTTTTCTTGTCACACATTTGTGAGACACTAAAAAGATTATACTTAAGCTCTTTTACATAGTACACAGGTTCAAAATCCAAGTTACCAGTTTTGATGACCCCTTTACCAGTAACTTTTCCATTAACTCCACCTCCAAAGCTGACAAACTGTCCATTATAGTATTCGAAATTTGAGAGATAGGACTTGTTGCCAGTCATGTGCCTTGAACATCCACTATCTGTGTAGCCTTGATCTGATCTCTTTGTCCTTGGATGTTCCAGCACATATAAGAAAGGAGTTAGTTTCCTTTGGAGACCCAAGCCATGATTGACTTGGATCTACATCATGTATCAATATAGTTATATCTATCAAAGGTCATTGATACACCATTGGGATTGGTTGTTGAGGTAATTCCTTTAGGTTTTCATTCCCAACGTGCTGAGGCCTTCACAGCATTTCCCATGTTACCCCTGTTCTTGTTTACAATCCTTGCAGTGGGAACTTTTGACTGAGCAGTGGTAACTGCTGGTTTAGTTTTTGGTACCCACTGTTGGTTATATTGAACCCTTTTATTAGAAAAAGACTTTTTCCATGTTTGTACAGATTTTACAAAAGTTGTTTTGGATTTTGCACTTGCAACAGGTGTTTTAGGGTGAGCAGTGTTAACAGTTTTAGCAGTGGCAAAAGTTTTAAGTCCACTTCTTAGTTAAACTGCTCTTGGGATCATGTTGTTGTGTGAATTAGGGTGTAATTTGTTTTGAAACCTGTTTGACTCCACCCTTTTATTCCCATAAAATTCCCTTCTCCCAACATGATAGTCACAATTAGCATGTAAATGTTCAAAGCTACCACAGATATAACATGCTTTATTGTTCATCACAAACTCACTACCTAGTTGTTGAGATTTTACATGATTCCAACTCCTCTGGTTACCCCTATGAGTTGATGACTTGTTTCTATACATCTCAGAATACCTTACAGTTGATCTAGGTTTATTAACTTGTTTCCTAGGTTCCTCTGTAATAGTATTACAACTTGTGGGATAGAAGCCTCTACATTCTTTTTAACATTTTCATCTACAACAGATGAGTCACTTGCACTTTCAAAAACATCAGATTCATGCTTAACCTCTTCCTCACTTTTCACAAATTTGGGAGGACCATATTCAAGATTCACTTCCTGAAATTATTCTAAGCCTGTATGAGCTAAATTTATGCCAGGAGGTGATGGAACACCCCTTAGTGGTGGATGAACAGTATTGTATCCCATACCAGACTTAACTTTACTAGTAATTTGAGCATTTCAAATTTTATCAATTGACTTAGACTGATAATATAAAGTGTCAACAGATAAATTGACATTCTCATTTATCTTTTGAAGTCTTTCAAGCTCTTCTTTTAGTGCCTCATTCACTACTATCTTATGATCTAACTCTCTTGTAAGAACAACCATATCATCATTATATTTTGTCTCATTTTCTCTATAATGCTCTAGTTGTTTTTCTAATACCTATATGCCTCTTCTAAGGTTTGACACATTATAATTAGCAGCAAACAACTCTGTTCTTTGGTTGTCATATAATTCATTAAGCCTTTCACATTCTCTAGAAGCCCTAAATGTTTTAGAACAACTTTCAACGTTTTGTACCTCAGAGTCAGAGAAGGCCATGAGAGCATGTTCTGTAGCAATAAAAGCAGCATCTGAAGGTTGTTCCTCTTGTCCATCAGCCATGAAACTCCAATCATAGCTCACACCATCAATTTCAAGCATTGCCTTTGGTTCCTCCACAATTGGCTCTTTCTTTTGCTTGTACCAAGTAGACCTATTGTCCTGCTTCCTTGGTCTTTTGCATTCTCTAGCAAAATGCCCCAACTTGTGACTGTTGAAACACTCTACTTTCTTTTTATCAAACCCTGCAGTTTTATTACCATTGATATGAATTGGCTTGCCAGTCTTCTTGTAGAATTTCCTAGCCCTCATGCTAAGAAGAGCTATTTGCCACTTTATATCCATCTCCTCCAAGTCATCATCATCAATTTCCTCTATGTCTTCATGAGTTAATATAGAGCCATTAACTTGAGTGGAGAAAAAGGCATAAAAGGTAGGATCTCCAATACCAGCAACCTTCTTCTTTGAACCTGCAGTGGTAACAATAGCATTACCAGTGGAAACTGTAGAACCAGCAGTGGCAATATCATCATCACTGTCATCTTCAGAATCATCATTGTCAACAGAGGTTGACATTAATGCCAAGCTGCTAGAGCTTGTACCAAGTTTCCCTGCCTTCTTCAATCTTTGTTCAATGAGTTTGAAGTTGTTGTAAAGATCATTGAGCTTCATAGCTTCAATCTCAGGTTTATTTTCCCAGACTGTAACATTAGTATGAAACTCAGCAGGCAAACTTCTTAGAAACTTTAAATTGAGGTCTTCCTTTTCTACCTCAATTCCAAACACAGTCAATTGTGTGACAATCTTCTGGAGTTTGGTGAAGATGTTGTCAAGTGAGTCATTGCTTGAAGCAGAGAAGTTTTCATAACTTTGCTTCAACAATGTCTTTTGAGTCTTCTTAGTAGCATCATTGCCACCAAAAACTGAGCAAATCTCTTCAAAAAGTTCTTTTGCAGTCTTGAATTTGCTGAAAGCAATGATCTGGTCTTTAGGAAGAGTCATTAGTAACAAACTTCTGGCATTCATGTCATTCTTCTTCTGTGTTCTTTCATCAGTAGTCTCAGGTACAGAAACTGTTACAACTTCTTTGTCACCAAATTTCTCAGTCTTCTTCTGAGACTTGAAGGAATCACCAATTAAGATGATCTCCCACAGAGCATAGTCTTGTATGAGAAAGTATTGCTCAATCATTATCCTCCACATCTCAAACTCATTGAGTTTGAGCTTAGGAAGCCTTGGAGCAGAGTTGGACTGGTTTTCCATCTCCATTGATTTGAGTGAGTTGGTTAAGCTTATTCCTTGGATCTTCTGAATCAAAGTATCAGAACAAAGCTTTGATACCACTTAATGGATCTAAACACACACCTTGTGTTAGTGATACTTTGAGTTATATTAATAAGTACGCGGAATATACTTAGTAATACTCAGAATATGGATTGTATGATGTAATGTAAGTTAGAACAGTATAACACAAAGCTTCAATATTATTAAGAATAATATGAGTGATCTTGCTTATCACTAGGGTTACACCTTGAAGCTCTCTAGGGTTTTATACGTACTTAGAACAATGACCTAGGACCTCTTTTTATAGCACAAGGAGTCCTTTACAAGATAAGTATAATACTATCTATAGAGAATATACACAAGATCTTTTCTATACTTATCTATACACGAATACATAACAATTATCCTAATAACAGTGGTAATAATATGTACTAGCAGTGGTAATGTGTTTCCACTGCTAGTGCATTCTTCAGCAGTGTCTTCCACAAGCTTATCAGTGGTAACTGTTAGCATTATTCCCAACACCATGTTTTGATTATAACCAAAATACTTGTGTGTTCATCGCGGGGAGAAAATTATAGAGTATGGTTTCGGAACAGGGTAGGGCAAGACATTAAGTCCTGTCACAATATACCTCGAACCTAATGCATTATAAACACACAAAACTTAGTTAGATCAAATATTGGTCATTAATAAAAGTAAGTAATGTTTTAATATAGAAAACACATTATAAACTAGTTATCTTGCATGTCTCGTTGTGGGAGCAAATTACAGTTTAAACCTACGCATTAAGATACTTGTCACGGGAATAGGGTAGGGCAAGACCTTAAGCCCTCTCACGAGATACCTCAAACCAAATGCGTTATAAACACACAAAACTTAGTTTTAGATCAAATATTGGTCATTAATAAAAGTAACTAATATTTTAATATAGAAAACACATTATAAACTAGTTATCTTGCAAGTCTCGTCATGGGAGAAAATTACAATTTAAACCTAACACTTTGTGACATATAAGACTTCGCAAGACAGAAGCTAATTATAATAAATCAATTTTCATAGTTTTTAGTCATGTTTATTTTATTTTCCTAAAAACCCTTTGCTCTAATACGAGTCAACACTTAATAAAAAGCAAAGAATAAACAACTAAAAACACATATAACAATTAACCATTAATATCATGCAAATCATAAGCCGATAACAATAATATATTCTTAAACAAGGCTCCTACTCGATTTTCGAGCAAGGTACCAAGTGTACCACATACACCGAATAAATCGATAGCGTAAGCCTTATAAAAATATACATTAACACATAAAAGTTGATTAAAAACATAAAAAGTACTCTTCCCCAACCTAAGAATTAATAGAAACCGGGTGAAACATACCGTAACTAAAACTTTTAATTTAAATCAACTTAATTTGTATGTTAATTTACTTAACAATTAAACAAGAACATATCATATATCAAGATCCATCATCTATGATAAAAACATGCACATATTCACCATAGATATCCAATTAACAATTAATCATGACAAATCATCACGTAAAATTGCATACAACTAAGGTTGTATCTACTAATTTTTTAAACTTTCAAGAACATGTCTCTTTTCATTAAAAATTTGCCCAATGGGCTTAATAAAATTAAAGATCTACTAATAACCCTAAATTAGGTTCAATTTTACGTTTATGTAATTGCAAACACTATACTTAGGCTCGTGATGCCATTGTTGAAAGTTTAAAACATATTAACACTTAATATTTAAACACATAATTACACGAGTACACAACGGTAGAATTATGATCAAGCTCCAAGGTCGTGGTAGTAAGCAATCTAGACGTTAGGTTATGCTTGGTTTTTGTCAAATGTAATCTAGTGAATAGTGGCTGTTTTCCTATTTTAAGGATAGGAAGTGTCTTGTTATGTTAGCTTTACCGCTTATTTAACGGGCTGAGATATGGGACTTCACTCATATCCTTTGTACTTAAATGTTTTTTGGAGTAATATATTTACCGGGGAAACCTGTAACACCCCCAAATCTCGGTACAACGGAAGACTTAATCAAGTTTTTGGGGTGTTACATTGGATTGATATCTCATACAAGTATAGCAAACAAGATAGTCATATTATCGTTTAAAAACCAATCCCAAATTTAAGTATCCAAAACATTAATCCCAAAATGTAAATAATAGGCCCAAACATGATTTATAAAAATAGGTCCCCATAATTTATCAAAGTTTGATTATGATCCTTCAACCATGCCTTCTTGCCAAGCTTCCACAAAACGCGTACTCCAAACGTCACTTAAATACCTGAGAAAAAAATGCCAAAAGGTCAGCTAACGCTGGTGAGTTCATAAGTTTAAATTCAAGTTTAAAATAGTGGACCTGTAGGAGTTTATTTGCTACGCGAGATCTAAGATAGATACACATCAATCACATACCAATATCACAATCACAATATCAACAATATCATATCCGACGTGGGCCCCTAGCGACTTGATGCAGGTTTTACTGACCAGGTTTTAATATTAATTACTCGTTATACCTATGGTCTACCCTAATGCACTAACGGGCAGTGTACCCGGTCGTGTGTAGTGTAGTATTCGGTAAAACCGAGGTCGTCCCAAGAGCTACAAGGATCGGAAATTAACTTAAGTCTATGTCACGATTTAAATTGCTTTTAAGATTGAAATAATAAAATTAATTAATAAAACAAGAAAATAAAAGAAAGCAGATAAAGGCAAGAGATGTGATCAATGAAGGAGAGTGGTGCTAACCTAGTTAATCATCCTAGCTAGTTATGTCTACCTCTACTTACTTCCAATTACTTCAGGTGGGGTCAAAGTCGAGAGGACAGTATTTGGTCAATTCGCCCTAACCTATCCGCAAAGATGCCTCCACAGGAGAAATCAGGCGTACCGTCATAAGTCCTGTTGTTCCTGGTCCCCTAAGCCGAGTCATTAAGTAAAGCTACATGCTAGATTTATAATAGTGAGTGACCGACCGTTAGGAACTTAGACACTCACACCCTAATTCTTAAGTTCATCCAAACGATAGGTGATCAGTTGGTCGAATCGCACAAGTAGAAAGGGTCGTTAGTTGGTCATATCTTACCTTTCCCGTCTCAGTCCGCTCACCTATGGTCAGTTGGTCATATCTCCTAGGTAATTGGAATCTACCGCCATTCAAAACTACCGATCCAAGGGTGGCTACCAATAAACTATGCATGCATACATTTAGAAATAATTGTACGGAAGTAAAGTAAATGCAAACAAAACAATTAAAGAATCATAATTAGGCCAGCACCAGGGTGCTTAGCCAAACATATAATAAATCATACCAACAGAAATGAATAAATCATAAATTGAATTGAACATAATGTTTGATACAAATTACTTGATGTAGAGCTGATTGGTGCAAAACCGTCAAGTTTTATCACGCAAGCTAGCCACTTGTGAATGACCAACCGTAAGGAACTTAAAACAGTTCAAACACCAAATGCAATTTAGATCAGGAGAATACAGTGGATTCCCGGGTCGTTAAGTCCCACGGAGGATGAATGGTGTTTAACACAATCAGATGTCGAATAATCACTAAGGATAGTGATCAGTAAGGATTTTGAGTTATTTATACCTAAAGAAAAGTTTTGTAAATTACAGGGGCTTAAATGCAAATTAAAAGAAATTAAAAAGATAAAAAATATTAAATAAACGCTATCACTATTTGCAAAATGATGTTTTTGATTTTATGTTTTTATAAAACTGAATTTAAAAACTACGTGACGTACTAAAGAAAATGTGAAACTAAAGCAATATAAATCCTAAAAATATGAAAATGACATTTTTACAATCCTAATGATAAAAGAAAATTTTTAGAAAAAGAAAATTATTTTTATAACTATTAAATTAATTATTATTAATTAAAAACTAATTTTAACTATTTAATAATAGCCTAAAATACAAGAAAATAGGAAATAAATCTAGAAAAATAAAATTATGACTTAGAAAAATCTAAAATATCAAAAGAGAATTTTCAAAACTCTTTTTGTATTTTTCTGATTATTTTTCTATTTTTTATGAATTTTAAACTATTTAAAACTAATTAAATTACTAAAAATTACAAATTAAACTATGAAAAATCTGGAAAATTAATTTTTTTACTTTTTATATTTATCTTAACCTAAGAAAAATGAAAAATTATTTTTTTGAACTTTTTCTGATTTAATTGTATTAAAAGCTAATTAAATAATCCTAAAAACTGTTTTAAATTAAGAAAAATAGCAAACAGTGTTGGAAAATTATGAAAATTTCAGGAAAAGTCTAATTTAATATGTTGAATCTAAGAAAAATAGAAAAACAGTTGCTTATGTGGAAGAAAATGAAACTGCCATGCAAGTGCTTATGTAATAAGCACTTTGAATAAGCCAAATGAAAACCAAAGTCCACAACAGTAACACAGAAGCTATAATATGATAAGAGAACTCAAAATGAACTAAAAACAACTATCCTAAACTACTGCATCACCAGCTACACAGATTTGATTGTTTTGATTTAAGATGCTAAAACAGTTTCTGAGTGCCACTTTTAAGCTGGAAGATAAGCACTTAAATAAGCTGGAAATTGAGAAAGAGATCTTGGGGACTAAAGTATACCTGGTTAGCTACTTTCAAACCAAAAAGCAGACCTAGAAAAGCTCTGCTGAGCTTTTGACAAGCTCTGCAAGGTACTGTGAAAACTCAGTGCTTACTGAGTTTTATGAACAGGGCAAATGACCCCTGTTTGACAAGCTTTTTTGGAGCTTATAGAAAATTGGAAAAAATCCACAAAAATAATAAAAATAAACTAGACCAGTTGAAGTTTTTAAACACTAAGTTTCACTTGATTTGGCTCAAAAATGAGTCCAAGAAAAATCAACTCAGTTTGGCTAAAACTGAGTTTTCACTTATTTTTTACTTTTTTTGACAGATTTAAAACTTTGACTTAAGTGAACTTTGCAACTAATTTGTGGACTGATATTGATGAGTTATGATGAAATGATACTACTGCAATCTATTTCTATGATATCTAACCTCAAAACAATTTTTTGTATTTCCAAAATTCCAACAGTTATGAAGTTGAGACAGATTTTAAGATGGATTTGACTTTTGTGATTAGCAGATGCAATGTAAAGACAGATATGAGTTAAGTGAGCCTATTTGAGAGTGAGTATGCACATGTCAAGTGCAAACAAGAGCTCAAGCTCAGTGTACACATCTGATCCAAACACCTTTATTTTAACTGTTGCAATTTTTAAACTAAGCCAGATATTGATTTAACTCATTCCACTAATTAAAATAAATCTAACATCCTAATTACCATTAATTAAACATGTTTAAACTATTTGATGACCACAAATTCAAACACAAACACAAACTGCAAATTGACTTAGGAATGGAAAATGAGATGTAAACTCACAAGGGTCCAGCTTTATTGTGCAGCTTATACTAACCCAAATTTCACTATTCTATACCAAACCAATCCAAAAACCAGCTCTGCATCAACCTGTAACCATTTCCATGCCTGTTTGACCAAAATTGCTACACAGTTGACTTTGTGACAAATTTGCTTGAAACTGAATTTGAAACTTACCAAAAGCTATATTAAGCTTATGTAAGCTTGTTTGACTGATGATTAAGCTATTTGAAGCTTGGGAACAAGATTTTGAAATGGAAATTTCCAACAGTAAGCATAAAATATGAAATGTGAATTAAAACTTGAATTGATGCTTGATAATAGTTGAAATACACTGAAACACTTTAGTTTGATATAATTAAGCTTGAAATTACAACTAAGATTCTATTTAAAACTTAAGAATTAAAAAACGACATACATAAAATTAAAAAAGACTAAGTACTGGTTTCTCTTTGCTTCTCTTCCTCTCTTTTATACTCCAATTGACTTCCACGTGTCCTTCTGAGCAAATCCCACCTCTCAGCTTGGCCAATGGATGAGTTTGGAGGATTTTGGTTATTTGATCAAAATGGCGGGAAAAACAGTTTGACCTGTGGCTCTGTGTTTTAGCAACTAGGGGGGGTGGCATTTATTGTGGTGGGTTGGATGATGAGGGGGGTGGTGGGAAAGGAGAAAAGGTGATGGGAGAGGGCCTGTGTGTTGCAGTCTAGTGGGGAAGATAAACAGGACAGGTGGGGAGGGAAAGGGCTGAGTTTGACTGGTGTTTGACTTGGGGTCCAAAATAGGTAAATGACAGGGGGGTCAAATGGGTTAAGTGGCAGGGGTCCAAAATATTTTGACAAGGCTTGGTTTAGGTTTATAATACAAGGACTAAACTTGTAATTCTGATTTTTGAAGGACCAATCCTGCCAATTTCCCAAAGTTAATATAAGGACTAAAACTGACAAACTTCAATAGTACAAGGACCAATTTTGACATTTTCAATTTTCCAAGGACTATTTGTGACAATTTCAAAACTTGAGGGACCTTTTCTGCCATTTGACAAAAGATTTATTCAAGGACCATTTTTGACAACTTAGAATATTCCAGGGACCTTGAATAACATTTTTCTTTATTTTGTTTTACCAGGGACTGTTTTTGACAACTTTTGAAACTTGGGGGACTAAAACTGCCAATTATGCAAACTTGATACGTTTTTCACCAGATTTTGATATTTTTGCATTTAAAATACATAAAACACTTATTTGTGATATTTTTATCATTTTGATGCATTTCTGAGTGTTTTCAGATGTTTTTGCAGTTTAATTTGTACAAAAATGATGAGTATTTAGACACTTATCAAGAGCTAATAATGATGATGATTGCAGATGAATTCTTCCTTCAAAACTGGCTTCGTACTGCTGGAAAATGCCCTGGAGTGGTGCCCTAATCGACCCCTAAGAGAGGGGTGAAGAGAGATACTGAAAAATGCAGATTTAGGGCTGTATTTATAGGCCCCGACATGGTTACGGCGTAACTAAATTTATTAGTTACGTCGTAACTAAAGTTACGCCGTAACTACAAATGTAATTACGCCGTAAATACCATACTTCGTAGTTTATGTCATCCATTCTAAATTTTGAAACTTATTTGCACTAGATGACGATTTTAGTCCCTCGTCGCTCTTGTTACTTTTATAACAAGTCCTTGTACTCAATAAACTTCGAATAAACTTGCCGCTTTTAATCCCTGGACCTCGAAACTTTGCGCCCAAGTAATTAATTACGGCGTAACTAATTATCCGAGTTACTCCGTAACCCTTCGTCCGTACATGATTATCCATTCCGAAATCATCTCTACGGCGTAACTAAATTGCTACGTTACACCGTAACCATCACAAAAATAATTACGACGTAACTTTAAGAAATGGTTACGCCGTATCCTTCAAAGCTCATATTTACGCCGTAACTTATTAGCTAGTTACGGCGTAATCTTTACATAAAATCCAAAGGCCCTCATAAATCAATCTTCAGAACATATACTTGGCCTTTTATCACTTCTTTTCCGCTCCAACGCCTCATTTATCCTGAAATGCAAATATGAACGAATATGAAAGAATTAAGTACCATATTAATGCAAATGAGGCCATAAACACGGGAATTTGGTATATAAAAGATCAGGCTAATTTGATGTTATCAAATATCCCCCCCCCCCACTTGAATCCTACTTGTCCTCAAGTAGACCCTTTAAATAATTCTTAAAACGATATCTCCCAGGATTAATTGGAAGTTATGAGTATAAAAATCACCAAACCTAGAAATTCCAAACCGAGCACCTCACGAAAAGGGAATTGAAATCACACTCTCTCTCATAATTCACGTGTTTAATATTTTTGGGGTGATCACTCAACTACTCAGTCATGGCGAGTATTCTATCATAGGCTTGGCAAAGATACTAATCTCCACCACTAGAGTATATAGATGCAGCTATTTCTAAAGGCAATGGGTTGACACAACATAGGCTTATGGGGTTATTTTGTCATTACTAACGAGCTACGGCGAAGGGGACAAAACCAATGATACATGACCAAATCCATGGCCAAGACACCAATGATTGCTCGCTTCCTCACCTAAACTCGATTCATAACTAAGGGTAGGATAAGGCATAGGAAAATTTTAGTGGGTGTAAACAAAAAGACACGAAACAAATAGATTCCTAAGTCCACAGTCGCCCCACCACTAGTCGCATTCTATCCCATAACAAAAATCGAGGGTCAAGAGTCAAGGGGTCTTCAATACACGAGTTAATGCGTATAAAATGTAGTGTAGTGCCTCATAATCTCCATAAACTAGGCAAATAAGATGCATTAACTCGGCCATCATAAACAATGAAAAATGTGCTTATAAATAAATTTAAAATTTGTGTACTTTTAGCACATATTTCAACCAAAAACAACCATTTCTATCTCCCATCCCCCCACTTGAAATGTACAATGTCCCCATTGTACGAATATTAAAATTTGAAAGGCGAGATAGAAATTTTCGGGTTTCTAATGTTATCCGAAAGACAAAACGGATTTGTAAAAATTTGCGCCAGTTGAACAAGGCGAGAATACTAAATACGACACATAAGCTGATTTATATTACTATCCGCTATAAACAAACTAATAAACAAACTCTTGCTTGCATTCTTTTTTTTTTCAAGACAAGGTGTACATGAATAAAAATAAAAATGATACGAACATAAAAAGCATCCCCCACTTGAGATCAACTATCATCTAAACCCGATTTTCTTCCAAAACCCTTTATTCAAAACCCGCGACTTTCACTAGTGGAACCAAAATTAACCAACAGTGCCTGGACCATGGACATAAAGAAACTACAGGGTAGGCTATGCGATGGGTGTAACGAAACAATTATATTGGGTGAACAAATGGAAAGGAAAGGCTCTGAAGGGTGTATCTAGGGGTATCTTGCACTAATGGTGAGTGCAACAAAAAGGGTTTAACAGGGGGATTGACTAATCGATGTGAAAGGTCAATATACACAATACATATATGGGCTATTTGGGTTTAATCCTAAAATTTCCTTATATCCTAGTTGCACCGATCACACCAAGTTACCTCAGTGTAATGCTCATGATAATGGTCTCGAAAAGATATACAAGGCCAAGTTCTAAAGTCTACTACAGCTACGGGCACACTCATTTTTATGGATTTATGTATAAGGGGAAAACGAAAAGGATTATTCTCATACAATGGAAATATAGGGTAGGTGTGCTCAGTATAGATTAATCCAATTAAGTAATGAAAAACATGTCAAAATTTTATTAATGAAACACTTTTCATCAAAACTAGAAAAATAACGGCAAGTAAAATCAAGCGGGTGTCTATGTCTAATCCCTTCCCCCCACTTGGGTCATACTTAAGCATATAAATGAAAGACAAGAAGGGTTAGAA
This sequence comes from Chrysanthemum seticuspe, assembly GCA_019973895.1. Classification (NCBI taxonomy): domain Eukaryota; kingdom Viridiplantae; phylum Streptophyta; class Magnoliopsida; order Asterales; family Asteraceae; genus Chrysanthemum; species Chrysanthemum seticuspe. The sequence goes on along the minus strand of BPTQ01000007.1, from coordinate 340,991,247 downwards.
TTGAGACAGAAAACTCCCCTGGATTTGCTCGGCATGATCAAACACACACGAACAAACGTGTCCCGCTTTGAGATTCATGAGCAAACTTTAATAACCTGAATTCACTTAAAACAACAAGTATAAAAAGAAAATAAAAAACCTAACTCACTTTCGTAGGAATCACAGTTGCATTTAGCGAATGCAACAAGCCTTTTAAACCACTTGGTGTCCCAAGTGGACGAGTGAAGTCTCGTGAGGGTTTACAGGGAACACACCCACAAAGTTCATTTAAAATACTAATACAAGGTTATTGTGTTTTAAAATGAAAGAATTAAAGCAGAGGAAGGTTACGTCGTAACTCTTATGAAGGAGTTACGCCGTAACTAGCAAAACCTAACATAAGCTGCAAAGCGAGTGGTTACGGCGTAACCACGGAGATGGTATTACGCCGTAATTATTAATGCGTCAAGAATTCTGGTGTTAAAAATTGGTTACGGCGTAATCACTAAGATGAGTTACGCCGTAACTCTGGTCAGATCAGCAAACTGCAGCAGCAATTACTTCCTCGTTTCCTGCAAAAATGGTTAAAAACACAAAACCCAACTATACTAATAAAATGGAAAAGAACAGATAGGCATGGGGTGCCTCCCAGGAAGCGCTTGTTTTTGTTCGAGTCACGAGCTTGACTCCACCCTTATTTACTACGTAAAAGGGTGTTCATCCCCTCACTTGAAATCAAGTGTGGATGAAAATAGCAATAAACACCATGAGGGTGTGAATTTGCTTCAGGATGGGGAAATGATAAATTATGATCATACCTGAAATGAGATGTCATTTCCCTCTATACCTTACCCGCTTTAGTTGATGGCATTGATGATTTATTCACCTCGTGATGTGGCTGATTAATCGGCTCATATGTCTCCTTGTTTATCACTGAGGTGTCCAAGATTTTGCCTTCTAATTCCTTTGCAAGATCAACTAGAACTGGTTCAGTAGCCGAAGCTACATAACCATTATCCGGTGATGTGATAGGTTGCACGATTTCATCCATAATTTCAGCATCCTGAATAGAAAAACAAGCAAGATTGTTAGGAATAAAAGAAGAGTTAGAAGTAATACCGTTTTGTGTTGTGGTTGATTCCTCATTAGCTTGTGGCGTTGCTTCATCACTCTGTAAGTTCTTTGCTTCCATTTTCTTTAATTGATCGTCGCTTGTTTCTTCTTTTCTCACAGTCTTCAAACGTCCTGGAAATGGGATAGGTGGTACATAGGGTCTGATATAAGGTAAATCACGAGGAACCGGCTCCTTGTTGACTTCTTTCATCTTTCCCATTGTTGCTTTGATAGTTCCAACTGCATTCTTTTTACTTTCCAGGACCTTTTGGTTTAATTCTTCAAGCTTAGCCTCCAAGCTTTTCCTCTTAGCGTCAAGCTTCTTTAAATTCATGTCCGCGCCCTCCTTGAATTCCCTAATCATTTCGTCATTCGAGTCGTGCATCCTTTTTAAATTATCCGAGAATTTCTTGACGGCTTCCTCCAATGACTCAACGTACATGACCTGCTCATATTTTTTGCGTTCTTCTCGGAGAGAATGCTCTAGTATAGCATGAATGTCTTCCTTAACCATATTCATATCACATCCAAGTGCATCAATCTGCTTGGTGATGTCACCAATGTCATCCAAGCCTTTGCTATTTGTTACCCAAGTGGTTGCTCCATCATACCAATTTCGTGAATGGTCAGCCATCATTTCAATTGATCTAAGGGCTTGTGTAGGTGGCATTGTAGGAATAGGTCCTTGAGAGTCGAGCATTTGGCGGGACGGGATGTTTAAACCTTCATAGAAAAAAAGGACCATCTGATGGTTGCTGATATCATGCATTGGGCATCTGTAGAGAAGGTCATTATATCTTTCCCAAGCTTCATCAAGCGTTTCATCCATCTTCTGTCTGAAACTCCTTATCTCTTCCATCTTCTTGGCAATCTTTGAAGGAGGACAATATCTCCGAATGAAAGCTTTCTTCAAAAGATTCCACGTATTGATTGACCCCGCAGGAAGCATCTTCATCCATCTTCTGGCTGCACCTGTGAGTGTAATTGGGAACACTCTAAGCATTAATGCATCTTGAGAAACTCCTGGAGTGTAGAAAAGATCTACGATCTCCAATACTCTTCGCACGTGCAGGTGGGCATCATCATCGTTAGTTCCCGCAAAAAGTTTTGTTCTAAGTTCCCTCATGAACTGGCAGCTGATCTCAAACTCGATGTCATCATTCAATTCGGGGCATACCACGCCCGATCTTTGGTTATCTCGAGTCAGCGCAATATATTCTTCCATAGTGAGCATGTCAAAATCTGAATCTTCCATATCCTTAAATATCAAAAACAAACAAAAAGCAGAAAAGAAGAGAAAAAGAAAACTAAAAATAAAAATAAAAGAAAAACTTAAATTAAAATCCTAAATAGCTCCCCAGCAGCAGCGCCAAAAACTTGATGCAAGTTTTACTGACCAGGTTTTAATATTAATTACTCGTTATACCTATGGTCTACCCTAATGCACTAACAGGAAGTGTACCCGGTCGTGTGTAGTGTAGTATTCGGTAAAACCGAGGTAGTCCCAAGAGCTACGAGGATCGGAAATTTTCTTAAGTCTATGTCACGATTTAAATTGCTTTTAAGATTGAAATAATAAAATTAAATAATAAAACAAGAAAATAAAAGAAAGCAGATAAAGGCAAGAGATGTGATCAATGAAGGAGAGTGGTGCTAACCTAGTTAATCTTCCTAGCTAGTTATGTCTACCTCTACTTACTTCCAATTGCTTCAGGTGGGGTCAAAGTCGAGAGGACAGCATTTGGTCAATTCGCCCTAACCTATCAGCAAAGATGCCACCACAGGAGAAATCAGGCGCACCGTCATAAGTCATGTTGTTCCTGGTCCCTTAAGCCGAGTCATTAAGTACCGCTACATGCTAGATTTATAATAGTGAGTGCCCGGTCGTTAGGAACTTAGACACTCACCCCCTAATTCTTAAGTTCATCCAAACGATAGGTGATCAGTTGGTCAAATCGCACAAGTAGAAAGGGTCTTCAGTTGGTCATATCTTACCCTTCCCGTCTCAGTCCGCTCACGTAGGGTCAGTTGGTCATATCTCCTAGGCAATTGGCCTCTACCGCCATTCAAAAATACCGAACCAAGGGTGGCTACCAATAAACTATGCATGCATACACTTAGAAATATTTGTACGGAAGTATAGTAAATGCAAACAAAACAATTAAAGAATCATAATTAGGCCAGCACCAGGGTGCTTAGCCAAACATATAATAAATCACACCAACAGAAATGAATAAATCATAAATTGAATTGAACATAATATTTGATACAAATTACTTGATGTAGAGCTAATAATGATGATGATTGCGGGTGAATTCTTCCTTCAAAACTGGCTTCGGACTGCTAGAAAATGCCCTGAAGTGGTGCCTTAATCGACCCCTAAGAGAGGGGTGAAGAGAGATACTGAAAAATGCAGATTTAGGGTTGTATTTATAGGCCCCGACATGGTTACGGCGTAACTAAATTTATTAGTTAAGTTGTAACTAAAGTTACGCCGTAACTACAAATGTAATTACGCCGTAAATATCATACTTCGTAGTTTTTGTCATCCATTCTAAATCTTGAAACTTATTTGCACTAGATGAAACTTTTAGTCCCTCGTCGCTCTTGTTACTTTTATAACGAGTCCTTGTACTCAATAAACTTCGAATAAACTTGTCGCTTTTAATCCCTGGACCTCGAAACTTTGCGCCCAAGTAATTAATTACGGCGTAACTAATTATCTGAGTTACGCCGTAACCCTTCGTCCGTACATGATTATCCATTCCGAAATCATCTCTACGGCGTAACTAAATTGCTACGTTGCGCCGTAACCTTCACAAAAATAATTACGACGTAACCTTAAGAAATGGTTACGCCGTATCCTTCAAAGCTCATATTTACGCCGTAACATTATTAGCTAGTTACGGCATAATCTTTACATAAAATCCAAAGGCCCTCGTAAATCAATCTTCAGAACATATACTTGGCCTTTTATCACTTCTTTTCCGCTCCAACGCCTCATTTATCCTGAAATGCAAATATGAACGAATATGAAAGAATTAAGTACCATATTAATGCAAATGAGGCCATAAACATGGGAATTTGATATATAAAAGATCAGGCTAATTTGATGTTATCACGACTCTAGCCAGCACAGTCGTAGCAAAGTCTAGAACGATTGCTAACCCTAGACTAGGCGAGGTAGAAGTCTATACTTAGCTAGGCAAGTGCTATAGCAATTAGGATTGCTACCCTAGACTAAGGCAACAGCTACCACATATCTATCTAAACAGTCAAGCACATAAGCAAATCAAAATAGTTTAAAAGGTCCAAAAATAGTAGCATGTTTCTCACCCCAAATTAGTTAAATACATAGATAAAAGTGGGGCTATGAAACTCACCTCAAGCAAGCAACGCACAAATAAACATTAGCAAGAAGATAACAGCAAATCACGGCTCAGCGACTATCGACTCGGAACAACCTATTAATGTAAACCAATTTTAATATATATATATATATATATACATATATATATATATACATATATATATATATATATTATTTTTATTAGAAGTGATGGTCATTCACGATTAGGAACTTTGTAACGTGTGTTAGATATCGTGATAGAATAGTCAACGGGCTCGTGGATTGGGCTAAGCTAATTGGGCATTAGTTAAGTTAAGCTAGCCTTGTCTAGTTCGTGTAACCCAAGCCCAATCCAAGTCCATCCTAAGGCCCATGGCCAAGCCTTAGGGCATCATCCTCTCTTACTATAAATACCCCTCAAGTATGTCATTTGAGGGGTGTGCTTGAGTGTGTGTGTGTGTGTGTTTTCCTTGAAGCAATATACAACTTATTGTTTCATCTTTCTTCTCTCTACCTCTCTAAACATACATACGAATTTATACATCAAGTCACCAAGTTCTTTTCTTTCTATTATTCATACAACGTATTTGTGTTTGGTTTGTGTTGGGTTTGCTTGGTAAAGTGATAAGGTTGATATATCTAAGGTCCTACAATTGGTATCAATCGCCTAACAATGGTTTAGGAGTGTTTGTGTTTGTTTTGAAGTTTTGGTAAGATACGTATAAGCTCACGTTTTACCTCTTTGATACGCATAAAGCTTTAATTTTTGCACTCAAAAATTCAAGATTCTTGTGGTTTAAGGTTTATTTGGTGCTAAAGTTTTAGTTTTTTTGCAAAAAGTTCGAAGCTTTACGTGTTTTTCTTCATTTTTAAGCTCGTATTTGGTTATTGGTCATTTCTACTCGTAACTTTTCTAGCCACTTTGGGTGAAAAAGGTCAACATTTTTGGGTTATTCGAGTGTTTTTAAGGATATCTGTGCAAGTGAAATCATTTGAATCGTTGGAAATTTCTTACGAGTAGAAGTCAAAAAGTCAAAACCCTAGTTTTCTACTCGTAACTTTTCTAAGCACTTTGGGTGAAAAAGGTTCACATTTTCGTGTTATTTGAGTGTTTTTAAGGCTATCTGTGCAAGAGAAATTGGTTGAATCATTGAAATTTTTTTACGAGTAGGTCAAAACCCTAGTTCTACTCGTAAGAAAGTCAACTACTCATAAGTTTTCTACTCATAACTTTTTGGTGAAGAATCTTCGTGCTATAACGGTTACTCAGTGCTTCCCTCACTTGGATAAATGTGTGGAACACTTCGACTTGTGGATATCCCTTACGCTGTGACAGTGTAAAGGATTTTTGGTTCTTAACCATAGTTTACGCATAAGCTAAAAGCTTACGAGTAACTCTACGCATAACTTCACAATTACGCGTAAGGTTTACGAGTAACTTTTTGTCTACGCATAAGCTTAAGGTTACGCGTAAGATACTTTCTACGCATAAGATCCTACGCCTAAGGAATCCTACGCCTAAGCTTCCTACGCATAAGATCCTACTCGTAACTACATCCTACTCGTAACTACATCCTACTCGTAACCATATCCTACTCGTAACCATATCCTACTCGTAACTTCTTTGGTCTACGCCTAAGCTCTTTCTACACCTAAGGTTCAAAAAAAAAAAAAAAAAAAAAAAAAAAAAAAAAAAAAACGAGTTTTTTGGCGGGAAAACTTGAGTAAAATTTAATTTTTTAAGGAGACTAAACGTTCAATTTTTACGCGAGATTCAAATTTTGGTTTAACTGTGAAAATTTTGGTCAAAAATTCAAATTTTTGGACCTAAATTCAAATTTTTCGGGTCAAATTTGGCGTCAAAATTGTCATAACTCAAATTTTTCATACGACCTTAGAATTGATTTTTATAGTGAATTTCAAATTTTGGGCGAAATTTTTTAAGAACCGAGTTTACGAGTACGACTTTCAGAAAAACGTCAACCGAGCTTAATCGTCATCAACCACAACTCCTTTATCGTTGAATCGATCCTACATCAACTTTATCATATCATACCTTCATCAATGGCTACTCAACAAGACATTCATGCAGCCGATGCCGAAAACCGACCTCCTATGTTGGCAAAAGGTGGTTATCTTCAATGGACAAGTCGAATGCTCCGCTACATCAAGACCAAACCTAATGGGAAACTCATGATTAAATCCATTCAGGATGGACCCTTCCAGCCTCGACAAGTTCATGTACCTGGAAATGCAGATGCAACACCTCCCATCCCACCATCCTCTCATCTTCAAACTGAATCTGAATACACTGAAGAGGATCAGAAACAAGTCGATGCAGATGACATGGCAATTCATATTATTCAACTGGGTTTACCAATAGACATCTTTGCTGCGGTAGACAGTTGTGAAACTGCTTTCGATATGTGGGAACGTGTTAGACGACTATGTTTTGGAACAGAAATTGGTAAACAAGACATGGAGAACAAGCTGCTAACTGAATGGGAGAAGTTTACATCTACACCAGGAGAATCCATTGAATCCTACTATGGAAGGTTTTGCACTTTGATGAATGAGCTTCTAAGAAACAAGTTGGCACCCAAAACAATCGTTCAAAACATCAAGTTCCTGAATAATCTTCCAGAAGAATGGGGACGATATGTCACTATTGTCAACCAAACAAAAGACTTACATCAGGTGAACTTTGATCAACTCAACGATTTTCTTAAACAAAACCAAGCTGAAGCGAATGAAGTCAGAAAAGAAAAATTGGCAAAATTGGCACTTATTGCTAAGACTCAAACTACAGTGAATACACAACAACAAGCTTCATCATCTTCCAACAACAACAACTTGCAGCAATACATTCCACAACCACAACAACAATTCTATCCAGATCAACAATACCAGGAACAAGGAATCACTGATCCTGAAACTGACCCAGAAGCGACCTTGCATCAGATATTTTCTTTATTGGATAAAGCAGTTAACAGTCGCATCGGTAATCATACGGTTCCGTATCAGGGTAATCAGTCGGGTCAGAATGTTGGAAATCAGATGGGACAGAATGTTGGGAATAGAGCAGTGGGTAATAAGAATGGCAATGTTGCAGCTCCAGTCGTTGGGAATTATGGAAATGTGAATCAGGGTAATCAGATTAAGTGTTATAACTGTCAAGGAGTGGGTCACATGGCAAGAAACTGTCCCACTAAGCCGCACAAAAAGAATGGTGATTTTCTTCGGAAAGCTGCTTTGTTAGCAGATAAGCAAGAAGCGGGGTTCCAGTTGAGTGCTGAGGAACATGACTTTTTCGCTATTATGGATGATTTGGATGACCTCGAGGAACTCAATGCGAATTGCATCTTCATGGCAAATCTTCAGGAAGCTAAGTATGACACTGAGTCAGACTCACCTCCTGTCTATGACGCCAATACAGTATCTGAGGTACCAATCATTGATCCATGTTATAACAATGTCATATCTGATGTGTTTACTCATGACGAACAGAATTCTGTGACGCCAACACCCACTTATGATACATACCTGGACAATCCGAGTTGTAGCAATACGAACTCCGAAACTCCATATGTGGATCCTAGTGGAGGCTGTGTGGCACAAAATACTGCGACTGATGAGGAAACACGTGCTTATTTTGAATCATTAATTAATCAATGTGGCATTGAAGTTGAGAAAGTTAGAACGGTCAATCGCGAAGTTAAGGCAGCGAATGTTAAATTGACCGCTGAGCTTGAGAGTTACAAGGGGAACGCCAAAGCCTATGAATTTCATACAAACAAACTTTCAGAATTAGAAATTGGTTATCGAGATTCTGTTTTAAGAGAAAAACAATTGCAACTCAAGTATGATACACTTGATGTGAATCTGAACTTGAAAATAAAATCTTTAAACAAGGAAATTTCTGAACTAAATGACCAACTTTCTAAACAAAAAGCACTGTTTTCTGATCTTGAAAAAGAGAAGAAACAGTTGATTGCTGATTTTTCAAAACGAGAAGATTCTCTTCTTGATGAAATTCTGGATAAAAATGAAATGATCAAGAAATTGGATAATTTGCTTCTTACAACGGGTCATTCCGCTAAAAAAAACAAGATGCTTTCTAATCAAGCAAATCCGATTTTTCACACTTCACATAAAATGGCTCTTGGTAACTCACCTCCTTCGTTCCTCAAGAAAGCTCAGAAAGAACGGAATGTGTTGAACAATGGACAACCTTTGCATGAACCCATAATTGTTCGTGATTCTCTTGAAACATTGGAACTAGCTGAGGAGAGTAGATCAAAAATGAAACAAAAGAATCCAGATCTTAAACCGATTGATTATAACAAATGGAACAAAATTAATGGGATTACTTTTGTTAATCAAAAAGAAACGTCAAAGTTTTCCATAACACCAAGTGTTTCAAACAAAGTGCCAACACCTGTTTCAAAATCAGTTTCAAAACCAATTGTAGTCTCAAAATCTCTTTCGAAAATCGAACAAATGTCTTCAAACAATCCTTTTAACACAAGTGATACTAAAAGCATTTTAGATGACGTTAAAACTAGAATTGGGTATCTTCAAGAGACTGTCAAGTCTAAAACCAATATTACAACTAACATCTGGTTTACTCGTCATGATGACGAAACAAAAGAGTTTTTTAAAACCCAAATTGCCCCTCCGTTAACTGCCATCAGTGCGAGGGTAATTCATGTTGAACAAGCACTTTTGAAAGAAACAGCTGACTTTGTCAAGGACCATAAATCCCTGGTAAAGCAAGCTAATGAAAGTTTTGAACACATCAAAGTTTTGGAAAATTTGAATGATTCTCTCTTCGAAGATGTTATGACAACCGATATCATGTCCATTATTTTACAAACATATTCTGTTGAAGATCATGAAAGACTCCAGGATGAGACCTCCGAAATTGTTTCAAAATATGAAAAAGCTCTTATGAAACTTGAAAAAGAAAACGTGTCCTATTTTAAACAGCTTGATCGAAAAACAGAGGAATGCAAGTATGACAAACTGTCGTATGAGCGTGCCTACAAGGACATGCAAGAGCAAAATGATCTTTTGAGAGCTCAGCTGGGATGTCTAAAAGGAAAGGCTGTGGATACTAAGTTTGCAAAACCATTGACTGAGGAGAATACAAATGTTCCAAAATCGGTTTTCAAACCAAAAATGTCTATTTCTCAGCCTCCTCCAAAAGTCAATGAGAAATATGATTTGTCAAAAACAGTCACTCCACAGTCCCTGCCTATTAAAAAGAGATGAAAAACCTGTTTTTGAGAAAGAAAAAGTGATTACACCTGGCATTTCTAAGAATAGTACACGGAATGTGACCAAAAATCCAGTTAAAGAATCTGTTGGTTCTAACAACATGGTCAACAATCACTATCTAGAAGAAGCTAGGAAAAAGGCACAGACTCGAAAAGACGGAATTCTAGGTACAACATCTAGGGTGATGAATTCTACAAAATTTCAAGGCACTGCTAGTAGTAGTAAACCATTACCTAGGAACACTCTACAAAAGACTAGGGATTGGCTTGCATCTAAGAGTAGTTGCGCAAAAGAAAATGCTATGCCCTTAGAAAACAACACTAGGAATTCTAAGTCTTTTTCGAACAAGAATCAATTTTCAAAAGACTGTAGTGACAAAGTTAAAGCTGCTGTTTTAAACAAGAATATTGAATTTGTCTGTACTACATGTAAAAAATGTATCTTTTCAGCTAATCATGATGCATGTGCCTTACAATATCTCAAGAAAGATAATTCTCGTGCCAAGGCACAATCCACTAAGACACCAAATAGAAACAAGCTCGTTGATAAAATGTCAAACAAAAAGAAACCTAATAGGTGGATCTCTTCAGGACGTAGTTTTTCCAAAAATGAGTCTTCCGCTGCATCTGATAAGAAAACAACTCCTCGATCTTACCTTAGGTGGATACCCACGGGCAAAGTTTTCAACAAAATAGGTCTTAGATGGATTCCCACAGGAAAGATTTTTGATACTTGCTCCAACACAGATAATAGTGACAATCATTCGGATAAGGAAGTCAGATCCACTACAACCATTGATAGTGATCACCCTCACCGTGAGGAATCATGTACTTCTAACACTGTTATTTGTGAAAATTCTTCTTCTGTGGATGCAGGTACTTGTAAAAGTGTTGAAGATTCATATACCCCGTGTGGTAAAGAAGAATTTTATGCCAATTTCGCATGTGGAAATCCTTTTCTAGTTTCACTCTTAACTCCACTTTTACTTCGCCAAACGTAATTTCTCTTTCTTCAAATCTTCTTTGTAAATATTTTTGAAAAACCAAATACAAAATTTGAAAAACCAACAAAAGCAAAATATAAAAATATAAAACTTTCAAAAATACAAAAACATTAGAAAAATCAAAAATCCAAAAATATTCTTCTCACGACATGTCTCTCGTATAATCGATATTCTGTACATTTCTAGAAATGTCATTCAACAATGATACGGGCATGTACAGATGCTTGAGCGAGAGTTCTTTATTATGTTTTCTAAAACATGTCGTTTCTCAAAATTTCTCAAAATAATGGCTTTCGTATACTTCAGTACGAAACCCGGACTTCAACATTATGGCTTCTGGACACATCAGTTCAGGACCCGCACTTCAAAGAAAGGAAAGTGCTAAACCAATCAAAGGTTTTAAATATGTTTCAAGCACTATTCCTAAAAACAAAATGGCTTGTAAGTATTTCAGCTTGCAACCCGATCTTTAAAGAAAGGAAAGTGCTGCGCAAAACCGATTTTCATAAATATCGAGCACTTATCCTAAAACAAATGAAGATTATTCTTCTCGAATATCTTCAAAAGATTTTCAAAATCTTCTTCTCATCTTGCGTACCATTGATTCGAAAGTTTTCAAAAAGATTTTTCAAAATCTCTCACATTTGGTACCAAGATAACTCCCTCTGAACCCTTAATTGATTCCAAATTTTATGTAAGAAAAATATGCTTTCTTTAAGGGGGAGTATAAAACCAAAATTGTTCCAAAATTCATGCTAAATCAGTTTCTCTCCAAATGCTTTCCGAAAAACATATCTTTTAATCATTTTGTTTCAAAAACATCATGGATATGCTATTTTTGAGGGGGAGAAGACATGATTAAAATGTGATCAAAAAGTTTAATGATCGTTGTTTGAATCTCAAAAGAGCTCGACTCAGTCATAACCAATGAATTGACGAGGAATAATGTACCATCTCGAGAAACTTTCTATGACTTGACCAGGACGGGTAATAATTTCAAGCTAGTTCTCTAGTGATGTAAACGTGTCTCGAATCGGTCTAGTTCATTTAAAGTCGATCAATTCAAAAAGTGCGAACTCTACCCTCTATGTGCAGATTTCTGTCAAAACTTATAAGCACATGTGAAGGGGGAGTGTTTCTGAAAATATAAAACTCACGGAGTGTTTCAAACATGTTTTCTATCATAAACACTCTGAGAGATTTTCAAGAAAAATGGTTTTATGGCAACAATAGGACAGTCATGGAGTTATAAGGTGACTAAGAATAGGAAATTCGTCCTATGATCCGCCAGAGCCGGAGGGATCTACCCAAGGACAATACCCATAGTTAGTATTAGAAGTCCTTAGGTATGATTGAAAAAAAGGAGTAATGTGAGAAAGGAGAAAGAAGGGGTTGAAGAATTAAAAAGAAAAATGAAAAAGGGTGAAAAGAATTAGCCCTCCATATTCAACCTTAGGGCAGAAACCGGGTTCAATTCATCTGCTACTGGTTGTCACTAGATGACACTGGTATTGAAGACAAAGACGTCATGGACCCAGTGACGCACTGCACAAAACCTTCTAGCCACTCAATTCCTCTCAAAAGGGATTTGTTTCATTCTCACTGGGAACCCTACATAATCTACCGACTTTCTCTTAGAGATCGTTGGTATTGAAGAAGGAGACCCTCTCCCTAGTCTCCGCTCAGGAAAACCAAAACGCACTATTGAGTCTAGAGCCACGAGATTCATCAAAAGATCTCATAGGAACACTTGACATGACATCGCTTGTTGTTCATCAATAAGGGCACAAGTGATATATTATAGAGTCCTACGCAGATCTTAGCAATCTGCCAGAACATTTATGAGAAGTTTCACATCTGTGATCTTCAGTGATTGAACGGAAATTCCTGCCAGGGTCAACATCAAGCAGCCCTGACAGCAGGTCACTTCGGTAATTCTCCGTGGATTACGCTTAGTGTGTCTCAAACGGTCTACAGTCGTGGAGTGATGCTTCGGTGTACTTCAGCGACTCATCTGAACTGTAGATGTACTTCGGTATATCGCGTTATCTCACTTGTGGGACTCCAGTTCAGGAACGACCCTTGTGAGAATTAGAGATGTGTTTTCACACTATGCTGTTAACACCCTCGAAATTCAAACTTGTAAGTGCCGGAATCCGCTTATTACTAACCTGTTTTATGTTTTCTTCTTATGGAAGCTCCGGAGCGGATTGATCGTGCAGATTCTCCACATGCTCATACGAACAACACATGAAAGTTCTCATCAAAATCAAAGGCTACTCAAAGTTAAAGATGATTCTTCGTCAATGTCAAAGAATCTACAAAGTTTAAAGACTCGAGAACTACATCATTGGTAACCAAAAGACAAATAGAAGTGTGAGCATGGTGGAGAAAGACGTGGAGACACCTAACCAACGAAGTTGACAACGGCAGACAACCACATTAACTGATCACAAAGCATGAAGGAACAAAGAATTAAGACTATTCTATATCTACTCACAAAGTTCAAGCTCAAAAAGATTAAAGACCTATTCAAGTGGAGCATCTTTTGAATGACCACCCCTTAGGGGGAGATTGTTAGCCTTGATTATTTTTATTAGAAGTGATGGTCATTCACGATTAGGAACTTTGTAACGTGTGTTAGATATCGTGATAGAATAGTCAACGGGCTCGTGGATTGGGCTAAGCTAATTGGGCATTAGTTAAGTTAAGCTAGCCTTGTCTAGTTCGTGTAACCCAAGCCCAATCCAAGTCCATCCTAAGGCCCACGGCCAAGCCTTAGGGCATCATCCTCTCTTACTATAAATACCCCTCAAGTATGTCATTTGAGGGGTGTGCTTGAGTGTGTGTGTGTGTGTGTTTTCCTTGAAGCAATATACAACTTATTGTTTCATCTTTCTTCTCTCTACCTCTCTAAACATACATACGAATTTATACATCAAGTCACCAAGTTCTTTTCTTTCTATTATTCATACAACGTATTTGTGTTTGGTTTGTGTTGGGTTTGCTTGGTAAAGTGATAAGGTTGATATATCTAAGGTCCTACATATATATATATATATATATATATATATATATATATATATATATATATATATATATATATATATATATATATATATATATATATATATATATATCCCAAAATCAACGTTATCTACTCCAATGTATTCTTTTTCTTTATCTCCAAAAATGTCTTGTTTCACCGTTTAGTCCTAGCGTTTGGTATCATCGTGTGCGTGTATCGACTCAACATGATATCATGAATGCACTTAAATAACCACAATGTGACTCAATGCAACACAATGAGACATCTAAGCGATAAGCTCCATAGTCCAATAAGTTTCGGAATAATAGTAGACCTTATCGAATTCGTCAACTCGATAAACTCAATTATTTATTCGTGTTGTTTATTATCCCATAAACCGGTCGCATCCTAACGATTCATAAGGATAATTCACCCATTAATAACGTTATCCTACGTACCTAGCGGGCTCTTATTAGATTCGTCAACCTAATAAGTCCGCTACCTACGTGGATTGACGCTATTAATGTTAGGTCATCCGCAACCCATGCACACAACGTAAATAGAATTAAATACTTGAAAGTAGTATTAGATGCTCATAATTGGCACATTCGATAAACGTGCACTCAAAACATTAGATACTTTTCATTTAGAAAACCTTTCCATTTTTAGTCGTTAATTCCCATTTAAAATGGTGAATAACAAGATAAGTCTTGTTATCGATAGTTTTGGTATAAAAACCATTTATTATTTATGTTTCACCATTTATTAATCATGTTTGTTTATATATATATATATATATATATATATATATATATATATATATATATATATATATATATATATATATATATATATATATATATATATATATATATATATATATATATATATATATATATACTAGTTTCGAAGCCCGCCCAATGGGCGGGCATGTCTTATAATTATCGTTGACATAATTTGCTATATCGAAAGAAGGAGGGTAATTGATTCGCTCCCAGACGGTCAAGTTTTGTCACACAAGCTGATCACTTGTGAATGGTCAACCGTAACGAACTTCAAACAGTCTGGAACCAAATGCAATGAAGTCCAGGAGAGTTATAGTGTTTCCCCAGGTCGTTAAGTCCCAACGAGCTGTGCGAGAATAATCAAACGAATAGTGATCGAGAGGATTTGAACGGAAAAAGAGATATGATTGATTATACCTAAAGAAAAAGTTTATAAATTACAGGGGCTTAAATGCAAATTAAAGAAAATAAAAAAGATAAAGTATATTAAATAAACGCTATCACTATTTTTTTTAAAATGATGTTTTTGATTTTTCTTTTATAAATTTAAATTAAAAACTACGTAACGTACAAAAGAAAATGTGAAACTAAAGCAATATTAATCCTAAAAATATAAAAATGAACTTTTTACAATCCTAATGATAAGATAAAATTTTTAGAAAAAGAAAATTATTTTTATAACTATTTATCTAATTATTATTAATTAAAAACTAATTTTACTTATTTAATTATACCCTAAAATACAAGAAAATATGAAATAAAGCTAGAAAAATGAAATTATGACTTGGAAAAATCTAAAATAACTAAAGAGAATTTTCAAAACTAATTTTGTATTTTTCTGATTATTTTTCTATTTTCTATCTATTTAAAACTAATTAAATTGCTAAAAATTACTATTTAAACTAAGAAAATTATGGAAAAATATTTTTTATGACTTTTTGAATATTATAAAACTAAGAAAATTGAAATTGTATTTTTTTGAGCTTTTTCTGATTTATTTGAATAAAAAGCTAATTAAAAATGCTAAAAACTGAAATTAAATGCATAAAAATAGCAAATGAACAGTGAAAAACATGAAAACTTCTAGAATATTATAAAATATTATTCTAAATATAGGAAAAATAATAAAAGTGGTGCAGGTGTTCAATAATTAGGTTCTGTAGTGAAAAGTGCTTATAAATAAGCACTAAAAATAAGCTATAAGTACCAAATGAGCACCAAATTATCACAGAAGCTAGAGTATGCTAAAATTACTTAAAACCAACATATTCCAACTATCCTAAACCTCTGAACAACAATCTACAATGATATGGGTCTATTTAAGCACTAGTCCAAACAGCCCTTATGTACTAACTTTAAGCCCTTGTTAAGCTAGCTTATAAAAATCACAAAAATAAACTAAAACCACCATGAAAACCACTACCAACCAAAGTGTCTAAATCCAGAATTTCAGCTAATAAGGACTAAAATTGAGGAAACTAAAAATGCAAAACTGGAAGCTATGGAAACGGGTCAAAATGAGCTATTAAGCTTGCATAAGCTAATAAAAAGCTACCACTACTGAACCAAAGGTTGAATAAGCTATAAACAAGTTATGGGAACTTAGAATAAGCAACAACAACAACAAGAAAAACACAACAATAAGCAAAAATAAGGAATAAGCAAAACGGGAGTTTTGTGAAAAAGGGCTTAAAAGAAGCTAATGAATAAGCAGTTAATAAGCTAAGTAGAGATAAACTAATATTTTTCTAATTAAGATGAGCAGATAAACTTTAATATCCCAAAAGCTTATATCCTAAATCCTAATGGTAAGATCACAATAAAATTACAAAGTTTATTCAAAAACGGGTTTTTATGAAATTTTGACTTTTGGACAGAATTGAAAACTTGACTTATTTGAGATTTGAGTCCAATTATCTGAATGATTATGTTGTTTTATGGTATAATGAAACTGATGCAAGCTACTCTAGTGATATTTGAACACAAAACAAGCTTTTGGTTTTCCAAATTTCCAACAGTCAAGAAACTAACACAATATAAAGGTGATTTTGACTTTTTGAGCAATAAGGTGCAAAGTTAAGACATATATGATTCAAGTGGTCCTATTTGAGAATGAGTATGCAATTTTCAAGTGCAAACCAAGTCTCAATCTCAAACAATCCCATTGATCCAAACACCATTTAAACCAACTGATTCACTGTTGACATTACTTAAATGACTAACTAGTTTATGCAACTGATGAAACTGAACAATTATGACCTAATGACAGTTAAATGAACAAGTCTAAACTAAATCTAACAATAAATCAAGACATATATAGATCATGCAAAAATACACTCTTAATGAAAATAAGTAAAATACTCACAAGTGTTCTAGCTTATTAACCACTCATACCAGAACCATAACTACACTAATCTAATCCAATCCAACCCAATCCAAGCACTGCATCTATCAATATCCATTTCCATGCCCATTTGATGCTTCAGTTGACTTTTGTTGACCGAATTCCAATGTTGCTTGAAACTGAATTCCAAGCTTACCAAAAGCTATAATAAGCTTAAGTAAGCTTGTTTGAATTTAACAATAAGCTATTTGAAGCTTGAATGTAAGAGTTTGAAATTAAACTTTTCAACAGTGAACATCAAAACATGAAATTTAAGTGAAACCTTGAATTAAGA
Source organism: Chrysanthemum seticuspe (assembly GCA_019973895.1). Taxonomy (NCBI): domain Eukaryota; kingdom Viridiplantae; phylum Streptophyta; class Magnoliopsida; order Asterales; family Asteraceae; genus Chrysanthemum; species Chrysanthemum seticuspe. Next base: position 340,974,032 of record BPTQ01000007.1, on the reverse strand, counting down.
CTTGAAATGAATTACAATGACTAAGTTGCTTAGTTTGAATACAATAAAACTTGGATTACATTTTAAAATACTAATTAAGCTAATTTAATGAAAAACGACATACATTTGAAAATGAAAACTAACTACTACTCTTCATTGCTTCTCTTTCTTCCTTTTTATACACCAACACTGCTCCCACGTGTCCTCTGAGTGAATCCCACCAATCTTTTTAGCCATTGGATGAGTTGAGGTCATATTGGCCATTGATTCAATTTTGGCGGGAAAGTGGTTTTTATGCCAGTGGGGACTGTGAACTTGCAACTGGGGTGGTGGAGGGTAGGGATAAGGTAGGGTGATGATGAGGAGGGGGTTTGAAGAGATAAGGTGTTGCAGGTGATGGGAGAAGGGTTGCAGGCAACTTGGTTTTGCAGGCAAGTGGTTTTGAAGGAGAAGAGATAAGGTGGGAAAAGTTGGGTTTGACTGGTTTTGACCAGGGGTTCAAAATGTATGGCAGGGGCAAGTCCAAGGGATTTGATAGGGGACCAAAATACGCAAAGGGTCATGGTTTGGCTTGTTATTATTATAAGGACCATTCTTGTAATTCTGCCAAACTAGAGGGACCAAACCTGTAATTTCTCCAAAGTTGTCACAAGGATCACTTTTGCCAAGTTTCAATAGTACAAGGACCATTTTTGACATTTTCAAATTTCCAAGGACCATTTGTGACAATTTCAAAACTTGAGGGACTAAAGTTGTAATTTTGCAATTTTTTATTTTAAGGACCAATTTTGACAACTCATGAATCCCTAAGGACTTAAAATGATATTTTTCTTTATTTTGATTTACCAGGGACTGTTTTTGACAACTTTTGAAACTTGGGGGACTAAAACTGCCAATTATGCAAACTTGATACGTTTTTCACCAGATTTTGATATTTTTGCATTTAAAACACATAAAACACTTATTTGTGATATTTTTATCATTTTGATGCATTTCTGAGTGTTTTCAGATGTTTTTGCAGTTTAAATGGTACAAAAATGATGAGTATTTAGACACTCATCAGTAATCGTAAAGAAGGAGTGCAACTAAGGTGGAACGTTTCGACCTTGATGTGTGGGTCTTGAGAGGCAAGAAGATTCGTGACATATTGTCTGAATCTCTTTGACCGCTCTTTAGACCGTTTTTGACGTGGATATAATTTGTCATGAAAATCAAGATTGGTGATTGAGGCCCGGAAAGGCTTCAATCTATACCTCTATATATGGGCCAGAGAGAATTACCTTGTGGCACCATTTAGACCAAGAGGAATCATGTAGATGGTTGAGTATGGAATTTACATGTAAACCGTTTTGTTATCTTATGAATGATCAAACTGAAATTGAAGTACGCCTGATTGGATATTAGTAGCAACTACAACATGTGTACATGCATTGGTATTATCGACTGATGGAAACGACATTCATGGGGCTTAGATCAACAATTGGTTGTTACCAACCACATGTAACTTTCCTTTAATATTATTTGATACATGTATACAATTACCGTCGGTGTTATTGTAACTTTAGTGCCTCGTCATGGCTATTCACTGCCACATATAATTGATATTGCATGGATAGCAATGTCAATGATTCATTAAGAATCATTACTACTCAATTCAAAGTGACCATTTAACACAATAATATTTATTCAAGAGAGATAGGAAACATCATTTGTATATTGAAGCCTACATGCATTCATAAAGAATCTGTATCGTCCCTTGTGAGGAGCCATATTTTGATTCCTGCTTGTGCAAGTTTATCTATGCATTCTGCAAGATGAGATTGTTATTTTAACAATATATTTTTCAATTTTATTTTGCATGCAAGATATCAATAATAAAATTCACAAATAATGAAATAAGGCAGAAAGCTTTTTAATCTGGCTCGTTTGAGCTCAATGAATTGAGCCCTTAATTTTATAACCTAAATTCGACAATCTGGAGACTTACTTGTCAACACCTTTACAAAATAATAAAATTTGACCAGCTTCATCATGTACTATCACCTACATCCTCTTCCTAGAGCCACTGAATTCTAACAAATTCAATAGCTTGTATTCCCTATAATTGGACATTTATTTGTACTGTTAGCATGATAAACCAAAGATCATAAAAATAAAGAACGGTGAGTAAAAGAAATGGACCTTTTGAACTCCACTGCAGATCGATCGATCTCTTTAACAAACATTGAAGACTGAGTTCTTTTATAAAATTGAAACCCAAACTCTTGGGCTGCAATCAATAATGTCACTTCTTCAGGCGACTCTGCCTCATAATATAAATGATAGTTTAGAACTAAGTATGGATAGTCCTTGATCACTTTTAAAGTATATAAGATGTGTTAAAACCTCATGAAGTGCAAGAGCATCATTTGTTTCGTCTCCAGTAACGAACACACTGGTCCAAATCATTGGATATTACAGCAGCACCCGAGCCACACCTGTTGGAAGATTTTCCTAAATCGAATTGTTACATATGGGTAAGGTTAAAGGAGTGCGGTTCAGACCGTTTTTTCCCGTTTATGATTATGCCATGTAAATGTGAACTAATGAAAGACTGTAAATAGACCTAATGAGGACTCACCACCAACACTGAAGTGAAAAGACCATCTCCTGAATCACTTTCTTCTTGTTAATGATCTGCAAGCCAACTCTAGACCTCTCAAACATTGCCATTTCAGTTGCGTTTTTTTGTTCATTTACTTCACTAAGCTCATAAGCTCACCTTTTTCGTGTTATGATTGCAACTTATTAAAGTACAAAAGGTCAGTGTAATTACATTATAAGCCAAAGAAACACATCTTATGAGCTTTTCCAAATAAAAAGTAGCCCGTAAACTGGTGAAATAAGCTTATCCAAACAACCCCTTAATCATTTCACAAATCATGTTTTCATTTTTATGTTTGATACTTACAGGAAATTGATTCTAAAGCTGCTCAAAATCCACAAGAAATTGTTCGTTGCGGGGAGCAAGATCTCTGCCGAGAGCAGTAACTTGCTTTTATGTCTTGCTCCTGTAGTTAATTTCATCATCAAACTCCATGTATCAAAAAACTTTGGATACTCATTGTTAGAGAAACACGGGATATTAAAGAGAATGAATTCAATGACCGGTAACAGAGATGTAGTTGTTCTTAACAGGTAACACATTAAAGTTACAGGACAGTCTGTCGAGATAAGGACTCTGAATTGAATACTACTTGTTTTTCACCAAGCCATAAGTTATTAAACTACCTCGCGTTGTCGAGCATGCATGGATGTTATTTCAAGTAAAGTGTAGTGACCTGCAACTTCCTGTCCGCTTACACCTAAAATGACAATAGATATTGGAAAATTAATATAAGGTAACATTGTTAAAAAGAAAAAAAAAAGAATCAAATGTAGTAACCAAAACGTGATTGCTACCAATATTCAGTTATATGACATGCTTAGGCATGCTTGACCCACTTCATAATAACTTATAATATTGGTTAATAACCTTAAAAAATACAATAAAATATACTACATATTTATATTTAAGTAGTCTGCATTCAGAAGTCAAGATTATTTAGGAACTTATTGATAATAATACCTACATTTTTCATATTTGGTACTAATTATATAGCTTATGAGGTTTGAAACCTCCATAGTAGTAGGCAGGGGCGGAACTACATGTTGGTTACGGGGGGGCGGTGCCCTCCATGGTTCGCCAAAAAATATCAATTTTTAGTGTAAAAATAATTTTTTTAGGACCATTTTATTAAAGTGCACCCCATTATAAAATCAAATTGCCCCCCACCTTAAGATCAAACAATATAAAAACCTTATATCTCTATCTTAATCTAAAAAAATATCAGTTTTTAGTGTAAAAAAAAATTATGACCTTTTTATTAAAGTTCATCACAAATTTTATCAAAAAAAAATTTTTTTGCCCCCCGCCCTCTAAAATCCTGGGTCCGCCACTGGTAGTAGGAGGTTTGGTCACCTGCTATGGTGAACAAAGGTCAAAGTATACCTTCTATGGAAATCAGGTGAACTTCAGCAAATACTCCGTTTGACTCTGTAGTGACCAACTCATCTTAATTGTTTTCGTGACATGTTTTTGCGCCATAAGGATTAAACAACACTAAACCTCGTGAAGAATTCCCGAAAGTGGACGATTGACTTCCATTGGAATACTTGAACTCCCCTGCTGTAGCAACCAAATGCACCAAAGATTACAGCAAAAAATGTAACCGAACACCTACTTATATATTGCTGAAATCTGCAGCACCAAACGCACTTGTTGCAGCACCAAACGCCCCTTGTTGTAGGGGTATCATAGAAACCAAACACCCCTTTTGAGATTAAAGCATCCATGGTTTTTTAATTTTTTCTCGAAAGCAAACAACAGCAACACCATAGATGGGCATGCATGACTTATAAATATCGTGCAACCATGAGTGAATAGCTTCAAATTGAACTGTCATCAAACCCCCATCGCACAGAAAATTACTTTTAAGGACTACTCATATGTTAATCCAACGATTAGCAACTTCACTTTATCCTTAAGGGGTGAAGCTTTTATTTTTTGCAATGTAAAGCTTTAAGTTCAAGTCAAGCATATACATCTAATGCGAAACTTGTCTGATAACTTAAAAATATAGACATAGAGAAGGGTTTTGATGGCATTGGAAAGTATGGTTTTTGGGCATCCATTGTTTTGTGTTACCCCATCTACAAATAATCAAAAAGACTGATAGACAGTTGAAAAGAAAGAGGCGGAGCCATCTTTGTATATAAATGGGTCAAACTGGGTTTTTCCATAAGAGCGGCTATTTTTAGCTCGGAAATAAGTATAGCCATGTAAATGTCGAGGGACGTCTAACACTATAAACTGAATTTTTGCAGCCATGTATATAACTTAAACAATCATTAAACTACAGTTCTTGAGCAAATCAAAACAGTCCTTAAAACTACCCAATATCCCCTTTAAACTGTAGATTGGAATCTGCCCCAAACATATAGGCACATACAACTAACATTATCTTTCATTTAACCAATATTCAAAGTTGTATCGTGATTGCTACCAATATTTAACGACTTTTGACCTTACATAGTGTATAGGACTAACCTCTCATCGTGCCATAGTGATAGCCGTGATAGTTGGATCCATAACCTAAGATAGGAGGTTCAACGTAAAGCCCAAAAATTTGATTATTTTTCTGTCCTATGAACTGCATGACACACTTATATGGTCAAATTATTAAAAAAAAAACAAAAGATGAAAAGAAAGACACATGTAATTGAACAAATTTATGACCAACCTCAAACGATAAATCCCATAACCATGCCTTTAGCATTTTGTATAATGCCCTTTGTCATAATTAAAGATTAAGTCAATTTCATAATTAGTACAATATTTGGAGATTTAACTTAGAAAATTCCAAGGGTGTTTACCACTAAAAGAAGATGATGAAGGAGCACCAAAGGATGGGCTTGAAAATGATCCAGTAACAGATGTGGAACCTATCAGTGAGGAACCTGGCGTATCAAACAAACCATTAGAAAATCCACCAAACACAGAACCCTTTGTTTGTGCACCAAACGGATTGTTATCTTCATTATTGGTGATCTTCCCAAAAACCATAATTCCTTCTTATTATTTCACAATACACGTAAAATAGTATTTTACTCATTTGACATAGTATTTTACTCATTTCACAAATAGTCTAAATACTTTCAAAACTCGTTACTGCTATACGGGAATGCAATTAACATAATAACATCTACTAATCCAAGAAACCTAATTTCACTCAACTTAAAACCACATACTTCTTAAGATTAATCAACCAGTAGTCTGTTGTGTATCTAATCTAACGACATTAATGATCTTAACATGAGACTTACCAGAAAACTGATTTAAATATGTCTTCCAGCGGTGTGGCTGTTCTCGGCAGGAAATCATCCTATTTCTGAATGCAGCTACACCCGATCCAAGTCAATGACCCAAGTGTGTAACCGGTAAGAGTTAAAGTACCACAATACCTTTGAGGTGGTATAGCACGAGTTGTCTCTTCTCCCTAGGTGTCACAAAAATATATGTCACGTTAAATATATATATATTATATCCAATAAATGCTTTTAACACAATACCTCTACTAAAATCACGCATTCCTTACCGGCATCAATATTTCCCTTTGTCTGCGTAGCAGAGCAGGCCTTTTGTCAAACAATAAAAAGAATAAATATCTTAACTGTTAACAGAAAAGTTGTAATATATTTAAAAGGTTGATTCTATAACGGATGTATCACTTACGGGATTATAAAGATGTAACAGAACTGCTTTGAGAGTTGTGTATCGTGTTATTGATAGATAAACATGTTGGAACGCAACAACGCTGTTCTTTAACTCACTATATGACCCATGAATATTTGTATAATCATAAGCAGAATCCATTGATCCAGATAGTTAACACTCATTGAATATATCAGTTCTGGAAGCATCAAGAATTGGTATCTCCAAAGCTTGAGGCCAAAGATACAGACTGGCAACCTGTTTCTTGATTAATTTATGCCATCAATCAACAGTTACACTAATTTAGTGTATAAACATCACAATTTAATAGAAAAATAAATATACCTTGAACAAATAAAGATGACCACCTGAACGTAATGATAGATTCCAGGGATAGCCAATAGATCACCGCCCATAACTTTCAAGCCAAAATCCACTTCTGGCTAAAACATACACACGACAAAACATTCATCCCTATACATCTTTACACCTAGCTCAAAATCATACTAAAACTGTACCTACCTTATCCATTAGAGAAAAAACAATGTTTGAGAAACACGGGAATGTTGTCACGAATGGTTTCCGAGTCATTCGCATTGAAGCAGTTATATGCATATCTATCAGATAAATTGCATAAAAGTTTAATGTATATCTTGTAAATTAGTGTCACCAAATAAAGACCATACTCTTCCTGGAAAAAAATCCCGTACCTCATCAAATAAAAATCAAAATTTTAACACGCAATTATCCCATAATTCATCATCCCAAACAACATGATTAAAAAAAACCCATAAATCTTTTAGTCAAATACCTAAAACCCATTAAACAAAATACATAGATTATTTTAAGCAAGTGGTTACTCATAACCAATAAAAACTCATCTTCTAATTCTTCCTAAATAGTCAACTGATGCAATTTATCTATTAGGCTACATGGCAAGTCCATAAGCTTCACCTAGATATCAACAATCGACTCTGTAAATGACACAAAATAAGAAAAAGACATATAGTGAATCGAGCATGTAGAATAACTTTTCTGAGTAAGAAAAGATGTTGGAGGGAAGAACATACCGGCTTCATGCCATCCTCAGATAAGCTATTGATGCGATAGTTGGGGCATGGCCATTGATCAAAAGTTTGCATTAGCTCAAATGATTAAAAAAAATAGTATGCAAGTAATACTGGATACAGGTGAACTGGTCAATAGTCGAACCTTCACAAGTATGCACACAATTTGCTTGTATTACACTGGATTAGGTTTGTAATGCAATCCTGCAAACCACGTAACTATGTAATCAGAAGTTGCCATGTCTGCATGTTTATAACGTATACTAAATATAAGCGTAAGAGGTAACCGTGTGATTTTTTACATACGTAAATCATGTGTTTTACCTGTGAATAGAGGACACTGGATCATTGATATTAGGGTTTTGAGAAAGGCCATATGAATGATATAGGCGTATTTTTTTTTATGTGATAGTCAAAAGGGTATATTGTGAAACTACATTTAAGGAAAAGATATGTATAATAAGTTTTAAAAAAGATGATTACTTAATATAATTTTTGTAGATAAATACATTCCTTTTCAAGCTAATCTAAATGGTCAATGATTGGTTGTAGAGATTTATAAATTTGGCTTTCCAATTAATAATCAAAAAAATGTGTTGGTCTAGTGGTAATCATGTTTGTTTGTAGACTAACAGACCCAGGTTCGAATCCAACTGCATGCATGATTTTTTGAAGAATAAAAAAAAAATTAATAAATTAAAAAAAATTACGAAAATTCAAATAAATTAAAAAAAATGCTTAAAAAAAGAAATTTTAATAAATTAAAAAAAATTTCGAAAATTCAAATAAATTAAAAAAAAAATGCTTAGTTGGACAACTTATGATTATGTGGCATGAAATTTGATTATGTGGCATTGAGGTGGCATTGAGATGGCATTAATGTCAAATGCCTCCTGTTATATATAATAATATATATATATATATATATATATATATATATATATATATATATATATATATATATATATATATTGCGTCAATTTCAATATTAGTTTCATATCGTTATTCATTTTGAGTCCACAAGCACGAGTCATGACTTCTCGGCTTTTAATCAATCTATAGTCCGAAATATACTAAAGTCCATGTTACGGCGTTGTCGGGGTCAACAATGACTAAAAATTCAAGGTAACACCGACGTTCCTCAAAGTTGACAACTTATATTATAAGTCTAAGTAAATAATGACAATAGCACAACTCAATCTCAAATCAACCCAAATCAATCTCGCCATCCAAACAAACTACCAAATATACCCGAAACCAATGTTATGACCATAATGGTCATGACACGATCACGGTTAAGACCACGTGAACCAAACAAGCTCTAGAAGCTTTTCGGCTCCACACGTCTCATCCAAACACCAACCACAACAACCAACAAGATACCACAACAATCCGATCCGGACCCGCGGTCCATATGGGTCACGTACGCCACACCCACAACCCATACGTGGGTTTGGTGGCTCGTACGTCTCAACCTACACAACCAAACACTCCCAAATGGCTTCTACAACAACCACACACAATCAATCAACCTCCAATCATCATCCAAACATCAAACCCATCAACTAATCTAAACCCATTTCATGAAACTAAGCCTAAAATGCAAAAACACAACAATATGATACACCACATGATACCAAAACACTAGCTACATGTTTTATTAAGTGTAATTTAGTTTTAATCCCATGTTTCACCCAAAAACCCCTTATGGTCGAGCCATATACGAGCCCTAGAGGACCCATTTGTGGCTTTTCATGACCCAAACAAGCTTGACCAATGTTCCATTTACCTTTTCCCAACTCGATCTACAAGATTGAATGAAAACCCTAGAATCACGAATCATTTTTGTAAGATTTGGAGGTGTTAATGAATGCTTCTATAGGAGATATATATATATATATATATATATATATATATATATATATATATATATATATATATATATATATATATATATATATATATATATATATATATATATATATATATATATATATATATATATATATATATGGATGGAAAGAGGAAAGAGAGATCTACAAGATGGTGGTAGAGGTGTAATTTCACTCGCCGGATTTTGGCCGTAATTTGGCCAGAAAAGGGGCGGTCGTGTATAATGGTGGTGGCTAGGGTTTTATTTTTAGGTTTAGGGTTTGTAGAGAGAGAGTGTAGAGAGAAAAAGTTGGTTTATGTGTGTTTTTAGTAAGAGAAATAAAAGAGATAAATGAGATGAGGAGTGGGTCTATATACTAGGAGAGGAGGGACTTAAAAATAAATATTTTGGGTTGAGGGGGCGCCGGCCAAGGGGAAAAAGGAGGGACCGAAGCCGTAATTTTTCATAAACTATCCCGTTTACCCATTCCCGAGCTCATATATTGTCCTACGAGTGTACCACGACATTCCTTCGACTTTAATTTACGTTTATTTATGTTTTTCCACGAGTTTTGACTATTTATTTGCCATGTTTCGAGTTACGGTTCAAAAGTTACATAATTTCGTGTTTTAGGCTTTTATTGTGCCGAATCGAATATTGCCTAACAAAAAGAGTTAAAACTCACACAATAACTCATACAATAATAAAATAAATCATAAAAACCAATAAACGATATCAAATCAAGTCATGGTCGATAAAAATAGTTATAAAGGCAAAAGCTCGGTTTAGTTTAACGTAATGCGGTTACCTAAATAGACTCGCTATTTGCCAGTTGTCACAGCCTCCCAGCCTTAGAAGAAACCCGTCTCGGGTTTCAATCCGAGTTGCTTGGTGTCATGAAGAATTTAGGGTACTTCCTACGGAATACATCCTCACATTCCCAAGTGAACTCCGGTCCATGTCGGGAGTTCCAACGAACTTTGATAATTGGAATACGGCTATGCTTCAGCCGTTTAATCTCACGATCCATGATCTCTATCGGTTCCTCAACGAAATTCACCTTCTCATAAATACGGATATCTCTTAACGGTACAACTATGTTTTCCTCCGAAAGACACTTCTTAAGATTACTAACATGAAAGACATTGTGTATACTGCTCAATTCCGAAGGTAGCTCAAGACGGTAAGCTACTGGTCCGATTCTTTCCAGGATTGGAAAGGGACCAATATATCGGGGATTGAGTTTTCCACGCTTTCCAAAACGAATCACTCCTTTCCAAGGAGAAACCTTTAACATAACACGATCTCCAACCTGAAACTCTAAGGGTTTACGTCTCTTATCGGCATAACTCTTTTGTCTATCACGAGCGGTTTGCAAATGGTTACGAATCTGAACTATCTTCTCAGTGGTTTCTAGAACAAGTTTGGGACCGGTAAGTTGACTCTCGCCAACTTCAGCCCAACAAACAGGAGAGCGACATTTTCGGCCATACAGTGCCTCAAATGGAGCGGCCTTAATGCTAGAATGATAACTATTGTTGTAGAAGAATTTAGCCAAAGGGAGATGTCTCTCCCAGCCTTTGCTGAAATCAATGACACAGGCTCTAAGCATATCCTCTAAGGTCTGAATGGTTCTTTCGCTCTAACCTTCGGTTTGAGGATGATAAGCAGTGCTCATATCCAGGTTTGTTCCTAAGGATGACTGTAAGGATCTCCAAAAGTGGGATGTAAACGGCTATCTCGGTCGGAAATGATAGATATCGGTACTCCATGACGCGATACTATCTCCTTGATATACAGCCGAGCGAGCTTTTTGAGACTATCAACCTCGCTAATGGCCAAGAAGTGAGCAGACTTAGTCAAACGATCTACAATTATCCAGATAGCGTCTTGGCCGCTAGCTGTTCTCGGTAATTTGGTGATAAAGTCCATGGTGATTCGCTCCCATTTCCATTCTGGGAGTTCGGGTTGAACTAAGAGTCCTGAGGGTTTCTGGTGTTCGGCCTTTACCTTAGAACAAGTCAAGAACTTACTGACATAGAGAGCTATGTGGCTTTCATGTAAGCCACCAGTAGAGTTTCTTAAGGTCCTGATACATCTTATCGGCTCCGGGATGAATAGAGTATTTTGACTTATGTGACTCGTGCATAATCAACTCACGGATTCCGCCATGAAATGGTGTCCAGCTTCTGTCTCTGAAACATAAGGTTCCATCGGAACGCTTCAAGAAGCCATTTTCACTTTCTACCATTCCATGCAGATTCTCGTAAGGACGGTTCTCTTCCGTCAATGCCGCAGCTTGGGCGGCTAAGATTTGAGATGGTAGAGGCGAACTAATGGTCATTCCTAGGGATCGAACGAGTAAAGGTGGAATGTTCTACTTACGACTGAGGGCATCTGCCACTACATTGGCTTTACCGGGATGATAATGAATCTCACAGTCATAATCAATGAGCAACTCTAACCAAAGACGTTGTCTCATATTCAACTTCTTCTGATCTAAGATATGATTCAGGCTCTTATGGTCGGTAAACACTACACACTTGGTTCCATACAGATAATGTCTCCAGATTCTTAGGGCAAACACTACAGCACCTAACTCCAGATCATGGGTGGTGTAGTTTTTCTAATGCTTCTTAAGTTATCGGGAGGCATAAGCTATCACCTTCTCCCGTTGCATCAAAACAACACCTAAGCTTTTATGCGAAGCGTCGCAGTACACGAAAAAATCTTTGCTTCCTTCAGGAAAAGTTAGGATGGGCGCATTACACAACTTCTCCTTCAGAAGTTGGAATACTTCGTCTTCCTTTTCTCCCCATTCATACTTAGCGTCCTTCTGCGTCAGTTTGGTCAGCGACTTTGCTATTTTGGAGAATCCCTCAATGAACCTCCTGTAATAGCCTGCTAAACCTAGAAACTGGCGGACTTCTGATGGGTTCCTAGGGGCTGCTTATTCCTTAATGGCCTCAATCTTGGCTGGGTCAACATGAACTCCTCGACTATCTATCACGTGACCTAAGAATTGCACGGTCGGAATCCAAAATTCACACTTAGAGAATTTGGCGTACAACTTCTCTTATCTCAACAACTCTAAAATGAGCCTCAAATGTTCTTCGTGCTCCTCTCTACTCTTGGAGTATATCAAGCTGTCGTCTATGAATACTATCACAAACTTATCCAGGTATGGCTTACATACTCAATTCATGAGATCCATGAATACCGCTGGCGCGTTGGTCAAACCAAACGACGTCACTTGAAATTCATAGTGCCCATAACGAGTCCTAAACGCCGTCTTAGGGATATCCTCCTCTCGAACTCTAAGCTGGTGATAACCAGACCGTAAGTCGATCTTGGAAAAGATACTAGCTCCATGGAGTTGGTCAAATAGGTCATCTATTCTAGGTAGTGGGTATCGGTTCTTCACCGTCAACTTATTCAATTCCCTATAGTCAATGCACATCCGAAATGATCCATCCTTCTTCTTCACAAACAACACCGGTGCTCCCCACGATGACGAACTTGGTAGAATGAATCCCTTCCCTGACAACTCTGCCAACTGTTTAGACAGTTCCTCTAATTCTCTTGGAGCAAGTCGATAGGGTGCCCGGGCTACGGGTGCAGCACCGGGTATCAACTCAATTTGGAATTTCACTTGTCGGACAGGTGGAATCCCTGGCAGATCGTCGGGAATCACATCCGAAAACTATCTAACGACGGGTACATCCTTAAGGTGTCCTTCACTCTTCTCCTCTCTTTTCTTTTCAAAAATTCGAGCCAAGAAAAGACAACCTCCTCTATCGATGTACTTCTGGGCCTTAATACAAGAGATGATGCTCAACCGGGAGGGACCTCCACAGTCGCTCCAATCTCCTTATATGCTCATAACTTTTCCGCCACACGGTACACACATGATCTTCTCATCGCAGATGATGTGTGCACTGTTCTTCGACAACCAATCCATTCCGATGATGATGTCAAAACTTCCTAAGGTAACTGGCAATAGGTCTATGCTAAACGGGTGGTCTAGGAAAATTAGGGTACAACCTCGGACTACATTGTCTATCTTCTCCCTATTTCCATTAGCTAACTCCACATCATAACTGAACCCTAGAGGTGTTGGGGAAATTCCTAGTAATGGCATAAAGTTGGTGGATACGAAACTCATATCGGCACCAGTATCAAACAGTATGGAAGCATAGAGATTATTAAGAAGGAACGTACCCATAACTACGTTAGGGACCTCACCAGCTTCCTTCCCAATAGCATACACACGCGTTGTTCCCATGTCTCTCTGCTGATTTCTAGCACCCCGCTTTCCCTGATTCCCTACAAACTCTCGCTTCACAAGGTTTAGGCCATTACTTCCCACACCTCGGTTAACAAATCCTCCTCCATTGTTGGGGTTTCCCTTCATCCACGGCTCTTGGCACTCATTCTTGTTGTAAGATATTAGATTTCACATACACATCAAACCATGATACAAAGTAGGCGTACAAGAGGTTTTTAGAGAGAGAAAGTTAGAGGTTTGGGAACTTTAGTGAGAGAAAGAAAAATCTTATTATGAGCTCCAACTCTCTACCTTGGAAGGTAGAGAGTATTTATAGTCTTACAATGAAACGCCACACAACGGGCTATAGATCAGGCATACAGTGGGTAAAGACCCGTCCGTCCTCCACGGTGTTACTAAAATAAATACTACTTAGCATAAATGAACTACGACTACGAGCTTTCTAACGATTACATATACTTGAGGTGACCGACTCTTTAATACCTGGAATTTCTAATTCCTAACAATCTCCCCCTAAGGGAGGTCACCTCAAACATATACTAAAATTACATTGAATACAAACAGATATTACATTAACAATTGTTCTTGCATTCTTGATGTAGTACTTTGCTCCGAAGCTCGTAGTCATTGATTCCACTCATTGCATGTTTGGTTAATCCAAGTGGAGGTCTTTTACTGATCCACATGATAATAATTTTAAGCCAGCTTTTGAGATCATCAGCTAACAAAAATCTCTGAGACATCCATTGTGGTGTTGGTATTATGTGATGTTGTGACTTTTGGACCGACATGCTCACATTCTGGATCATGATATCTTCTCATCAGAGTAGCGGAAGCTTTCGTTGATTCATGATATTGGCAGCAGCGTGGCAGAAGCATGGAGTGAAAATATCAGAGTCATTGATGCACTAATCATGATTTCTTTTGAGATGAATGTGTTAAGTGAGCATGCGGCTATGGATTGACCGCTTCATTCTTATCAGCTGCAAACATAGGACGTACCTGCATACAACAGTTAGCAATAAATCGCACGAAAGTGTCTTTGAACACTTTCGTTGAATTGAGGTACACGACCCACGGTTCCCCGTTGATCAGTACAAGTACTGCCTGTGATCAGGTATAATTCCGAAGAATTTCCTTGACAGGGTTTCGCAGCTGCTCTAGCTGTTCTCAAACCGGAACGTCTCAAAGAAGACAACACGGAGTGAGTGAACCAGCGAATAGAAATTCACTGATTGATGAAAAGATATTTGAAAAACAATCGTGTATTGCTTAATAGAAATTGTTTTTGCAATACAACGAATGTTTTAATGAACATCAATTATCAATAATAAAACACCTTTTGATTTGAAATATCCGTACACGGTCGATTTGCTAAAGAAAAGAGTTTTTAAGCACAAAGACCGGTTTTTCAAAGGTATCCGTCAATCCATAACCTGAACCAGGATTTATTCAAGAGATTGAATCGCCCCATTGTTTCTATTCAGTTGTCACATGGTTGATCTATATAATAGATCTCACATGCCACCTACCAGGAGCTTGTTTGATGTTGGCTCCAGAAGGCTTTCCATCTTCATTGTGAATATGTAAACACATCACTCAGATGTTCTGGCAATACCACAAGGATAATGCGTAGGACTCAAGATATAATCTCTCTTTCCACATTGTGTGAAACAGAGAGTCTTCATGGAAAGTGTCCTAAGGAGGATTATTGATGATCTCGTGGCTCTAGACTCAATTTTGTGCATATTTGGATCCTATATCGGAGACTAGGGAGAGGGTCTCCTTCTTCAATATCAACAATCTTTAGGAGAAAGTCGATAGATAATGTCGGTTCCCCGTGAGAATGAAACAAGTCCTTTTAAGAGGAACTTGAGTGGTTTGGAAAGTTGAAGTGCAGTGCGTCACTGGGTCCATGACGTCTTGTCTTCAATACCGATGTTACCATCAGTAGCATATGAATTGAACCCGGTTTCTGCCCTAAGGTTGAATATATGGAGGGCTATTTGTTTTCACCCTTTTCTCATTCAATTGTTTTTCATTCTTCAACCCCTTTAGTGCTTACAGAGACTTCACAGCAAGAACCTTGTTGGGTTTGTTCCAGTACTAGCTCAGTCTCAGTCCGCACTCTTCCCATATCTCATTTTTCTCCTTTTATCATCATACCAAAGAACTCTACAGTAACTAGTGGATAGTCCCTGGGTAGATCCCTCCGGTTCTGGCGGATCATGGGAACACATACCTAACCTTATCATCCTTATATCACCATACATAAGTAAAGTTGGTCGGTCTATTTGGTATTGTTCATCTGCCATAGAAACCAATTGAAAACCATTTGAAACACAATCCATGTGCTTGTGATATATTATCAAAGCATTTTGCACCTGAATTGTTTTTTGATAATTTTAGAATAAGAGTTCCCCCTCAACATGTGCATCAAGTGATTGAAATCGTTTTGCACACGGAGGCAAGTGAAAGATTTAACTTCTTTGAATTCCATTTTCTAAAAGATATCAACATCACTTCCCTAATCAGATCAAGTAGATAAAGCATTTTCGGGAAGGATGAGGTTTTCACAATTTTGATCCCCCTCAATATGTGCATCAAGGTTTGAAAAGATTTTTGCACACACTAGAGGGAACATGCACATTGATATAAATTGATCATGTTTTAGATCTTTGTGGTTTAAGATAGATGCTCCCCCTCAATATGTGCATGGAAAATTTGAAAATTTGAAATCGTTTGGCACATGTGGGAAGGAGAGCTTGTACATCCTTATAAAACCATTTACCGAAATATCAGTTTAAATTCAATTTAAATCACAAATTCTCCCCCGATCACAATTATCAAATCATTTGAGAATTGTGATCTCTTGTAGCTTTAACTTGATTTTGAAAGCTTTTAAGGAGAATTGTGACTTGATTATGAAAGCGTTTTAACTGATAAGGATCGGATATTAAGACTTTAAAACTCCATTGATTAAACATGCATGAATATCTTTTGAAAACAATTGAATGACAAATAACTTTTTAATTTAATTGAAATCATTCTCCCCCTCAAACAATGACATAGGTTGTTGTTTGAGAGATAGATATTTTGACAAATAAGTCCAAATGATTATCAAAAATAGAGTCCGAGTTATTTTTCAAAACAGTTAGTTTTCAGCAGATAAATGTTTAAAGAATCAGAGCATGGAATTTTGAAAACATGATAAAGTATGGCTCTGTTCTTTCTTTGAAAAGCGGGTTACTGCCTGAAATGACAATAAACCAATGTTTCTCTTTCTCCCATTTTTTTTTTTTAAATTCGAACAACATCTAAAGTTCCGTATCATTCTTTGAATGACAGCATCAAGACCGTAGATATAATCGAATCGAGAAAAACATGACAAAATGACAATATTTTTTAGGGTTTTTCGAATTTTTCAAATTTTTTATGGATTTTGAAAGTTTTATATTTTTCTATTTGATTTTTGAAGGTTTTATAATTTTGTATTTTGTTTTTCGAATAGATATATACAAGAGATAGATGAAAGAGACCTTTTACTCCTCGTCTTCCTCCTGAAGACGTTTGAGTGTTTCTGGTTGAAGGCTTTTCAAGCCAAGCCGTGGAAGAATAAACTCAAAACGTTCTCTTGGAAGAGCTTTGGTGAAGATGTCTGCTAACTGGTATTCAGTCCTCACAAAATAGAGTTCCACCACACCTTTTTCCACTTGTTCCCTGATGAAATGATGTCGAATGTCGATATGCTTAGCTCTTGAGTGTTGAACGTTATTGCATGAAAGAGCAATAGCACTTTTATTATCACAATACAGAGGGATTTTGTTGAATACAAAGCCATAGTCAGTTAATTGAGATCTCATCCAAAGGATTTGAGCACAACAAGATGACATGGCTATGTATTCTGCCTCTGTAGAGGAAATAGAAGTACTCATTTGCTTCTTTGAAGACCAGCTCACAAGCTTATCACCCAAAAACTGAGAACCTCCAGACGTACTTCGACGAGTATCTTGACATCCTGCATGATAAGCATCTGCATAGGCTGTTAGTGACATACCGGTGTCCTTCGGGTACCAAAGTCCCATATTAATGGTTCCATGGAGATACCGAAAGACCCGTTTAACCGTTTCAAGGTGCTTTTTAGTAGGTTTAGCCTGGTATCTAGCACACATGCAAACAGCGAACAAGATGTCTGGTCTACTAGCTGTGAGGTACATCAGGGATCCTATCATACTACGATATTTTGTTTGGTCTACCATGATCCCTGAGTTGTCTTCATCTAGTTTAGTTCGTTCAATCATGGGAATGTCAACAGGGTCACTTGAATCAAATCCAAATTTCTTTAAAATCTCAATTGCATATTTAGATTGATTTGTGAAGATGCCTCCGAGACTTTGTGAAATTTGTAGTCCTAAGAAAAATGACATTTGTCCCATCATTGAGATTTGAAATTTTGAACCCATTTCATTTGAAAAATGGTCACACTCATTGGGGTCAGTCGAGGCAAAGATGATATCATCAACATAAATTTGAACGTGAATTAAATGTTTGCCTGACTTCTTGGTGAACAATGTTGGATCAACTGCTCCTTTGCTAAATCCGGTAGATAGAAGAAACTTTGATAGCGTATCATACCATGCCCTTGGAGCTTGCTTTAAACCGTAAAGAGCCTTCTTCAAACGATAAACGTGAGTAGGATGCTCTTGATTCACAAATCCTTCCGGTTGGCTGACGTAGACGACTTCTTTAAGATCTCCGTTCAGAAATGCCGTCTTTACATCCATCTGATAGACTACCATGTTCTTACTAGCAGCATTAGCCAAAAAGATTCTGATTGCCTCGATTCGAGCAACAGGAGCAAAAGATTCTTCAAAGTCAATACCCTCCTCTTGACGGTATCCTTTAGCAACTAATCGAGCCTTGTTCTTCAACACATCACCATGCTCATCAAGTTTCACTTTGAAGATCCATTTTAGAGCAATAATCGTAGCACAATCTGGAGCAGGTACTAACTCTCATACATCAAGTCGATCAAACTCGTGAATTTCTTCTTGCATGGCATTGAACCAGCTATCTTCATTCATGGCGGTTTTAACATCTTTTGGTTCGATCTTAGAGAGTACGGAGTTGAAGAAGCACCATAAGGCATCGGTTGCAAGTTGTTTCCGTGTGGATACTGGACGAGAGGGATTTCCAATGATGTTGTCTAATGGATGATCATGAGTCCATTTTCTGAGGTGTTCATGTGGTAGTTGTTGAGGTACTGAAGTAGCAGAGTCGATGTCTCCTAAAGAAGATGGTTCTGATGAAGATTCAGGAGCAAATATGTTTTCAAATGGAGCATCTTCAGGAGTAGCAAAGGGATTAACTTCAGCATTGATGCCAGACATAATTCCATGATGTTCAATCGAAGATTGATGATTTGTTGATGAGACTGAGTGATCAGCAGCAGGCGCTTCTTGACTTAATGAAATTGAGACTGAAGGATTGACTTCATTCATAGGATATGAGCAGCCTCTGATGTAGGAATCGATAGTTCATTAGCACTTGGCTCATAATGCTCATCAAACATGGGATCAAACAATTTCTTTAAATCATCTTCAGATGGAGGTACATATGGAGTTGCTTGAGAAGAGTTTGGTACAAGGGATGAACCAATGGGACTGTTTTGAAGTGCGGGTCCTGAACTGGATTGTCCAGGAGCCTTTTGACCGGTCAGCTCATCAAACGTGAGGTGAATTGTTTCCATGATATT
Organism: Chrysanthemum seticuspe; assembly: GCA_019973895.1. Lineage (NCBI taxonomy): Eukaryota > Viridiplantae > Streptophyta > Magnoliopsida > Asterales > Asteraceae > Chrysanthemum > Chrysanthemum seticuspe. Next base: position 340,954,778 of record BPTQ01000007.1, on the reverse strand, counting down.
TCGGGTTCTCTTGTTGTAGATTCGGTATCCTTTTCTATTTGGTGCATAACCTACAAAAACTTCAATGTCTGCTTTAGCTTTAAATTTGCCTAAATCTTGGCCTTCATTAGTTGGATAACACAATGCACCGAACACACGAAGGAATGAAAGATTAGGTTTTCTATTGTGGACAAGTTCATATGGAGTTTTTCCATGAGCAGTGCGAATTAGGGATCGATTTTGGGTGTAGCATGCAGCGGCGATGGCTTCACCCCAGAGAAACATTGGAACTTTTGAGTAAATCAGCATTGTCCTTGCGGCTTCCACAAGAGTTCGATTTCGTCTTTCAACTACACCGTTCTGTTGAGGAGTTCGAGGAACACTTCTTTGATGACTGATTCCAATACTTTCATAAAACTCACTAAGTTGTTTATTAACAAACTCAGTTCCATTGTCTGTTCGGATGATTCTGACCGTTTTGTTAAGACGAACCTGCAGTTGTTTGATGAGTTTGATGATGATATCTGGAGTTTCATCCTTTGTGTAGGATATTGGATTTCACATACACATCAAACCATTAATACAAGTAGGCGTACAAGAGAGTTTTTAGAGAGAGAAAGTTAGAGGTTTAGGGAACTTAGTGAGAGAAAGTGAAAGATATTATTATGAGCTCCAACTCTCTACCTTGGGAGGTAGAGAGTATTTATAGTCTTACATAAAACGCCACACAAGGGGCTGTGGATCAGGCATACAGTGGGTAAAGACCCGTCCGTCCTCCACGGTGTTACTTAACTAAATACTACTTAACTTAAAATAACTATGACTACGAGCTTTCTAACGATTACACATACTTGAGGTGACCGACTCTTTAATACCTGGAATTTCTAATTCCTAACAATCTCCCCCTAAGGGAGGTCACCTCAAACATATACTAAAATTACATTGAATACAAACAGATATGACATTAACAAGTGTTCTTGCATTCTTGATGTAGTACTTTGCTCCGAAGCTCGTAGTCATTTATTCTTCTCATTGCATGTTTGGTTACTCTAGGAGGAGGTCTTTTACATATTCACGTGATAATAAATTTGAGCCAGCTTTTGAGATCATCAGCTACAAAAAAAATCTCTGAGACATTCATTGTGGTGTTGGTTCCATGTGATGTTGTGACATTCGGACCGACATGCTCACATTCTGGATCATGATATCTTCTCATCAGAGTAGCGGAAGCTTTAGTCGATTCATGATATTGGCAGCAGCGTAGCAGAAGCATGGAGTGAAAATATCAGAGTCATTGATGCACTAATCATGATTTCTTTTGAGATGAATGTGTTAAGTGAGCATGCGGCTATGGATTGACCGCTTCATTTTGATCAGCTACAAACGTCGGGCGTACCTGCATACAACAGTTAGCAATAAAGCGTATAAAAGTGTCTTTGACCACTTTAGTTGAATTGAGGTACACGGCCCACAGTTCCCCGTTGATCAGTACATGTACTGCCTGTGATCAGGTATAATTCCGAAGAATTTCCTTGACAGGGTTTCGCAGCTGCTCTAGCTGTTCTCAAACCGGAACGTCTCAAAGAAGACAACACGGAGTGAGTGAACCAGCGAATTTAAGTCCACTGATTGATGAAAAGAGATTTGAAAAACAATCGTGTATTGCTCAATAGAAATTGTTTTTGCAATACAACGAAGGTTTTATCCAAAATCAATTATCAATATAAAAAAAACACCTTTTGGTTTGAAAAATTAGTACACGGTCGATGTGCTAAGAAAAGAGTTATTAAGCACAAAGACCGGTTTTTCAAAGGTATCCGTCAATCCATAACCTGAACCAGGATTGATTCAAGAGATTGAATCGCCCCATTGTTTCTGTTCAGTTGTCACATAGTTGATCTATATAATAGATCTCACATGCCACCTACCAGGAGCTTGTTTGATGTAGGCTCCAGAAGGCTTTCCATCTTCATTGTGAATATGTAAACACATCACTCAGATGTTCTGGCAATACCACAAGGATAATGCGTAGGACTCAAGATATAATCTCTCTTTCCACATTGTGTGAAACAGAGAGTCTTCATTGAGAGTGTCCTAATGAGATTTATTGATGATATCGTGGCTCTAGACTCAATTTGTGCATATTTGGATCCTGTGCCGGAGACTAGGGAGAGGGTCTCCTTCTTCAATATCAACAATCTCTAAGAGAAAGTCGATAGATAATGTCGGTTCCCCGTGAGAATGAAACAAGTCCTTTTAAGAGGAACTTGAGTGGTTTGGAAAGTTGAAGTGCAGTGCGTCACTGGGTCCATGACGTCTTGTCTTCAATACCGATGTTACCATCAGTAGCATATGAATTGAACCCGGTTTCTGCCCTAAGGTTGAATAAATGGAGGGCTATTTGTTTTCACCCTTTTCTCATTCAATTCTTTTTAATTCTTCAACCCCTTCAGTGCTTACCGAGACTTCATAGCAAGAACCTTGTTGGGTTTGTTCTAGTACTTGCTCTATCTCAGTCCGCACTCTTCCCATATCTTTCTTTTCTCCTTTTATCATCATACCTAAGGACTTCTACACTAACTAGTGGATTGTCCCTGGGTAGATCCCTCCGGTTCTTGCGGATCATGGGAACCAATACCTAACCTTGTCATCCTTATATCACCGTACATAAAGTAAAGTTGGTCGGTCTATTTGGTATTGTTCATCTGCCATTGGAATCAATTGAAAACCATTTGAGAATCAATCCAGATACTTGTGATATATTATCAAAATATTTTGTACCTGAATTGTTTTTGATATTTTTAGAATAAGTGCTCCCCCTCAACATGTGCATCAAATGTTTGAAATCGTTTTGCACACGGAGGCAAGAGGAAGAAATTACTTCTTTGATTAGCATTTTTCTAAAAGATATCACCATCACTTCCTTGATCAAATCAAGTAGATAAGGCATTTTAGGGAAGGATGTGGTTTTCATAAGTTTGCTCCCCCTCAATATGTGCCTCGAGATTTGAAAAGAGTTTTTGCACATACTAGAGGGAACCTGCACATTGAGATAAGTGATCACGTTATACATCATAGGTTTAAGATAGATGCTCCCCCTCAACATGTGCATGGAAAATTTGAAATCGTTTGTCACATGTGGGAAGGAGAGCATGTTCATCCTTATAAAATCATTTTTCCATTTACCGAATTATCAGTTTAAATCCAATTTAAATCACACATTGTCCCCCTGATCACAATTATCAAATCATTTGAGATTTGTGATCTCTTATAGATTAAATTGATTTTGAAAGCTTTTGAGGAGAATTGTGACTTGATTATGAAAGCGTTTTAACTGATAAGGATCGGATTTTAAGACTTTAAACTCCATTGATAAAACATGCATGTACATCTTTTGAAAACAATTTAATGCCAAATAACTTTTTAATTTAATTGAAATCATTCTCCCCCTCAATCAATGACATAGGTTGTTGATTGAGAGATAGAGATTTTGACAAATAAGTCCTGATGATTATCAAAAATAGAGACCGAGTTATTTTTTAAAGCAGTTAGTTTTCAGCAGATAAATGTTTATAGAATCAGAGAATGCAATTTGAAAACATGGTAAAGCATGGCTCTGTTCTTTCTTTGAAAAACGGGTTACTGCCTGAAATGACAATAAACCATTTTTTTCTCTTTCTCCCAAAAATATTTTTTGATTTTTTTTTATTTGATATATATTATTTTTTTTTTTATTTTTTTTTTTATAAAAATTCGAACAACATCTAAAGTCCCGTGTCATTCTTTGAATGACAACATCAAGACCGTAGATATTATCGAATCGAGAGAAACAAGACAAAATGACAATATTTTTTGAAGATTTTTTCTAATTTTTCAAATTTTTATGGATTTTGAAAGTTTTATATTTTTCTATTTGATTTTCGAATAGATATATACAGGAGATAGATGAAGATAGACCTTTACTCCTCGTCTTCCTCCTGAAGACGTTTGAGTGTTTCTGGTTGAAGGCTTTTCATGCCCAGTCGTGGAAGAATAAACTCAAAGCGTTCTCTTGGAAGAGCTTTGGTGAAGATGTCTGCTAACTGGTATTCAGTCCTCACAAAATAGAGTTCCACTACACCTTTTTCCACTTGTTCCCTGATGAAATGATGTCGAATGTCGATATGCTTTGCTCTTGAGTGTTGAACATTGTTGCATGAGAGAGCAATAGCACTTTTATTATCACAGTACAGAGGGATTTTGTTGAATTTAAAGCCATAGTCAGATAATTGAGATCTCATCCATAAGATTTGAGGACAACAGGATGACATGGCTATGTATTCAGCCTCTGTAGAGGAAATAGAAGTACTCATTTGCTTCTTTGAAGACCAGCTCACAAGCTTATCACCCAAAAACTGAGCACCTCCAGATGTACTTCGACGAGTATCTTGACACCCTGCATGATCAGCATCTGCATAGGCTGTTAGTGACATACCGGTGTCCTTCGGGTACCAAAGACCCATATTGATAGTTCCTTGGAGATACCGAAAGACCCTTTTAACCGCTTCAAGGTGCTTTTTAGTAGGCTTAGCCTGGTATCTAGCACACATGCAAACAGCGAACAAGATGTCTGGTCTACTAGCAGTGAGGTACATCAGGGATCCAATCATACTACGATATTTCGTTTGGTCAATCATGATCCCTGAGTGGTCCTCATCTAGTTTGGTTCGATCAATCATGGGGGTGTCAACAGGGTCACTTGAATCAAATCCAAATTTCTTTAAGATCTCTGTTGCATATTTAGACTGATTTATGAAAATGCCTCCGGGACTTTGTGAAATTTGTAATCCCAAGAAAAATGACATTTGTCCCATTATTGACATTTGAAATTTTGAACTCATTTCATTAGAAAAACGATCACATTCCATTGGGTCTGTCGAGGCAGAAATAATATCATCAACATAAATTTGAACATGAATTAAATGTTTGCCTGACTTCCTGGTGAACAATGTTGGATCAACTGCTCCTTTGCTAAATCCGGTTGATAGAAGAAACTTTGACAGTGTATCATACCATGCCCTTGGAGCTTGCTTTAAACCGTAAAGGGCCTTCTTCAAACGATAAACGTGAGTAGGATGCTCTTGATTTACAAATCCTTCAGGTTGGCTGACGTAGACGACTTCTTTAAGGTCTCCGTTCAGAAATGCCGTCTTCACATCTATCTGATAGACTACCATGTTCTTACTAGCAGCATTAGCCAGAAAGATTCTGATTGCCTCGATTCGAGCAACTGGAGAAAAAGATTCTTCAAAGTCAATACCCTCCTCTTGACGGTATCCTTTAGCAACTAATCAATCCTTGTTCTTCAATACATCACCATGCTCATCTAGTTTCACTTTGAAGATCCATTTTAGAGCAATAATCATGGCACATTCTGGATCAGGTACTAACTCCCACACATCAAGTCGATCAAACTCATGAATTTCATCTTGCATAGCATTGAACCAGCTGTCTTCGTTCATGGCAGTTTTAACATCCTTTGGTTCGATCTTTGAGAGTGCGGAGTTGAAGAAACACCATAGGGCATCGGTTGCAAGTTGTTTCCGTGTTGATACATGATGAGAGGGATTTCCAATGATGTTGTCTAATGGATGATCGTGAGTCCATTTTCTGAGGTGTTCATATGGTAGTTGTTGAGGGACTGAAGTAGCAGAGTCGATGTCTCCTGAAGAAGATGGTTCTGAAGAAGATTCAGGAGCAAATATGTTTTCGAATGGAGCATCTTCAGGAGTAGCAAAGGGATTAACTTCATCATTGATGCCAGAAACATTTCCATGATGTACATTTGAAGAATGATGAATTGTTGATGAGACTGAAGGATCAGCAGCAGGCGCTTCTTGACTTAAGGATATTGAGACTGAGGGATTGCCTTCATTCACAGGAATATGAGCAGCCTCTGTTGTAGGAATCGACACCTCATTAGTACTTGGATCATAAAGTTCATCAAACATAGGATCAAACAATTTCTTTAAATCATCTTCAGATGGAGGTACATATGGAGTTTCTTGAGAAGAGTTTGGAACAAGGGATGAACCAATGGGACTGTTTTGAAGTGTGGGTCCAGAACTGAGTTGTCCAGGAGCCATTTGACGGGTCAGCTCATCAAACGTAACGTGAATTGTTTCCATGATATTTCGGGTTCTTTTGTTGTAGATTCGGTATCCCTTTTTGTTTGGAGCATACCCTACAATTACTCCAATGTCTGCTTTAGCTCTAAGTTTGCCTAAGTCTTGTCCCTCATTAGTTGGATAACACAATGCACCAAACACACGAAGGAAAGAGAGATTAGGTTTTCTGTTATGGACAAGTTCATATGGAGTTTTTCCATGAACAGTGTGAATCAGGGAACGATTTTGTGTGTAGCATGCAGTGGCAATAACTTCAGCCCAGAGAAACATTGGAACCTTTGAGTAAATCAGCATTGTTCTAGCGGCTTCTACAAGAGTTCAATTTCGTCTTTCAACTACACCGTTTTGTTGAGGAGTTCGTGGAACACTTCTTTGATGGCTGATTCCAGCGCTTTCATAAAATTCACTGAGTTGTTTGTTGACAAACTCAGTTCCATTGTCTGTTCTTATTATTCTGACTATTTTGTTAAGCCGAACATGCAACTGTTTAATGAGTTTGATGATGATATCAGGAGTTTCATCCTTTGTCCTTAAGAACTTGACCCAGGTGAATCTAGAGTAATCATCAACCACAACTAACACATATTTCTTCCCAAATATATTCTGCACCCTCATTGGTCCACACAAATCCATATGAATCATATGAAGAAATTCTGTGACAGAGTTAGTAGGTTTAGGTTTATGGGCATACTTCTTGCTTTTTCCCAATTGACATGCTGAACAAAGATGATCCTTTTCATACTTGAGTCTAGGTAAACCTACAACTAAGTCCTTTCTGGAGAGATCATTGATGGTACCGAAGTTCAAGTGATTGAGACGACGATGCCATAACCATGACTTTGTTTTAGAGGCCTTTGATAGTAAGCAAATTGGAGAAGACTTCATCATATCTTCGATAGATATGGTGTATAGATTTGAACCACGTGAACCTCTTAAAAGTTCCTTACCATCAAGTTCTCTAACGAAGCAGGTATGTTTTCTGAAGGCTACTTCTAGATCAGAATCGCAGAATTGACCAACAGAGAACAAGTTGTGACCAAGACCTTCTACATAGTAAACCCTGGAGATAACACTTTTGCCAACAACATAGTCTCCATAACCCATAATAGCACCGAAATGATCGTTCCCGAATCTAACTGTCCCGATGAATTTGCTCACGAAGTTCATGAGCCGTGACCGGTCGCCAGTCATATGCTTGGAACAGCCTGAGTCCAGGTACCACAGAACGATTTGAACGATCTGCAGTTGAACACAGACAAGAGTGGATAACTGGATAATTGGGATCCCCATGCAAGAATGGGTTCCATTTGGTTAGTAACAATGGTTGGAATACCCACATCAGAAAAAGAAGCATTCATATCAGAAATTAAGGCACTGGAATCATTGTGAATTGATGCAGTACTAGTGTCTGTATTAGCCCTGTTCACAGTGTGCTCACTTCTTAAGGGAATAGTTCTACCAGTAGGCATCCATTTTCTAGTGGGCATTGTCTGATTATTCTTATGACCAACAGGTATCCAATAATAGCCTATCTTACTAAATGTTCTTCCTGTGGGTTTCCACTGTTTTCTAACTTTCTTTCGTTTTTGCCTTTTTGCCTATTTAGCATTAACAGCATTAACTGGACAATTAACATCATTAGGCAAAACATTAACACCACATTCATGATTAGAAACAGAATTCAAGCAGACATCAGTACAAGGTTTGCAAATAGTATCAGAATTCGAATTAATTACAGTACGCCTATGGCTAATACTAGAATCAACACGATTCGTTTTATTCGATTCAAGCTTAAAGTTCCTAGATTGTTCTTCTACTCTTTTCCAGTGCACATTCTTAGCTTGCGAGGTCCTATCATTCCTTGTATTGTCTTGAGACTTTGACCTGCTCCCTTTAATGTCATTGATTACTCCTGTAGAGGGAATGGGAACATTAGTGGGTTTTACAACTCTTTGCATCACATGTTTAGATGTGCTGGGATCTGAACTGCATGCAGGCACACTAAGGTTCACTTTCTTAAAACTAGAAGTGCTGGGATTTGTACTCCTAGAAGGCACACTTGAGTTCTCTTTCATAGCATTGACAGATCTGAAATCTGAACTACTTAAAGGCACACTAAGGTTCACATTCAAGACATTGGGCATCGAATGAATATCATACTTGGCAATAGGCATCGAACATGGAATCAAAGGATTAACTCTCTCACCTAAGGACTTTGGGCATTATGTGATCAAGCATTCTAGGATTTCTTGAGATCGTTTGGCATATAGGCATGCCTGTCTAATTGCATTATCATGAGGTTTCTCTAACTTATCCTCTTCAACAATCTCACGCAGACATTCTAGGTAATCCTTAAGGGATGAGAAGTATGTTTGAACAGCAAGTTTGTTGTTCCTGAGATGAGGAGGGACATATTTCACAGACAAAGCATATTTATTACAAGAGTGAACCTTTGATACACCATTCTCCCCATTGGTCATTGGCATTTTCCCTTTTACCTGACTCTTCAGATTCTCAATTTCCTTTTGCAATGAAGCTATTTGTTCGTTATTTTTGTTACGAGTGACCTTTATTGATTCAAATAACTCATTGAAATGACGTTTAACCTTTTCATTTTCTTCTAGAAAACTTTCGTTTTCCTTTTGTAATGCATTTACTAGGTTTTGAAGATGAAACGTTTGAGAATTCTGGGAATCTAAAGGAGGAGGCATTTGGGAGCCTGTCATATTGTTCGTTTGACCCTTTAATTGAGAGATTTGGGCTTTCAACTTTCTGATCGTGTTGCACTGAGCTTGAATCTGTTCATTACGTTTGTTAATTTGAAAAACTGCATCAAACTCTGGAGCATCGGAGGATGTCTTGATATTTGAAGTTTTGACATTTTCTTTAAGATGTTGATATTTTAGTTGTAAATTAAAATGCTCAAGTTCTAGTTTAGAAAAATGTTTAACCAAATTGTCGTGATCATCCATTTCAATTTTCTCGTTTAGTTCAGAATTAGTTTTTTCAAGCTCAATGACACGATCATGGGAGACTTTCAGGGCAACCGATAATTCATGAAATTTGGAAGCATTAATAGAACAATTTGTAGCAGTGAAAAACACATCTTGAGCAATACATTCAGAAATCAGGTTCTCATTTAGTGTATGCAAGTTCTTCCTCTCAATCTCATTATATTTTAGTGCTCGCTCATAGTCACTAACTTCAACTATCACTGCATCAAATTCCTTTTCCATTCCCTTAATATCAGTTTCTATCCCCTTTTTAAGACTCTCAAAGTGATCTTTTAGAAGTTTAAAGAAAGGCATGACCTCAGTTAAATAACATTCTTTCATTTGCTCAAAACCCCTTTCTCCTTCCGTTATACCAGTGGGTGTGATCCTTTTCTTGCAAGTTTTCTCAAAATCAACAAATAGTTGAAATATAACATATTGGCTAATTAAGGTCTTGCTTTTAGTGGCAATAGTTCTAGGAACAAGATGCATTGGTGTATTAGGAGGATACACAGTCGCTCTAGGCATTTTCCAAAGGGGAGGGTTTGTTTCAACAATATTTTCAGCTTTCTGCTTATCTAAATCCATTTTCCAGAAAACTTGTTCGGGAGTCAACAATGTCTGAGGCTTAAACATGTTCAAGGAAATCCTGTTTTCCTTCTTGTAATCATGGGGTGTGATCTTTATTTTCTTCTCTCTACATTTAGGATCATCTAATTTCTTGTTCATCTTTTCCCTAGTCACTTCATCTGATTTCTTATCTTCCTCAGTGCACTCAACGCAACTAGGTTTTTGTCTAGGTTTAAGGATTTCATTGCCATCATAAAGAACCTTATGAGCATTTCTAGCCCTTTTAATAACCTCTGGATTTGGTTCCTTAACGAGGGGAATGCTATGCTTATCGCTTAAGACCCTATTCTTAGTGATCATGTGAGCAGTCTGAATGGTGTTCCCTTGTATGTACAACTTGTTTTCAAGTTTGTTTTTCAAAGTTTTCAGATTAGAAAAATCTTTCAAGAGTTTTGATTCCTTTGCATTAAATTCTTGCTTAAGCATTTTCATATTTTCTTGAAGTTCTTGTTTCTGCTTAGCAGTTTTAGAAAGCTTTTCTTGCAAGGAATTTAACTCTTGTTTTAATACTTCTTCTCGAAAATTATTTTTTCTAATGATTGTACGCACTTGGTCATCCATTTCCTGCTCACGAGTGGTCAACTCAAATTTTGCACGTTGTTCATAAATAGCAACACGTTCTTTATAGGCATTTAGTTCAGAAATTACAGACTCATCAGGGGCACAGGCAGTGTATTCATCAAAAATATAGTCATTGTTGACTGCAGGAGATGCATCACTTGGTACAACTTCATTTTCACTTTGTTTCACATATTGATCATATGGGACAACATTGATATTACCCATATTTTCAATATTTGATTCAATAGTTTCAGTTGATAGTACTTTGTCATGCATCTTTTGCACATCAGCATCATCGTATAGTTTTAGTACCTCTGAGATGAGTTTGTCTTTGGATGGGCCAGCTTGTGGTGAAGAGGAGACCTTGGGAGAAACCATTGGAGAAATGCTAGCCATAAAAATTGTGTGTGCAGTAGGTCCATCATCCACATCAGAGTCGTATGCATCACAATCAGCGACTTGAAAGGCATTCTGATGATTGTGACCTATCTCCTGAATAAGCTGCTCATCCACATCTGCATCATAGGTCTTGGCCTTGCCCTCAGCAAGAAACAACAATTCCTCTTCATCTAAAGCAGCACCATTATCCTGAGCTTGTACAAGCATCATCTTATCTCTGAAGTAATCAGCATTCTGTGGACGCTTTGGAGAAGTGCAGTTCCTTGCAATGTGTCCCTCACCACCACAGTTATAACATTTGATCGGCTTAGCTTGACCTTGATTACCTTTCCTTCCTCGATTCTGATTACCAACATAACCTCTACCAGCTCCACCTCTTCCTTGATCAAACTGTCTTTCTTGAACTGACTGCCCCATAATTTTCCCATCTCTGATCAAAGCATGGTTGTGAAGATTGGAGGCGGTTCGGATCTCATTGCAGGTGTGAAGTTTGTTGGTGTGAGGTGAAAGTGTCCTGTTCTCTTTAACCATGAGTGTCAGTTGAGTGATGAAATGTTCCATGACAGCATTTGCATCAGGTTGCTTGAACCTTGGATCAGAAATGGGTTTGTGATTATCATCTTTCGTGGGTACAACTTGAGAAGCATTGGTGGTAATCCCATCATTTGTGAAAAAGGCAGTTGAATCATTTGTAGAGCTTGTTTCTCCCTGACCTTTGAACTGATCAAGAATCCTCTTTTCAAACATGGCATGTCTCTCATTCTGAAGGAGGAAGGCATAGAGTTGCTCATAGTTTGTATTCTTCAATCCTTTAGTGAGCTTCACAGAGGTGACAAACTTGTGCCATTCGGGATTCATGTTGTTCACAAATTTAGAGTTCAGCTGAATGTTAGGCATAGTCATTCTGATGTTCCTCATATCATTCACCAACTTATGAAATCTCACATAGTACTCATAGACACTCTCATCTGGTTTCATCTTGAAATGTTCAAATTCGTCATAGAGTTGTGATTCTATGTCTTCCATAGTTAATTCTGAACCTGAGAGAAGCATCTTGACATTATCCCATACTGCCTTTGCTTCGGTGTTGTGATTGATCAGCTTGTAGATGTCTTTAGGAAGACCTTGAAGAACAATGTTAGAAGCCCTGATATCAGCATCGAATCTCTTTTTCTCCTTATCATCAAGCTCATCATACATCTTTGGTCTGTCCATTCCGTAAATCAGAGTTCCATCTTCAGCAGTATCAAGTACATCTCTAGTCGTCTCAACTCGATACGGTCCTTCATCAATGGATTTGAGAATGTTGACACCATTTTCCTTTCCAAGGCAGTACAATCTAATTCGTTGAGCCCAAGAATCGTAGTCAGTTCTGTCAAGCATGGGTGGACGAGTATCTGAACCAGCTGCTTGAACATCCTCGGCAACAGTGGAGATGATAGTAGGAACGTTGGTAGACATGTTAACAGATTATACGGGATTTTATAAATCTATGATTAAACCGGGAAATAGATTCTTTCACGGGATTTTACTAAATCAAGAGAAAACCGTAAACAATCACCCAAGTCGCTAGAAGATAATGCACCAAGTCGCTAACACCTAATTCGCTACACCCCCAAGTCGCTAAAGTCCCAAGTCGCTAGACAAATGCAAGTCGCTAAGTAGTAACTCGCTAAGCCTCAAGTCGCTAGCAAAATTTTGGCAGCAATTCGCTACTCAAGTCGCTAAAGATTCAAGTCGCTAAAGAGCAACTCGCTACTGACCAAGTCGCTACCACCAAGTCGCTACCCGTAGTGGAGAGTCCACTACTTGTACTGTTAATCGCTAGGTCTAAGTCGCTAGCTCCAAAACTTTAACTCGCTACAAAATTGTGAAGCAAGTCGCTACGAAGAAAGAGATCCGTATATCAAGTCGCTAGCAAGAAAAACCACATAAACATCACTTTTCAATCCAAAAACAACCCAACCAAGATGATTCAAGCTTACCAAATGAAAACCTAAACACTTGTGATGATTCTAAACATAAAATTACTAACACAATCCAAGCTTTAACACAAGAAATCAACCAAATGATGCACAAACCACTAAACTTTTTCAAACTCAAAAAAACACCTAAAAACCACTAGAAATCCAAAGATGTGCACGATATGATCTAACCATGGCTCTTGATACCAATTGTAGGATATTGGATTTCACATACACATCAAACCATTAATACAAGTAGGCGTACAAGAGAGTTTTTAGAGAGAGAAAGTTAGAGGTTTAGGGAACTTAGTGAGAGAAAGTGAAAGATATTATTATGAGCTCCAACTCTCTACCTTGGGAGGTAGAGAGTATTTATAGTCTTACATAAAACGCCACACAACGGGCTGTGGATCAGGCATACAGTGGGTAAAGACCCGTCCGTCCTCCACGGTGTTACTTAACTAAATACTACTTAACTTAAAATAACTATGACTACGAGCTTTCTAACGATTACACATACTTGAGGTGACCGACTCTTTAATACCTGGAATTTCTAATTCCTAACACTTTGTCTTTAAGAACTTTACCCAGGTGAATCTAGAGAAATCATCAACCACAACTAACACATATTTCTTCCCAAAGATATTCTGCACTCTCATGGGTCCACATAAGTCCATGTGAATTGTATGAAGAACTTCTGTGACAGAGTTAGTAGGTTTGGGTTCATGGGCATACTTCTTGCTTTTTCCCAATTGGCATGCTGAACAAAGATGATCCTTTTCATACTTAAGTCTAGGTAAACCTACAACTAAGTCCTTTCTGGAGAGATCATTGATGGTGCCGAAGTTCAAGTGATTGAGACGACGATGCCATAACCATGACTTTGTTTTAGAAGCCTTTGACAACAAGCACATTGGAGAAGACTTCATCATATCTTCGATAGAGATGGTGTATATATTTGAACCACGTGAACCTCTTAAAAGTTCCTTACCATCAAGTTCTCTAACGAAAAAAGTATGTTTTCTGAAGGCTACTTCTAGATCAGAATCGCAAAATTGACCAACAGAGAACAGGTTATGACCAAGACCTTCTACATAATATGTAAAACCCACATTTTCGAAAACGTTGAAATACCAAAATACCCTTCAATCTCGAATTTTAGAAAGACGCCAATGATTAAATATATCGTCACTTGAATGCCTAAACCGTTATCTTCCGAACAAGTAAAAGTAATCCGGAAATAAAACTTACGCTAAATTAATTTATACACATCTATTATATTGTCACACGTTTTAATTCTTGTAATTGTCCCTAGCCAACTTTTACATTTGATGTTAAACGTATGAAGTCGAGAATCATGACCAAGTTCGTGATTTAAAAGAATATGGCAAGTCTTTGATTGTTTCCCTTGATTTAAGGTATTTCCTCTTTTGTTCTCCCCCCCCCCCCTTCACGGCAAATCATAACCGACCCCCTCTCTATACTTTTATTTTTTTTATTATGTCCTTTCCACAAAAATTACAAAATACGAAACCCTAGCCCCCAAAAAGACTTCACGGCAAAAATAAACTCTCCTCCACCATCATTATTCTGTCGACAAAAACCAGGGTCGAAGGAGGGATTCGAAGGGCTCACAAGGCTGGTATCGTCACACATTTTGTACGGGTCTTGCTTGGTCGATTGGGACATTTGGTTGCTGCTTTTGTGGTCGTGTTTATTAAGGCACAAAGGGGTGTCTTGTGTTGATTTTTGTCCGTTGTTTCTCTTCTCTCTACGTGCTACGAAAGGTACTCTTATGACTCGGTTGTCCTCCTTGTTTTCTTTGGTTCCTGGTCATTGGTATGACCACCTTGCGTGCATCATTAAACCTTAACCATGTTCATCATATGTTAAGTATAAATAGACCTTAAAACCTGATGTTGTACTATGTAAAAATCATGAAGATATGCGCCTATATGTTATGGTTTTGGTGTCGGTTTGGTGAGTGTTGTTCGTGTCCTTTTTCAGCCTTTTGTCGACAAGTATATAAACTTTTATCCAACCCTAAAATCTGTAATAATGTATCATTAATAAGGCGAGCAAGAATAGAAAACCCTAAGTCGTTTTATTAGTAAAATAGTTATGATTTCATGTGGGGTGTGGGATTGTTGGTTCGTAAACCTTAAAACGGGTATGTATAAAGTTCATAAGCTGGAAAATATAAATGTTGGGCATGTTAAGATGCTATTAAAACAGGTCATATGACTTTCATGGGTCATGGGTGCGTTTGGGTAGGTAAAACATGTGATTATAATGGTTTTAATGGACCCTAAAACTGGACAGCATCATATGTCAAATTTGTGTGTGTCATAGATCGAATTTTATAAGTGCAATAATCTGGGTTTTTGTTGGAAAAGTTTATTTTATGTCTTAGTTAAGTTTTCCAAGTGGTTTGGTCGAATTTGGGGTTGTCTAAGTCGTATTTTTAAATTTTACAAGATCAAGTGTCAAAACTGAGAAAACGGGTCTGAAATTTAGTTGGATTGTTTGATTTTTCATTTTCAAACCATAATGAATTAGGAGCTCTCCTTTTACAGGAGTGACATTTAGGTTATAAATGAATTTCTGGGAGTTTTGGGAATTTTTCTAAGGTGTCTAAACAGGTCTAATAAGCGCAAACTTTTAAGGTGTATTTTCTGATCACTTTCTGGGCAGGTCTGGACTTATGATTTTCCATAGGCCATTGTACTTGGAAATAGAACCCCTCAATTTTTGGAGAGTCTTTTAACTCATATGAGAACCCCTGGGAAATTCCTTGATTTTATTTGAGCTAAGTAAGTATTTTATAAAAATCGCTAAAATCCGGTCCAAATATGAGTTTAAGAAAAGGAAAGATAAAAAAAGGATACCAATAAGTAAAACACTTACACATGCATAAGAAGCTTATAAAATGAGTATATAAGTAATATATGATATCAATTCGTGTAGATACGTTGAAGGAGATACGACGTTGCTTCCCGGTGTAACTTTCTTGTTTGCTTTAATTTCGTTGCTAAGGTATAGATATTCTGACCTTACCTCTTAAGGTTTCTCATGATTCGTTTTCCATCTTTCGATATTAGCTTGAACTGTTATGCTTTACTCTAAGCTCCTTATTAGGGCTTCCCTATGACTTTGATATGCTCCCTTTGATATGAATCTTTGATATGAGCTTTGATATGAATCTTTGATATGAGCTTCGATATGAACTTTGATATGAATTCTGATATGAACTTTGATATGAATTCTGATATGAACTTTGATATGAATTCTGATACGAACTTTGATATGAACTTTGATATGAACCCTTATGATATGATATGATTATGCTTTGACCCGTCAGTTTGATACCCGAGCCAAATATGTGTTCCTAGTCATGAAGGTAACATGACCGTGTCATTGATGCACCAATGGCATGACTCCAGTGTGTACGAGTGATGTTACACACCGTCCCTATTATGATATGATATGATTAAGAGCTCACTATATGTATATGATTTGGCCATTATGATATGTTCCGGGGGGCGTATGGATACATCCTAGATATGATATGTTTTAGTGGATTTAACATGATATGATATGATTTATATGGTGAATGATGTCGTGTGCAATACGCGTCTTCACATTCCGGGAGCTAGCTACTCCATTTGTTACTGAGGTCTCCCCTCCTATTATGTATGGTATTCCGAGGTCACCCCTCCGAATACAATGGTTACTTATGATATGATATGATATGATATGATATGTTCCGGGCTCGTGGTAGATTTCTGACAACCCTTACACCTTTGATATACCTATATTGTACCTTTTGTATTCCCCAACGCACCATATGCTACGTTAATTGTTCATTACTCAGTACCCTTATATGACTCACTCTACTACCAAGATATATATATTCCATTTCTTTGATCTGTCACACTCTCGTTCCGTTATTTCAGACTATCGTTCCATTCACGTACCGGGTTCTTATGTGTTTATTTGATTTGTTTATGCTATTTATGTTTTATGTGACTACCGATTATCCTGCTATGATGTGATTAATATGCGGTTATTTGAATTACCTGTTTTCATCTGATGATATGTGATCTCACTATTATGTGAACCTCTGAATTGTCTGGTGACCATGCCTTTGTGTAATCGATAGTTTTGTCGGTTTATTATGTGTGCTTTGTCCGGTTAATCTTGTGGACTATGACTATCCCGTTGTATTTTTATCTGTTTATTGTTGACCTGCCATGTTTACATTTTGCCTATGCTACAGTTTAATTGGGTAAATGGTTCAACGTGTGACGTATGGCTTGTTAATTTGTTGTCCTGCTATGTCTTTGATTCATTCAATTATATCGTATGTTGTATTCCTACTTGTTACATGTGACTGCCATGTGTTGACTACTGTTGGTACTTCTGTTGATTATGATGTTGATTATGTTTTCAAATAAGTGTTTTGACATGTGTGTTTGCCATGTTCACTTACTAATTAATTGCTTCCGCTTGCCTTAGATTTCTCTTTGACTTGTATGGCTTATGATTTCCTGAATTGATTGTATGCTGTATATGTTGTGTGGATATGACGTCTGCTATGCTTGCTTATGTTTCAGTACTTGTATGCCTGGTTTGTATGTGCTTGTATGCTTGTCATGATGCTTTGCTTTGCTTCGTTCTCTGTGTTATATGTGCTTTGGATATCTGTATAATTGTGTTCTGCAGGATCCTCATTGACTCATTGTTCTCATTTCGCTGTGACTGTGTTATCCGTTTCCTTTGTTCATTTTGCATTTCAGATTCTATTTAGCTTTCGTTTTGTTATATATGTTCACTGGGCTTTTTAAGCTCAGCCGCATTTCTTTTTCTGCGGCAGGTGTTAGGTTTGAAGATGGGCTTTGATGGGCTGAGAGTTGGATTATTTGAGTGGACCAACCCTAGTTACCATATTATTTGGACTTATTTTGTCGGGCTATGGTTTCGAGATTTCAGTTTATTTTTGTCATCTTGAATTTTGTAATTTTCTTTGTAATCATTCATTATTTTGGCTTGGTACGTTATTCTTTAAGACTTCCGCTTGTAAAATTTTATTTGTTTGTTCTGATATGACACCAGAATGTGACACTTCTACCCTTGTCGGGTTGGGGTGTTACAATTATGGTATCAGAGAAAAGGTTTCGTCTTGTTGACCTTAGGATTGACCTGTGAGGACTGGGTAGACACTAGGCTTCCTTCTGTTCTGATATTCTTCGATTCGTTTGTTTGTCGTTCAGATTTGACTGTGATATTCGTTTGTCTTCACTGATTTGGCCTTCCTCTTTTCGCATCAAATTTTGTTTATTTGTCTTCGCACATCCGTTTGTCGATCGTTAGATGGGGGCTACCGTGGAGCCGAAGAATATGGTGCTGACCCTGCACTGCTGCAACAATTTCTGGAGAGGTTCGTGAAACAGAAGCCGCACCCGATCGTGATGCTACCGGAGACATCAAGATGCTGCTGGAGGGAGCTGGACGGATCAACCAACAACGCAAAGACAGAGACAAGATTCAACTGGTGGCTGAGGAGATTCATCTACTTCATATGATTTGGGCGCGACTTGTGTTTGTCCGATTCGTTTGTCATGCGTTTTGAGGCTGGTTGATATTCTGTTAAGTGATTTTGACCATTTTGTGCAAGTTGATGGCCTTCTTTCATTATGATATGGTAAGTTGCTTGATGTAGTTTATGCTGTGTGTATATGAATCTGGTCTGCTTTGGTATGTTACTTGATACCTGTATGTGTATCTATTTTGTTGTGATATTGGTTATGTGGTTTGTCATGAACCGAGGCAAAATATGATGACAATAAGAACTTGTTATGTGATGCAAGTATTATGACGCCTGATCAACGTGATAATACCGAGATCATATAATCTGAACTTATTGAAATCGTACGACGTCTTGGGAAATGCCTGGGGTAGGTACGTGAATGGACTAGGCTTATATCCGTTATCTTTTTATCCTCATATTCGATTGGAATTCTGTACCTCTTTGTGAGATTCTCACCGACATCTGTTACGTGTAAGATTTGTACGCTTTGGAACTGATACGGTTACGATCTGTATGAAACTATGGATTGCTACGTCTGCCTTAAGCCGGTACGTCTCTGAGTACTTCTGCGACTTCAATTTTCGAGGACGAAAACTTTCTTTTAGAGGGGAAGAGTTGTAAAACCCACATTTTCGAAAACGTTGAAATACCAAAATACCCTTCAATCTCGAATTTTAGAAAGACGCCAATGATTAAATATATCGTCACTTGAATGCCTAAACCGTTATCTTCCGAACAAGTAAAAGTAATCCGGAAATAAAACTTACGCTAAATTAATTTATACACATCTATTATATTGTCACACGTTTTAATTCTTGTAATTGTCCCTAGCCAACTTTTACATTTGATGTTAAACGTATGAAGTCGAGAATCATGACCAAGTTCGTGATTTAAAAGAATATGGCAAGTCTTTGATTGTTTCCCTTGATTTAAGGTATTTCCTCTTTTGTTCTCCCCCCCCCCCCCCCCTTCACGGCAAATCATAACCGACCCCCTCTCTATACTTTTATTTTTTTTATTATGTCCTTTCCACAAAAATTACAAAATACGAAACCCTGGCCCCCAAAAAGACTTCACGGCAAAAATAAACTCTCCTCCACCATCATTATTCTGTCGACAAAACCAGGGTCCAAGGAGGGATTCGAAGGGCTCACAAGGCTGGTATCGTCACACATTTCGTACGGGTCTTGCTTGGTCGATTGGGACATTTGGTTGCTGCTTTTGTGGTCGTGTTTATTAAGGCACAAAGGGGTGTCTTGTGTTGATTTTTGTCCGTTGTTTCTCTTCTCTCTACGTGCTACGAAAGGTACTCTTATGACTCGGTTGTCCTCCTTGTTTTCTTTGGTTCCTGGTCGTTGGTATGACCACCTTGCGTGCATCATTAAACCTTAACCATGTTCATCATATGTTAAGTATAAATAGACCTTAAAACCTGATGTTGTACTATGTAAAAATCATGAAGATATGCGCCTATATGTTATGGTTTTGGTGTCGGTTTGGTGAGTGTTGTTCGTGTCCTTTTTCAGCCTTTTGTCGACAAGTATATAAACTTTTATCCAACCCTAAAATCTGTAATAATGGATCATTAATAAGGCGAGCAAGAATAGAAAACCCTAAGTCGTTTTATTAGTAAAATAGTTATGATTTCATGTGGGGTGTGGGATTGTTGGTTCGTAAACCTTAAAACGGGTATGTATAAAGTTCATAAGCTGGAAAATATAAATGTTGGGCATGTTAAGATGCTATTAAAACAGGTCATATGACTTTCATGGGTCATGGGTGCGTTTGGGTAGGTAAAACATGTGATTATAATGGTTTTAATGGACCCTAAAACTGGACAGCATCATATGTCAAATTTGTGTGTGTCATAGATCGAATTTTATAAGTGCAATAATCTGGGTTTTTGTTGGAAAAGTTTATTTTATGTCTTAGTTAAGTTTTCCAAGTGGTTTGGTCGAATTTGGGGTTGTCTAAGTCGTATTTTTAAATTTTACTAGATCAAGTGTCAAAACTGAGAAAACGGGTCTGAAATTTAGTTGGATTGTTTGATTTTTCATTTTCAAACCATAATGAATTAGGAGCTCTCCTTTTACAGGAGTGACACTTAGGTAGTAAATGAATTTCTGGGAGTTTTGGGAATTTTTCTAAGGTGTCTAAACAGGTCTAATAAGCGCAAACTTTTAAGGTGTATTTTCTGATCACTTTCTGGGCAGGTCTGAACTTATGATTTTCCATAGGCCATTATACATGGAAATAGAACCCCTCAATTTTTGGAGAGTCTTTTAACTCATATGGGAACCCCTGGGAAATTCCTTGATTTTATTTGAGCTAAGCAAGTATTTTATAAAAATCGCTAAATTCTGGTCCAAATATGAGTTTAAGAAAAGGAAAGATAAAAAATGATATCAATAAGTAAAACACTTACACATGCATAAAAAGCTTATAAAATGAGTATATAAGTAATATATGATATCAATTCGTGTAGATACGTTGAAGGAGATACGACGTTGCTTCCCGGTGTAACTTTCTTGTTTGCTTTAATTTCGTTGCTAAGGTACAGATATTCTGACCTTACCTCTTAAGGTTTCTCATGATTCGTGTTCCATCTTTCGATATTAGCTTGAACAGTTATGCTTTACTCTAAGCTCCTTATTAGGGCTTCCCTATGACTTTGCTATGCTCCCTTTGATATGAATCTTTGATATGAGCTTTGATATGAATCTTTGATATGAGCTTCGATATGAACTTTGATATGAATTCTGATATGAACTTTGATATGAATTCTGATATGAACTTTGATATGAATTCTGATACGAACTTTGATATGAACTTTGATATGAACCCTTATGATATGATATGATTATGCTTTGACCCGTCAGTTTGATACCCGAGCCAAATATGTGTTCCTAGTCATGAAGGTAACATGACCGTGTCATTGATGCACCAATGGCATGACTCCAGTGTGTACGAGTGATGTTACACACCGTCCCCATTATGATATGATATGATTATGAGCTCACTATATGTATATGATTTGGCCATTATGATATGTTCCGGGGGGCGTATGGATGCATCCTAGATATGATATGTTTTAGTAGATTTAACATGATATGATATGATATGATATGATTTATATGGTGAATGATGTCGTGTGCAATACGCGTCTTCACATTCCGGGAGCTAGCTACTCCATTTGTTACTGAGGTCTCCCCTCCTATTATGTATGGTATTCCGAGGTCACCCCTCCGAATACAATGGTTACTTATGATATGATATGATATGATATGTTTCGGGCTCGTGGTAGATTTCTGACAACCCTTACACCTTTGATATACCTATATTGTACCTTTTGTATTCCCCAACGCACCATATGCTACGTTAATTGTTCATTACTCAGTACCCTTATATGACTCACTCTACTACCAAGATATATATATTCCATTTCTTTGATCTGTCACACTCTCGTTCCGTTATTTCAGACTATCGTTCCATTCACGTACCGGGTTCTTATGTGTTTATTTGATTTGTTTATGCTATTTATGTTTTATGTAACTACCGATTATCCTGCTATGATGTGATTAATATGCGGTTATCTGAATTACCTGTTTTCATCTGATGATATGTGATCTCACTATTATGAGAACCTCTAAATTGTCTGGTGACCATGCCTTTGTGTAATCGATAGTTTTGTCGGTTTATTATGTGTGCTTTGTTCGGTTAATCTTGTGGACTATGACTATCCCGTTGTATTTTTATCTGTTTATTGTTGACCTGCCATGTTTACATTTTGCCTATGCTATAGTTTAATTGGGTAAATGGTTCAACGTGTGACGTATGGCTTGTTAATTTGTTGTCCTGCTATGTCTTTGATTCATTCAATTATATCGTATGTTGTATTCCTACTTGTTACATGTGACTGCCATGTGTTGACTACTGTCGGTACTTCTGTTGATTATGATGTTGATTATGTTTTCAAATAAGTGTTTTGACATGTGTGTTTGCCATGTTCACTTACTAATTAATTGCTTCCGCTTGCCTTAGATTTCTCTTTGACTTGTATGGCTTATGATTTCCTGAATTGATTGTATGCTGTATATGTTGTGTGGATATGACGTCTGCTATGCTTGCTTATGTTTCAGTACTTGTATGCCTGGTTTGTATGTGCTTGTATGCTTGTCATGATGCTTTGTTTGCTTCGTTCTCCGTGTTATATGTGCTTTGGATATCTGTATAATTGTGTTCTGCAGGATCCTCATTGACTCATTGTTCTCATTTCGCTGTGACTTTGTTATCCGTTTCCTTTGTTCATTTTGCATTTCAGATTCTATTTAGCTTTCGTTTTGTTATATCTGTTCACTGGGCTTTTTAAGCTCAGCCGCATTTCTTTTCCTGCGGCAGGTGTTAGGTTTAAAGATGGGCTTTGATGGGCTGAGAGTTGGATTATTTGAGTGGACCAACCCTAGTTACCATATTATTTGGACTTATTTTGTCGGGCTATGGTTTCGAGATTTCAGTTTATTTTTGTCATGTTGAATTTTGTAATTTTCTTTGTAATCATTCATTATTTTGGCTTGGTACGTTATTCTTTAAGACTTCCGCTTGTAAAATTTTATTTGTTTGTTCTGATATGACACCAGAATGTGACACTTCTACCCTTGTCGGGTTGGGGTGTTACATAATATACCCTGGAGATAACACTTTTACCAACAACATAATCTCCATAACCCATAATTGCACCGAAATGATCATTCCCGAATCTAACTGTCCCGATGAATTTGCTCATGAAGTTCATGAGCCGCGACCGGTCGCCAGTCATATGCTTGGAACAGCCTGAGTCCAGGTACCACAGAACGATTTGAACGATATCAGAAATAGAAGCATTCATATCACATATTCTTGAAATAGAGAAGAACAAAAATTAGCTCAAATGAATCTTGTGAGAATCAACTGCTATAGAAACTCTCTCTGACTATCTTTATCAACCCATTCGTAGACAATTTGAAGTAACCACTGATGAAGAAAACCCGTTATACCAAACTTGAAACTGAAGTAGAATTCTCTGCATGTGTTCTAAGCTTGCACTTAATGATGGAAGAACGGTGTCGAGAATCTATGCATCAAGCAAATCTCTCACTACTCAAACAAAGTATGAGACATTAACACCTCTTGAGATTATCCACATCGTCATCTGCATGTGACACTGAGTAAAACAACGTAACTCCTAATAGTGATAGTTAACCAGGTCTTCAACCATCCACCCCGACTGCTGGCAACTAGATAACCCAAGTCTTCAACTTAAATTCTTAAGCCCGAGCAAGTTATCAAATAAGAACACGCCTTTGTTGAAAGTCAACTTCAATCTCAAATAAGTGATAAATGATTAATTCCGAAGTCATCAACTTGTGTCAAATGCCCAACACGTGAAAACAACATACAATCGGATGTACATTGACCCACTGAATGAACCAGAACAAACGATTCCTCAGCATCAATGCATTCTTCCTAAAAGTATACATGTAGAGACTGATCTGGAAGATTCACCAATAACATCGAGCGGATGAGGAAATCATTATACTCAATGTTCATTTGGTTGATATACAGAGTGCACATTGGAAGGAACAATAATCTGTGAAGATTTGGCAAAGGAATACCAAAGAGCGGATCATTATTCATGAGTGCAACTACAATGATAGTCATTAACAACGCTTTGAGGAATAACTGGAGATTGGGTTGCTTGAGTAGTCTGAGAAGTACTTCTTAGATGATCAACATTCGCTCATGGTTGGAAATACTCATCAAACATATCTTGAACCAATGAATCCCAAACAATAAATCCCATTTATCCTTAGTAAGTGGAACATTATGCGTTGGAGGAGAGTCATCAAACACTAAGTCGTATAACCATTATTCAAACATCCATCATCATTTAGTATATTCACTCTTCTCCCACTAAAAATTGCTTCCGAAGTTGCCAATTTTGATTTAGCAAGTGACTAAGAATATACATCAATGAACGTAGATCCACTTGATGACTGAGTGAGCATGGGAGAAACATGAAGCTTGTTGATGAAGAATGTCGATGAGAATGGTCATAAACATGAAGATTTCTCTTCTTCTGAAGATAAAGTGCACTGAAGCGTACACCTTTCTTTTCTTTAAGGAACGGGGCCTGAAGTGTTATCTACAGTCGCCATTGTGATGAAGAACGAGGCCTGAACTGATGTGACCAGACGTCATAACCGGTTGAATATCAAGGTTGAGTTACTTGAACCCGTGAATTATGAGATATCAATCCTTGTGTTATCTATACTTTAAACCAGTCCATGTATTGAAGGATGGAAGTATCTGCAACAGAGTAAGGACTACCTGCACTAACGTCACAAGCTTGATTGCATATATATTGGTTAGTGACATTAGTATCCAAACCCTTTAGAGGTTCACGGTCAACCTTGATTTTGTCATCAGAAAACAGCTTTCCGGTAGGAATCCACCTAAGTCCAACATCCTAAAACATTCTACCAGACGGTATCCACTTATGGCAAGGTCTAGGATTGTAAGGCTTCTTATGCATAGTGGAAGACTTATCCTTGTTCCTAGTTTCCAAAGATTTAGCAGTTGGTATCCATCTAGGCGAAGTTTTTGGTTTGCTTTGCTTCATAACATGTTGAACCTTAGTCACATTAGTAGTCTTAGTGGATTGTACCTTGGCATGTGAATTAGGAAAATGTTTCTCATGTGGAAAAGACTCAGAATTTCTTGTTTTGTTTTCTACATGCTTAGCATTCTTATGCACGTAAATACTCTTAGATGTACGCCAATCCCTAGTCTTTTGAGTGTTCCTAGGTAGTGGTTTACAACTACTAGCAGTTCTTTGAAATCTCGTAGAATTCATCACCCTAGGTCTTGCACCTAAAATTCAGTTTTTTCGAATCTGTGCCTTTTTCCTAGCTTCTTCTAGATAATAGTTCTTCCACAAGTCATTCATATCATATGAATTCTAGGTTTTAATGCTTGGTTTTGACATTTTTTTTGAACTAATCCTAGAGGTGCTGGGAGTAAAAGTAGATGCATGTTGAGGTTTAGAGGAACTAGAAGCATGACTCTTAGGTAACACAGGTGAAGTGACTGGTTTTGACAAAACTTGTTTCTCATCAACTTGGGAGGCAAACCGTGTTTTTGAAAATTTTAGTCTTTCGGATATAAACGCAGTAGGCTGCCTAACAACAGACCGGTTTCTAATGGGTTGAGAAACTGGTTTCCCCAAGGTTGATGGTTTTGTAAACTTAGTGCTCACACTTTTCCCTACGGTTTTCCTAAGCTCATTCTTTAAGGCAACTATAGCGAAACTCTTATCCTGAAGTTGAGCTTTGAGTTCATCAATTTTTTCTATCAAAGAGTTTGTTTTTTCCATTGAATTAGTTCTAGCTTCTTTGACAGAGTCACTTAGTTCTATGTGATGCTTTCTCAAAGACTCATTTTCCTTAAGTAATTTAGCCACATAAATTGACAGTCATTATTTCTTGTTATAATTGCATCAATGTCTTGTGTATTCATGACTAAATTACTTTTCTCATTCAAGACAGAAATATGTTTCTTCAGATTGTAAATGGTTGACTCTTTGTCTTGAAGCTAAGCTTTTAAAGTGTTAATTTCAAAAAGTTCACGGAATTCAGGAAGTTTCGGTTTTTTACATGGTTTGTTAAGTTGAAAACTTTCTTCTTTACTCTGAATCGCGATTTCAAGTGAAATGCAATGTTTTTCAAGACTTGAGAATTTGTTTGAAAGTTCATCAAAAGCCTTCTTATCAACCATATCATTTGTTTTGAAACACTTAATCTCAGACTCAGCCTCAGTAACAGAACATTTATGAAAGTCATGTTCAGCATCATGATCAGTTTGTTTAAGTACTTTAGCAGATGCACTATGTTGAACAGTAAAGGGTACCTTATTACATGACACCTGCCCAATTTCTGGTCTGATATCTGCATCCACATCATGTGTAACAAGAGTCGCTGGACCGCTGGATGTGTCAAGCTTATCAATCTCTGAGCCTATGTATTCAGTGCCAACTGATCCATCATCTGGTGTTTTACCCGACTCATCATTATTTGTTGTCTCAGACATTCTGCATTCAGCAACACCCGATTCTTCAACAGATACATTACCCAACTTATCACAACAATCTCTCAACTGCACCAGACACTCATCCACTTTTTCATCTGTCTGAGTACCTTCCTCAATATACTTCTCCACATTATCCATGAGATGGATAAGTGTCTCTATGAACACACTAATTTCCATTCCAGTGTGTTTCTTGAAAGACACTTCAGTCATGTCTTGATCATAATCTGATGTGAATTCCCTACTTATGAATGACTGAAATTGGTTGTGGATCACTTGAAGTGTAGTACTGGAACTACCCTTTTGAACCTTTTCCTTATCAAGTTGTTGTTCTAATTGTTCTAAGTTCAATAGTAACGTTCCTGTTAATGTGGATAAGTCTTGACGGAAAATGGCAATGCATGTTCGTTCCATTCTTATCGGTGTGAGTAACATGAGGTGTGAGTGAAGTAGATGATAAGGTTCAATGCTACTTTCCTTTTGCATGACATTCTGTAGTCTAAACAGGTGCAATTCTCTTTCTTCAGACTCTGAACACGAAGATCTCACATCCTCATTGATTAATTCAAGCATCTTTAATCGTTCAGTGTAGCATTCATTATCATTGTTGTCCACAACATCATACAATTTAAGCACTTCTGAAATCACTGGGTCAGTAGAGTAAGACATGATGTGGTAGAATGCACGGGATTTTACAAGTCTATGATTTAAACCGAGAAATAGAATCTTTCGCGGGATTTTACTAAAATCAAGACCAAACCGTTAAGCAATGACCAATGGAATGTGTGAAGATGACTGATGGATCGACACAATGATAGACAATTGTGTGTTAGGTCTTATGATTGTTTGTGGGATAAGCAGAGATGTTGTTTGGTTGTGATTTGGGTTGGTTGTTGCACGATTTTATGGAGAAATTTAGGTCTAAAAACTTAAAAGCTAAATAACTTCCTTTGGGAGAGGATTTGGGCCTCGAAAATTCGTTTCATGACAACGTCGTGAAACCTCACAATATTCAGGCTGTTCCGGTCATTCTGACAGGTATTTCGCTGAAAACGGAGTTACGGATCAAAAGTTATGGCCGTTTAAAGTTTTGACGTAAAAAGTCAACTTTGGTCAAACCTCTTCTTCGTAAAAATCAACCAAGTCGCTATAACCCTTGAACCAAGTCGCTAAGTAGCAACTCGCTAAATCACCAAATCGCTAAGCACCAAGTCGCTACATAGTCAAGTCGCTAAAGAGCAACTCACTAAATCACCAAATCGCTAAGCACCAAGTCGCTACACAGTCAAGTCGCTAAACAGCAACTCGCTAAGGTCCAAGTCGCTAAGAATACTAAGTCGCTAAAAATTTGCACTGCAACTCGCTAACACTTTCTGAAGCAAGTCGCTAGCCTCACTAAGTCGCTAGCCGTAGTGGAGAATCCACTAACTTGTACTATTTGTCGGCTTGTCTCAAAAGACAAGTCGCTAGGACCAAGTCACTACCACTTAAACTGCAACTCGCTACCAACTTACAAAGCAAGTTGCTACCAAGAATAACAATCCGTGGCTCAAGTCGCTAGCAAGAAAAACTCAAAAACACCACTTTTCAATCCAAAAACAACCCAACCACGATGATTCAAGCTTACCAAATCAAAACCCAAGCACATACAATGATTCTAAACACAAAAATACACCCAAGATTCAAACTTTAACACAAGAAATGATCCAAATGATGCAAAAACCACTAAACTTTTTCAAACTCTAAAACCACCTAAAAGTCACTAGAAATCCAAAGATATGTAAGAGATGATCAAACCATGGCTCTTGATACCAATTGTAAGATATTGGATTTCACATACACATCAAACCATGATACAAAGTAGGCGTACAAGAGGTTTTTAGAGAGAGAAAGTTAGAGGTTTGGGAACTTTAGTGAGAGAAAGAAAAATCTTATTATGAGCTCCAACTCTCTACCTTGGAATGTAGAGAGTATTTATAATCTTACAATAAAACGCCACACAACGGGCTGTGGATCAGGCATACAGTGGGTAAAGACCCGTCCGTCCTCCACGGTGTTACTAAACTAAATACTACTTAGCATAAATGAACTACGACTATGAGCTTTCTAACGATTACATATACTTGAGGTGACCGACTCTTTAATACCTGGAACTTCTAATTCCTAACACTTGTAGTGCCCTTTCTTTCCACATCCAAAACAGGTGACAGTGGCCTTCCAGTCCACTCCTTGTGCAGTTTGGGCCACAGCAAGGGGACGGGACCTACAGTCCTTGGCCATGTATCCTACGTTAGAGCAATTCCTACATACTATTGAGCAAGGTCCATGGTGGTGTCGGTTGCAACGACCACATAGGGGTTTGCTACCTTCATAACTCTTTTTCTCTCCATTTCCTATGGCGAACACCCTGGATGTCTCTTGCCATTTGTTGCATTCCCTTTAACAACCTCATTCCTCTTCCTCTTATCATTCCTATCACTCTTACCCTTGTCTCCTCCTGATAAGATCATTGTAAGCTCTTAGACTAGGTCTAATATTATATCTAGGAACACATAATAATAAAGGCGGAATATTCAAACATAGAATCAACATTATTATGAACAGGGTTTTTTATTATCATAAACTAACTAACTATAATAATGATCAAAGACTTGATCTAACACTAACTAACTAAACCACTAAACCCTAGGCGTTTTCCCAAATCCATACGCCTAGGTTCCCACACACACACACCTTTTAGGTTTACATCTTGTACGTACGTTTAAACTAATGACCTTATGTCTCTTTATATACTAGAGACATCTAGGGTTTACAAGAGGAATCATAATACAATTAGGAAACTAAATATTCTTTTAAGCATATCTTCTAGAATCTTCCAAATCCTCCATCTTTTTGTAGTTTTCCTTCTTGTCACTTTTAGTCCTTTATGTTTCATTCTTCTTGTTTTGTATCATCAAATATATAATACACCCAACACCTCCTTCTAACATATAAGAGTCCATCAAACGCTGAGCCACGGTAATTGCCTCATGCAAGTTAGTCGGCTTCGCAACGATGACATCATTCATAGTAGCTAAAGGAAATCCATCAGTATACCTCTCAATCTTAAGGGCTTCAGTGCGAACCATTTCTGGGCAAAGCAGCGACAACTCTTGGAAACGACGATTATAGGTCGTCATGTCGGTACCCTTAACCTTATAGTTCCAGAACTCAATCTCTAACTCTCTCAAGGCCATCGACTTCTTCTCCATATTAGTCATATCCACTCTCAAATGCTCTACACCGGTCCTCAACACTCCATCTAATCGATCTGTCAACCTACTAAGCCTAATACCCTGAGATGTAATCCTCTCCCACATCAGACCCGTCTCCCCATACTCCTCGGGCTCTGATGCAATCTCTGATGGTATCTCTGAACCTAGTGGGCTACCTATCTCAGGTGAATGTGGAGGTGAGCCAAAATCAAAAGGCTGCCCAGGAGAATCAGGCTCAGGCAAAGGTAAGGGAGAGCCTGGTCCTAGAGAATGCGCAGGACTCTGCAATGGAGGAGTACCCCCTTCTGGGATATCCTCATCGTCCTCTTCCTGAGGATCCTTATCCTCATCTACATACTCCTCCTTGATCTCATGCTCCTCCTCGCCCTTATCTTCAAAGGGAGAGTCCATGAGTCGGCGTCTCTGTGTGGGTGAATCCTGAGGTGGTATAGTCGGGGATCTTGGTCTTCTAAGACATGGTGATGCTGGTGGTGATGACAGAAGAGAGTGGGCTGCTAGGTGAATAGGTGATGATGGTGGTCCCACAGACATGCGGGCAGTACTACGAGTGAGTCTAGGAGTCTGGGCTCGTGCTAAGACCTGATGCAATGTGAGCTGCCTAGATGAGCTAGGGCGATCTGATGATGATGATGAACTAGAGTGACGGGTAATCACATAGGGATCACCATGCGCAACAGTCATGAGAGTCAATGCTGGGGAACTAGCAGCAGCAAGGACATCCTCAGACACATCATAAGCTAGTGAAGGCATAGTCTGTGACAATGGCATAGGGTAGGTATAAGTGTTTGAAAACAACTAGTTCTAATAAGCGCATCAACTCAACCAAAACATATATCACATAATGAAAGATTTAAAATAGATGTACCGCATTACTCAAAATATGCCTTTAAATAAAACATGTAAGTTTTGTTCTATCGCATAATCCACGCATCATATAATCCCAGATCAAATCAATCATATAATCAGCTCAAAATCCCAAAATCATAACATATCAATAATCCAATCAAGTTCATAATATCATGACAATGGAATCACATTTACCCAAAATCAATAATCATAACTCAAAGCATAACATCTCAATAAACAATTCACAATTCATAATATCTCATAAATCAAATTGCAGTTCATACCATAATCAAATAAGAAGCTTCGGCTTGGCAAGCGGGCATGCGTTGGTCGAGGATCAATTTTCTTAAAAGTGGTTATAGTTTAGGTTTTATTAAATACCTAGTTCTCTATAACCTTGGCTCTGATACCAATCTGTAACACCCCCAAATATCGATACAGCGGAATACTTAATCAAGTTTTCTTGGCGTTACATTGGATTGGTATCTCATACTAGTATAGCAAACAAGATAGTCATATTATCATTTAAAAACCAATCCCAAATTTAATTATCCAAAACATTAATCCCAAAATGTAAATAATAGGCCCAAACATAATTTATAAAAATAGGTCCCCATAATTTATCAGAGTTTGATTATGATCCTTCAACCATGCCTTCTTGCCAAGCTTCCACATAACACATACTCCAAACATCACTTAAATACCTGAGAAAAACATGCTAAAATGTCAGTTAACGCTGGTGAGTTCATAGGTTTAAATTCAAGTTTAAAATACTGGACCTGTAGGAGTTTATTTGCTATGCGAGACCTAAGATAGATACACATCAATCACATACCAATATCACAATCACAATATCAACAATATCATATCCGACGTCATAGTGGGCCCCTAGCGACTCTAGCCAGCATAGTCGTAGCAAAGTCTAGAATGATTGCTAACCCTGGACTAGGTCTAGGTAGAAGTCTATACTTAGCTAGGCAAGTGCTATAGCAATTAGGATTGCTACCCTAGACTAAGGCAACAGCTACCACATATCTATCTAAATAGTCAAGCACATAAACAAATCAAAATAGTTTAAAAGGTCCAAAAATAGTAGCATGATTCTCACCCCAAATTATTTAAAAACATAGATAAAAGTGGGGCTATAAAACTCACCTCAAGCAAGCAACGCACAAATAAACACTAGCAAGAAGATAACAGCAAATCACGGCTCAGCGACTATCGACTCGGCACAACCTATTAATGTAAACCAATTTTAATATATATACATATTCCAAAATCAACGTTATCTACCCCAATGTATTTCTTTTCTTTATCTCCAAAAATGTCTTGTTTCACCGTTTAGTCCTAGCGTTTGGTATCATCGTGTGCGTGTATCGACTCAATATGATATCATGAATGCACTTAAATAACCACAATGTGACTCAATGTAACACAATGAGACATCTAAGCGATAAGCTCCATAGTCCAATAAGTTTCGGAATAAATAGTAGACCTTATCGAATTCGTCAACTCGATAAACTCAATTATTTATTCATGTCGCTTATTATCCCATAAACCGGTCGCATCCTAACGAGTCATAAGGATAATTCACCCATTAATAACATTATCCTACGTACCTAGCGGGCTCTTATTAGATTCGTCAACCTAATAAGTCCGCTACCAACGTGGATTGACGCTATTAATGTTAGGTCATCCGCAACCCATGCACACAACGTAAATAGAATTAAATACTTGAAAGTAGTATTAAATGCTCATAATTGGCACATTCGATAAACGTGCACTCGAAACATTAGATACTTTTTATTTAGAAAACCTTTCCATTTTTAGTCGTTAATTCCCATTTAAAATAGTGAATAACAAGATAAGTCTTGTTATCGATAGTTTTGGTATAAAAACAATTTATTATTTATGTTTCACCATTTATTAATCATGTTTATATATATATATATATATATATATATATATATATATATATATATATATATATATATATATATATATATATATATATATATATATATATATATATATATATATATATATATATATATATATATATATTGCGTCAATTTCAATATTAGTTTCATATCGTTATTCGTTTCGAGTCCACAAGCACGAGTCATGACTTCTCGGCTTTTAATCAATCTATAGTCCAAAATATACTAAAGTCCATGTTACGGCGTTGTCGGGGTCAACAATGACTAAAAATTCAAAGTAACACCGACGTTGCTCAAAGTTGACAATTTATATTATAAGTCCAAGTAAATAATGACAATAGCGCAACTCAATCTCAAATCAACCCAAATCAATCTCGCCATCTAAACAAACTATTAAATATACCCGAAACCAATGTTATGACCCTAATGGTCATGACACAGTCACGGTAAGACCACGTGAACCAAACAAGCTCTAGAAGCTTTTTGGCTCCACGCGTCTCATCCAAACACCAACCACAACAACCAACAAGATACCACAACAATCCGACCCGACCCCGTGGTCCATATGGGTCATGTACGCCACACCCACAACCCATACGTGGGTTTGGTGGCTCGTACGCCTCAACCTACACAACCAAAAACTCCCAAATGGCTTCTACAACAACCAAACACAATCAATCAACATCCAATCATCATCCAAACATCAAACCCATCAACTAATCTAAACCCATTTCATGAAACTAAGCCTAAAATGCAAAAACACAACAATATGATACACCACATGATACCAAACCACTAGCTACATGTTTTATTAAGTATAAATTAGTTTTAATCCCATGTTTCACCCAAAAACCCCTTATGGTCGAGCCATATACGAGCCCTAGAGGACCCATTCGTGGCTTTTCATGACCCAAACAAGCTTGACCCATGTTCCATTTACCTTTTCCCAACTCGATCTACAAGATTTAATGAAAACCCTAGAATCACGAATCCTTTTTGTAAGATTTGGAGGTGTTAATGAAGGCTTTTATAGGAGATATATATATATATATATATATATATATATATATATATATATATATATATGGATGGAAAGAGGAAAGAAAGATCTACAAGATAATGGTGGAGGTGTAATTTCACACGCCAGATTTTGGCCGGAATTTGGCCGGAAAAGGGGCGGCCATGTATAATGGTGGTGGCTAGGGTTTTAATTTTAGGTTTAGGGTTTGTAGAGAGAGAGTGTAGAGAGAGAAAGTTGGTTTATGTGTGTTTTTAGTGAGAGAAATAAAAAAGATAAATGAGATGAGGAGTGGGTATATATACTAGGAGAGGAGGGACTTAAAAATAAATATTTTGGGTGGAGGGGGCGCCGGCCAAGGGGAAAAAGGAGGGACCGAGGCCGTAATTTTAAACAACTATCCCGTTTACCCATTCCCGAGCTCATATATTGTCCTACGATTGTCTCACGATATTCCTTCGACTTTCTATTATGTTTATTTATGTTTTTCCACGAGTTTTGACTATTTATTTGCCAAGTTTCGGGTTACGGTTCAAAAGTTACATTATTTCGTGTTTTAGGCTTTTATTGTGCCGAATCGAATAGTGCCTAAAAAAAAGTTAAAACTCACACGATAACTCATACAATAATAAAATAAATCATAAAAATCAATAAACGGTATCAAATCAATTCATGGTCGATAAAAATAGTTATAAAGACAAAAGCTCGGTTTAGTTTAACGTAATGCGGTTACCTAAAATAGACTCCCTAATTGCCAGTTGTCACAAAACCCTTTACCCAAAAAAAAAATTAACATAAGTTCAAGAACGTGTAGCTTTTAGCAATAATAAAAGCAAACGAACAAAGTTCTTGAATATTCGCGTGTGAATAAATCTAACACACGAAAACCACTAAAGATCAAAGTATGATCGTCTTTACGTATCCACACACAATAAGTTCCTAGAAAACAATTAAGTATGCTAGTACTAGTAGTGACTCTAATGAACTCTTGATTCGTGAACCAAACAAATCTTGAAACCCTTTATTGTTTGTGTTGTGCGACCCACTAGAACAAAACAAAATGGAAACCTTTTGCTGCTTTTATGTTCGATTGATCAAGAAAAAGCCAAACCGAAACTCTTTGTGGGTTTTGGTGTTCGGTCGACTAGGAGAAGCAAGGAGAAGAAGAGAACAAGTTTTTAGGTTTAATGAAGTGTGTGAATTAATGAAACAAGGGTCACATTATATACACATGAGTACTTGGCTTGCAAAGCCAAGTAATTCCATTCAAACATGGACTCCCCACCGATCGACCACTTGGGTCCTTGTATGAACATTTAACGACCGTTAGTTTAAGTAACTATTAATTAAACTTTAGTTATAGCTTTTCACTAGTACAATTGTTTTATATATCTAACGTGTGTGTCCCGTAGGCTCTTGAATATTCTAGACATACGTTATTTATTTGTACGTGTACATATCCCAACACAATGCACACCGTGTATTAAAAAACTTGGTGCGATTATGGTAGATTCTAATCAGTGACAAAAGTTTTAAGGGGTTGTGAGCTCTCGACTCTCTTGTATGTTTATTAAACATGTATTAGTTGATTTGCACTTTTGAACGCTTGAGATAGTTGTTGCATAGTTTTTTCTCCGTCGTGAGTACATGAATCACGAGGTTGAAGGTACACTTGTTTGCATTATAAATAGTGATTATTTATTTTACCTTTATACATAACTAATCGATGTATGTCTTATCACTATATAAACAAGGTAGAAATGAAATGGATCTCAAGTTAATGAACAAAAATCATACAAAATATAATTACTATATCATCATTGTACATATTTAGAAATTCTGATAGGGAAATGTTACATTTGTTTTTGGGTGGAAGATCGAAAATTATCACATATATAGTGCGCAATGAAGGCATTAATAGTTTCCATTACATGTAGAGGGTTTTGTCTGGTAACCTCTGTGATGCGATGGCCATAAGTGGCCTATTTTTCTTTAGGACGATGCCAAATTTATCGGAGAGTTCATGCTCCCCATTTGGTAAACTCCAATCAAACGAGTGCAACATCGAAGCCAAAAAATACACCAACATTTTCTCACCCAAGGGAACTCCAGGACACATTCTTCTACCCGACCCAAAAGGAATAAAGTTCGGATTATATCCATTATAATCAAACTTTGTTGTTCCATCATCAACACTCAGAAACCTATTTGGATTGAATTCTAATGGATTGTCCCAATATTGAGGATCCCTGTGTATAGCCCAAACATTCACATAAACATTAGCACCTTTTGGGACTGTGTATCCGGCTACATTGCAAGATTCATTTGGACATCTGACTACCAGCAAAGGAACTGGAGGGTGCAGTCGGAATGTTTCTTTAACAACTGCGTCCAAGTATTTCAGATTTAAAAGGTGAGATTCTTGAACAATGTTGTTTAGGCCTACAACTTCTTTCAATTCGTCTTTCACCTTTTGCATTATGCTAGGATTTTTCAAAAGCTCGGCCATCGTCCACTCTACCATTGTTGATGTTGGGTCTGTTGTTCCAATAAAAATGTCCTGTATGAACAAAATAGGATGTTTGATATATCAAAGACATATGGTTAACTGGGTTTGCTAACAAATTGAGTAGTAAATATTACTTACTATACATTACGTTTGATTATGACTTAAGGGGTGATCTAGTGGTAAAAGACTTGCGACTATCATCACTAGAAGTGTGAGAGGTTTCAAGTTAAATTCTGGCTAGGTGTAAACAAGCTTAAAGTGATAACGTCAACCTCTTGAAAAGAGAGAGCTTTACCCTGTTTGAGTCTTTGTGGCACGGTGGGTTCAAGCTTCGTGGATTAGTCGGCCAAAATGTTTGAAACCATGGTGAAAAAAAAAAAGTATGAAAGTCGATCACGTGACACCATATTTAAGTTACCACCATGACTATTTAGTCCGGTCTTTGGAGCTCGGGGTCCTAATTAGTCGTGGTTAGCTCGATAGGGTTCGAGCTCTGCTCAACAAACTTAGATTGGGGATGACACATCAACAAGCAAAATTCAGGCTAGAGCTAGCTAGGCCCAAGAGGACTCGAATTCAGCTTGAATATATGCATAGGCATTTTATTGGATAATCAATAACCAAACACTTTCTAAATATTAAGTAAAAGTCCATAAAAATGAGGTTACTAATAATAAAGAGGATGAACATACCACCAGAAGAGCTTTGATTTGAGTAATATTGAGTGAAGTATAAGCTTTTTGCTCCTTAAGCTCGAGTAGAATCTGCAAGAAATCCTTTCTTTCTATTTTTTCAACAACTTCTTCTGGTTTAACGGCTATCCTCTCTTTGATAATCCTCTCAAAAATTGCATCTACAATCTTCCGTTGCTGCATCATCTCTCGTTCAACTCCTTGTAAATCAAATCTTGACAGCACCGGGAAGATGTCCGACACATTCACAACTCCTAGAAGCTCCACGATTTTTGCAATCACTTCCCGAAACTCTACCCCAAGATTAGTGCTTTTTACATCTTCTACTAAACTTTTCCCCCAGACGATGCTCGTTATGACGTTAAACAATGTCAAAAAAGCAATCCCACCAATGTCCACTTCTGTCCCCATTGTTTCATACACATGCTTGATGGTTTTTCTCACTCCACCTTGTCGAAAAGTGCTAGACGCTTGGAGGTTCTTATTGCTTAGAACTTCATATGCAATCACTTTACGCATGTTGCGCCAAAGTGAGTTGTGATCAGACCATACTATATTTTCTCTACCATATGAGATGACTGTGCCAGCTATCGGAGGATCTCGGTTAGCAAAAATCTCGTCTTGATCACGGAGAACAACTTTAGCCAGGTCTGAAGTGCTAATAACAATGTGAGTCTTACTGCCGAGTTTGAGCTTAAAAATAGGTCCATGACGCTGAGCAAGTTTGGTGTACGCATGGTGCAAGTTAGGATCAAGAAATGGAAGGTACCCGAGTAAGGGCAAGCCACGAGGTCCTGGAGGCAACCGCGCCTTGCTAGAGAACTTGCACCACAAAATAGCAAATGTGATGATTGAACAAGTGAATAGTAATACGGAATCCCATGACCATTGGATATGTGATAGTATCATTTTGCGAAGCTAACAATATGACTCACAAGCAATATAATGAGATAAAATAATATATAGTGTTCAAGCGCAATTTAAAGGAGCTCTATATTTGAATGGTACTCCCTCTGTCTCAAAATTATTGTCAGGAGACAAGAAACACAAAGATTAATAAAAGTGGAACCATTATAACTCTCAACCACTCAAATAGAATATTCCCTTATTATATTCTCTTAGTCTTACTAAAATAGGAAAGTGGACAATTAATTTGAGACATCCATAAAAGGAAGTATGGACAATAAATATGAGACGGAGGGAGTATATATTTTCGGTGGAGAATTGCTACGTCCACAAAATGTTTACAGGAATTTATCCACATAATGACTTGTGTACCACACAACGATATGGCTGTGAAACACTGGTATCTTTTATTATTTGGACCACACAATGTAATCTACTCGGGCGTCCAACTTGAATACTTGATACCAAGCTACAACTTGCAACTTGATATCAAGTCACAGTTTTTGCAACTTATGTCCCGAAAATACTTATCACTCAGACCAAAATAATCAAAGACCCTTTGGCTTTAGTGTCAAAGTTAAAGAAAATAATTATGATATCTATTATTATTAAAACGATCTCGTTTACGCACGTGTGTGTTGGGATTTTAGAACTAAGTTAACCAATTAACGATCACGAGTACGCAGCGGAATTGGATCTAGTTTAGCAATTAGGTTAACACGTATAATAAACAATTTAATGAATAAAAGGTAAAATAGAAACCTAACCTTTCGTGGCTAATTGAACGCAAGTGTAACGGACAAGAAAACCATTACGAAACTAAGCATCTAAAATAGATGCCTCTGTGAGTATCACACACAAACCAAAAACCGTATACGTTCGATATAGAGCTAGTCGAGAACGTATTAAAACCAATGAACCATTGACCCACTTGAATATTACTCGAACAAGAAAACACCCAAGATCAAGTCTATCTTTCCTGCCCAATGTTCTGATGTCCAAGAACAGAAAAACAAACAAGAAGCTGAAAAGCTTCTTTACCCGATATCGGATGAGTGTTATCCGATAACCTTTTCTGCTTGTTGTCCGAGAAGAACAAAACCAGAAAATCCCACTAGTTCTTGTTACTGTTGTCGACAAGGATAAACAAGAACTAAACCATTAATTTTATCAAACACCTAAACTCTTGAATCAAGTAGAATTGATGCAAGTTTACGAATAAGAAAACCAACATAAACCCCTAACGACTTATGGACAAGTCGACAGGAATTAGACAAGTAACACAAATCAGTTGGAATGGTTTTAGGGTATATATTATATCGTATGTTAGGAGCAATAAGGAGTATGGTACGTTTGCTTTTATAGCAAACTAATCAAACCTTGCATGGGTTGAATCTTGGTCAACAAGTAACCAAGCCCAAGCGAACCCATCCACCTTACTGCCCAATCGTTTTGAGAAGTAAGGCCCAAGGCAATCTCACAAACTGGCCCATTCGATAAGCCACAAAACCCATAGGTCATCAAATGTGATCGGTTCAAATATCATACATCGGGT
The DNA here is from genome assembly GCA_019973895.1 of Chrysanthemum seticuspe. NCBI lineage: Eukaryota > Viridiplantae > Streptophyta > Magnoliopsida > Asterales > Asteraceae > Chrysanthemum > Chrysanthemum seticuspe. The sequence continues at coordinate 340,915,633 of BPTQ01000007.1, read as the reverse complement.
ACATATTATTCAAGTATTAAGTATACGTTCGACACGTAACTCGTTTTTATCGTGTGTGCCCCCATAGGCTCACACACTCTTAGCCGTTTACGTGTGTTTACAACTCCCACAAACTAACAGCTCCCACTTGGGAGTTGGTGTGTCAAATGGCACACAAAACTAACGACGGAAACGCCCAGCAAACGCTCTCACTCGCCTTTTAAATAAAAGTTTCTAAGAGAATAGTTTCATAAAAGTTTCACAGTAGCATGGTCATTCAATGTCTTGCTTTAATCACCCTTTGTTATAGATACCTTTAAACCATGGATATGGATCTTAAATCATTCCATATAGTTTAACCATTTAGAATCTCGTTATAGAATTTAATTAGATATACCAAATGTAATCAAGTATCATCTTGCATTACCCTTTGGGTTCGGCCGAACAATTATCTTATTAATTCTGGAGAGGCGCCATGGTATCTTTCTGCACATATCAAGTGGAGTAACAAATCCTTTATTGACTACAAGTGTTGTGGATGCTGCTTCACATCACTCCGAAATATAACCTTTATAATTACCTTATTCAGATAGAATTTTACGTATACTTACAAAAAGTGATATCCACACATAACAGAAATTGCTTGTATCTCAAGTTTAAGGACGATTTTAACAAACCATTTTCAATATTTTACTTATGACAAGGATCCAAAAGTAAATGTTTGAAAGTTGGGATATCCAATATGCATCCCTTGTGAATACACATGAGTTTGGCGGGAACAATCAACATTCTCGTTAGAATATAACCAACACTCACATTTTCCTTACATAACAATATTCCCATATTGTTAACCGACAATGGACATATTTAGAATAATAAATCATTCAAGGATTAAACATGCAAATATAGGATAACAATTATTATATGAAAGAATAACAAATACCAAGTATCTTTATTCATCATAAAGTAAAAATTGTTTTTCAATCCCAATTATCCAAATACTAAAACAGATATGCATGAGACTAATTTAGTAAGTTGAAGCCTAATGTTTCCAACATTCTCAACCTTTCTTTACAAGAAAAACTAAATAGTCATCTGAGTAAACTTTTCGAATGCTTAGTTCAAATTTCACTTATAGTGAGGGATTTGAAATATAAAATGAGTGTCTTATCTCATATGCTCATACTATTGCAAGAATCATAGTATGGAGATTTCGCCCTACCTTGCATGAGGTATCAGAGGTCAACGACATACTGACAGCCATCTTTACAGTTTCTAAAAGTGCAAAGTATTCTTATTCCTTAATGTGTAATGCAACAATGCTCTATGTTGAGCATAACTAGTTAGCAGATTTATCATAAAAGATGAAATCCTACTACAACTATTATTAATAATCATCTAGCATCATTTGTACTTATACAACACTATACTTTATAATTCGTAAACATCTATATTAACAATAATCTAAACACTCTCAATTAGATATTGATGTTGTCAGCTCATTTTGTTCTTGTACAAAAGCAACAACTAGTCTTATACACAATATAATATATACATGATAAATCCTTAGTTAAAACAACATAAGGTTTCTATCCATGTAATAAATTACTCCAAGTGAAATATACCATTTAAGACTTGCTTGAATAATCTATTGCATTTGTGTCAGACTTAATATTTTCCGCATTCGTTTATTCCAGATAAACATCTATTCCAAGGTTGTTTGTTTTATTCCCTAAATTCCAAGTTAAATTTCATTCCAAGCTTAAGGATCAATATCTAGCTTAAATAGAATGATATCTTCAACATGTAAATTTTAAGGAAAAACACATTGCTCCCACTTAATGTCAGATGTACTCAAGAGTTAACTTAATTCAATCAGAATCATATTGTAATTAAATTCAAGATCTCAGCTCTTAGATGCACGATCCAATCCAAACTTGGATTGCTTAAATCTGTATATTACATAAAGATTATGTAGATTCATAACCCTTTTGATTACACACCGTCCTTGCAAAAGGTAATCATAAAGAAAGAGTTATAAAATCTAATTGTCGTATTCCTCATACAAGTCACATGTATGACAATTAAATATCTTTATATAATTAATGCGTGTATTATATATGAAATTTTAATCACAGTCAATTGATTAAGTATGATTAAAAACTTCTTATTAAATGTCATGCATTAACATGTATACAATATTGTCCTTGTGAGTCTTTCTTCAAAAGAAACTCATTCCAACCTCATAGGTTTAAAACTTAGGCAAAATAATAATCAAGCTCAAAACTTGATTTGCCTTTTAAGGACTGCATCTTATCATTCATAGTTCTAAGACATTTATCAGATTCAAGATGTGATGATGTATTTTAGTAGTTACTGATTTACAATAATCTTCTAACTTATATCCCTCAGCATTGATATAAAATATCACTCAAGTGATGAGGCATCATTGCGGATTAATGAATGAGAGTAATCATTATACTTCGGTTGACATTTTCATGTTTAACCTTAGTATGACATTAATAAGTGGATTTTAGAAGGTTAAGTATTTTGTTCTCAAAAACTTTGAGATATGTATATGCTCCCACTTACTTTTGTAAGTAGAGACAATTCTCTAAATACTAAGTATTTAAGCCACAATGAAATTATTCTTTATTGGAAACCACAAAATACATTTTAAGTTCTCATCTCTAAATTTGTTAATAAAATGCTTCATAAGATTTTAACAAATTCAGAACTTAAATCAAGACATGATGGAATTCCTTCCAACAATTCAAATTAGGGTTTATAGGAAAACTTTAATTTAGTATCACTCTTTAACCAAAAAGTTCTAGCTACAGTTTTATGTTTCGTCAATCTAGGAAGAACACCAAAACTACAATCTTCAAGCTAGGAAGTGTAGAAAAATCAAAAATCCAAAAGGATTTAGGATTCAATTGGTTTGAGTGGAAAACCTAAAATCCCTAATGAATTAAGGTTTTCAGTTATGTGTTGTCTTGAATACCTTATAGGTTTGAACTATATTGAGTGTATCCATGACACACGTAATTTCTGACCTTGATATTATTTTGGAGGTAGAGCAATTAAAGCTATCATGAACCAAACAATATGAATAAGGTTTGATCCAACACATTAGACATACCATAATAAAGTGGTATCCTATGAGTTATTAGAATTGTGAAACTATATCAGAATTCTATAGATAACTTAATTCTCTTTTGACCAAATACTTGTCAATTAGGTCGAGCCAAAATGCATATATAGTATTTACGAACCAAGTGCATGCAATAATGTATATTCATTGAACAATACAAGAACCTTATGTTCACGTGTTCACAAGAAGACAGAACTGTTTAAGAATTATATGCATGTGTTAACAAGAAAACAGAACATGTCAATAATACATTATAAGTCTTTGAATAATTCAAAGGCCTCATGTTTATGTGTTAACTAGAAGATATAATCATTATACTATATACACTATATGTTATAAGTCATTAATTAATTCAAGGACTTTATAATTATGTCTTAACATGTAAGAATAATTATACTAACAGAAGTAATCATGAACGCAAACTCTTGAGTTCTATAGTAATTTCAAGTTAATTGTATACTTCAGAATTATGATCATTATCATATAACCATAATTATGTTGACTAAAACATGTAGTCAAATGTTGAAGTGTCTTTTCTCAATATCATGACATTTGAATGTAGTAGGGCAACAAACATCTAGTGTGTTCAAGTCCTAGTAGAATCAATCTTAGAATGTAGTAGGGCAATAAACATCTCACGTGTTTAAGTTCTAGTAGAATTCTTATTTACATGTAGTAGGGCAATAAACATCTAACGTGTTTAAGTCCTAGTAGATTTATTAGTTTTCTTACCTGGTGGTCAAGAGGTACCAATAATATTTTTTTTCCTTGCACACATTATGAGATTTCTCCCACTTGTGTAAGGTACAACATTATATTATGAAAACAAACAACACGTGATTGATTATTCAAACAATATGATAATGTCATCGATATCATAAGTAGTTTTAGAACCATAACCTTTACTAAGGAATTGTGGATTATTATTCTATAGATAACGTTTCAGAAAGCGACAGCAAGAAGGCAACGAGTTATCTGATAAAATAAAATGCAATTTTCTTTTAAGCAGTGGTTGTTCATATTCGGAAAGTAATGAATTATTTCAAAGCTAGTTTGAAATGATATGGGCGACTAACAGGAAATAAATCCCGTAGCTCCCACTAAAATTGACAACATTACATGAATGATATTTCAGTAATAAAATGCAACTGCTCCCACTGGATTTGTAAACATTGTAAGTGTTACATTTCTAGTAGAAAGCATTTAGCAGTTTTTATATACTTTCCTATTCTCTTCAAATGCCTACGAGAAGCATGTACTTAGGTATTGAACAGAGTATATGAAGTTCTACTCATGTAGACAATGGACTAGCCATTCTTTCATTCAATTAACTTGAATCTTTAGCATGCAATTCCTCCTTTATAGTCTACAAAGCCCCAAGGGTATTTAACACTTTAGGAATAAACAAGAGTCCAAGAAAATTACCTAGCGAATATCCTAGTAATTTATTTACTCTTTGCGGTTTAAACCATACATCGTGACAAGTGCATGATGTTATTTATTTTGGTAGCTCTAAACACAATGTCTTCAGTTACACAAAATATTCTATCTTTCAATTAACTCTTGACCACAAAAGGGTAATGAAAGATCATAAATGAGTTTATCAATATGTAATCCTATCTTAGTTTGTCAACTAAGGAGAAAAGATAGGTATAAGTCTCACTATTCTTACTAGAAAAAGAGACTAAGTTTGTCTTTCAAAGAAAAACAACTTTGTTTACGAATTATGTTGCAATAATACAATTAATCAAAACATAAAAAGTTCAATTCTAGTATTTTCGATAATTACATTCTTAAAAGAATTAACTACCCAATTAATTAATAATTAATACTAAGATCCATCTTGCACTCCCACTTAATTACCAAAGGTCTGGCCAGGGCATAAAAAAATAGGACAAGAGGTAAGCGACGAGCGTTAATTGCAAAATGCAACTCTTAGATTTATGAGACTGTTTAAGGCATTAGTATCAAGTAATAATGTCAAAAGCATGTTTAGTTCTCATCTTATGACTCGGGATCAAGGTTTGACCAAGCCAACTCGAAATAAGTCAACCAAGTATGAACGTGTAAAAATAACCAGAGGTCTGACCAAAGCGAAATAATTACCATCGGTTGGAAAGGCCCTTAGGTCTGACCAGAGAAGTCAATCCAAATGCACGTGTTCATAGTTGGATGGCATAGACTTAAAATTAACAAAAAGGTATGCACATATAAATGTGGTAAAAGTCGTGTACAAAGAAGCATGCAAAACAACTTTGTAACACTAATTTTAAAAACTTTTGGTAATGACACTGTAGTGATCATCATGGTTCACGGTAGCTCCAATCGAACTCACATGGAGGCAGAGGACCAGGTAAACGCTGAAGCAATAACCTAGACATCCTTTCGGTGTAACTATGCGCACCTCTTTAAACCCCCTTTTTAGTTTGCTCTAATGGGTGAGCCGTACATCCCAAGTGTCCATAGCGTCTAGTTTTTAAATTCATGAAAAACTTGTTTCAATAGTTTAGGTCACTTTATTTAACAAAAACGATTTTCCACGAAACAAATAGCAGGTCACAATGAGCATGATATTTAGGCATGTAAATAAAGACCAATATCAATGTTATGGTTATGATATGTATTATTCCATATTGCATACAATTAGGTGTCAAAGCAAGTAACAATAATGCACATTATGGAATCACAAACATATAAGCATAAACATCAATATAAAACACATGTTGTTCCGAGTTCTCTCGCGAGTCTTCCCCAAAAGGAGAGCCATAAGACCGTCACTAGGTACGAAACCTAGATCGCCCCATACATCACAAAAAGCAATTGAGTGGGTCTTGTGGCCAGAAAACACATAAAAAGCATGGCAATCTCAATTAACAAGTAATTACGCAATTTTATGTATTTAATAACCAATATGTAATTCTAATTATCAATATAATTCTAATTAACAATTAATTAATTCTAATTAACTTTTAATTCTAATTAATATTAATTCTAATTAACTTTTAATTCTAATTACTCCCTCCGTCTCAAAATAATTGGCCTCATTTGACTTTTTAAAGTCTTAATTTCTCAACTTTGATCATTAATATTTTTGTATGTGTTATGTAATATTTGATGAAAATTACACCAATGAATAAGAACAATCCATTCATATATTTTGCATCAATTATTATATAACATAAATAAAAATATTTAAGATCAAAGTTGAGAAATTAAGACTTTAAAAAGTCAAATGAGGACAATTAATTTAGGACGGAGGTAGTAACTTTTAATTCTCATTAACAAATTTAATTCCAATTAACAAATTAATTCTAATTAACAATTTAATTTTAATTTGTGTGTGACTTGTTATTTTTTATTAATAATTTACAAGTATTGCATATAGTTGTCAAAACAAAAATAAAACGAATAACTAAATTAGTTTCAGGCAGCCTTTTAAACATGTTTATTAAAAGAAACGTGTAACCCATAATCGCAAAAATGAGATGGCTCGTGATGCCACTGTTGGGATTTAAGAATTAAGTTAACCAATTAACGACCATGAGTACGCAGAGGAAGTGGATCTAGTTTAGCAATTAGGTTAACACGTATAATAAACAATTTAATGAATAAAAGGTAAAATAGAAACATAACCTTTCGTGGCTATTTGAACGCAAGTGTAACGGACAAGAAAACCAATACGAAACTAAGCATCTTAAATAGATGCCTCTGTGAGTATCACACACAAACCGAAAACCGTATACGTTCGATATAGAGCTAGTCGAGAACGTATTAAAACCAATGAACCATTGACCCACTCGAATATTACTCGAACAAGAAAACACCCAAGATCAAGTCTATCTTTCCTGCCCAATGTTCTGCTGTCCAAGAACAAAAAAACAAACAAGAAGCTGAAAAGCTTCTTTACCCGATATCGGATGAGTGTTATCCGATAACCTTTTCTGCTTGTTGTCCGAGAAGAACAAAACCAAAAAATCCCACTAGTTCTTGTTACTGTTGTCGACAAGGATAAACAAGAACTAAACCATTAATTTTATCAAACACCTAAACTCTTGAATCAAGTAGAATTGATGCAAGTTTAGGAATAAGAAAACCAACATAAACCCCTAACGACTTATGGACAAGTCGACAGGAATTAGACAAGTAACATAGATCAGTTGGAATGGTTTTAGGGTATATAATATATCGTATGTTAGGAGCAATAAGGAGTATGGTACGTTTGCTTTTATAGCAAACTAATCAAACCTTGCATGGGTTGAATCTTGGTCAACAAGTGACCAAGCCCAAGCAAACCCATCCACCTTACTACCCAATTGTTTGGAGAACTAAGGCCCAAGGCAATCTCACAAACTGACCCATTCGATAAGCCACAAAACCCATGGGTCATCAAATGTGATCGGTTCAAATATCATACATCGGGTACATATTATTCAAGTATTAAATATACGTTCGACACGTAACTCGTGTTTATTGTGTGTGCCCCAATAGGCTCACACACTCTTAGTCGTTTACGTGTGTTTACAACTCCCACAAACCAACAGTGTGTCCTATCACTTAAATCAATAGATTTCATATATTATAAATCACACGTAATTTTATTCCACAAATAAAATCACACATAATCACACGTAATTTTATATTATATTTTCAATACTTCAGAATAACAAATATATGTTTTTCAATTGCTCTAAAGTGTAATTTAAATTCGGTGAAAATATTTTGTTGTGATTATGTCAACTTTCTTAGAAAGGAAGCGCTTAACTTGATTTGTGTTTGTGGAGCGATGTACTTAAATCTCGTGAATTAACTGGCCAAAAAATCAAAAACTTTAGCTGTTAAAAGAAAAACAAAAAAATATTTGATTCAGCAGTGAGTTTAAAGAAGATTAACATACATGGAAGTAACATGATCTTACAATTACTCGTTCACTTGCTAAGATTTGAAATAGAGATTTCTTTGTAAAACATGAGGTGTCTTCTTCGATATCTAATTATCAATGAACGTTTAAATAAATGGTTAATTCCATATATACCTAAATTAAACCTTTAAATGCCATATTTACCCATTACACGGATGGTCCTTAAGGTTTGTCCAAAGTTTCACTCACAGTACCAAAAAGTTTAAAGTTGCATGCATAAATTATAAACAGACAAAAATGAATGAAAACCTAAGAAAATGTATAAAAGCGTACCTAAAGTCGAAAATCTTTAAATTATAAACGTCTGTTATGATAAAGGACTAACGAGGCAAGGATCTTTAACCAAAAGGACTAAAAGTGTAAATTTTAACGGAACTCACTTAACACCAGTTAAATAAGAGGCCATAAGCGTTATTCTTTTCAGAGATAGGGACTATCCATGCAACTTTAAACTTTTAAGGATTGTAAGTGAAACTTTGGACAAACCTTAAGGACCATATGTGTAATTTACTATAGAAAATATGTACACAGAAAGGTTTCTTCAAAAAATTCGGATAATTAGAGCAGTTTTGTTCGTTATCTTAGGAATTTAAAGAAAAAATTTACTTGTAGCCCTCCCAAGAAAATAGGAAAGAAAGAACTACTACCGATTTAATAGCTTCACATCGTGTCACTCAACTATAATCCGGTGTATTTGCATATTTTTTAAGAGGAGAGTTATTTTACATAACAAAAGGGATTCATCTCCATCATTTATTTAAAAAGAAATTAATGGCTGAGATTAAAAGCATTTTATTATTTCACCTATTTTTTATAATTTAAATATCTCTTAAATCGTTAATCGTTAAGTGAAAATATTTACACCGTCACGACGAGCATTTAATTATCTTTCTATAGACGGGCACTTTGATATACTTTCGAAAAAAATATCGTTTTTTTCACGTTTTTTCGTTTTTTTACGTTAATGAAATTTGCATTAAAAAAATCATATATGATAAAACACTAAGTTGAATATCACATGTGATATTAGTGTTAAATCATATATAATATGTAATATCATATGTAATATTACACTAATATCACATGTGATATTACATATCATATATGTTTTAACACTAATATCACATGTGATATTCAAATTAGTGTTTTATCATATATGATTTTTTAATGCAAATTTCATAAACGCAAAAAAACGAAAAAAACTTTAAAAAAAAGCTGAAAAATATGAAAAAAAATTTCGAAAGTATATCAAAGTGCCTATCTATAGAAAGATAATTAAAATACTCGTCGCAATAATATTTTTTTTTTCGATTAACGATTAACGGTTTGAAAAATATTAATATTTGAAAAAAAATGATGAAAGTGAGTTTTTTAAATTGTTGGGATTAATCTCATCCATTAGATCAAATAAAAAATGGATGGTGGAGATTGAACCCTTGATATGTAAAGAATTTTTTGTCCTCAAATGATCTTAAATCATTTTTTAAAAGCAAAACTACATTCAAAAGAATTGTACCCAACTTAAACACCACAATTCCATATTTACTTAACACATCCTTTAAAAGAATTGTACTTATGCACTGGAAACTTGTGTTTTAGGTAAATATTGTAATTTTAATATTTTGTTTTTGGTAAAATGAACCTAATTATTTGATTGATTAATTTAAAAAATTGATTGGTGGGAATTTAGAGAGAGAAAGTAGCTAATGCAATTATACAAGTGATTTATGCATTAGGTATATATTTAGGGGGTCACGTTCAATGCAGAATCACTATTTTGTACAGAACTTTACAGAACCAATTTGAACCAATTAGAATTTAGTATTATTAATTTTTTTTATTTAATTCAAAAGGGCATAATAGTAAAACACATTTTTACTTTTCTATTTGACTTTTAATATCAAAAATGGTTTTTATGCTTTTGAATTTTCGAAATTGATAAAATATATATATAATATTTTATTTTATTTTATATATATATATATATATATATATATATATATATATATATTTTTTTTTTTTTTGCATAAATGTTTTTCAAATAGGTGCATAAATGTTTTTTTTAGAATATTTTTATTTTAGATATGTTTCTTGCGTACATTTGTTTAGACATCAAACTTCTTTTAAAATGGTAATTGCACATATATTTTCGATGTATATTCAATAACCTTTGAAATTTATAACCAAAACCATAAACATATATGTAAACTCTAAATTTATTACAAACCATAACATAAATAGTATACCCAAAAGTTGATATAAAATAAAATACAATTAAAATACAAATGTATCTTGTTGAATATAGATGTGCACGTCATTCAAAGACATTTGTGCACTCTTCCCAGAACATACATGCACGCTTCACTTTCTCATCAATTTCGTAAGAATATATGAGTACCCTTCCAATAACATATCTGAACGTTGCGCTTTCTCGTCAAATTCATTAGAACATATGTGCACGCTGCACATTTATTGTAAATCACGTGGTCTTGTTTTAACTGCATATCGCAGGGAACATGCATGATTAGTATAGTTATGACAACTAATTTTTTAAGAATAACAAACTCAAGACAATACTTATGACAATAGCACAATTTTTTTTCTCCATACATTGCACTGTCCCAAACACTCACGAACTTGTAGACTATCACAGACAACTGATATGACAGTAGCACATTTTTTTGTTAAATTACTTTATGTTAAATGCAGACATTTTGGACATTACCTGGCAAAACAAATACCAAGCTAAACATACAAGTGGTCTTACGTCTTGCCATGTATGCGATTCAAACGAACAAACACATCATACTCCATTTATATTGTCTACCTCTTAAAAAGCAAAATTTATACTAAAAAAAGGATTTTAGCAACATTAAAATTAATTTTCATTTCACACTTTAACATCTATTAGAGCCAAAATAGAATTAACTTACATATTTCATCGATTTAGATCGAAAAAAAACAACATCACTTATATCGAAACAATCAAAAAATACGTAATCATCGATCGTGAACGATTATACAACATTAACCAATTTGAGGTGATTTGCATACTCTCATAAATGATTGGGACACTCAAATTTAAAGTGTTTGGACATTTATACCCTTACAGGATAGGATGAACATGACTAAAAGTAATATGAAGATATATATGTCAAAACACTCTAAATTTGAGTGTTCCAATCATTTAGAGGAGTGTTCAAATCACCTCTCTTAACCAATACCTGTGAGAAAAAACCAAAAAAATAAATTATATAAACGTTTAGATCATTGATTGAATAACCAATCAAAACAATATCATAGATAAAAAAAACCATTGTAAACAAATCATAAACAAACCTCATTATTAGATGAAAAATCATGATAGTGACAGTTAGGAGGACTTGAGAAAAGATACGATGGGAGCTCGTAATTTTTGACCAAATAAATTTAACATGTCTATTAAAAAACGTAGGATTAAAAACCAACACAAAATCAAAATCGATTATCATCAACACACAAAAAATATATCGAATTTAAACCACTTACTAACTCTGATATGAGATTGATATGACTTCGATCAAAAGAGAATCGTGACATTTATTTTTTACTCATACAAAGAGATGGTGATATTTATTTTTTTGGTGCGAAGAATTGATCTAGAGAGAGAGATTGTGGGTGCCGGTTTATTTATTTTGTGAGGAGAAATATGGTAAGTGAGATAACCTAGCAGTTATTTAGGGATGAACATGAAATACCTAGATAGCCCTTTCAGCTTTTTATTTAATTGAAAAGAGATATCTCATCTTTTGCATAATTACAATTTTGTCACTTTTAATCTTAACCTTTCATCAAATGGATCCAATGGCTCATATTCATTTTAGGTGGTTCTGTAAAGTTCTGTACAAAATAGTGGTTCTGCATCGAACGTTATATTATATTTAGGCTTGTGTTGTAGGTCTAAATATCATAATTTAATATGGAATTATCCTTTTCATCAAAATAGTCCGAGTATACTCTTAGAGTTCCTTAGTTTCATGTGCAACTGTTTATTTGTCAAGATGTATCTTTTCATGCAGCTCTATATAAATGATTTTAGTTCATTCATTCAACTTTTGAATTTAGGCTGGTGTGCTAATTGTTATTATATAAGCTAAAGATTACCACTGATTGCTGATTCTCACACTTAGTAGAAACACAATTTGTGTCTTTAATAGATTTGCGTTAGTCTTCGAATCTTTAAACTGGCTATCATTTGCTATAATCGTATAACAACGGTGACTACCTACTAGTTTTATATCATCAAATAAGTAATATAATTGTAAATGGTGAACGCTTTGTTATAAAAACTACTCTATGTTTCGTATGATTTCGCCCCCCCCCCCCCTTAATTCTAAATAACTACAAAAAAAAAAAAAAAAAAAAAAAAAAAAAAAAAAAAAAAAAAAAAGTTTCTAAATAACTCTAAATATCATAAAAAAAAGTTTCTAAGATATAAACTCTAAATAACTACAACCACGTACCTTAACTTACCAAACCAACCCACTACTTTCTTTTAAGACTAAAGTACACCGTTCGTCCCTAATCTCGTACACACGCATCACGTTGAACCAAACCTAGGCGTTTTCATCGCTGGAGGTCCAAAACATGGGTTTTTAATGCAAAACAAGTCCCTTGACCACTAATGCCAAAGTCAATGTCTTATTTTTGTTATGTAGTCGAGGGTATTTTAGTCCATACACATTTATACTTTCTCTTTCAATTTTTATTCTTTTAATTGGTGTGTTTGATGTAACATATGATCATCAGTTATAACTTCTTTCATCACACGAAGCAATTTATCATGATCAATGGAATCATAAGCTTTCTGCACATCAGCAACAACCATATACACACAAGGTAACGCGTCCAAACCACTTTTGACATGAGATAAGAACTTCCGGAAGTTTCTGTGAACGTCATTGTAACTGAACACTGACGACCCTAATTTTTCTGGTTTTATGAGTTGCAAGTCTTTTAATGCAGCATGCAAGTCTCGAAGAACAACATTTACAGCCTTGAAACCCTTAGAATATTTTCTTGAAAGCTTCGATGATGACTTAAGATTAGAAAGTGGTCTTATCCCATTTTCTTTCGGACGGAATCTAACCCTTGAGAAACCAAATTCCCTTTTATCTATTATCTTTTTAACACCATTCACATCTAGCAAACTATAGCACTGTTTCTTCAAGGATGAAATGGATTGTTTCATCAGCTTCTCCCAGGGTGATTTTTCATAAAAGAAGACTTCTAGTCTTCCATTCTCACTATCCGTTATATAAAAGTTAGCATGTAGCAATGGCACTACAAGGCATGTAAACAGCCAATAAATCCATCTTTTTGTAATATTCTGTTTTGTACTCGAGTTGCAGAGAGAATGGTTATCGGATAGAAACGAGAAGTTTGATATCTTCAGTTTGTACATAGATTGATGTAATGAAAACTTCTCGTATATTCTTAACCTGATAAACTTGGATATATTCTTCCTGAGGATCCTTTGATTGGATGGAGATCCTAACAGTTCTCGAGGAACAATGCTCTTACAAGCGGCCCATAAAAATGACACCACCTTCCTTTTTGAGCAGCATAGATTTTGTTGGTCTAGTAAAGGAGTATGCTGTATCATAATGACATTTGAAGTATGTCAGATTATGTATAGCTAAAACTGTATGCATTATAAAATATCAAGAATCATTAATAGCCAAATTGGTTTTTCCAAGATACCTCAGAATTGGAGCTATCACTTTCAATGGAATTTATGGCAACATGTTTATTTAATAGCTTGCAATGAATTGCTTGGTAGCATCGACTGTACACACGTCAGATGGAAAAATTGTCCTAGACATCTGAGAGGGCAATATACTAGAGGTGACTATGGTGTTCCCACTATTATGCTTGAAGTCATCGCGTCACAAGATATGTGGATTTGGCATGCTTTTTTTGGTCCACCGGGGTCAAACAACGATATCAACGTATTGAATCAGTCTGACTTGTATCTTACAGATCGAAATGGAACGGCGATGAACAGTCATTCCACGTGAATGGACGCTTTTACAAACGCGGCTACTATTTGGCAGATGGAATCTATCCTAAGTGGTCCACATTTGTTAAAGCATACCCGTATCCAACCGACCCAAAGGAAAAGAGATTTACGAAGTTACAAGAGGGGGCGAGAAAGGATGTCGAGCGAGCTTTTGGTGCTCTCAAAGTAAAATGGAAAATTCTCGATCGACCTCTCCGAGCTATGACCAAAGCGAAGATTGCCAAACAGGTTCATGCGTCTGTTATTTTGCACAATATGGTTATAAAACGCGAGGGGAGGGCAATCTCACCGGTTCATATAATGGATGAGCCGGTCCAGCCAGTGTACGACGACAGTGTGGTAGCGGAGTTACTAGACGAAGTTCTCCATGACCGTCTTCGATATGATCTCACGGAGCACGTAGCACGTCAAAACTTGCCGTATCTCGATGATTAGTGTGTTTTTTATTTTAATCTACTTATTTTTAAGTGTTATGTTATGTTTTTTTTTTTTAAGTATTATGCTATGTTTTTTTTTTTTAAGTATTATGTAATGTTTTATTTTATTTAATGAAATGGTATGTTTTTATTTTAAATATTGTATGTGATTTTATGTATGAAAAAAAAAAAAAAAAAAAAAAAAAAAAAAAAAAAAAAAAAAAAAAATTCGGGTACAAATTGGTGACCACTCCCTCCACTTAGGGTATGGTTAGGGTAAAATTGGGTACTTTTGATGTGTAATGTTTTTATTGGATGGAGGTGAGGTGGCACCTAAGGTATTAGGTGACCACTCCCCCCTCCCTAAGGATTTTGAACAGCTTATGAAGAGAGTTATATCTGTAAGAGTAATCAATAAAGAGACAGTGGAATAGAGAGGTAACATTAAATGATTAACTGAATATGTAGGTGAATGTCATTGATCAACTTACAGGCATGTCGTTGTAGTGGCGCTGATGTCACTGCTGTGCGAGCATAGGGTTGGCTAAGGAGATACGCGGGAATCGCTAAACCCAAATATTTGTTTGAAGAGAGCCTTTGCTTCGTGTGATGAAAGAAGTTATAATTGATGATCACCTGTTACATCAAACACACCAATTAAAAGAATCAAAATTGAAAGACAAAGTATAAATGTGTATGGACTAAAATACCCTCTACTACATAACAAAAATCAGACATTGACTTTGGCATTAGTGGTCAAGGGACTTGTTTTGCATTAAAAACCCATGTTTTGGACCTCCAGCGATGAAAACGCCCAAGTTTGGTTAATCGTGATGCGTGTATACAAGTTTAGGGACAAACGGTGTATTTTACTCTTCTTTTAATTTAGAGTAAATTACACTGTTGGTCCTTGTGATATATGCGGATTTCATGTTTAGTCCTCGTTACGGAGAAATTACAGCAGACCTCTCCACCGTTTGAATTTTCACACACTGTTGGTTCAAAAAACTAACGCTCGTTAAGCAACCTCGTTATCTCCAACACGTGAGTTGCACGCGATGGGTAATATAGTCATTTTGTTTTTATTCAAGTAGTTTTCCATATACTTCCTTGGTTGTTTTTGTGCATCCTTTTTAGCTAGTTTTTTTTTTTTTTTTTTTCAACAACTCAAATATTTCACCAATAGCACCAACATGGCCAAAATCAAGGACGAAGCCAGGATTTTGTGTTAAGGGGGCTCAATTTTTTTCGGTAGTAACTTACGATTCCTTGTTTTAGAAGCTGGATTGAAGTTTGAATCGTACGACATATGGGTTCAATGATACTCTTTTCGGTTATAACATACACTTACTAGAATATTTGGAAAAATAAAAGAAGTAGGCAAACGTTGGCATAAATGGTAGTGAAAATGGGAAATTGGAGAAGATCAAAGCACCGTTGTTTATTACATATGGGCCACTAGAATTTAGTCTCACGTCCGGTCTTGAGTTTTTTGTTGTCATGTCCAAGATGAGCGAAAGATGCCCCAACTCTTGTAACCACAATACACTGTTTTTATGTTTGAAATGTAAAAAAAACCACGTTGAGATAAAACTTGGATGATGTCAAATTAACCGTACACTAAATTCAAACAAAGGGGTTTTGTAACCACACTTGATTTTACGAAAAAAAAGATCTCGACGAGATCAATTTGGTTTTTTACTTATATAAGTTTTTGAAGATATGCAACTATGTTTTGGTCTATTTGTAAACACATTAAAAGTTTGGCAAATATATACGAGTAAGATGTTATGGCAAGGTTTAATTTTATGACCACTATATTTTTTTCGGAAATGATGCCTACATTTTAATGTAGGCAATTGTCTATATTTTCTTAATAAAAAAAGGAAGAAATAATGGGAAAACATGTCTCAAGGACTTACTGCACGGACTAAATTATAAACTTTTATAAAATTCCTTACATTGTAATGTAGGCATCATTTCCTCATATTTTTCATATTATATATATATATATTTTTGAACATCATATATTTTATATTATGACCAATATGGTTTTTAAACATTATTAAAATAGTAAAGAATTACTAAACAAAAAAGGGATGAAAAAAGAAAATTTCAACTCTCTATGTCACCTATCACGTGACTAATAGGACAAAGACCAACTATTTCATCCAATCACAAAAAAGTTCATCTTCATCTCCGTGTATCTCTTCCGGCCACCCATCAGAAACATCTTTTTCCGACCTACACGTTTCTTTATAATTCGGTAAACGTGTCTACCAGACCTTTTTATCATCAAAACACCATCTTCGTTACATATAACCAATCCAAAACACCATCTACGTATGCTATTATCCAAGCTACAAGGTGGGGTAGTTGGGCCAGTTGGGGGGGGGGGGGGGGCGATCACCCTCCAGCCCCCCTACTGGCTTCGTCCCTGCCAATGGGTAAAGTATTACTCAATTGGCCACAAGAGAAATTGTTGAAGCCAGTAGCATGCCTCGCAGTGGTATTTGTTCCAGAAGTATTGCCCAACCGATTTCTATCATGTATATAGCGACAAGTATTGCCCCACCTACAAAATCCACAAGAAAAATTACGACATACATGAGGTGAGTTCGTACGTGTGTCTCGTGTGTTACGATGAAATAAGAAATTAACCATTCTTCCGTTGGTGGAGATGAAGAGGAGGAGCTCTCAGCAAAAAATAGCTCTTTGGATGTGCGTTAGGACACCAAAGTTGTTACAATGAATCTTGAAAAAATAGCACAAAGATGAGTAATTTAACTCATTTGTGTCAAGTTTAACAGGGACTAAGTTGTTGATGTTATGCATGGCATAGAGTTTTTCAACGAGGGTGAGGGTAGGAGGTGGTGGAGGTTGATCACCGTTGGTCATGATGGAGGTGATGGAGAGGCTGTGTTACGGCAGAAAAGGGAGGAGGGAGAAGTTGTGGATCAATTTTATTTTTTAGGGTTTTAGAGGATCGTTTTTAGGCTGATGCCATGTAAACTGTATGTTTCATTGATACCGAATGAATTACAATAGGATGTATATAAGTAACATGCTAATGGGCCACTAATACAAATCTAAGCCAAGACTGAATGCAACCGAGCTAAGCCCATAATTCCGCTAACAAAACAAAGGTATGCGGTGAACGTCAAACAATGGAGTATTCAATGTTCATTTCGTGAAAAGCTAAAAAAACAAAAGTGATATTAAATGGAAGTTGTTGATAAGACTGTGGAAAACTAGAATGGGGGGGGGGGGGTTGAATAGTTTTGCCGATTTTACGTTAGTTTTAAAAACTTTGGATTCGTTAATATGTGAGATCTTATGGATGTAGAGAAAATATAGATCTAATGATAAATCAAGTAAATAAAGTAAAGCGAAGGGAAAGAAAAGACACAACCGATGTATAGTGGTTCGGCTACAAGGACACCTTCCTTACCCTACTCCACTCCCCGAGTCACCTACTCGAGAGTTCAAGCACTATGTCAACAAACTCCTTCACTTGGCGGAGAAGCCTTCACAAAGTTGCTTACACTTTTTCCGGTACAAAGCTAGATACCGAGTCCGTAACACGGTGGACCAAACCAACACGACTATTACACAACAAATATGTGAAATATCAAATACAAGATCTTCGCTACAGAAATCTTGCGGAGTGACAAATCAATCAAGGACCCCTTGCTTGGATGACTTGTAGAATGCTCGTGATCTCGCCTTAGAGAAGGACCTATATGAGGATCACAATAGAAAGAAAGAAGAACAACTCTCTAGATCAAGTGATCTATATGTTAGAAGAGAATGAGAGTGTTTGAGAGATTTAGTAAGAAGAGGGGTGAGTTAGAATGAAGAAATGGCTCTCTATTTATAGGCAAAAATCTTCACTGTTCCCCGGATCCCACGGATCCCTTCCACTTGGGATCCGTCTAATATAATCCTAGGGATCCGTGGAACGCTCCTCTTTGCCCATGGGTTTTTTGGTTATGGGTCATGGGTTATGGGTTGGTCCATGGGTTTTCTTTAGATTCAATGTATCTAAGTATACAATGTATCTAGCCAACTTGGGTATGGGTTAAGATCCATGGGTTATGGTTTTTACCCATCCTAATAAACTATTACAACAAATGCTTAATTACTACATTTTTGTATTTAAATGGCTATATGTAAATGCTTTACAAAAATAACATGTATCCTTATAATTATACTTAAGATAACATTATATTTGTTATCAACAAAACACAAAGAGACCGCAAAATATTAATAAACGTTTTTACAGTTTATTTGTATTAACAATCTCCCCCTTTTTGTTGATGACAAAACATAATGTTATGATGAGTAAAACTTAAGAATAGATGTAATTTATGAAAGCCCCTAAGTTTTACTTCTTCTCCCCCTTTTTGTCGAAACAAAAATTTAACCCTTGGAAGAAATAAACGCTAACTCCCCCTTGACGGTAGCTCCCCCTTGTTTGGGGCGTCAAGTGAAGAAAAAAATAAAAATCCTACAAAAAGAAAGGTTAGTAACATGCTTAAATAATCTTGTGATTGCCGAGAATCAAGATTGGGAGCCAAGGTATGTAAACAAGATTTTGTAATAAAACAACAAATTGTAGTGGTATTTATGCCACGTACAAGCATGTAAAAATAAGAACAAAACTTGTTCTTGAAAATGACTTCAAAAGAGAAAATACTAAAAATAGAAAATAGTAGTAGTGATTCCTTCCATGCTTGCATAAGGTTATGGATGGAGGTTTTGATGAGTGATGGTATTGATGCGATCAAGGATGAGGTTGAGTATGAAACGCATTTCTTCCCTAACTTCTATTGCGATTTCCCTAGTGGATTGGCAATGTTCACAATGTAAGTGATGTGGGTAATGAGTGCGGAAGTTTTCCGGGTTGTTTTGATTTGAGTTATGCGGAAGATGTGGTGGAAAAATAGGAAAATATGGATCAACATCCGGAATGTTTGTGAATGGTGGTGGAAAAGAACCTAGATGTTCTTGTAATGTGATGGGAGCTAATGGTGGTGATGTTTCAAGATCTTGAAAAATAGTATTTGGAGATGTGGGGGGTGTTGAAAAGACTATTTCTTTTTGTTTAGGTTGTTTAGATCTTTTTGGAGTCTTAAGGAGTTCCAAAAGAGTGACTTTAGGAGGTGATGAAGTTGGTGTACTTGTTGGTGATGAGGGAGGTGCTATAAAGGAAGCATCTTGTGGTGAGTTGTTTGTTGAGGATGAACCATTTGAGGTTGGTTTTGCTAAGCAACAAGATCGGATACTAATCCTTGCGGATATCCTAGAGTTTGATTGTGGTATTTTGGATGGTGGTAGTACAAAGGTTTAGGTATCATGAAGATGATTGTTTGTACTAGGTGATTCATCTAAAGGGTTTTTGGATGACATGGTGTATTGTGTTTGTGAGGATGAGATGAATTATGCAAGCATTTTGGGAGTTCTATATATAGAAAAACAAATCATTGTAATGAATGCTTGACCTAAAATGTGGATTAAAATCTAATGATTAGATATGAATTTAAGGCATGTGATCATGAGAACACAAGCAATAAAGAGCATACTCCCTAAAATAAAACAAATGTCGATTTTTCATCCAAAGTGAGAAAACTAGAAGGTAAAAACAGCTTCTGTATCACGGATCCTTCCCTGGAGGGATCCGTCCAGCATGAAGGCTGGGATCCGTGGGTCTGGTGATTCAGGCAGCACAAAATTTTCCTTTTGGAAACATTTTTTCCTAGTGTGTGCCTATATGCAAACTATTTGGAGTTGCGGTTATCTCGACCTCTAAAAAGAAAAAGAAAATAAACTAGAAGTAGAAAAACATCCTATTGAGATAACCCAAAAACACATATTTAGTACATAAGTACATAATTTAGTGTTATCAATGCTCCTAATTCATTGTTGCTTAAATGAATGTACCCAAAAACACATATTAGTTATGTGTCGCCTTTAGCATTCAAAAGACATGAGATTCAATGAAAACGGGTTTTTACTTTGTATTAATAATGAAAAAGCGATTTGTCTTAAACGTGAGAAATTGCTTTTGTGAAATTGATACGGGAAGGTATCATCCTTTTAGAAAACATTTTGAAAAGAGTTTTTCTTTGAAAATGTGTATGTGTTTGAAAGAAAAAAAATAAGAAAGCTATAAGTGGAAAACTTGTCTTGTGTTTTGAAAATTCCCGTATTGTTTGTGAGTTGTGCGTGAAATAGAGATCCTAGACTCAGAAAGAAGAAGGCCAGTGTTTACATACCTTGTAGAGTCAAATAAGTTACGACGTTTGTTCCATTAGACCAAGACCAAGACGAAGTAGGTTGAATTGTTCCCGCTTCAACGATTTGGTGAGGACGTCGGCTATGTTGTCTTCGGATGCTACCTTCTCAATAGAGATGTTCCCCTTTTGAACATTATCTCTTAAGAAGTGATGTCGAATCTCTATATGCTTTGTGCGAGAATGCAATACCGGATTCTTGCTTAAGTCGATGGCACCTTGTTGTCACATAAGATGGCTATGTCGCTTAGATGAATGTCGTAGTCGACTAACGCTTGTTTCATCCATAGTGCTTGTTGGCATGCTTTGCCGGCGGAGACGTACTCGGCTTCGGTTGTTGATATAGCTAGTGCCGTTTGTTTCTTAGAAAACCAAGATGTTAAACAACATCCCATGAAAGTACACACCCCACTTGTACTTTTTCTATCAACGTAATCACCTGCATGGTCAGAATCTGCATATACAATTGTTTCTATTCCCGTGCCCTTAGGATACCATAATCCTAATTGTGTTGTACCCTTTATGTATCTAAATATCCTTTTTACGGCTTCTAGGTGTGATATTTTAGGGTCTTCTTGAAACCTAGCACATAAGCAAACACTAAACATGATATCCGGCCTACTTGCCGTGAGGTAGAGAAGACTACCTATCATGCCACGATATTTAGTGTTATCTACGGATTCGCCGTCTTCAACTTTTGTGAGTTTGGTGTCGGATGACATTGGTGTCCTAATTGGTTTCGACTCTTCTAGACCGAATTTCTTTAACATCTCCTTTATGTATTTAGATTGATTAAAGAAGATACCATCTTCTACTTGTTTAATTTGTAGACCAAGAAAGAAACTAAGTTCTCCCATCATACTCATCTCGAACTCGTCATGCATGATTTTAGAGAAATCATCACACATGTCTTGACAAGTGGATCCGAATATAATATCATCTAGATATATTTGCACTATGACTATATGTGACTCTCTTTTCTTAGTAAAAAGTGTGTTGTCAATTAACCCCATGGTATAGTTGTGTTTTATTAAAAATGACTTGAGTCTATCATACCAAGCTTTTGGAGCTTGTTTAAGACCGTAAAGGGCTTTCTTTAATTTATATGCATGTTTGGGTTTTTCAAAGTCGATGAAGCCCGGAGGTTGAGCTACGTATACTTCTTCATTAATGAAACCATTTAGAAAAGCGTTTTTGACATCCATTTGATAAAGCTTTAGATCATTAGTCTATTCCTTATTGTTGGTTATACCCTTGGGCAACGAGTCTAGCCTTGTTCCTAGACACTACTCCGTTTGCATCTAATTTGTTTTTATAAACCCATTTGGTTCCTATTATGGTTTGATTACTAGGTGGAGGGACAAGCGTCCAAACATCATTAGAAACGAATTGATTTAGTTCTTCTTGCATAGCCATTACCCAACTCTCATCTTTTATGGCTTCTTGTGTATTCCTAGGTTCTATGGTTGAAACGAAACAAAACAAGCTACTTTGATTTTGAACTTGAGACCTTAATGTTCGTTCGTTTAGCTTTCCTATGACTTTATCTACGGGGTGATCTTTGGACTCTTTAATGTTTATGATTTCATTATTTAAAGGTTCTTCTTCTTCATTTATCTTTTTCTTTATTACTATAGCATCACTTTCTATGATCTCGTCATCGACAAGAGGTGGAGAGGGTTTAGGTGGACTTTCATCAAATTTTATATTTAATGACTCTTCTACCTTCACTGTTTCTTTGTTTAATATGACGTAAGCATTGCTATTTGGCGAATAACCTAGAAAGATACCTTCGGTTGATTTAGGATCAAATTTTGTAAGGTAATCTTTAGTGTTAAGAATAAAACATTTGCTTCCAAAGACTCTAAAGTGATTTAACGTAGGCTTTTTGCCTCGGAGTAACTCATATGGAGTTTTACCTAAGATTGGTCTAATTAAGACTCGATTGAGTATGTACGTTGAAGTATCAACGGCATTACACCAAAACTTTTGAGGTATGGATTGTTCATTAAGCATTGTTCGACTCATTTCTTGTAGGGTTCTATTCTTTCTTTCTACTACCCCATTCGATTGTGGAGTGCGTGGAGCCGAGAAGTTGTGAGTAATACCATTAGCGTCACAAAAGGCTCCAAATTGCACTTCATTATCGAATTCCCTACCATGATCCGTCCTAATGGACACTATAGGACTTCCTAGTTGTCTTTGGATCTTTTTGCTTAATATTTCAAAATAATTAAAGGTTTCCGTTTTGTTCTTTAAAAATTTTGTCCATGTATACCTAGAGTAGTCATCCACTATGACCAAAGTGTAGTAGTTGCCTCCATAACTTTGGATAGCGGATGGACCAAATAAATCCATATGTAGTAATTCTAGACACCTAGTTGTTGACACCATGTTTTTAGCTTTATGACTAGAATGAGCTTGTTTTCCTACATTACAAGCATCACAAAAGTGATGTTCATATTTTAACTTAGGTAGATCTCTTACTAGATCTTTGGATGATAGCGATTGAAGAAGTCGCATATTGGCATGACCCAATCTTCGATGCCATAAGGTCGAAGTATCATCCATAGAGGTAAGACAAAGTTTGTCTTTAGGTTCATTGATGAGTGTGTAAATACTCATCATTTTTGGGTCTATCTGAACTGCAAAACGATTAAAAATGCTCAGAAATGCATCAAAATACTGAAAATATTCCAAAATTACATTTTATATGTTTCAGATGCAAAATGTTTAAAATCAGATGAAAATTGAGCAAAGTTTGCATAATTGGCAGTTTCAGTCCCCCAAGTTTCTAAAATTGTCAAAAATAGTCCCTGAGACAAAATTTCAAAAGAAAAGTCACCAAAGGTCCTTTTAAAATCATAAGTTGTCAAATTTAGTCCTTTGGTGAAAAATGTCAAAAGTTTGAGAAAATTACAAGAATGGTCCTTCAAGTTTGAAAATTGGCAAAATTGGCCCCTGGAAAATTGGAAAATGGCAAGATTGGTCCTTGTACTTTTAGAACTTGTCAATTTCAGCCCTTGGATCAACTTAGTGAAAATGGCAGAAATGGTCCTTTGAATTTCAGATTGTACAACATTAGTCCTTGTCCTTTATTAAACCTAATACCTTTTTGGCCTGCCTAGCATTTTGGACCCCTGTCTTTAACCCTTTTTGACCCCCCTGGCACTAATATCTGGTCAAACCACAGGTCAAAGACCCCTTGGCGCCTTTTTCACTTTCTCCCCCACTTGATGCCTGCTACTCCTCTGCATACCTTCTCCCAACACCATCCCATCTCCTTATCACCTTCCCCTCAACTCCCCTCATCATCACACCTGTCCACCCCCCCCCCCCTACTTGCAAAATCAGAGTCCACAGAGGTCAAATTAAGCTTTCCCGCCAAAATGGTTAAAATGACCAATACACTCTAAACTCTCCCATTGGCTAAGATGAGAGGTGGGATTTGATCAAGAGGCCACGTGGAAGCTTCTGGGAGCTATAAAAGAAAGGAAGAAAGAGTAGAAGACCAGTAGTTAGTTTATATAATTTTCCTTATGTCGTTTTTATCTTCCAGTGTTTAGTTAATCTTTCAAACTTTGTATTAAGTAGTCTCAGAGTGTTATAAACTTATTTTAACAATCAATTGCAAGCTTTCTTTTCATTTCTCAGTTTATGTAATTTTCAAGATCAAGGAAATCTTATGTTAAGTGAATGTTGTTATAACTTGTTGTTAAGCATTCAAAAGCTTCTATTTAAGTGCAAATAAGCTTGTCTAAGCTGCTGAATGCTTTTGATAAGCCTATGATTAAGTTTCAAACATCTTGGATGCTTGGTCAACAAAAGTCAACCTGAGACTCAATGGGACTTGGATTTGAAATTTGGGCAATGCAGATGTTGATATTGGTTTAAATAGAGTAAGATAGAGTGGTTGTGTGTTTGGTTCTGGCCTGCAAACAACTGGGATACTTGTGAGTAGCATTCTCCATTTCAATTTTTACTTAAGTTGCATACTGTGGTTGTATTTGTGTTTTGTATTCATCAACTGTCAAAACCTGTTTCATTATCTGTACTTAGGTCTTATTAGCTTAGTTTGATCAGTGGTACTAGCCTGCTCACCACTTAGCCTTGTTAAACTTGCAAATCATGTTTTAAAGGGGTGTTTGGATTGAGCATATAAACTGCACTAGAGGATAGCTCAGTGGTTAGAACTTGTGGTTCATGCTTGTTTAGTCCAATTGAGTCCTTTTCTGTCTTGTTCTTGCACCCACATAAGCTCAAAGTCAAAATTACATCTTAAAGCCCTTAGCAGCTTACTGTTGAGTTTTTTATAAAATCCAAATCTTGTTTCATGTTCAAAATCCATAGAGTTAGGTTTCAGTGGCTTTATTTCATCATTTAACTTCTAATTCAGTTCTTAAATCAAGATTAAACTTGGAAAAAGTCAATCCTTCAGTTTTGATAAAAAGTCAAAAGTGCAATTTCTCAGTTTTTGGCCAAAAAGAAAGAATTTTCATTCACTCATTTCTGAGCCAAGTTCAATGAAAATTGTAGGTTTAGAAAGCCCTACTGGTCTATTTCCTTATATCTATTTTAGTATAATTTTGTGATTTTTGTATAAGCTACAAAATGCTTCTCAATAAGCTCCTAAATGCCCTGTGCCAAAACTCAGCTTATGCTGAGTTTTCCTCAGTCCTTTGCAAGCTTGCACAGAGCTTGTTAGAGCTCACCTAGGTCTAATTCTTGGTTTACACATTCTCAGTTAGGTCTTGTTCAAGTTCCAAGTTATTGTTTGTAGTTTCCAGCTTATTTGATTGCTTATTTTCTGCCTGCAAGTTAGCCCCAGAAACCTGTTTTGGCTTATTAGCTTAAGTCATCAAATCTTTGCATCTTGCAAATCAGAGGTCTAGGGTTGTTAATACTTGTTGCATTTCTGTTACTTTAGCATATTAGAGCTTCTGTTTTGGTTTGGTGCATATTGGTACCCAATTGCTTATTCAAGTGCTTATTTAAACAAGCACTTGTACATCAGTTTCAAATTCTTCCACACATGCACCTGTTTTTCTAATTTTCTTAGCTTCCTAATATTGTTTTAGACTTTTCCTGAAATTTTCAGATTTTTCCAAGTTGATTTGCTATTTTTCTGTATTTTATTTAGTTTTTATGCATTTTTAAATAGCTTTTAATACAAATAATTAAGAAAAGGTTCAAAAAAATAATTTTTCAATTTTATTAGGTTTAGATAAATATAAAAAGAGAAAAAAATATTTTTCCATATTTTTCTTAGTTAAATTTGTATTTTTAGATAATTTAAATAGTTTTAAATAGTATTTAATTCCTAGAAAATAGAAAAATAATCAGAAAATTACAAAAATAGTTTTGAAAATTCTATTTTGATATTTTAGATTTTTCTAAGTCTTAATTTTATTTTTCTAGCTTTATTTCCTATTTTCTTGTATTTTAGGTAATTATTAAATAGTTAAAAATAGTTTTTTATTAATAATAATTAGATAATTAGTTATAAAAATAATTTTCTTTTTCTAAAACTTTTCTTTTATCATTAGGATTGTAAAAATGTATTTTTCATATTTTTAGGACTTTTATTTCTTAAAATTCACTTTTTATTTTGTACGTTTACGTAATTTTTATTTAAACGTAAGTTTTTAGTTTTAAGTTTTAAACGTTCATCATTTTAAATATAGTGATAGCGTTTATTTAATAAATTTTATCTTTTTAATTTCCTTTAATTTGCATCTAAGCCCCTTTAGTTTATGGGCTTTTTCCTTAGTTATAATCATCTTCAAATCTCTTTTCCCGTTCAAATCTCTCGATCACTACACGTCTGACTATTCTCGCACAGCTCGTTGGGACTTAACGACCTGGGGAAACACTATACTCTCCTGATCTTCATTGCATTCGTGTTTGAGCAGTTTTAAGCTGATTACGGTCTGCCATTCACAAGTGGCAGGCTTGAGTAATTTAGCTTGACTGTTTTGCGCGGATCAAATTTTGGCGCCGCTGCCGGGGAGCAGTGCTAATAGTCTTACGTTTAGCAGATTAGTGATTTGACATCACTCCTTGTTTATACCATCTTTTAAAAATCAAAACCCCAAAAAGATTTTCATTCTTAGTTTTTACATCATGTTTTTCAAAAATACCAAAAATATTCCTCTTTACCCTCTTACCCTTTTGATTCTTCATTTCTTACCCTCTGTAAACCTTTGATTCTTTCTATGTCTTATCCTCACCCTCTTGGTTGTCAATGGTGTGGTGGTCCTTATAATGGTGGCAATTGCCCCAGTTGTAGCATGGTGGAATCAGGAAACGGGTCTGTCTATAACCAGGATCCCTATTCCTACCATAACACAACTGATTCATTCCATCAGCTACCACACTGTGAGACTCAGCAGTTTTACTGTTGTGAGTACTGTGGTGGTTCACACTACAGTTCTGATTGTCAATCGGGAAACACGCTTGTCTATGAGCAGGTTCCTGATGACAATTATGACTACAACACATATGACTCACAGCCACATCAGTTTTACTGTTGTGAGTATTGTGGAGGTCCTCACTCTAGCTCTGATTGTCAAACGAGGAATCCATTTCCTTGTAACAATTACGACTCTTCGTATCATAACCAACCTCCACAGTACCAAGTGAATCAGGCACCACCTCAGCCTGAGCCACTTCCTCAAAATCTTCTACTTGATCTTTTGGATTTAGTGAAAGATTTGAAGGAATGTAAACATCCCCAAAATAATCCAAATGAAAAATCCATGGAAGTTTTGTTAGCTGAAGAACGGACTGCTAAATTAGATTCCCAGATTGCCTTTGAAAAATCTGTTAGGGAATCAATTGCAAAAGAAAAAGCAGCCAAATCTAGCTCTCGATTTCGTTTCATTCGTGATGACGATGATGATGAAGTTACCCTTGATATTAGTCAACTTTGTACAGATTCATCAAGTTCATCAGTTGAAATTCCTTCCATGAAAAGTCAGGGAGAAAAGACTATGATGGAACTACTAGCAGAAGAACAAATGGAAAGTATAAAACATATGTATGCTAGTCCTTCTAAACTCCCTCAGTCTGTTGCTATCACACCCGAAGCTCCCACTCACTCTCTGAACATGGGGGATGAGCATCTTGACACTGTTCCTGAAAAGGAATCGGACGAATTCATAAAGTCTAGTGTTGAGAACCTTGTCCCAATCCCGAGAGAGTCACAGGGAACTTCTGATCATATGTGTGATTCTATTTCCCCTCTTGAGTGTTCAAAAGATCATTTTGATACTTTCTCCGATCTTAGCGACGATTGTGCTTCTTATGAAGACATTGAGTATGTTGAGGCATCACTCCCACAGTCTGATCCTCTACTTGAGGAGTTCACCGATGAACTCACTCACATCAGTCCACTTTCATCAGAAAGTGACGATGATCTCTTTGATTTCGAAGCCGATCTTGGAGAAACTAGAAATCTCCTATATAATGATCATCCACTCATTTCTTGTCCCATTTCCGACTCTTCCATTCCTTCTCTCACTCCGGATGAGGAAGATGATAACTTTTGGAAGGAGGTCGATGATTTTCTTAGTGATGAGTCAATTCCAACATGGATTGACAATACTTGCTATGATTCAGAGGGAGACATCCTCTTTCTTGAAAATCTGTTGATTGAAGAACCGTTTCCAGCTCTCCCTCCCGGAAATTTTGTTGCCAATCACCATACAAGCTTCAAGTCTAAGCTTAAAAATCTAACAAATGGTGATTTGCTCCTCACTAATGAAGAATGGGATTGCATTTTGATACACATCTTTATTCCATTTTTCACAGATGGTGTGGTTTCTCGTTCCCGTTTCTCCTTCGGGAATGAAGACATTGTCTTTGACCCCGGCATTTTCATTTATCATTCTTGAGCCGGTTCTATGTATATCTCATCGGTGTGGAACTTTCACGTACTTCAATGTTTATCCAAACATCTTGAATGAAAGTCCGATGGAGATTGTCTCTTCCACTTACTTCCCCATGAACAAATTAATTCGGGGTCGAGTCAAGCTAGCGACTCGGTAATCAAAAACAGTAGCATGCAACATGGGTTTTCACCCGTGTGTACCATCCTAGTGTGGGGGAGATACCCCACATGTTGTATATAGATCTAAAAAATGAATGAAAATTGTATATATTAAAAAAAGAGAATAATTGTTGTGTTTCTACACGTAGCTAGTAATATTATCTTTTTACGTTCTAAGTTTCGGCATTACAGCCGGTACTTTGAATATTGAGGACAATATTCATTTCTAAGTGTGGGGGGGGGGAAATTCTGGCGAATTTTGATCATAAATGTACCCTTTTAGTCCCTTTTTCCCCTAAAATGGCCAAAATTAAAAAAATTTTTTTAGTGGAAGTACTATGTACTAAACACAACAAATGGTAATCAGTCCACCATGTCTAACCCACATAAGGACTGGCTAATCCAGGAGCAAACGGCTCTTGGTAAAGATATCTCAAATCCGTTGACGGCTTACAATTTGCCCAAAATTGTATGGTATTCAGCTCACCATATCCTAAAAAGTGAAGAGTTGGCTAGCCCGCAAGTTTATGGCTTGTGGTAAAGGCAGTGGAAAAACCATAATTGGTAATCGACTCACCAAAGATAATATTGATAATTTATCTAAGAGTTGGCTAGTCCAGAGCAAACGGCTTCTGGTAAAGACAAATCAAATCCGTTGAAAGCTGGTGATTTGCTCAAAATCATTTGGTTATCAGTGTACCAAGGTTCTTACTTGAACTAAAACATTTGGCTACTCCAGAAGTAATGGCTTTTGGTAAAGAGATGAAATCCATTAAGTTTTTCTCAAAAAGATTGCTAGGGACTAGCAATAGTTTAGTGTGGGGGATTGATGAGTGTGTAAATACTCATCATTTTTGGGTCTATCTGAACTGCAAAACGATTAAAAATGCTCAGAAATGCATCAAAATAATGAAAATATTCCAAAATTACATTTTATATGTTTCAGATGCAAAATGTTTAAAATCAGATGAAAATTGAGCAAAGTTTGCATAATTGGCAGTTTCAGTCCCCCAAGTTTCTAAAATTGTCAAAAATAGTCCCTGAGTCAAAATTTCAAAAGAAAAGTCACCAAAGGTCCTTTTAAAATCATAAGTTGTCAAATTTAGTCCTTTGGTGAAAAATGTCAAAAGTTTGAGAAAATTACAAGAATGGTCCTTCAAGTTTGAAAATTGGCAAAATTGGCCCCTGGAAAATTGGAAAATGGCAAGATTGGTCCTTGTACTTTTAGAACTTGTCAATTTCAGCCCTTGGATCAACTTAGTGAAAATGGCAGAAATGGTCCTTTGAATTTCAGATTGTACAACATTAGTCCTTGTCCTTTATTAAACCTAATACCTTTTTGGCCTGCCTAGCATTTTGGACCCCTGTCTTTAACCCTTTTTGACCCCCCTGGCACTAATATCTGGTCAAACCACAGGTCAAAGACCCCTTGGCGCCTTTTTCACTTTCTCCCCCACTTGATGCCTGCTACTCTTCTGCATACCTTCTCCCAACACCATCCCATCACCTTATCACCTTCCCCTCAACTCCCCTCATCATCACACCTGTCCACCCCCCCCCCCCCCCCTACTTGCAAAATCAGAGTCCACATAGGTCAAATTAAGCTTTCCCGCCAAAATGGTTAAAATGACCAATACACTCTAAACTCTCCCATTGGCTAAGATGAGAGGTGGGATTTGATCAAGAGGCCACGTGGAAGCTTCTGGGAGCTATAAAAGAAAGGAAGAAAGAGTAGAAGACCAGTAGTTAGTTTATATAATTTTCCTTATGTCGTTTTTATCTTCCAGTGTTTAGTTAATCTTTCAAACTTTGTATTAAGTAGTCTCAGAGTGTTATAAACTTATTTTAACAATCAATTGCAAGCTTTCTTTTCATTTCTCAGTTTATGTAATTTTCAAGATCAAGGAAATCTTATGTTAAGTGAATGTTGTTATAACTTGTTGTTAAGCATTCAAAAGCTTCTATTTAAGTGCAAATAAGCTTGTCTAAGCTGCTGAATGCTTTTGATAAGCCTATGATTAAGTTTCAAACATCTTGGATGCTTGGTCAACAAAAGTCAACCTGAGACTCAATGGGACTTGGATTTGAAATTTGGGCAATGCAGATGTTGATATTGGTTTAAATAGAGTAAGATAGAGTGGTTGTGTGTTTGGTTCTGGCCTTCAAACAACTGGGATACTTGTGAGTAGCATTCTCCATTTCAATTTTTACTTAAGTTGCATACTGTGGTTGTATTTGTGTTTTGTATTCATCAACTGTCAAAACCTGTTTCATTAGCTGTACTTAGGTCTTATTAGCTTAGTTTGATCAGTGGTACTAGCCTGCTCACCACTTAGCCTTGTTAAACTTGCAAATCATGTTTTAAAGGGGTGTTTGGATTGAGCATATAAACTGCACTAGAGGATAGCTCAGTGGTTAGAACTTGTGGTTCATGCTTGTTTAGTCCAATTGAGTCCTTTTCTGTCTTGTTCTTGCACCCACATAAGCTCAAAGTCAAAATTACATCTTAAAGCCCTTAGCAGCTTACTGTTGAGTTTTTTATAAAATCCAAATCTTGTTTCATGTTCAAAATCCATAGAGTTAGGTTTCAGTGGCTTTATTTCATCATTTAACTTCTAATTCAGTTCTTAAATCAAGATTAAACTTGGAAAAAGTCAATCCTTCAGTTTTGATAAAAAGTCAAAAGTGCAATTTCTCAGTTTTTGGCCAAAAAGAAGGAATTTTCATTCACTCATTTCTGAGCCAAGTTCAATGAAAATTATAGGTTTAGAAAGCCCTACTGGTCTATTTCCTTATATCTATTTTAGTATAATTTTGTGATTTTTGTATAAGCTACAAAATGCTTCTCAATAAGCTCCTAAATGCCCTGTGCCAAAACTCAGCTTATGCTGAGTTTTCCTCAGTCCTTTGCAAGCTTGCACAGAGCTTGTTAGAGCTCACCTAGGTCTAATTCTTGGGTTACACATTCTCAGCTAGGTCTTGTTCAAGTTCCAAGTTATTGTTTGTAGTTTCCAGCTTATTTGATTGCTTATTTTCTGCCTGCAAGTTAGCCCCAGAAACCTGTTTTGGCTTATTAGCTTAAGTCATCAAATCTTTGCATCTTGCAAATCAGAGGTCTAGGGTTGTTAATACTTGTTGCATTTCTGTTACTTTAGCATATTAGAGCTTCTGTTTTGGTTTGGTGCATATTGGTACCCAATTGCTTATTCAAGTGCTTATTTAAACAAGCACTTGTACATCAGTTTCAAATTCTTCCACACATGCACCTGTTTTTCTAATTTTCTTAGCTTCCTAATATTTTTTTAGACTTTTCCTGAAATTTTCAGATTTTTCCAAGTTGATTTGCTATTTTTCTGTATTTTATTTAGTTTTTATGCATTTTTAAATAGCTTTTAATACAAATAATTAAGATAAGGTTCAAAAAAATAATTTTTCAATTTTCTTAGGTTTAGATAAATATAAAAAGAGAAAAAAATATTTTTCCATATTTTTCTTAGTTAAATTTGTATTTTTAGATAATTTAAATAGTTTTAAATAGTATTTAATTCCTAGAAAATAGAAAAATAATCAGAAAATTACAAAAATAGTTTTGAAAATTCTATTTTGATATTTTAGATTTTTCTAAGTCTTAATTTTATTTTTCTAGCTTTATTTCCTATTTTCTTGTATTTTAGGTAATTATTAAATAGTTAAAAATAGTTTTTTATTAATAATAATTAGATAATTAGTTATAAAAATAATTTTCTTTTTCTAAAACTTTTCTTTTATCATTAGGATTGTAAAAATGTATTTTTCATATTTTTAGGACTTTTATTTCTTAAAATTCACTTTTTATTTTGTACGTTTACGTAATTTTTATTTAAACGTAAGTTTTTAGTTTTAAGTTTTAAACGTTCATCATTTTAAATATAGTGATAGCGTTTATTTAATAAATTTTATCTTTTTAATTTTCTTTAATTTGCATTTAAGCCCCTTTAGTTTATGGGCTTTTTCCTTAGTTATAATCATCTTCAAATCTCTTTTCCCGTTCAAATCTCTCGATCACTACACGTCTGACTATTCTCGCACAGCTCGTTGGGACTTAACGACCTGGGGAAACACTATACTCTCCTGATCTTCATTGCATTCGTGTTTGAGCAGTTTTAAGCTGATTACGGTCTGCCATTCACAAGTGGCAGGCTTGAGTAATTTAGCTTGACTGTTTTGCGCGGATCATTCATTACCAATTTTAATGACATAGACTCCATGTTTCCTAATTCCTCTTCCTATGGTTATGCCATTTTTTAGTATCTTACTACCGGTTTTGGTAAAAAGTACATTGCACTTTTTATCACATATTTGTCCTATACTTAAGAGATTAAAGTTTAGGTTTTCTACGTGACACACATCGTTAATGGTTAGAGATTTGTTAGAAATCGTACCTTTACCGATGATTCTACTTTTGCTATTTCCAAACACCACATTACCTCCATTTACAGATTCATATGTGGAGAATAGATCCCTATTGCCGGTCATGTGCCTCGTGCACCCGCTATCCTTGACCCATTCATCGGGGTCTAGGTCGACCTTTAAGCACTCCTAAAACAATAATAAACTCAAAAGTTTGGTCCCCATTTGTTCATGGGTCCATTAGTGTTAAACATTCCATTCATGTTAGACATGTATGGATAAGGTGAGTATGCATTCCATAGAGCAAAGTTTTGAAAGGGAAAGCCATTTTGCATATTTGGGTTCCATCCCATTTGATGATTACTTTTCGGGTAAACGTTATTAGGTCTCCTAAATGAATTAGGTTTTGAAAAAGATGGAGCTTTGTTTCTTGCAAAAGTAGGATTATATTTTGGAGGTGGCTGTCTAGTTGTGACGTGACTTGGTTTCTTCCTATTAACGATAACAAAATCAGTTCTAGATGAAGACGCTACGTTATTACTACTGTTTGCTACAGCAGATCCACGGATCCCTGTCTGTACACTAGCCGGTTCCCTTTTTAGGGGATCCGTGGGATCCGCCACAACAGTGGCTGGTTTTTCTAGCGCCTTAACAAATTTTGTTTCTTTACTTTCACTAGTTGATGGATCAAGTTGTTGAATACCTAAGCCTTTTTGGTTGTTACCGGTTTTAACACCATCTAGTATTGTATCTAAGGTGTTCGTGCTCATTCTAGCAATTTTAGAATCTAGATGATCAACTAGTGTTTGAAGTTGAACGCAAAGTTCACATTCACCACTTGCTATTTTACCATTTTCTAAACGTTTTAGTTTTGCTTTTAATTCTATGACTTCTTTATCTAAACGTTGGTTTTGACTCTTTAAAAGCTTATTTTTTTTAATTAGTTTTAAGCTAATGTTGCAAAGTTTGTCATATTCATTATGCAATGAGTCGTCATCAAGTGATGAACTACTATAGTATTCGTGACATACCTCGTCATTTGCCATGAGACAAATTTCTTCGTCCTCCTTGTCGCTCATTCCCCACGTGCCGCTCACAAACGCCTTTTGATCATCCCGTTTGGGACACTTACTAATAAAGTGGTTTGGGTCCCCACATTTAAAGCAAGTACGATCATCCTTTGGCTTCTCGTCCTCTTTGCTTTTCCGAAAGCCTTTCTTATCGTCATATGGTTGTTTGACGTATCTTCCCTTTCTTCTAAAGAACTTTTTAAAGTCCCTTACCGCCATAGCGTACTCCTCGTCGTCACTACTCGAAAAAGAGTTCTCTTCATCGCTTGAAGCCTTTTTGGCTTTAAGGGCAAGAGATTTGTGTTTCTCTTTTACCTTTGAGGCTTCGGAGTCTTTGGCAAGGACAAGCTCGTAGACTTTTAGGTTGCCTATGAGTTCATCGAGGGTGAGGATTGTCCAATCTTTTGACTCTTCGATCGCCGTCACCTTGGATCTCCACTTCGATAGAAGTGCCCTTAGATATCTCCTAACATGGTTACGGCTAGAAAAAGATTCATCAAGTGCTTGTAAAGATGTAATAATAGTATTAAAGTTAGCAAATGAATGATCTATAGTTTCCTCATCCGATATTGAAAATTGTTCATATTGTTGAACAAATAAATCAATTTTATTATTTTTAACTTGTTGGTTGCCTTGATGAGTTACAACTAAAGAAGTCCAAATTTCTTTAGAGGTTTTAAGCATAGAAATTCTTTCGAATTCCTTTTTCGGTAAAGCATTATATAAAACCATTTTTGCTTCACTATTTTTAGAAAGCTTTCTCTTTAATTCGTCATTTAGTTTATCATGAGTTATGTTAACTACATTTCCTTTATCATCTTTTGAGGTAGCCTCAAAATCGCCTTCAACAATAATGTACCAAAGATCAATATCTTTATATTTCACATATGTTACGAATCTATTTTTCCAATATATAAAACCATTAGTTTCAAGTAGTGGTGGTCGTTGCATAGATTGCCCTTCCTTATGATCGAAAAGTTTTTAAAATACAATTTTACTTTAAAACTTTTATAAACTTAGCTCTTGATGCCAATTGTGGAAAACTAGAAGGGGAGGGGGTTGAATAGTTTTGCCGATTTTACGTTAGTTTTAAAAACTTTAGATTCGTTAATATGTGAGATCTTATGGATGTAGAGAAAGTATAGATCTAATGATAAAGCAAGTAAATAAAGTAAAGCGAAGGGAAAGAAAAGACACAACCGATGTATAGTGGTTCGGCTACAAGGACACCTTCCTTGCCCTACTCCACTCCCCGAGTCACCTACTCGAGAGTTCAAGCACTATGTCAACAAACTCCTTCACTTGGCGGAGAAGCCTTCACAACGTTGCTTACACTTTTTCCGGTACAAAGCTAGATACCGAGTCCGTAACACGGTGGACCAAACCAACACGACTATTACACAACAAATATGTGAAATATCAAATACAAGATCTTCGCTACAGAAATCTTGCGGAATGACAAATCAATCAAGGACCCCTTGCTTGGATGACTTGTAGAATGCTCGTGATCTCGCCTTAGAGAATGACCTATATGAGGTTCACAATAGAAAGAAAGAAGAACAACTCTCTAGATCAAGTGATCTATATGTTAGAAAAGAATGAGAGTGTTTGAGAGATTTAGTAAGAAGATGGGTGAGTTAGAATGAAGAAATGGCTCTCTATTTATAGGCAAAAATCTTCACTGTTCCCCGGATCCCACGGATACCTTCCACTTGGGATCCGTCTAGTGTAATCCTAGGGATCCGTGGAACGCTCCTCTTTGCCCATGGGTTTTTTGGTTATGGGTTATGGGTTATGGGTTATGGGTTGGTCCATGGGTTTTCTTTAGATTCAATGTATCTAAGTATACATTATATCTAGCCAACTTGGGTATGGGTTAAGATCCATGGGTTATGGTTTTTACCCATCCTAATAAACTATTACAACAAATGTTTAATTACTACATTTTTGTATTTAAATGGCTATATGTAAATGCTTTACAAAAATAACATGTATCCTTATAATTATACTTAAGATAACATTATATTTGTTATCAACAAAACACAAAGAGATCGCAAAATATTAATAAACGTTTTTACGGTTTATTTGTATTAACAAAGACTATATGTAAAGTTAAAAAAAGGTATAAAATATGTCATTTTTATATTGTACATATATGTTGGAATATTGATCATGTAACTTGAAGTACTTCTTTGTAAAGAATGTTTGTAGTACTTTTTGAGATATTACCATATGCATCATAAATGACAACCTTCATACTCTTTTGCTTTTGACTCTTAAAACGTCAACGTATAGTTGTCCATGTATGAAAACTGATGTGACAGATACAAACCAACATTTGAAAGTGATTGACCCTGGCTCTTGTTCATTGTCATAGCAAATGAAACGGATGCGAGATTTGTTTTATAGCCCGTGAAAACACGAGTATCTTGAAAGAAATTATTTATTAAAGAGTTACATGTGTGAATAAATTAACAAACAACAAAAAACGTAAATAGGTTCTACTATTTTTTTTAAGGGAATAATAAGTAACATGTCAATGATATGATGAACACCTGGCATGTACATGTATAAATAATAGTAGATATCAATCGATAAAACATAGTTGTTAAGGCAGCATGTCATGCTATGCTGTATGCATACTTATAAGAGAAAATTACCAAAATGGGACTTTTTTCAAGTGTGGTCCGTTTTTAAGACTTTTTTTCATCTCTTTCCCAAAAGAGCCATGCTCAACCGGCACCTGCTCAACTGCTCAAGTCCATTATTTTTATGACACGTGTCATTCCTTTGACTGCTCAACTGCTCGACTTGACTGCTCAACTGCTCGACTTTGACTGCTCAACTGCTCGACTCCACCCAAATTTTGCCACGTGTCATTCTTTTTGTACTTGAGCAGTTGAGCAGGTGCCAGTTGAGCAGGTGCCGGTTGAGCATGGCTCTTTTGGGAAAGAGATGAAAAAAAGTCTTAAAAACGGACCACACTTGAAAAAAAGTCCACTTTTGGTAATTTTCTCTACTTATAAACCGAAAAAAGTTTGTGGGCTATGTTTAAGTTTGATAAGATAAAATCCATAAATAATGTTTATAAATTGTAGTCTGAGTAGGTTTACATGTGTATATAATTAGTTTGGTTATCATATTTTTTGAAAAGAAAAAGATAAGTCATCAGATAGTCATTTAATTTGCTTACTCATAAATTCATGCTTATCAAGGGATAAATTCTCACTGTCCATCTAGTTTGATTTAATGGTAGGGATTAATATATGATTTAAAGATAAACATACGTCCATGTTTTTTTTTCTTATCTTTTTGTCTTTCTTTTTTATTCACATTTTTTTTGTCTTTTTTTTCTTCTTATTCACGTTTTTTTTGTTGTTTAAATTCACCTTTTTTTAATTCGCCTTTTTTTAATTCACGTTTTTTTTAATTCGCATTTTTTTCTTCGCTTTCATACGTTTTCGTCCGTTTTCATACGTTTTCATCTATTTTCGTCCGTTTTCATACGTTTTCGTCCGTTTTCTTACGTTTTCGCCCGTTTTCGTTCTTTTTCATACGTTTTCGTCCGTTTTCATCTTTTCTCTTTCGTTTTTGTCCATTTTTCATCCGTTTCAGACGTGTTTTTACTCTTTCATACGTTTTCGTTCGTTTTCATACGTATTCGTCCGGTTTCCTACGTTTTCATCCATTTTCTTAAGTTTTCGTCTGTTTTCATATGTTTCTGACTATCACAAGTGATATAATGTGATATTCATAATATCACTTGTAATTATCTGAATATCACTTCATGATATTCTGAATATCACTTTTGATTTTCTTAATATCACTTTGTGATATTCTGAATATCACTCTGTGATATTATGAATATCACTTGTGATTTTTTGGATATCACTGTGTGATATTCTGAATATCACGTGTGATTTTCATGTTACAAAACATTAGTTGAAAATCACTTGTGATATTCAAAAAATCACTTGTGATATTCAGAATATCACATAATATCACTTGCGATATTCACAATATCATTTGTGATATTTAGAATATCACTTGTGATATTCTGAATATCAAAGAATATCAGTTGTGATATTCAGAATGCTACTTGTGATATTCAGAAATGTATGAAAATGTCTTAAAACGGCCGAAAACATTTAAAAACGGATGAAAACGTATGAAAATGGACGAAAACGTAAAAAAATGGACCAATATATATGAAAACGTAAAAACACGTATGAAAACGGACGAAAACGTATGAATAATGGACGAAAACGTAAGAAAACGGACAAAAACGTTTGTAAACGGACAAAAATATATGAAAACGGACAAAAAAGTATGAAAACGGGCGAAAATGTAAGAAAACGTATGATAACGAACGAAAATAGATGAAAATGTATGAAAACAGACGAAAACGTATGAAAGCTAAGAAAAAACGCGAATTAAAAAAAACGTACTTAACATGAATTAAAAAAAAAACATGGATATAAACAAAAAACGTGAATTAAAAAAATTAAAAAAAAAAAGACAAAAAAAAAAAAAAAAAAAAACGTGAATAAAAAAGAATGACAAAAAAAAAAGAAAAAAACATGGACTTATGTTTATCTTTAAATCTTAGGTTAATCCTCAGCATTAGATCAAAATAGATGGATTTTGAGGATTTATCCAGCAGCAAAATAAAAGTAAGCATTTAAAAATTTCTCATATATCTGATGTGACTAAACAAAACTTTGAAGGAGACACCGTCCACAGTTGGTAAAATAAAAAATGGCTAATAAATTATGGTTTAACCAAATTTCACACACTTACGTCCACAATTGGTAAAACCAAAAATGGTTGAGATCGCAAAAGTTTTTGTATAAAGGATTTTGATGAAATAAATAAGGTTTTACAAAAAAATATGTCCTGACATAACATGCACGCAATATAAAATTATATACCATGTTATTGTCAAATATGAATAGCTTCATTTATGGACACATGAATTTTTTCCTAATAAGGCTAACAACCGACGAGTTAGAAATGTCGTGCATGCTTTAGATGAAAACATGCATATGTATATTTTTGTTACACATACCCCTCATACTTATTAGTTTACACAAATGGCCCTCATATACTGTGTGTATATATACAACGTCAAAACAATCCCCAAACAAACACAAATAGATCTATACACAGTGTATGCCATCTTTGTTTGTAATGGCTTCGTTGTGGACACATTCTTCTCCGTTTCTTCTTTGCAATAGTTCTATCGGTAAAAGAAATATTATTGCTTATAAAAAAGGATTTTGTTCACCGCGATCCAAACTTACAGACATCTCTACCGTCGAAACTCCTACCAGAAGATCAGCAAATTATGCGCCATCTTTATGGTCCTATGATTTTGTTCAGTCGCTTTCTAGCAAATACAAAGTATGCATTTTAACGTTTTAGCAATTTTATTTTCCAGGCTTCGTCAATAATCCCAACTCCTTTCCTTCTTGGAACCAGCAATATAGAGCACCATAGGAAGTAAGCAATATTAATAACATGTGTGATTTTTGGTGTGTGTAGGGAGATAAGTACAAGGAAATATCGCAAGCTCTAAAAGAAGTAGTGAGGACCATGATTTCTAAGGAGAATGGAGTGGTTAAATGTCCATTGACTATGCTTACATTGATTGATGATTTGCAGAGACTAGGATTATCATATCATTTTATGAATGAAATAAGCAATGTCTTGGATTATATATTATATATGTATATAATCCAAGACATTGCTTATTTCATTCATAAAATGATATGATAATCCTAGTCTCTGCAAATCATCAATTGTGGACGTATGGTCCGGACTGGGCCAGGAATGGGTCAGGCCCGACAAATGCGGCCCATTCTACGCCTAAACCCTAATCCATGCCTTATAAATACATGACAGGTTATCTCTAACCCTAACTAACTTTGATATGCTACATCGCATACTAACTTGACCGTCGGAGGTGGACCCCGGGGCTACGGCCTCGGGTCCACTCCTAACGGGTTCTCTTTGTTGACAGGTCTACTAGGACTCGAGAAGACGACTAACGGCCAAGGAGAGTCGTTGAATCTAGTCCGCGCCAGATTATGCTTCAACAAGTTGGCGCCATCCGTGGGACACGAATAAACTATGTTTCGTGTTCTCATATTACCGAAACACAGAAATCAATTTCTAAAGTCGGTAACTCTAAATACTTTGTATTGTGCCATGCGTAAAATTTTTGCATTCTGCCATCATGTGCATTCTGCCTCGATTAAATAAGTTCTATTCGATTAATATCATGTGCATTCTGCCATCGTGTGAATATAACATCATCTTAAAAGCATCTTAAGATGTTTACTGACTTTGCTTTGCGTGTCGGCACAAACTTTGCTTTAAATTGCATATTCTTATAAAAAAGATCATTATTTACGTAATAATCATACAAATAACTGTATACGAATTACTATATTTCTTTACATGAGATTATGATAAATTCCGCACGATCGGACCTATTTTATATTTTCGTCCGCACGATTGGACCTAAGAAAATATCCGCACGATCGGAGCTATTTTATTTTTTAGCCGCGAATTAATTCGTGCAGATACTGTTTTTACGGTTGGTACGCCTGTTCGCGCTCAAACAACGCAGTCGCGATAAATCTACCCGCATTAGGCCGTGCGTTCAGACATCTTCGCAGAGAACGCGTACGCGCGAACACCACGATGCTAGTCAATCGCCATGATGCGCACTGGACAAAGGCCGTGGTATAAACATCTGCGATCATCCAGAAACGTTCGAGTCTATGCGGTTAAGATAAATCCATCTGCGTTTATTCGTCGCGGTCACGGTACATCCATCCGAATTTTTATTTTATACATTAAAAAAAAAACACAATTAATTATTTCGTCGGTACGCATCCCATGACGGGTGCGCACTGCCACTTATCTTTTATATTATTTATGCTATGTGCAATATATTATTCATGCTATGTGCTGTTTATTGTTTCACTTCATTAGGTTTTATATGCTGCGATTCGCGGCATATACTTTTAATCTTTGCATTCAGTGTTTTTCGCAGATTAAATAAGTTTAATGCTCCTACACGAGTAGCACCATCAAACTTGGGGGGCTACCAGGGTATATACTACCACTGTTTCCGTATGCGCATACGTCTCCTTTGTCGCGCACAGCGCGCACTCCTGCTACAGAAGCACGTCTTCTGTCGCACTTCTTTGTCGCGCACAGCGCGCACTTATGCGCGCAGAAGCACGTCTTCTGTTGCACCTCTTTGTCGCGCACAGCGCGCACTTATGCGCGCAGAAGCACGTCTTCTGTTGCACCTCTTTGTCGCGCACAGCGCGCACTTATGCGCAGAAGCACGTCTTCTGTCGCACCTCTTTGTCGCGCACAGCGCGCACTTCTGCTACAGAAGCACGTCTTCTGTCGCACCTCTTTGTCGCGCACAGCGCGCACTTCTGCTACAGAAGCACGTCTTCTGTCGCTCCATGCTGCGTCGCTACTGGTACAAAAGGTACGCCTTTATCCAGGATGCAACATGCGGGTTCCACTTTCACCTACGCGGCAATCAGAACTTAAGTCTAGCATAATATAGCCATGCGCTATCTCATACTAGACTTGGGGGGCTTGTGGACGTATGGTCCGGACTGGGCCAGGAATGGGTCAGGCCCGGCAGATGCGGCCCACTCTACGCCTAAACCCTAATCCATGCCTTATAAATACATGACAGGTTATCTCTAACCCTAACTAACTTTGATATGCTACATCGCATACTAACTTGACCGTCGGAGGTGGACCCCGGGGCTACGGCCTCGGGTCCACTCCTAACGGGTTCTCTTTGTTGACAGGTCTACTAGGACTCGAGAAGACGACTAACGGCCAAGGAGAGTCGTTGAATCTAGTCCGCGCCAGATTATGCTTCATCATCAATCATTGTAAGCATAGTCAATGGACATTTAACCACTCCATTCTCCTTAGAAATCATGGTCCTCACTACTTCTTTT
Organism: Chrysanthemum seticuspe; assembly: GCA_019973895.1. Lineage (NCBI taxonomy): Eukaryota > Viridiplantae > Streptophyta > Magnoliopsida > Asterales > Asteraceae > Chrysanthemum > Chrysanthemum seticuspe. The sequence continues at coordinate 340,873,294 of BPTQ01000007.1, read as the reverse complement.
AGAGCTTGCGATATTTCCTTGTACTTATCTCCCTACACACACCAAAAATCACACATGTTATTAATATTCCTTACTTCCTATGGTGCTCTATATTGCTGGTTCCAAGAAGGAAATGAGTTGGGATTATTGACGAAGCCTGGAAAATAAAATTGCTAAAACGTTAAAATGCATACTTTGTATTTGCTAGAAAGCGACTGAACAAAATCATAGGACCATAAAGATGGCGCATAATTTGTTGATCTTCTGGTAGGAGTTTCGACGGTAGAGATGTCTGTAAGTATAGATACAAAAAAGATTACTTTACGGCAGCAGGTGGGGTGGAGATGATTGAGGAGATCAAAAGACAGCGTCCAGCGAACAAGACGCCAGAGGATTGGGATGCGTTGGTAAATTTCTGGATCGACACTTTATAATTATAATAATTATCATTATCATTATCATTGTTATTGTTATTGTTATTGTTATTGTTATTAATTAATAATAATAATAATAATAATAATAATAATAATAATAATAATAATAATAATAATAATAATAATAATAATAATAATAATAATAATAATAATAATAGTAATACTAATAATAATTCATTTATATAATAGTTTTTATAATTTAAAATACTCAGGTTAAGCTTTGGACAAATCCCAAGAAGCACAAGATATCAGAGGTGAACCTACAAAACCGCATGGCGAACACGAGTTCTAGCCTTCACGGATCTCAGTCGTATGCTGCTATTCGCCATAACTTTGTAAGAAACTATTTAATCATTTTATTTATATATACATGGTGTTGGGTGTGTCGTTATTGATTTTATTTCTAAACAGTTGAGCAGCGAGACTGAGGCAGCGGTTGGAGAAGACTTGATAGAGCTTTACCGTCGGAACCATACGAGGGGCGATGTCTTTGAGTCTCCGGTATCTGAGGCTAGATACGTAAGTATAATTTATTTTTAAAGTCACCCATTTTGATGAAATATAATGCATCACGACTTATATATTGCTTTTCTTGTTTTTTTGTAACTAAACAGAACGAGATGATGCAGATGCGGGAAAAGAGCACCTTCGATGGGACCCACATGACTGACCGTGAGATTCTGCGTACCGTCATTGGTGGTAAGCAGCGCGGTCATATCCCTGGTGTAGGTCAGGTCTTACCCGGTGGTGGAGTGAAGAAGACCTTTTGCGCCTCCCGACCTCGTGATGCAGCGGAGGTGTCCTCACTGCGGGAAACAGTGCAGAAACAGTCCGAGGAGCTCGCTACACAGAGGGGTCAGATGGACCAGGTCATGCAGTTTGTGAGGTCATTCCCGGGTTGGCAGGAGCGAATACAGTCTGCCCCGGGATCAAGTGCTACTCCACCAGGTGGGTCGGGATCTGGAGAGGGTGGGTCGGGATCTGGTGCTTCTCCATCCGGTGAGTTTAGAGATACCGGGGACGGTAGTGGGGGTAGTGGGGTTTGAGATGCGGATTTATGTTACTTTAACACGTTTTGGATATGTTTGTAGAGAATAACATGAATTATTATGTCGTTTATGTGCATTATGTGCTAGGATTCCCGTAAATGGATTATACGTATAGTTTTGGACCATTTGCGGATAGGTAGCTTATGTATAGTTTTGTAGATGATCATGCGTTAACGGTTTAGGAACTGTTTTGGCGATTTTGGAAAAAGATAACTATGTTAGCGATCATTGGGTATATATGATATTTATGTTTAGCGAATTTGTGTTATGATTGGTATATTAAAATAGGTTGTCACATTGGTATGTATGAATGTATGTAAAAACAGGTTGAGAAATTGTAGATTTTTTCCGGAAAATTTCCGGAAAAAATCTAAAAATTACCCATTTTGCAGCAATATTCTGCAAAATGGGTTATTCAGTTTTGCCGGGGACATGTCCCCGGAGAAAGAAAAAAAAACAAATTTTAGTGCACGACCTTCCCCGGGGACATGTCCACGGAAAAACGAATGACGCTACAGTAACCTTGTTATTTTGCAGGGGACAAGTCCCCGGCGAATAAGATTAACTCAACAGTAGTAGCAAGGTTTCTCCGGGGACAAGTCCCCGGTAAAACGAGTGCCACATCGGACTATTAATTCAATTAGGTGATTAAATTAATAATCTAAAAGTATTATCCCCGGGGACGTGTCTCCGGCGAAACCAGCTGCCACGTCGGACATGTTTGACCGGGGACAATCGGCTGTGGGTCCCGCTTGTCCCCGGAAAATGTTGTAAACAGTCCCCGGCGAAAGTATTCCCGAGAGGGTATTACCGGGGAACTTTCACCGGGGACATGTCCCTGGCAAAAACAATTACAGGGGACATGTCCCCGGCGAAAGCCTTGAAATTCCCCGGCGAAAGCCTTGAAATTTCGCCAGGGAAACCGTCGATTGTTGTAGTGACTCCAACTTTTATGAAAGTCATGAAAGGTGGACTAATATGGATTTAAATCTAAGATCCCTTGGTTTTAGATTACTGAGACAACATGGATATCATATTCCTCAAGGTATTTGACCTTATACTTTATTAAAATGTAATTTGTAAGTGTCTATATGTACGTATTTTGTAAACCAAATTATCGATATCATAACCCTAACAATTACTAGTATTTGATTGTTCAATGTAGACATATTCAAGGACGTTATATATGATAATGGAAATTTCAAGGGAGATATCATCGGCGTGCTAAACCTGTATGAGGCTTCCTTTCACTCCGTAGAGGAAGAAAGCATCTTGGATGATGCTAGAGTTTTTACGACAAAATATCTAAAAGAAAGTTTGAAGAACATCGAAGATCAGAATTTTGCGTCGTTCGTAAGTCATTCATTAGATTTTCCGCTTCATTGGATACTTCCACGGGTGGAGACAAATTGGTACATTCATGCGTACGAGAAAAGAAGCGACATGAATCCCACGGTACTCGAGCTTGCCAAATTGGATTTCAACATGGTACAAGCAATTTACCAAGAAGATATGAAATACGCATCAAGGTATGTGCCTTTTCTATTCTTCTAGACGAGCTTTCACTTTTTTCTTAGATAAATCTTCGAACTTTCTTTTAAATTAATAGATCTTTTATTTTGTTAGCCTTTAACGAATAGAAGATTTGGCTTTTTTTTAAGGTTTTTACACCAGGTGAATATATTACTTCAAAAAATATTTAAGTACATAAGATGTGAGTGACTTTCACATCTCAGCCTATTACATAGGTAGTAAAGCTATTACAACATACACTTCTACTTCTAACAAAGAAGAAAAAAAATTGTGAAAAACGTAGAGGGAGTGAATACATTCCCACTTAAAAAAACTTAAATCTTTTGTATCAAATAAGCGATCAAGTGTAACGCAATATGATGAGTGTCAATAATAGATCTATAACAATTAGAGATAGTATTAAGTACATCATAACATAAACACAATATAAACATCAAGCCATGACACAAACATGATCAACACTATCTTAATGTAAAACGATAAATGCAAATATAAATGTAAAACGATAAATGCAAATATAAACGTAAGGCGATAAGTAAAAGAAAACACAAACCGGACACGATGATTTATAGTAGTTCGGTCCCGAAGCTCCTCTTCGCCCTACTCTACTCCCCGGGTAACCAACTCTTTCTTCGAATACAACCAAACATGTTATATTTTCTGACACTTGAACGTCTCTTACAATATTTTCTGACACTAAGCTAAAGGTCGATTATTTCTTCGAATGCAACCAACCCGTTATGTTTTATGGCCCAACATAACAAACATTTACGTCGCTTACAATATTTTCTGACACCAAGCTAAATGTCGAGTTATAATCAAGCTAGAACCAATCTCACTCACACGCGTATTTTCTGGACTAACATGCTAACCCGATCTACCCGATCCGATCTACCCAATCTACATGGGCTACCCGATCTGATCTACCCAATCTACACGATCTACCCTATCTACACGATCAACCCAATCTACACGATCTATACAAAAAGGCAAGTATGGTGGTTCTACAAAGTGAGATCCAATAGTATAAAAAAACTAGTTCCTTATTAGAATAACAAACCCTATGAACTTCCATTTTTTTTGGATGAATATTCCTTGACTTATTTGCATGAGTAAGTAATTCAAATTGTTAGACCCATTTGTTTTTAACAACTATCTTACATTATATACCTCATAAAATCATCTCACATAACATAAACATAACCTAAACCATAAACCAAATACACACACAACATCTGGTTTAATGATGCCCAAAAGAATCTATTACCATAAATTGTTCTTTCTATATCCCAATATTATTGTTCTTACGATATAGCTCTGTTAGATTTTGGGGTTAGGGTGTTGATAATCTTGCATATCTTCAAGAATCGTGTAAGTTTACTTTCTGTATAAAGTATTTCGACCCTGTTAGTGTCTGGGTATCACGAAATCTTTATCAGGATAATTCAAGAAAAACACTTTGTTTCTATGAACAAGAGAACAAAGCAAGACAGAGAGAATTGTGTGTTTTTTGTATGTTTGGATGAGACAAAAATATGCCCGTTAAGTAACCGACAAATATGACACTTATAGCGGTTAATTTTGGTTAAAACCCAAGGGTGACAACACTTCAACAATGGACATGGCGGTTAGGTTTTAGGCGGGAAAAACAAGGGGCGTTGCCCCTTGACCCTGCATGGGGGCGAGGCCCCCTTGACCCCTACATCTTTGTCGTGGTCGGAAACATATTAGCTCAACGAGTGTCCACTCCTCACTTCCTTAACTCGTATCCGAGCTTAATATGAAATCCCATTAGTCTTCAGTAAATAGCTATTACCTAAAAGAGTTGATGACACTAAAATTACCAACAAATCCTCCCCCCCCCCCTTTTAGTGTAATCATTGATTTACTAATATGTGTGTGTGTATATATATATATATATATATATATATATAGGGGAGGGTTATTGTAAGACCATGCTTAAAGTTATAAAAGTAAGACCAATTGTGGACCGTCGGATCATTATGTATGTGATTAATGAGATTAATCTTTGATGAATGGCATTTTTGTAAATAATTAAAACATCAGGGGCTTATGTATCACATTGTAAAAAATAAAGAGTGGGATATTTGTGTTTGTATTGAACTAAATAAATGCTTTCTGCCTTTGACTTTTGGTCAAAGAAACAAAAAATCTTCAGTTACTAGCGTGTTTTTATACACAAATTCGACAAACTTTATTTTATACACAAATATACTACTTCAAAATAATTGTTACAGCAAGTAAACAACCTATTCTCTATTTGACTACAAGTTTTATTACAATAAATATTTATCTAAGCTTCCAATATACGATATATGTTTGCATTATTTAAAGAACAGGTGCACGTGGGTACTTGTTATGATTTGTTGTTTACGAATTTGGTCAAATCTTTGATCATTTTTTTAAATGTTTTCACACACATCTCGATCACTAATATTATATTACTTAGTTTTTGTTTTTTTATAATCAAATTACTTTTGATCTAATATTTCTAATGAAATTACTGGTGAAAGACAAGTGAGTTTAGATACATAAACACATTATATACAGAATCAGAACCTGTATCTAAACATTTACACCAAGTCACTTATACAAAATCAATAATCTTGTATCAGTTACACCAGAATAAGTACCAAAACACTTACACCATATACATCGGTACAACGGCAGCACCAGTGACAACAACGACGACATACCATGATGTATCCGGTGTACCGGCGACACATACCATGATGTACCCGATGTACCGGCCTTGCCTTGCATCACATACCATGATGTATCCGGTGTACCGGCGACACATACCATGATGTACCCGATGTACCGGCCTTGCCTTGCATCACATACCATGATGTATCCGGTGTACCGGCGACACATACCATGATGTACCTGATGTACCGGCCTTGCCTTGCATCACATACCATGATGTATCCGGTGTACCGACGACAAAAGCGACACAACAAAAAGCGCTGGCGTGCTAATCTCCAATGACAAATAGCGACACAACAACATCGGATCTAAACACAAGCATGGTCAACGGATCTAAACACTTCCAAGGTTTCTGACGACGTGGTAAATTTCGGCATGGCAGACAACAAATCTAAACACAACTATGGTAAATGGATCTAAACACGACAATGGTAAGAACTCTTAAATCAAAATTACGTTCTTTACGCTTATATAAATGCGTGTATCTTGGCGATATCCGATCTAAAAATCGAACACATGGTCACCGTATATGGATTAGATATAAACAGGAAACACAACTGAATTTGTGGTAAGATTTGATTAGTTGGTAGTGATGAGGTTAGAGTTTTTGGATGAGAGAGAAGGGTTTGTAATATTTTAGATTGAAGAAAGAGAATGTGACGGATGAATGAGAGATAAAAGTTGATTTAGAGTAAACATATATGATGGGTTAAAAAATACTAAAATACCCTTTTCATTTAGCTGATAGTTTAAATTAGTTTTAATGCTTAATTGCTACATGTCTTCTTTCTATTGGTTGATATTGTGATCTTACTTTTAGAACTTTAAGGATGATCTCATTTGATCCCAAATCTATATATATATATATATATATATATATATATATATATATATATATATATATATATATATATATATATATATATATAATAATAATAATAATAATAATAATAATAATAATAATAATAATAATATATACAAGTATGGGAAAAACAAACATAACGAAATAAACAAATGCATAAATGAAAATGTCTTGCGATTGAATTTTTATCTTAGTATAATACATATTTCAAATATTCTAGAATCAGGGTGTCGTAACGATTAAACACGTCAACCCATTTGAATATTTAAAGATACTACACACATAAGTTTCTACCACACTCTCTTGTTTATACTTGAAACTATTATAAACTATGTGTCTTTATCCATTAATGATCATATAAGAAGCCATGTACAACCTTCTTAAAGATGCAAAACTTCATGCTCACATAGGTGGTCATTTTAGTCTTGCACATGCACTTGCAATTTTTCAAAAGAATCCTTATGAATATATTCTTCAACCTAACAATCACTTGCAGGTATGATTACAGACCTTAAGAAACTAAACACATATACTCTAATCTCTAAATACGAGCTTTTCACATTGAATTCAGCTTCTAACGTTTTATTAGAAGGGAATTAGGTATTTCATAGCAAGTAGATTTAGATGGACTTTAATCCCATCCCTATCACAGACTTAATCACTAAGTCCCTAGCTAACCCCATCGTCAAGTGTTGAACTAAAGTATATTGGGACCGAACAAACTCTATGGATAGCACATCATTCATGATTAGCTCCCTAAGCATACTATGTCTAACACCTAAGTGTCTAGACTTGCCATTGTATATTTTACTATAAGCTCTAGCCAATGTGGCAGCACTATCACAATGGATATAAATTGGTGCTATCGGTTTTGGCCATATTTGAATCTCATATATAAAGTTTTTTAGCCATTCTGTTTCTTTAATAGCAACAACCAATGCTACAATCTCAGATTTCATAGCAGAACTAGTTGTGCCTATTTGCTTCTTGGAAACCCATGAAATGGCACCTCCCCCGAGCAAGAACACCCAACTAATAGTAGAAGATAAATCTTCAACATGATTTATCCAACTAGCTTTCGAATAACCTTCTAACACTGAAGGATATCCTACATATGATAAACTATAATTCATACTACCCTTCTAGTACTTGAATAACCTTGTTAATGATATCTACTAGGATTACTAGTAAATCTGCTCAATCTACCAATTGCATAAGCAATATCAAGTCTAGTGCTCATCATAGCATACATCAAACAACCAATGGATTTTTAGTATTCGAGATGAGCCACAGGTTTACCTGTATTTGGCATAAGCTTCTCTTCCAGATCCATGGGAGTACTGACTGGAGAACAATCTTCACGATTGAATATCTTTAGTATTTTCTCAATATAGTGAGATTATATCCTTCATGGAAAACTTTGATGACAAAAACTTCTTAGTTTAATCAACTTGATCTTGGTCAGTGCGAAAGATCAACATGTCATCAACATATAGACAAATGATAAACCTTTACCGAATTCAACAAATTTGCTATATACATATTTGTGAGATTGATTTAGGAAAAAACCACTTAACAACACAACCTCATCAAACTTTTGATGCCACTACTTAGGTCCTTGTTTCAACCCATACAATTACTTAGCTAACTTACACACCTTATGCTCATTACCAGGTATAACAAATCCTTTTAGTTGCTTCCTATATACTTCTTCTTCCAAATCACCATTTAAAAATGCTGTTTTGAAATCCATTTTATGGATCACTAGATTGTGAATAGCTGCCAAAGCTATCTACAATTTAATAGTAGAGTTATGAGCAACTGGTGCCTAGGTTTCGGAGTAATCGATCCCTTCCTTTTGTCTAAAGCCTTGGATTACCAATCGAGCATTAAACTTGTCAATTGTTCTATTAACTTTCTTCTTCCTTTTGAAGATCTATTTGCAACCTGGTGGTAAATCAAACAAGACCTATGTATTATTTTCCATAATATAACCAATCTAATCATCAATCGCTTCTGTCCAAAAGCAAAATCTCGAGATTTCATAGCTTCATCATAAGTTCTAGGATCCTCCTCTATACTACCACTATACGAGTATCGAGATTCAATTTTATCTCTTGATACCTCAACTAAATATAGCTGAAAATCAGAACCATTTGATTTAGTTTTTCTAGCTCTTTTACTTTTACAAGGTTCGGGTGTCTCACTTGGTACATCATTTGAATGATGATCCCTTTGAGATTAATCCAAATTTGGTATAATATCTTTTGGTCTAGGTACTGAAAAGAAACAAATCACATCAAATATTGCATATGTTAATTCTATAATTGTGTTAATAGAAACAAAGTCATTAGGTTCTATAACAAAAAACCTATATGCCTTGGAATGCTCATCATAACCAACAAAGATGCAATCAATACCCTTTTCACCCAAAGTTTTTCTTTTAAGTTCCGGAAGTCTAAACCTACAAAATGTCAAGTTGGGTCGTTTCTTATACCAAAGTTCATATGGGGTAGTCTTGTTCCTCTTATTAGGAACCCTATTTAATAAATATCAAGCCGTTAACATGGCTTCTCCTCAAAACCCGTCAGTCAAACCCGAGTAAGGTACCATGACATTAACCATTTCTTTAAGAGCTTTATTTTTCCTTTCAGCCACACCATTTGGTGTGGTGTATAAGGAGCCATAGTTTCATGAATGATTCATATGGATTTCAAAAATACAAGATCATAATATTCACTACCTTTATCCTTGCGTAAGGTTTTAATCAAGTCGTTTGTTTGAATTCAACTTCTGTTTTATAAATTCTAAATTTATCTAGGGCTTCATCTTTTGCATGTATTAAGTAAACATAGCAAAACCTAGAGGCATTATCTATAAAAGTGATAACATAATTTTTATTGCTTAAAGATGGAGTTGCATGAAAATCACATAAATCACTATGTATTAATTCAAGTATTATAGATTTCCTTGTTATACTTTTAAATGGCTGTCCAGTGATTTTTGTTAACATGCAAGTATTACATTTTTATGTATTTCCATCAATAGCAAGAATTAAATCATCTTTTGACAGTTCAAGCATTCTTTTATAGTGCGCATGTCCTAAACAAGCATGCCATGATGGGGAATTAACAACATTAGAACAAGACATATAAACAGAGCTAGAATCACCAAGAACTTTATTCAAATTTAACATAAACATTCCATTGTTATAATAACCAAATCCTACAAATACACCAGACTTCGATAAGAATACTTATCGGATTCATACACTTGTTTGTATCCACACTTACTTAATACAAGACCGGAAATTAAATTCTTACGAAGTTTTGGTACATACAACACATTAAACAAAGTAATAGATTTTTCAAAACTAAATTCCAATACCAGACTTCCTTTTCCACAAACATGAGTGAAATGATCAACACCCATGTAAAGGATGGATCCGTCTTCCATCAGTTGAAATGTCTTAAACCAACAACGATCTTTACAAACATGTGTTGTGGCACCGAAATCAATTCACCATGCAATTGCATCAACCTGCACATAAAATGCTTCAAAAATTAGTGAAACAAAATATTTAATAAATCTATTCCAACCACGTACTAAATTCTAACCTTGGTCTTGGGAATGGTCCTTAGACCCTTTTCCCGAACCACTAGTGCTTTCGTCATCCTTTTGGTTTCCACTACGGCAGTCCTTCTTAAAGTGACCAGATTTGCCACACTTCCAACATGCCAATTTAGGATTCTTGTTGGAACTATAACCACCGTTGTTATCCTTGAAACTACGTTTCTTTATTTTGTTTTGTTCGTTGTTTCTGTTCTTTCCACCCTCCTCTATCATATTGACCGAGGATCCAACAACTTCTTTTCCTTTTCCTTGACTACCAAGTTGACCCAAAGACAAATAGACTTTATCATGTTTCAAACTGTGTTTGAAATCCTTCCAAGAAGGAGGAAACTTGTCTATCGCACTTGAAACGGATATTTACTCATCCATATTCAGACCGTGTTATGTATATTGTCCAAGGATTCTAAGGACTTCGTTGAATTGTTCCATGACAGGCCTTGAGTCCACCATCTTGTAATTGTTGAAATTACATTCAAGGAACTTCTTACTAGAAGCATCCTCCACCATGTACTTGGATTCAAGAGAATCCCACAACTCTTTTACATATTCCACGTTCTGATAAATATCAAATAGGGGATCATACATACCATTTAGTATGTGTCCTTTGCAGATGTAGTCGTCATTCTTCCACTTCGATCTGCGTCTGATTGCTTCAATCGTATCATCCTCCAACAACTTTGGCATAGGGGTAGACAGAACATACGCAACTTTTAATGTTGTCAAAAGGAAGTGCATCTTTTCCTGGCATCGTCTAGAATCATGTCCTTCAACTTCTCGAGTTTCCCAAAGTTAGCAGTCATCTCCTTAACATTATTTCATCTAGTCATGATTATCACATAATACTTTATACATTTGTTAGATTTTGAGGTTAGGGTGACGATAATCTTGGATATCTTCATGAATCATGTAAGTTCACTTTCCGTATAAAGTATTTCGACCCTATTGGTTTCTCAATATCACGAAATCCTTATCGGGATAATTTGAGAAGAACACTTTGTTTCTAGGCACGAGAAAAAAAGCAAGATAGAAAGAATTACGTGTATTTCGTATGTTTGGAAGACAACAAAATATGTCTGTTAAGTACCCAAGACAAATATAACAGTTATAGCAGTTAAAACTGTTAAGTCATTTGATACTGATTTATAAAAATCGTTTAGGTTTTGGGACGTTGCCCCAAACCCCGCGAGGGGCAGCCTCCCCTTGGCCCCCGACCGCTCACTTGGGAGCGGGACCCCAACAAGGGGTGCAACCCCTTGACCTCTACATCTTTGTCGTGGTCGAAAACATATTAGCTCATCGAGTGTGCACTCCACATTTTCCTAACTTGCAATTACCTAAAACTGTTGATGACACTAAAATCACCGACAAACTCAATATAAATATACACTATTAGACAAAATAACTAACTCTTGCAAAATTTCTTTCACGTGTGAGTATAAAATTTTAGATCATATGTGATTAAAATTAAGATAAATTATTGAGATGGTTTAATATATGACTAATTTCATGTCTAAACTGATATGTTAGTATTTAGTTTTTATTGTTTAAAAAACAATCAACTTTTGCCACACACTATTAGAGCGGAGGGTGTGGTAACATGTATTAAACCTTAACACACTGTCACGTCAGCGTCACATCAACTTTAACCTTTCACCTTAACTCAACAAAGAAACACCCCTTATCATAACTCAACTTTAACTTACTTTAACACCACATTTTGAGCCCCATTTTTTTTTTCCATTTATAAAATACAAACAAAACATTTTCTTTAAAGTTACAAAACTAAAATTTACAATAACTAGATTTTTTTTTAAAAACAATAGAAAAAAAGTAAAAAAAAAAAACAAAACAAAAAACAAAAACAAATCACAAGGACTGAAACTGTTAAACACCAAAACTCCTTAAAAACCTACAACATTTTTACACACACACAAATACATAATTGTTTAACGTGCTACCTTTAAAACACACACATACTGTAACTTTTAAAAACCAAAATACCTACCAGATTACCCACCAAAACCCATTTAAATCAGAAGAAAAAAAAGAAAAAAAAAGTGTTTAACGCAGCGTTAAGGGGTTAACGTGGCATCGTTAACGCGTATTTAACGCCGGATCTGGTGTGGTTAACACCCCTGAACGCTGCGACGTTAAAGGTTAACATGGTTGTGAGAGTTACCATACCGATTGCTCTTAGAGATAACATTATGCATACTTAGCTTCTTTTCTCCCGAAATAGTTCTCTATAATTAATATCAACTATTTATATATTTTGGTACATACAAATGCGACGTTTATTCATGGTTCTAACGTTTTTTGGTTTTTCAAAAGAAGTCACCACTTTATAGCATATGTCAAGTTCAAAAACTTAAACACGACTACTCCGATCACAAGTCTTACACAAATACATATCTATCATAAATAGGTGGTGGAAAGATACATGCTGGGAGAAGTTCGCCTTCGCTCGTGATCGTTTGGTGGAGAATTTTATGTGGAGTGTTACTGAAAATTACTTGCCTCACTTTCAAGGAAGAGGAGTTATGACCAAGGTTAACGCCATGATAACAACTATTGATGATGTCTATGATGTGTACGGTACTTTGCCTGAACTCGAACAATTCACCAATGCTATGAACAGGTTGGTGCTACTTTGTATTGTTATTTTACTCATAACTTAAATAAACTTATTTTGTTTGTTAGCAATTTCGCAATCATTGCATGTTTTGATTAAGGGGAAAATTTCCTGTGTAGTTGGGATGTCAATGCGATTGAAGAACTTCCAGATTATATGAGGATATGCTTCGTTGCATGTTACAATGCGACTAATGAATTGTCATATAACATACTGACAAACAAAGGATTCTACTTACCTGAAAGAGACGGTACGTAATTGTCATACCTTAGCTATCGGATATGATATTTAGTTTTCTTACATTGTTCCCTAGTATAAACTGGAAATAAAAAAGAAATAAAGATGTAAAAAAAGAGAGAAAAGAAGAGAGGGGAAAAAATTCGATTTTTATATTTTGAGATCCTAGGTTAGTAGGGAAATGGAGCTTATCATGCTTTAAATTTAGCTATTCTTCATATCATCTCAAATTGAGAAGAAAATTTTGGGCTAATTTAGTCTCGTCTTCTTTAAAAATAAATAAATAAAGTAAAAATGATTAATTTTTATTTTCTCTCTTCTTTCTTTCCTTTTATCTTCATATATAAACTTGTAACAAATAGTTGTAATATGTTATTTTCTAAACGTCAAATGAAACTCGTACACCTTTATCAGAGTCTATAAATGAAACAACCACTTGGTTTAAATAAAGAGTATTACTGCTTGGACAAACGCGGTTTGGCTGAATTGTGATATATAATTCAGATTTTCTTATACTGTCTCAAGTGTAAGTGTTTAAGTTTCAATTTTATATTCCAGTGGCAAGAATTATGCAACTCTTACATAATAGAAGCAAGATTGTTCAATGATGGATATACGCCTCCCTTCGAAGAATTTATCAAAAATGCATACATATCGATAGGAATTCTCCCCATCATTAGGCATGCCTATTTGTTAACTTTACCTAGTGTTACCGAAGAAGCATTGAAACGCATTAAAAGAGCCGACAACCTGATTCGCTATGCATGCATAATCGTGCGTCTCACTAATGATATGGGCACATCATCTGTAAACTTCTTATGCTACCTTATTTACTATTATTGTTGTCACTGGTGTTTTCATGCACACTTTAGTTACTACTCCGTATTATTTAGGGTATGTTTGGCACGCGAGATTGTTGAGAGATTATGCTAATTATTTTTAAAAAAATATGTTACTTAAAATATAATCTTTGTTTCGTAGACATAACTTATAAGAGATTATAATAAAAATAATCTTCTATAATGTCTGAAAATCAAATGCTACTTTACTTTATGTAGCTTATAAAAACAATATCTTTTTATAATATTTATCTTTGTATCTCCATCTACAACTTCATCTCCAGTTCCATCAACAGTCATTTGTGCCAAACATACCCTTAAACTTTTTAATGTTACAGAGTGCTTAAAAGCTGTCTGTTATCACTTTTGTGTTAGGATGAGCTGGAAAGAGGTGATGTCCCGAAATCAATCCAGTGCTATATGCACGAGAGTGGTGCCACTGAAGTTGAAGCTAAAGCATATATAAAACAGTTAACCCTTGAGATATGGAAGAAACTGAATAAAGCATGCCAAAAAATCGATTCTGAATTCTCGCAGGAATTCATTGATTGCATAATGAACCTTGCCAGAATGGGCCATTTCATGTATACGGATGGAGACAAACATGGTAAGCCCGACATGTTCAAGCCCTATGTATTATCATTGTTTGTAAATCCAATCCAAGGGCTGTCATACGCATAATTGCTAAGATTTGTAATGTAATAAACCCCTATCCATAAAGCAGTCAAGATTAGTCTTGTTGGGGCATTGATTACTCAGTGTTATATGTGGCCATTGGTGAAGAAGATTTCATTGCTTGTATTTATATGTCAAATGTATTCATCAACGTTTAATAAAGGTTATTGATAACGCTACACGCGTCGTTCGGGGTCAAGGAAACTTCCTTTTCTTCGAGCAAGTTTTATAACACCCTAGGCAGTGAACCTAATCGTTGTAGTGTAGTAATTAGGGTAAGCCACGGGTATTGATATCGTTCTCTAGGGGAATAGGAATGCTAGTGAGAAGTTACTACGCTAAGGTTGAGGTTGAGGAAGATTATTTTTTATCTTTTTATGTTTTTTTAGAAATTGAAAAGGTACGAATCTCGGGTATTGAATTTGGGGGGTTGGTATTGCTACCGATTACTCTACTATTATCTAATTATCTAAGCTAAGGTTGTGATAGTCTATGTCTAATTGATGTGTACTCGTATGATAGTTTAAAGATGTGTTTACTTAGGTTTTACTACTCCTTAATTATCTCCTATTGATGGTTGATTTGTCACGTCCTTATTCCTAGTTGCGTTGTGATTCTAAGGCTATAGGGCGTGCTTGTTTCCCTAACTCTTTGAAATTACCAAAGGGTCTTGTTTACAAATCCTCTAGTGATTTATAGACGCCTACTCTACGGTTGTCCTTGAATACTTTATCCTACAATTACCTAGATAATTATATTTTAAAGTTCACAAAGAAAAGTCAAGCATTAAATACACAACGAATAATCTAGCGCACTCTAGATCATTAGTCAACTAAGATAAGTATCAACCAATCAATATTCAATAATTAAGTTTCATATTCCCTAAGCAAACACACAAATAAATTAGCCGGACATGGAGAACATGCAAGCATACACACAAATAATCAAAGACATAATTAAATTAATGAAGTAAATACTTATCTTGATGTATAATAGGGTTTAGAACCCTAAAATACTGCACAAGAAAGCCTTGGTTCGGTTTTAGGTTTTTACTCCAAAAGACTACACACAAAAACTGAAAAATTCGGATTCTATATATAAGATTACATCTGCGACGGCGTCACCTTATGTTTCGTGACGCCGTCGTGTCGCCGTCATTAGGGTTTCGTCTTGGCCACGTAAACCTTGCGACGGCGTCACCTTATGACTGTGACGCCGTCCCCTTCAGCTCTGACGCCGTCTTGGCTGCATCTAGGCCGTCTGAGTAGCGACGGCCTATTCCTTTAGAACCTGACGTCGTCCCTTGAAAACATGCAATTTCGCCTCTGAGCCGTCGCAAAATGCCTTCCCGACGGCGTCGCAGATATGCAGTGACGCCGTCGCCTTATGTTTCAGCAGCTTTGAGTGTCTCGATTCTGACTTTGGCCATTTTCTTCGTATATTCGCGCCTTTTCGTCCAAATAAGCATCATTCCAGCATTTTGCCTTCAAGAGACCTAAAAAGTGAAAAGGAACGATATTAAGCAATAACGGATACAAAAGTGATCGAATAAGGGCTTAAATGACCCCTCAAAAAGGTACCTTTTAAAACCTTATCAAATATCCCTACACTTGGTATTTGCTTGTCCTCAAGCAAATGTGCTTTTAGCCAATTAATTTATAAGTTAGGGGTCATGAAGCATCCATTCAAAACGGTCCACAACACATATAAGCCCCGCAAAAGTCATAACAAGCACGGAAATTACATACTAGCACCTCACATGGGGTGTTTGGATACTCACATCTCTCTCGGGTGTATATATGAAATATAACAAATTGGAAATGGAAGATAAACACTCATTAACCGGTCCTAGTACATAGATTACCATAGGCTTGAGAATAGATCAAACCTCCGTCGCTTTGGCGTAAGCACCTAGGAAAGACTATCAAAGAGGTCTTTTAAAGGGTTGTAACGTTAGGCTTACGGTAAGGAAATGAAGGGTTTGGTGGGATAGGCTATTTAGTGGTGGATAGTCAAAAATCTCTATGTTGCAAGTATACGAAGAATGGCGTTGCTAAGCCAAGACTCGACACTCTAAAACTCTAGGCAACGAAAATAAACAAACATAATTTAAAAGATAGATGTAGGATGGTAGCCCGTATGGTTTTTTTTTTTTTTTTTTTTTTTTTTTTTTTTTTTTTTCGGATTTTTTTTTTTTTTTTTTTTTTTTTTTTTTTTTTTTCATACACTTTTACTCTACCATCCTCTACGGTACATCAAAATGATAGGGATTTATAGACACATCCCTACACTTGAGTTTTTATTACTCTAACACTAATTTGACCCGAATTGAAAAGATCAAAACACTTGGAGTACATTATTATGCAAACAAAGGGAATTTGAGTTTAACGTTCTCTTCCCTATATTTCATAAACTTTAACTTTTCCCATGAATCCCAATCATCCCAAAACTGTATACAAAGGATATGACTCGACTTAGTAACTCATGCAAGCAACCAGATAATTGAACTAAGGGTTTTAGGTGATAACATAAATTTGCACTAAAAGTGAGTGCAATAAAGGGTAGGCTAAGGCGATTTGGGTGTATATTTGGGGGTGGGGTGTAAACAATGCTCTTCATTGATATTCCGGAAAAACCGAAACATCACGAGAACCGCGAAAAGGATAGGCTCTGAGGGGTTAACTAGGGGTATCGTGTACTAAAGATGAGTACAACGCAAAGGGTGTGGGGGAATTACTCAACCGAGGTGGAAGAAGTAATTATATTACAGGTATTAAACAAGGGTTATCCTAATGCCTCTTATCATTTAGTTATTCCTAACTACACAAGTGTAGTCTCACTAGCGATCTCGGAATGCATCACAAAACAAGTTCTAGAATCTAATATACTACCGGTTCACACTCTAAGCATTAAAGATGAATGCTTTAATTCCTACTAATCTAAGGGCGATCCTCACATTTTGGGTGGAATTTAGGTGGTAAAGGGTGTTTGTGCTAGTCATGCAACTTCCTATCCATGAGACGCTTTTGTTAAGACTAATGGCCCACTCCTATACGTCATGAAAAAATTTTAAATTTGGCTAAAATTACCCTAACCTACATTTTCTCATGGTTTATTACACAAATACACTTGGACAAAGCAAACAGTCAAGGATAAGCATAGTTTCAAAGTTCCCGTTTATTTTCCCTCCCTACACTTAAACTGAACATTGTCCCCAATGTTCCCCGAAAGTATCAAAGTTATGATAATAGAAGGTAATTAAAAACGAAAGAAACTAATACTCCCCTGATTAGCTCGGTAGGATCCGTGAAAAGTGTTGGTTAAATCTTTTCCAAGAAGAGTTTTTTGCGTGAAAGGCTCCTTCCAAACTTGTGTAACTTCTTCTTGACAAACTAAACCTGCACACTAGAAGAAAACAAACGAAACCTTCGCGTAAAATCGGCGGTAATAATATACATAAGACTCGATTTAAACTAGGATATAATGCTTGTGGAATGGATGTTTACAGAATTTGTTTTGAAAGTTAAGATCTGGAAAATTCCAAAATTTTACAAGTAGCTCAGAAAACGAGAAAAAGTAAGCTGATGTTTTTATTCCTTCCTGATGCCGTCAGGTTGCAATCCTGACGCCGTCAGGTTATCCTGACAAAAACTGGTCTGCGATTTTCTGGAAAAAATTCTGGAAAATTTACATCTTTAGAATCTGGAAAAATTTCTGCAAAAACATCCATTATGACTCGATACAAGCATTTGACTCGAACAAACAAACATATATATCTTTTAATTAATTGTTATTCTCATGTTCACGTTTCTTATGAAAACGTGTGTAATCCTCCCTACACTTATCCTTTATGTAAAATACCTTTATATGTAATTAAGACGAGGTTAAAAACAAAATAAAGCATTTTTACAAATTTAAACATGAGGACAAACAATTAATAAAAGATATATGACACTAACAAGCAAACAATTAAGCATGGGTTGCCTCCCACGAAGCGCTTTTCTTTATTTAAGAGTCTTGTAGCTAGACTCGTAGTCCTACCCCTACGTACCGATATAAGTAAGTCTATCCTCAACAATGTCGTAGGGATCAAACTTATCATTCAAGTTCCTAGTAGTACGTTCGGTTAAATAAGCCTTTTCAAACATCTCACCATCGGGATCATAGATTTGTATCCTAATGTGCCACCTTCCATTACCATCGCTAGGCGTTCTATTCCAATTCCACATGTGTTCGGATTTCTCAATTATCCATTTATTCATGACGAGGTTAACGGGCAAGCATCCTAGGAACTCGGTCATCTTCCTAAATACTAAGGCGTCCTCGAACGGGTTCACTTCTATATCCCTAGCCAATTCTTGTTCTTGGAAAGTTGCTACACTAGCAAAGGCCTTATCTAGGTAAAAAGGTCTTTGGGGGCCTATGATGTTCTTCTCAATCCAAGGTCCATATCGAGAAGGCTCTCTATCCAACCTAATCTCTTGTGGGATTTCCTCATCCTTGTAGTACGAATGCCTTTTGACATCGTAAACCGATCTAGCACTCCCCTCTCCTACCACTATTTTGGACATCTTACAATCGATGATGGCACTAGCGGTAGCTAAAAATCCTCTTCCAACGAGTAATGGGCATGTCGGGTCCTTATTCATGTCGAGTACATGAAAGTCGGCCAAAAGAGTCAACTCTCCTACATGTACTACCATGTCCTTTATTATTCCAACCGGACGTGCTATACTACCATCCGCTAATCCTAAGATAGTTTCCGTTGGTTCAATTTTACCTAGGTTGAGGCTTCTATGAAGGGACAACGGAACGAGATTGATGCATGATCCTAAATCGGCTAAAGCATCGAGTGGCTTGGAAGTTCCAAGTCTACACGGAAGAGTGAATAGCCCGGGATCATCTAACTTCTTAGGTAAGTTGTTTCGCACAAAGGCGGACCCATGTTTCCCAAGCCTAAGTTCTAACTCATATTTTTCTTTTAAAGCATTATAATAAGGTGCATGAGCTAAGACTTCAAGAATTGGTTTCTCTTGATAGAGTTCTTTGTACTCCTCCTCTAAACTAGGTTTGGATTCTTGGCTGACGGGTTTCTCAGGAGTAGGCTTTACCAAAGGTGTCGGGCCTTGGTATTTCTTGGATGACTTGGAACCCTTTTTGATAGCATTTACCGAGTGAACCGTTGGGTGAGAGGGGCATGAATGTGCACTTTCCCATGGTGAACTGGAATGTGAAGTCGATGCAATCGAATTCACTTTTGGGTTCTTAATGGTATCACTTGGGAGTGCTCCAACTTCCCGCTCATTGAAGGCTTTTAAGAGGGCATCAAGCTTGGTTGTCATCTCGCTCTGTTTTTGCTTAAACTCGGCTTCAAGCTTATTCAATCGAGTTTCTTGGGATGACAAAAATCTAGATGCAATTGCTTCAATATTAGTGGGGTTCCCGGTATTAGAAGAATTGAACCTATTGGGCGAACTAGATGAGCTTTGGGGTGTGCTTGAGTTTTGGTTCCACTTAAGATTAGGGTGATTTCTCCATGAGGGGTTGTATGAGTTTCCTAAGTTGTTTTGTTCGGGTTTGAAAGTGTACCACTTATCTCCCGCTCCGTCGGTACGTATGGAGGCGTAGTCCGCAAAAGCTTGTTCGGGGAGTCTTGTGCAATCACGAGTGTCATGAGGACCACTACATAATTCACATGGTAGAGTGATTTTATTCACTTGACGTGAGGACTTAGGATTCTCGTAGGAACTCATGAGGAATTTGACTTGATCTTCAAGTTCGATCATCCTACGGTCGGAAGGTTGTGAGTTGATGGAAGGCAAGGAGATTGCCTTGACGGTTTTAGGAAGCTCACGGGGGTCATCCCAACTTTCGTTGTCATAGAGGGCAAGGTCCTCTATTATTTCCCATGATTCTTCTGCGGTGAGATTACTAAGTTTTCCACCGGCCGCTTGGTCAATGGATCGCTTAGTGGGAAAGTTGACATGATCATAAAAGATTTGGACTTGGAGCCAAAGATCAATGCCGTGATGAGGGACTTTATGAAGTAAGTCCTTGAATCGGGTCCATGCTTCGTAGAGAGATTCACCTTGACGTTGTTGGAACATCAAGATGTCATTCCTAAGCTTAGTGGTTCTCCCCGGTGGGAAAAATTGAGTAAGGAAGCGAGAAGTAAGATCATCCCAACTTGAGATGGAGCCGGCGGGAAGTCGCTCAAGCCAATTACTAGCTTGGTCCCGTAGAGAGAATTGGAAGAGACGCAAGCGCGTGGTCTCCCGAGTAGTAGCATCAAGGTCGATGGAATCGACAATTTTGAGGAAATCCCTCAGATGCTGATTTGGATCTTCGGAACGAAGTCCATGGAATGCACATCCGTTTTGCACCAACCGGATGGTGTCGGATCGCAGGGCCGTAGTTTGGGCTTGGTCGGGAAGCTCAATGGTGTTCCTATAACCTAGGTGGTTTGGTCTCGAGTACTCACCAAGAGTACGGGCTCTTGGCGGGTCGTTTGGTGGTGGGTTGATGAGTGGTGGTTGGTTGTCACCTTCCATGGTGAAAAGTGATGGGTGTTACGAACAAAGGTCACGAAGAAGGGGGATAGATTAAGAGAAAGCTAAAAAATGAGAAAAATTTACTTGATAGGAATCAAGCAAAGAAACCTAAACGAGGTGGACTACTAACTAGCTATTCTATTCCCCGGCAGCGGCGCCAAAAACTTGATAACGCTACACGCGTCGTTCGGGGTCAAGGAAACTTCCTTTTCTTCGAGCAAGTTTTATAACACCCTAGGCAGTGAACCTAATCGTTGTAGTGTAGTAATTAGGGTAAGCCACGGGTATTGATATCGTTCTCTAGGGGAATAGGAATGCTAGTGAGAAGTTACTACGCTAAGGTTGAGGTTGAGGAAGATTATTTTTTATCTTTTTATGTTTTTTTAGAAATTGAAAAGGTACGAATCTCGGGTATTGAATTTGGGGGGTTGGTATTGCTACCGATTACTCTACTATTATCTAATTATCTAAGCTAAGGTTGTGATAGTCTATGTCTAATTGATGTGTACTCGTATGATAGTTTAAAGATGTGTTTACTTAGGTTTTACTACTCCTTAATTATCTCCTATTGATGGTTGATTTGTCACGTCCTTATTCCTAGTTGCGTTGTGATTCTAAGGCTATAGGGCGTGCTTGTTTCCCTAACTCTTTGAAATTACCAAAGGGTCTTGTTTACAAATCCTCTAGTGATTTATGGACGCCTACTCTACGGTTGTCCTTGAATACTTTATCCTACAATTACCTAGATAATTATATTCTAAAGTTCACAAAGAAAAGTCAAGCATTAAGTACACAACGAATAATCTAGCGCACTCTAGATCATTAGTCAACTAAGATAAGTATCAACCAATCAATATTCAATAATTAAGTTTCATATTCCCTAAGCAAACACACAAATAAATTAGCCGGACATGGAGAAAATGCAAGCATACACACAAATAATCAAAGACATAATTAAATTAATGAAGTAAATACTTATCTTGATGTATAATAGGGTTTAGAACCCTAAAATACTGCACAAGAAAGCCTTGGTTCGGTTTTAGGTTTTTACTCCAAAAGACTACACACAAAAACTGAAAAATTCGGATTCTATATATAAGATTACATCTGCGACGGCGTCACCTTATGTTTCGTGACGCCGTCGTGTCGCCGTCATTAGGGTTTCGTCTTGGCCACGTAAACCTTGCGACGGCGTCACCTTATGACTGTGACGCCGTCCCCTTCAGCTCTGACGCCGTCTTGGCTGCATCTAGGCCGTCTGAGTAGCGACGGCCTATTCCTTTAGAACCTGACGTCGTCCCTTGAAAACATGCAATTTCGCCTCTGAGCCGTCGCAAAATGCCTTCCCGACGGCGTCGCAGATATGCAGTGACGCCGTCGCCTTATGTTTCAGCAGCTTTGAGTGTCTCGATTCTGACTTTGGCCATTTTCTTCGTATATTCGCGCCTTTTCGTCCAAATAAGCATCATTCCAGCATTTTGCCTTCAAGAGACCTAAAAAGTGAAAAGGAACGATATTAAGCAATAACGGATACAAAAGTGATCGAATAAGGGCTTAAATGACCCCTCAAAAAGGTACCTTTTAAAACCTTATCAGTTATAAAGATTGTTAAGAGTATCCCCATAACAAAAAGTAATATATACTTCCACATTACCAATCAAATTTTATTGGGTCCTACTATTGGAACCCTCCCTATGGATGTGACTCCATAGGGAATATTCCCTTTGTCCCCTTATTTTTTCAGCACAACGCAGTTTTTTGTCAGTTTCTGTTCCGTATTTTTGACAGTTTTAAGCGTTTGGCTTATTAAACTTTATATTTAGAGTTCCGCATTTTCAGGTTTATAGCTTTTTGATATAAAAAAAATTATAAAAAGAATAATAATAATAATAATAAAAAAATAAAAAAAAAAAAAAAAAAAAAAAAGCCTAGGGGGGTCCTAATAAAAAACTAGGGGGTCCTAATAACTCATCCCATTTTATTAGGTTGGTTGTTGGTCCTGAAATTTAGGTGAAACATAAATATGTCTAAGTTAAAAACAAGTTTTATACAAGATCAACTCATTTGACACAAATAACATCATTTGTACTTTTCAACGTTTATAATTTGTATTAGAAATGAATCAAAGAATTATAAAGGATAGTTGCGGAACACTATCCCGATTGAATGACAAATGAAACTCTCGTATTTATGAACAACACAAATATGCTAACTTATCTTAGTGTGTTCTTAGGAGAGGAGGATTCTATTACTATAATACATTTATATTATTTTGGTGTTGTTTAGAATCGCTAACTATCTCTCTTACAAAAATTCTTACATATAGGATGATAAAGTGAAGTCACATGTTGTAGTAGGTTAGGTGTCAAACATTTAATAGAATAGTACATTTCATTTAATTCTTTAATATTTAGTTTCACTTCCCTATGTACTTTAGTGAATAGTTAACTCAACCATTCACTTTTTTAGCAACCACTCTTGTACTTATTTGAGTTTCTTTTTGCTTTTAGGAAATCTCGCCCATATTTCAAGTTTGTTCCGAAGATAGAATATTAGGAGTCAGGGAGACTTTTTCGGATCTCAATGACTCTGATGTTGTTTGTAGCTCAGGTACTGTACTCACTGATACCGCATTAGTGAGGTAAAGTGTTTCTTCTGTTTATCTTTTAGGTCTCTAAAGCTTGTTGGTTATCAAGCTTTATACAACACTTACCGATTCTATATCAGAGAGTAAATTTAACTTAGTCTATTTTATGTTTAAATACTGTCACAGAAAATTGGGAAAACATTTGACCCAACAATCTCCTCCTATTTGAACATACAAGTAGCCTAAGTTAATCAGTATTAAGTGAACACAAATACTTCTTCTTACTTTCTTAATTACAATAAACAATAAAATAAACTGGTAATTTTAATCCTTTATTGTTGATGTTGCTAAAAATTTTCAGCCTTCTTGGGTTTGAGGGAGGACCTCTTGGGTTTGAGGGACCTCTGAGGTTTCAGGGACCTTTGGGGTTCTAGTGACCTTTGAGGTTTCAGGGATTTTTAGGGTTTTAGGGGCCTCTGAGGTTTCAGGAAGGTCCTTATAGGTTTCAGGGTCCTCTTGGGTTTCAGGATCTTTGGGGTTTTAGAGACCTGGGGGTTTCAGGGACATGGCAAGTTTTAGGACCTGAGAGGTTTTAGGGACCTCCGGAGTTTTAGAGACCTCTGGGATTTCAAGGAGGACCTCTTGGGTTTTAGGGACCTCTAAGGTTTCAGGGACCTTTGGGGTTTCAGGGACCTTTAGAGTTTTAGGGGCCTGGGGTTTCAAGGCCTGGTAGATTTCAAGGACCTGGGGGTTTTAAGGACATGTTGGGTTTCAGTACATAGGAGGTTTCATGGACTTGAGGGGTTTCAGGACCAGGGAGGTTTCAAGAACCTATGGTGTTTCAGGAACCTGGGGTTTCAGGATCTGGGAGGTTTTAGGGACCTGGGGGGTTTCAGGGACCTGGGGGTTTCTGGACCTAGGAGGTTTCAGGTAACTGTAGATTTCAGGGACCTTGGGGTTTCAGGACCTGGGATGTTTCAGGGACCTAGGGGTTTCAGTACTGAGGAGGTTTCAAGGACCTGTAGGTTTCAAGGGCCTGGGGTTTCAGGACCTGGGGGGTTTCAGAACCTGGGAGGTTTCAGGGACCTCTGTGGTTTCATCGACCTCTTTCTCTCATTTTTTATGGAGGGTTTTTTAAGAGGTTTTTGTGTAAATGGTTTGGATATATGAACTGGTCACTTTAAAAGTGTTTATCAAAGTGTTTCTCCCCCTTAAAAATTGCAATGTTTGTAGTAATATTTGAACTAAACCCACTTTGATTGTATTTTGACTAGTTCATGTGTGAAATTGACACACAAAAGACTTCTTGGAGCCATTTTTACTCAAATTATTCAACTTAAGTTCGCACAATGCTACCAATTTTTTGGAATTTTTTAAAAATCATTTTTTTTAAAAGTTATTAGTAGCTATTCAAAACAGATCTGAATTACTGAGATTAATCCACATGCTCTGATACGACTTGGTTGTCTCGAAATTTGGGTAAAACATAAATATGTTTGAAAAGTTAAAACAAGTTTTACACAAGACTCATTTGACACTAATAACACCATTTGTACTTTTCAATGTTTATAATTCTTATTAGAAATGAATCAAAGAATTAAAAGGGATAGTTGCGGAACACTATCCCGATTGAATGACAAATTAAACTCTCTTATTTATAAACAACACAAGCATGCTAGCTTAGCTTATTATGTTCTTAGGAGAGGAAGATTCTATTACTATAATACATTTGTATTATTTTGGTGTTGTTTAGAATTACTAACTATCTCTCTTACAAACATTAATCACTTGGATCAAGCTTGATTTTCAAAGGTTAACACATAAAATAATTAACACATTAATTACTAACCTTAAGTTACTCGAATTGCAAAGACAAGTAATGGTTCTTGAATCTTTAATCTTGAATCACTTGGATCGAAACACTATTAACCAAAATAGGTTAGGTAACATGCCGCCTACTCAGACCACAATATTGTCCGCTTTGCCCGCAGGCTCACGGCTTTGTTTTTGTGGCCTCATGTAAAGACTTCCCGACACGTCACCCAAGCCAGTGCTACTCTCACATAAGCACGCTTAACAGCCAGTTCCTAAGAACTCCACTCGTAGTAGACCAGAAAACGCGTTGTGTCATTGTAAGACGAATGTTATCTTATGAACCCAACATCTCTCCAGGCCACAGCCGATGTAGGATTTGCCTAGGGTGTTACAGGTTATCTCTATCGTTGCATACATACACGTCACATAGAATATGTGTATGCTAGTACAGGTCACAAACGAAGAACAAACAAGCATGATATACTTCTTGGTTTATGAATAGCGATCGAACAACACCCTTGTGAGGTGTTTGCCGATCGGTTATGGGGACACAAAATGGTGTTTGGTTTTTCGCTTTATGTTTAGGAGAGCAAGGATTAATACATTAGCTAATAATTAATCACAAGGGTTTATTATATAGCATGATAACTTGTTGAACAGTGATGTGCTACTACGTGTGCAAGTTTTAAAATTTATAAAAACACGATTTTCCCTATTATCTATTCACACATACGAGCAAGTATACTCGTTCGTTTATAATAAAGGTGGGTAAGTCAAAATCGTCCCAAGGGTTTTGTTCTTTTTATTAGTTTAGTAACAAAGTGTAAGAAAAATGGCCAGGCGTCAAGCCGATTTATCAAGTTAATCACTAGTAATGCAATTTCAATAAATTATCAAACATATACTTGTGTAGAGTTCATAATCATATATATAGAGCATTTGAATGAGTTTCGGTAAAACTTATAATGATGCACAAATCATATGTAAACGATTTTACAATCAATGATGTATATCATGAAAATCGTATTAAAAATTCATTCTATTGGTTATCCCTTTCGGCCTATAAAAACCAATATGCAAAATTCCTTTAGGATCCATTTGTTTGAAAACTTTACTTATCTAATTTATTCTTACGAGTCCTTTTGGCCTAATCTCGTGATGAAATCGTCTCAAGTCTATTTTAATAAGCAAACATGATGGTTGTCACATATCATGTTCCATACTAATTCATGCACTAACATTTTGGAATAAAAACATAAAGAAGATCCTTTCGGCCCCTAAATCCTTTAATGTGTTTATCAAAAAATAATCAAAACTTGGTTTTATTCCAACAAACTCATAAGACAAGAAAGATTTTCATGCAATCATTTAGATAAAAATGCTCATACAAGTGTTTACATCCTTCCACACAAGTATACCAATATATACTCCATACCACGAATCATAATAAAACACAAGTAACAAACATAACTTTCATAACTTTCATCATACTCATAAGAACCGTAGTTCATTTTAAAAAGAAACAAGGTATACCTATTTTAGAATTACAAGAACTAGAATTGCGGAACTGTAGAAACCACAATCCTCCAATAGTCTAATATGACCCGAAAACAACTTCAACTCGTACTCAACATTAGCAGGAACTTTTCACAAGTTCTTCTAGCTTCTTGGAAATATTTTAATGGTGGAATAATAACTTTTATGATAAGTATTATTCTCAAGGGGGTGTCACACTATGTATCTAGCCTAGGATCCTTTTTATAGTTAAAGAACACTTACTAACTAAGTAAAAATGACCCTAGGACAGTAAATGAGTTGGAAATGATCAGACACATGATTATGGGGAGTAAATTCCCCATTAAATGAACTTTTGTAACTGCCAGTTGAGTCCAACTGATCGGCTGTGGGTTCCAGCTGATCGGTTGGATGCTTCCTGTACACACAACCTTTTTGTTTTCTTGTTTAAGTTTTCTTCATGCTCGTTCTTCAATCATGGTACTCAATTCTTCAATAGAACTCGATGTTTTCTTGATATTAAGGCCTGAAAACATTGGTGTTTACGAATCATCATGTCCTTGTGTGGTTTCCAACGTTGCCCTAGTCTCGGGAATCTCCAAATGTGCATAACTCCTCCAAGTCTTCATCTTTTATTCCTTTTTTCCTGTACTTGGCTACATTTAACTTGCATGCACACTTTTTCACAATTAAGTAACAAAAGTTTATAAATATAATTAATTATAAAGCACAAAACTAATGATAATGCAACTAAAAACATGCTCATTCTGAGCGTTATCAAATTCCCCCACTGTCACACCCCCAAATTACCTGTTTTGCAGCGGAATGGAATTCCTGGGGATTGACTGTCATAGCATCACAATCACAGTTATATTGAACGACCTAAAGTGTCGTTTGGAAAATACATCGTTTGATTTAATATAACAATCAGAGTTACAAAGATAGGTCCCAAATGAAAGTTACTATGCACGGAAAATAAGTTTAGTACAAGTCAAACGATGTTTTTAAAGTTCATAAAACCCAAGTGAGACGCGTCGTCACCGCGACTCCATGATGTGTCCAAATGCATGCCATGAATTGTATGCCTTAGATACCTGAGATAAAAACATGCTAAAAGTGTCAACACAAAGGTTGAGTGAGTTCATAGAGTTTGTTTTGAAATGTAAAGCCTTCCAAAATCGTTTATGCAGCAAAGGCATTGTAAATCCACCCAGTTCCAAGTTCCGCCCATACAAAACTTGCAACCTGTGTATTCACAACCCACTGCCAAAATGTGTATAGTTTATGTTCAAACACATGATGTCAAATGAATTCACAATAGTACCTAACTCGACGTAGAACGATAGCACTTAATCAATAAAACTAGACTTAATGTATCAGTAGTCAACTGATTTAGAACGTTATACGACGATGTATCAGTAGTCAACTGATATAGAACTTTATACGACGATGTATCAGTAGTCAACTGATTTGGAACGTTATACGACGATGTATCAGTAGTCAACTGATTTAGAACGTTATACGACGTAGAACTATAGCACGCAAACAAGAACAATTGATATAGTATAACATTTGATTTAGAAACAATGGTGATCATGATAGAGTTTAGCCTTAAAAATCTAAAGTACTTGTGAAAAATAAATGAGCATGTATCTCCCCCAAAAGTAATTCAAAACAATTAAAAGAGTAGGGGCTATGACTCACTTGATAAACTGGTGTGATGACAAGAGTGAGTACACTGAGGTATAGCGTGATACGTTAATCTGGACCTATTACGAATGATATGATATGTAATGAGTTATGATGTAATGATATGCATGCATTTCGTATGTTATTCATACCATTTGTGAGTTTTGAAAATGATACATATCGTCGAAAAATACTCTTTTGACGTCTTGACCATTCTTAAATTACTTTACAAGTATTTACGTCAAAATGTCATCCTACAATGGTTTTGTAATGATTTATGGTGAAATTTTCACTTTTCGTCGTAAAATAAAGTCGTCGGAAATTTCTTGAAAGTGACAAAAATAGCTTCGAAAAACTAGTCGTAAAATAGTGTACGTCGAACGTTAGAGAACGAACTCGACGGTTTTGGAAAGTTTGTATCGAAATCTAGAAGTTTCAGTTCAGGAGTTTTCGTCATAAAGGTCTCGAACATAAAGATAATAAGGGTTAAAGATGGTGATTTTGTCTAATTGTTGTGTAAAAAGTGAGTTTCGGCCAATTTTAAGCATCCGTAAATAATTTATTAAAACTCCGCTATACAAACGGTTGGTTGTTTTAGATAATATGCTTGGTGATCTTAATTTCATTAGAAGACATTTCGTTCCAAAAAGTTCCACATCCACGTTAAAAACAGCCTCAAACATGGTCGTTTTAGTTACCGTAATACTTATCTCGTAAAATAATATAGTTTTTCTAAAAAAATAACAGTTACGGCAAGTTTGTAAAAACGTGCATATTTTAGTCGTTTCAAATCCGTTTTCTACGTATAATACGTCCTTAGCTTCGTATCAAAGTATACTAATATATTTTTGATAAGTCGAAATAATTTGTGAAGCTTAAGGCTCGTTTTTGACTCGAATAAAACAATAATAGGTTGCTGAATTTTCTGAAAAATATATATTTCGTCGTCAAACTTTAAAAATTCATAACTTCTTCGTTATAACTCCGTTTTAATCCGTTCAAGCGGCCACGGATTCGTTTTAAAGTATATTTTCTAAATATCAAGGCCAAAAAGTCGTGCCTACTGTCGGATTTTCCAGAAAAACAAAACAAGGACAGAACACTTTTATATACTTATCGAAAATAGTTTTTCTCGTACTAAACCTATTCCAATCCCTTCAAATCAACTCCAAAGCTATTCTAATCCTACCATACACCTTCTTAGGGTGTCATGGGTTCCTAATCATCATCAAGACCAAAATATACCAAGGGAATAATTATAGGATGACCTTATATATATATATTTCTAAAAATCATGTAAAAATGGTATAAACAACACAAATCATGCATGCTTGCTCCAAAAATGAAGAGATACTTATGAAATGAAAAGGAGATATGAAAAATATAAATGATATGCTTACAAGTTAATATGATGAGGTGCAAGGAACAAGGTTTGCCTAAACACTCTAGGTTTTTATTTCAAAACCTTATAAAGAATTTTATCTAGATTGAAATTACTTGTGCTTGAGAAAGATTTGATGATCCCTTTGTGAACTCTTGATGTGGCCGGTTTTTAATGGAGAGAAACAAAGAGGAAACTTTTGATAACTTTGTGAATTATTTGAGTAAGAATGATATGAGATGAATGTATCATGTAAGACTTTAAGTATATGTGTAATAATATACAATCAAAGAACCATGCCCATATTAATGACACCCTCCCCCTTGGTCGGCCAAGGGGGGAGGAATGTGTCTAAGATTTTTTTTTTTTTTTTTTTTTCTTTTACTTGTGTATAATTTGTTAAAAATGTGTAAGTAAATTGTATAGTTAAATGTAACTTGTAGGGTAAATGGTAGTTTTTAGGTAAAAGAGATTTTTAATAGACCAAAGTAGAATGTAATGAGATTATAAAAATTGTAAAAATACATTCCTTGTAAAATTTGAGTGATAAAATAATTATCGTGTAGTTTTTAAGAAAAACGTCGTAATAATATAAATTTAACGATTTATATACAAAATAAATTTAAAACACTAGTTAAACTCAAAATATAGTTTTTATAACTAAATGTAAATATAAAAATATGTCGGGATCATTTTTGGAAGTAACGGATTAAATATTCAAAATAATAACTCACGCGATAACGTTTATTTAATATAAAATTTACGCGATTAATGTGAAATGCAATGTCATGAATGGACTAATATGATGCAAATGATGTTAATGAAGTGTAGACTGAACTTAGTCCATATGAAATGTTCGTGATGATATGATCATGAATTCGCCGCTAAACCATAAAGGTTACGCGAATTTGGAACACGTAAACCTAGTTTACGATAAATGTTGAAATGGTGAAGCATAAATTGCTTCGAGAAATGACCTGGAAGTACGGGTTGTCACATTCGCCCATCCAAAAAGGAATTCAGTCCCTGAATTCAATTCGTGTTGGTCTATCGAATTTTTGAGTTCATGATGAATAACGAGGAAAGAAGGTATGGAGAAGTGTCGTTACGGTTATCGATGATTGAGAGCGTACAACACATCATAGTACAGAAAATATCGGATGAATCTCTTATAAGTAACACTTTGAATTGGAACATGTGAAAATTTTGCTTGCACTAAGATTTATAAATAATCGCTCCCAACCTAACGTGATCCCTCCAGAATTAGACATAGTTAGCTAGGCTATGCATAATTAAGGAACGATGACGTGACGTTCGGTTTAGTTGTTATAACTCCCAATGCTTACAAGGATTTAAACCGTGTCGTTAAAATGGTAGTTAAAGTAAAAGGAAGTAAAATTCTCGTAAGTAATAACAAATAGGAACAAGGTTTGCCTAAACACTCTAGGTTTTTATTTCAAAACCTTATAAAGAGTGTTATCTAGATTGAAATTACTTGTGCTTGAGAAATATTTGATGATCCCTTTGTGAACTCTTGATGTGGCCGGTTTTTAATGGAGAGAAACAAAGAGGAAACTTTTGCTAACTTTGTGAATTATTTGAGTAAGAATGATATGAGATGAATGTATCATGTAAGACTTTAAGTATATGTGTAATAATATACAATCAAAGAACCATGCCCATATTAATGACACCCTCCCCCTTGGTCGGCCAAGGGGGGAGGAATGTGTCTAAGATATATTTTTTTTTTTTTTTTTTTCTTTTACTTGTGTATAATTTGTTAAAAATGTGTAAGTAAATTGTATAGTTAAATGTAACTTGTAGGGTAAATGGTAGTTTTTAGGTAAAAGAGATTTTTAATAGACCAAAGTAGAATGTAATGAGATTATAAAAATTGTAAAAATACATTCCTTGTAAAATTTGAGTGATAAAATAATTATCGTGTAGTTTTTAAGAAAAACGTCGTAATAATATAAATTTAACGATTTATATACAAAATAAATTTAAAACACTAGTTAAACTCAAAATATAGTTTTTATAACTAAATGTAAATATAAAAATATGTCGGGATCATTTTTGGAAGTAACGGATTAAATATTCAAAATAATAACTCACGCGATAACGTTTATTTAATATAAAATTTACGCGATTAATGTGAAATGCAATGTCATGAATGGACTAATATGATGCAAATGATGTTAATGAAGTGTAGACTGAACTTAGTCCATATGAAATGTTCGTGATGATATGATCATGAATTCGCCGCTAAACCATAAAGGTTACGCGAATTTGGAACACGTAAACCTAGTTTACGATAAATGTTGAAATGGTGAAGCATAAATTGCTTCGAGAAATGACCTGGAAGTACAGGTTGTCACACCCACACTTAAGTTCTTCTTGCCCTCGAGCAAGTCTAGCATTTAAAAAAATGATTTCAATGGTATCGAGATCCTGATTCACAAAAGTCTAACAATTATTCCGAAAGGAACAACTATTAATTTTGAATTTCTATGCCAATATTTTCAAAACATATCCAAATGAATCTCGAGCTTGGTAACATCACTAAGCTCCTAACGAATTGTTTTGAAATTTTAGATTCACTAAATACTCAGATGTATAGTTTCGTGTATGTAAATCACTCATTGCTCAGTCATGATATATGCGTCTTACCATAAGCTTGTACAAATATCAATAAATTCATCAATAAATTCATCAAAGAGGTCTTTTATTCGGGTTATAAAGTTAGGATAAGGGTAAATATCAAGATAAGGATTAGGCATGGGATTTATTTTGTGATCGGTTTTGTAACCGAAAAATAACAATCAAGTCCAAATCCATCCCAACATTTCATAACCACAAAATGATTACGTCCCCAACTTCTTTGATCAACATTTTGAATTTTCATACTTGCATATCACGTCTTAGCACATTGGCTAATCGATACGTCACATATACTTCTTCTTCCTTCAACTTCATAATATTATAGCATATTGGCTATATTAGTCACCTCATAGTTACGATGACTTATTCATTTTTCCTTTTTTTTAATATAACTATCATGTCTTCATTAGCCCCATACTTGGATGAGCACATGCTACAAAAATACAAATAAGAGTAGCGATCTCCTTCTTTGTTGAAACAACACATACACATAACTAAGTGTGGTCAACATGTAACCATCACAAACAAATCAACTTTCTCCAAACTTCCATGAACTTGATTCGGGTAAGGCTAAGGTGTAAAGTGTAAAATATTTTTGTATTTTTTTTATTTAATCAAAAGGAAAGATTGGCTCAGAAAAATTAACTAAGGGTGCCTAGCGTTAAAAATGAACGCTAAAAATGGGTTCAACATACTTGGTTAACTAACCGATTTGGTTAGCAAATATTTATAAGTGTAAACGGATGGCCATTTGGTTTCAATCCTAAATTTCCTCTTATCACATGAATATATTTCTATCACCCGGAAGTGATTTCAACCATAATGCATAACAATGCATAACAAGTACAAGTTCTAGAGTCAACATAATCATTGGCACACTCATAGCAAAATATATAGCATAAAAAAAAGGCTTAAATCTTCACAATTTATCGAATCGAGAATGAATTTGCTCTCATAATTTGATTATGTTCCAAAAAAAATTCAAATAGCCTTATTTTACCATTTAAATGATCAAAAAAAAATTTAAATATATACATACACACACACACACACACACACACACACATATATATATATATATATATATATATAATTATTTTTGAAAACAACTAGATTAATAAGTAAAACGAATTCTAGTTACTCAACTCTAAAAAAATTACTACAAAAAAAAAAAAAAAAAAAAAAAAAAAAAAAAAAAAAAAATCAACTATTTTTCCTATTTTCTTTTCTTCCCCACACTTAAATTTGCATTGTCCTCAATGTAATAGAAATGACCTTCAAAGTAAAGGAAATAGAAAAATTTAGTCAAAAAGGTACTACCCGGGCTAAATATACATCTTGCGCATTTGGTCATAAATAAGCAAATTAGTACGCCTACTCCAAATATTGACCAACAATAAGCTTCCTGCATATCAACCCCTGCAACACTGCAAAAATTTACAAAAAAAAAATACAACGAAACAAACTAAAATAGATAATCCAAATAATCCAAAGTCAAATACATTATTATCCTAAAGAAATAGTTTAGAAGTAGAAATAGAAATTATCCGACCACACATAATTGTTTTTCAAATTGTTCATCTGATCCAGGTTGTTATTGATAATGCATCAACAACTTCTAGTAGACCCATGAGTTTCCCATTCCTGCCTTCTCTAATGTGCATGAATCCTCTTATGTCCAGGCTCATTGGTGTGACCGACTCGCTAAAAAGATCCATCTCCTCCTTAGTAAATAGCCCGAGGTTTTTAGCTATTCTCGTAATGAAATGACCTGCACATATGTAGTTTTATTTTCTCCTTGCTTATCGTTGATGCAAATGTTGTGCGATGATCCATGCAACGTTTAAATGACTTAAAGGATACTAATCTTCTAGTGCTTGTAAAAGCCATAAATCATCTATGAAAATTTTATCACCACCGAAGGCCCTATGTAACAATGATTGAACCACAATCCTGTGTAATACTTGCAGGATTGGTTTCTTAATTGACGAAACCTTACTCTCCCCATATACTAATCTATCCTTCATATTAATTCTTCTCCAATATCTATTTGCATCAAAACCTATCTTACTCCTTTCTCTACTCATGACCAGATACTTAAAATCTTTATTACTTAAGTCCTCATCTGAGTAGAGTCCTAACAATCTCCCTAACTCCCATAGTGTAACCTCATGCTCTTTATTTCCAAGCCTAAAATCGAGAAATTTTTCTGTCACTACCCCTATATCAATGATTTCTACATTCATCCTCATGGAACACAAAAATTCAAGGCACCACTCTTTGTGTATTGGTTCTCTTATGTTGAATGCCCTTTCCCACTTTCTTGATGTCAATATTCTCTTGTTCCATAAGATAGTTATGAGAAACATATCTTCAAGTAACTCATGACAACCAAGCTCTTCTAACGCCTTCCAATCAATGATTCGAGGGAAATGAGTGACCCTCCCACCAATGGCAAGTAGAATAACATTATGAGATTTTTGATTCATCGGATAGCCCCTCACCATAAAATATTAGGGTGACATTCCGGAATTGGCATTTGTTCCTTCTTCCTTGTGGCATCTCGTGTTCTGTTTGCTATGCTCGATCCTCCTGCAACACCCTTTAAAACAATTAAAAAAATATTGCATTAGTGGTTAGAGCATATGTACTGAATATAACCGAACGAGCATTTCTCCATAGAAATTGCAAATATATGTTAGTATAAGAGAATTTAAACCAACGCTACATGTTATATAAGGCCCTAAGTTCGAGTTTCAAAAATAGCCAGATTGTTATCAGTCGGCTCCAGCCGATCGGCTGGATTGGATGTTGCAGTCTAACCGATCGGTTTGCCTGCGCAACCGATTCAGTTGGTCGAAACTAAGAATGGAGAAATCCATTTGCAATTTGTGGTTGATCCCTTCTAACTCTAATTTGATTCTAATGTCCATTTGAACAATTAGGGTGATTTCTACATCCTTCAATCGTTCCTAATTCAATCACAAACTTCTCCAATGATTTCATCATGATTCCTAGAACACTAAAAGTAATTGACATCACAAACCCGCAATTGGTGCCCTAATCAACAATGTAGTATCATCTAGGAATTGAGAATCAATCCTATATTATATGGGTATCATCAATTGCAAACCAATTTGAATAAAAAATTTCTACCTAATTGAATCCAAAAATTCAATCATCTAATTCTCTTTCAAGACTTAATCAATCAATGTGATTCTTTTTGCAATGTATCCTTCTATTAATTACCCATCTAATCATAAAAGATTACATCTTAATTCGAAGTCTATAAAAAACACCCAAATTATGACCTAATTTAATAAATCCGAATTAAAACTTAATTAAACAAAATTGATGATGATACTTACTTGTTTAGGATCCATTTATGATCTCTAAACTCACTTGAAAACTTCAATCAACACCTATGTAGCTCGCATTCTTGGACCAAGTTGGTGGATTTTTTTTGTGTGTGTGTGTGTACTTTTGTGATTTTTGAAATTCTGGGTATATATAACTCAATACAACCGATCAGCTTTGTGGCCAAACCGATTTAGCATGTGTTTGCACAAAATGATATTTTCCTTGTTACTCAACTTTGATTGGGTTGTAGTGATAAGTTAAAATTATTTTTACCTAAAAAATCAATGTTTTGGTTGATAAAAATTGACCACACAACACTTTGTCAACTAACTTGTCCAAAATTATTACCTCTAAAACTATAAAACTAAAAACTAAAAACTAAACCATACACTTAACTTAACTTCATAATCATAATAACCTTAATAATAATAAGTCTTAAGACCATAACCTCAAAACATACTTAAAAAGAAATAACCAAAAGCAAATACTAAAATGGAAATAGTATAAAATGCATAAAATTAAAGTGACAAACAACTTTAGCACAAAACTTTGTGCTTTATTCCTTTAATCTTCTTGTTTTTCTTCACCCTTGGAAATACTCAAGTTTGAATATGTCTTCACTTTGAAATTTTCCTGATAGTTTTCGGTCGGTCTTTTGAGTCTTGAACTTCCTAACAAAGTTCCTTCCACTTGGGCACTTGATATCAAACTTCACATGCCACTCTTCATCTCCTTCTTTCTTTTTGTAAATGCTTGAACCTTCGGGTCCCCATTCCAAATTTTTGTGTTGAACGGGAAGAGATCCAAGAAAATATGTAAGTTTCTTAAAGGAAAAACCATTCTTAAAAGGATTAAAGAAAGCCTCCATTGAAAGAGCTCTCTCCACTTCGTCTTCAATTTCAAAGAATGTTGGTGTAACGGGCCCATACTTTGGCTTACCATCTTCATCACGCCCTACTTCAAAACATCCTAAGTAATCTTCTTCTTCATCCGCATCATGCATTTCCTTAACTACCTTCCCTCTAGATTTTGAGTAGTAAGTGTGTTTCAATACACCATCATCAATAGTTAATATTCCAAGACCCATGTCTATTATAGCCCCATGAGTCCTTAAGAATGGTCTACCCAACAAGAGTGGTAAATCCCTATCAACCGGAATATCTAACACCAAAAATTCCGCGAGGAAAGCTTGGTATCCTATTTGCACTCTTACGTTCTGAAATTCCCCCATAGCTTTAGCTTGTGAATTGTCCGGCATGGTAAGTTTAGATTGGTTGGGTTGTGGATAAAGCGGGTATGGCATAAAACTAACGCTAGAACCGGTGTCCGCCAATGCATACATAGGAGTGGTACCATTGATTCTAATGGGTAATACAAAATTCCCCGGATCACCCCTCTTCTTCTGTAACCCGTTATATATGATCCTATCTTTCTCTCCTTCATCAAAATCCTTATCCTCTAGCCTAGCCCGTGCCAACGTTACCGCGTCCAACTTCTTGCGATAACTCATGTAGTTATTCAAGACATCAATAACGGGCTTTTCTTCCTAAAGCTCGTTAAACTTTTGTTCCAAGTTTTCAAGGAGAGTTTCTTTTCGTTGTTGGGTTAATGGTGTGAATGTTGGTTGTGGGGTGGGTGGTGATGATGTTGATTCTTCACTTTTGGTGGGTGAGAGTCGGGTTAGTTTTTTTAAATTGGCTTTCTTTCGATTAGCCTTACCCATTTTTACAACTTCTTCCTTCTCTTCCTTCACCACTTCCATGTTATCACACAATTCCGCTAGCATCACATCCAACTCCTTATAATCTTCCAATTTGGTAATATCAATTCTCATCTCCCCAAGTGAAAAGTCAAGTTGGCACTTGGAAGTGAAAAGAAATCCCTTCCAAACACAACTTCCAGTTCATTCGAATTCCCATAATCAATCACAACAAAATCAACTTTAAAAGGGTATGACCATGAATGTCCACACGAACATCCTTCACTTTCTTTCTCCCAAAATATTCATAATCTATCCTAACATATATGAGCTTATCCAACATGTTCTAGGTAATGTAGTTATCTCCGTATTCCATATTCAATTGAGCATCCCAAGCTTTAATACCATCTACACCGCAAGGCGTAGCAAACCTCATAAATGGCGAATCAAACTCCTTTGGTGGAGCTTTGGTAAACACTACAACTTTGTTTCTTTTCGGCTCACATACTTGATTTTCACCAACAACTTCCAACTTCTCAAGATCCAACTTACTTTCCTCTAGCATGCTTCCTAATCATTCCGAACAATCACCACTATCTTGGAGCATTTCTTCCAAGTTCCTAAGATACTCCAAGACTTCACTAAGGGTTTTCATGATACTATTGCAAATAACAACTATAACACAACCAACAAAACACAAAAATCCAAATCATTAGCGTTAAGGGTTAGTTATAATCGAAATGACACTACTACTGAAAGCAAATAAAGTAAACAAACAAGATTAAACACTCAAAAAAATTTAATAACTAAACAATAACTCTACACAAAATTCGAACTAAAATTTCTCAGAAAGCTGCAGCCGAATCGGTTGGAGTTCCAGCCGATCGGTTGGCTTAAATATCACTAGACCAAAAATGTCCAGCCAAATCGGTTGCGCGTTCAAAACCGATCGGCTGGAATGATTTTCCTCTTAAATAATATATTTTTTATGAAAACGATTTTTAATAAACTTTAAATGACACTTACATGAAAAATTACTGCTATTAAAAAACAAAAAATGAAAATGTTTTAACTTATTAAAACTAACTAATACTAATTATTCCTAATTAATCTATTTTAATTCTACTTATTACTAATTATTACAATGGGTAAATGTAAAGACACTCATTAAACATGAAATAAATACTAAAGCACAGGAAATCAAAGAACCATAATTTTACTTGATACTTATCTAGAACAAACAATGACAAACTAGACATAAAATCAAATGCATAAATTCATAAATCCATAATCAATCTAAGCATGCAAATATGTATTTAACAACTATTAAAGATAGACAAACATATAGTAATCACAAAACTCTAAAGAAAAATGAAAAACAAGAAACAATTTTTTTTTACCGAGGCTCCCAAACGATCGGCTTGCCTTCGCAGCCAAATCGGTTGGACCTTCCTGACCAACAAAAAAACTTTTTGTTTACGAATTTAAAGAAAACAAAACAAATTTAATATCAGAAAACACTTATAAACTAACAAAAATACAACCAAGTTAAGTCAAATCTCCGGCAGCAGCGCCAAAAATTTGATGTGCTACTACGTGTGCAAGTTTTAAAATATAAAAACACGATTTTCCCTATTATCTATTCACACATACGAGCAAGTATACTCGTCCGTTTATAATAAAGGTGGGTAAGTCGAGATCGACCCAAAAGATTTGTTATTTTTATTAGTTTAGTAACAAAGTGTAAGAAAAATGGGTGTCAAGCCAATTTATCAAATAAATCACTAGTAATGCAATTTCAATCAATTATCAAACATATACTTGTGCAATATTCATAATCATGTGTATAAAGCATTTGAATGAGTTTTGGTAAAACTTATAATGATGCACAAATCATATGTAAACTCTTTTACAATCAATGGTGTATATCATGAAAATCATATTAAAAATTCATTCTATTGGTTATCCCTTTCGGCCTATAAAAACCAATATGCAAACTTCCTTTAGGATCCATTTGTTTGAAAACTTTACTTATCTAATTTATTCTTATGAGCCCTTTCGGCCTAATCTCGTGATGAAATCGTCTCAAGTCTATTTTAATAAGAAAACATGATGGTTGTCACATATCATGTTTCATACTAATTCGTGCACTAACGTTTTGGAATAAAAACATAAAGAAGATCCTTATGGCCCTTAAATCTTTTAATGTGTTTATCAACAAATTAATCAAAACTTGGTTTTATTCCAACAAACTCATAAGTCAAGAAAGATTTTCATGCAATCATTTAGATAAAAATGCTCATACATGTGTTTACATCCTTCCACACAAGTATACCAATAACTCCATACCACGAATTATAATAAAACACAAGTAAAAAACATAACTTTCATAACTTTCCTCATACTCATAAGAACAATAGTTCATTGTAAAAAGAAACAAGATATACCTATTTTAGAATTACAAGAACTAGAATTGCGGAACTATACCAACCACACTCCTCCAATAGTCTAATATGACCCGAAAACAACTCCAACTCGTACTCAACATTAGCAGAAACTTTTCACATGTTCTTCTAGCTTCTTGCGCAATTATAATGGTGGAATAATAACTTTTATGAGAAGTATTACTCTCAAGGGGGTGTCACACTATGTGTCTAGCCTTGGATCCTTTTTATAGTTAAAGAACACTTACTAACTAAGTAAAAACGACCCTAGGACAGTAAATGAGTTGGAAATGATTGGACTTATGGGGAGTAAAATCCGCATTAAATGAACTTTTGCAACTACCAGTTGAGTCCAACCGATCGGCCTGAGTTTCAGCCGATTGGTTTCTCTCATCCCACATCCTCCAGCCGATTCGGCTACGGGTTCCAGCCGATCGGCTGGATGCTTCCTGTACACACAACTTGTTTTTTATCTCGTTTAAGTTCGTTGCATGCTCGTTCTACGATCGTGGCACTCAATTCTTTAATAGAACTCGATGTTTTCTTGATATTAAGGCTTGGAAACACTGGTTTTTATGAATTATCATGTCCTTGTGTGGTTTCCAACGTTGCTTTAGTCTCGAGAATCTCCAAATGTGCATAACTCCTCCAATCCTTCATCTTGTATTCTTCTTTTCCTGTACTTGGCTACATTTAACTTGTATACACACTTTTTCACAATTAAGTAACAAAAGTATATAAATATAACCAATTATAATGCACAGAGCGTTATCAAACAAGTTTGAACTCCTAATCCTCCTAGGATTAGTAATGTCATGCCCCCCCCCCCCACTCCTAGAAGGTTCTAAGATTGCGTTTTAGTCCTTAGGATAATATATATATATATATATATATATATATATATATATATATATATATATATATATATATATATATATTAGATATTAATTAATTAACTTAGACTCCAAGCAAACAAACCCTTCCCTCTATTGGTCCTTGTTCGACCGGCCATCAACCCACAAGAGGTTTATTGGGCTTATTTGACTTTTACTAATTTTAACTAGTCCATTACAAGTTAAGTAGTCAGCCCGATAATTAGTTACACGTCTAACGGTTAACTAAGGGTCGTTAAATCATTTCGTGAACATAATATAATTAATATATAAGATTTATTATATTACTTATACTAACTAAACATATTCCTCGGTGTATACGTATATGCCCAATAGACTCACGGTATTCTCGGCCGTACAATTTATTGCTTATACTTTAGAGCATAACTAATAACGACCACAATAAACACAATAATTACTTTCTTGTAGCATTCACCAGTGGTTGTTTTGTCATTCAGTTCCAACTCCAAATCACAAATTCTTGACCTATAGGTGTATTCTTGCACTTGCATTTCTCGCCCTAGTGTTTGGACTTGAGTATAAAGGTTGTGCATCTCAACTCTGTAGTAACTATAGCGTAGCTCAGGATCAAGAAAGTAGTAGAATCTGCATTTCTATCCGGAATCCTAAAAGTAACAAAATCAAAACAAAAATTAAAAGAAACACAATGAAAAAATCTATGTTGTAAAAATCGGCCCAGGCGGCCGATTAATCACCGCATAATCGTTGATCGCTCACTAAGCGCCTATTTATCATAATCGGCCTATTTAATCGGTTTGGTCAAAGATCGCTTAAAAATCGGTCAACAAACCGATTAATCGGATAAAATTAGTCTAACCGGATTAAATCGCTTAAAAATTGGTCATCACAATCGCTTAAAAATCGGTCAAAAAACCGATTGATCGGACAAAATCGGTCAAAGATCTCTTAAAAATGGTCAACAAACCGAGCAATATATATGTTTAGCTTTGAACTTTGAAGAATTATGTATTTATGTTTATATTTGAACACTTGAAATATTTGAACATTGATGCACTATGCTTACCGCATACATATAATATAATATAATATGCCTAACTGATTAATCGCTAGGCCCTACCTAACC
Source organism: Chrysanthemum seticuspe (assembly GCA_019973895.1). Taxonomy (NCBI): domain Eukaryota; kingdom Viridiplantae; phylum Streptophyta; class Magnoliopsida; order Asterales; family Asteraceae; genus Chrysanthemum; species Chrysanthemum seticuspe. Next base: position 340,830,994 of record BPTQ01000007.1, on the reverse strand, counting down.
GCCTCACTAGCGCCTAGCGATTTTACAACCTTCAAAAAACAGATGAGTGCTTTGCTTACACTAGGATAAGGGCAGCACAAAAATCTTCTAGCAGAGTTTGCAGTAGTGCATGATGTTCTTTCAACCACAGGCTTGTCACAGAAGCAATGGGTGTGAATTGTTCAAATCCAGTTGGATGTAGAGGAAGATGAAGACATTAATTTGGTTTTGGAGAATTTAATTGATTTGGGATTTAGGGTTAGTATTGGGGGGGAGGGGGGGGGGGGGATACGCTTGAGAATTGAGAGACTAGTTATTGCATATTTTTAGCTCCTAAAATACGTTGTCGTCAGTACATGAATCAGCAGGTTGAAGGTACACTTTTTTGCATTATAAATAGTATAATTATTGGTTGTGCCTGTATACATCCATAACTAATCGATGTATGTTCTTATCACTATATAAACAAGGTAGAAATGAAATGGATCTCAAGTTAATGAACAAAAATCATACAAAATAGAATTACTATATCATCATTGTACATATTCAGAAATTCTGATAGGGAAATGTTACATTTGTTTTTCGGTGGAAGATCGAGAAATTATCACATATATAGTGCGCAATGAAGGCATTAATAGTTTCCATTACATGTAGAGGGTTTTGTCTGGTAACCTCTGTGATGCGATGGCCATAAGTGGCCTATTTTTCTTTAGGACGATGCCAAATTTATCGGAGAGTTCATGCTCGCCATTTGGTAAAGTCCAATCAAACGAGTGCAACATCGAAGCCAAAAAATACACCAACATTTTCTCACCCAAGGGAACTCCAGGACACATTCTTCTACCTGACCCAAAAGGAATAAAGTTGGGATTGTATCCACTATAATCAAACTTTGTTGCTCCATCATCAACACTCAGAAACCTATTTGGATTGAATTCTAATGGATTGTCCCAATATTGAGGATCCCTGTGTATAGCCCAAACATTCACATAAACATTAGCACCTTTGGGGACTGTGTATCCGGCTACATTGCAAGGTTCATTTGGACATCGGACTACCAGCAAAGGAACTGGAGGGTGCAGTCGGAATGTTTCTTTAACAACTGCGTCCAAGTATTTCAGATTTAAAAGGTGAGATTCTTGAACAATGTTGTTTAGGCCTACAATTTCTTTCAATTCGTCTTTTACCTTTTGCATCATAATAGGATTTTTCAAAAGCTCGGCCATCGTCCACTCTACCATTGTTGATGTTGGGTCTGTTGTTCCAAAAAAAATGTCCTGTATGAACAAAATAGGATGTTTGATATATCGAAGTCATATAGAATAATGTTGACTAGGCAGACTGGCCTTTCTCCATCAAACAAATATATTAGAAACATGGTTGGGTTTTCTAAAAATGTGAGTAGTAAATATTACTTAGCTATACATTACGTTTGATTATGACTTAAGGGGTGATCTAGTGGTAAAAGACTTGTGACTATCATTACTAGAAGTGTGAGAGGTGTCAAGTTCAATTCTGGCTAGGTGTAAACAAGCATAAAGTGACCACGTCAACCTCTTGAAAAGAGAGAGCTTTACCCTGTTTGAGTCTTTGTGGCGCGGTGAGTTCAAGCCTTGTGGATTAGTCGGCCAAAAAGTTTGAAACCATGGTGAAAAAAAATGTATGAATGCCGATCACGTGACACCATAATTAAGTTACTACCTTGACTATTTAGTCCGGTCTTTGGAGCCCAGGGTCTTAATTGGTCGTGGTTAGCTCGATAGGGTTCGAGCTCTGCTCAACAAACTTATATTGGGGATGGCACATCAACAAGCAAGATTCAGGCTCGAGCTAGCTAGGCCCGAGAGGACTCGAATTCAGCTTGAATATATGCATAGGCATTTTATTGTATAATCAATAACCAAACGCTTTCTAAATATTTAGTAAAAGTCCCTAAATATGAGGTTACTAATAATAAAGAGGATGAACATACCACCAGAAGAGCTTTGATTTGAGTAATGTTGAGTGAAGTATAAGCTTTTTGCTGCTTAAGCTCGAGTAGAATCTGCAAGAAATCCTTTCTTTCTATTTTTACAACAACTTCTTCCGGTTTAACGGCTATCCTCTCTTTGATAATCCTCTCGAAAATTGCATCTACAATCTTCCGTTGCCGCATCATCTCTCGTTCAACACCTTGTAAATCAAATCTTGACAGCACCGGGAAGATGTCCGACACATTCACAGCTCCTAGAAGCTCCGCGATTTTTGCAATCACTTCCCGAAACTCTACCCCAAGATTAGTGCTTTTTACATCTTCTACTAAACTTTTCCCCCACACGATGTTGGTTATGACATTTAACGATGTCAAAAAAGCAATCTCACCAATGTCCACTTCTGTCCCCATTGTTTCATACACATGCTTGATGGTTTTTGTCACTCCACCTTGTCGAAAAGTGCTAGACGCTTGGAGATTCTTATTGCTTAGGACTTCATATGCAATCACTTTACGCATGTTGCGCCAAAGTGAGTTGTGATCAGACCATACTATACTCTGTCTACCATATGAGATGACTGTGCCAGCTATCGGAGGATCTCGGTTAGCAAAAATCTCGTCTTGCTCACGGAGAACAACTTTAGCCAGGTCTGAAGAGCTAATAACAATGTGAGTCTTACTTCCGAGCTTGAGCTTAAAAATAGGTCCATAACGCTGAGCAAGTTTGGTGTACCCATGGTGCAAGTTAGGATCAAGAAATGGAAGGTACCCGAGTAAGGGCAAGCCACGAGGTCCCGGAGGCAACCTCGCCTTGCTAGAGAACTTGCACCATAAAATAGCAAATGTGATGATTGAATAAGTGAATAGTAATACGGAATCCCATGACCATTGGATATGTGATATCATTTTGCGAAGCTAACAATATGTCTCACAAGCAATATAATCAGATGAAACTGATATAGTTCAAGTGCAATTTAAAGGAGCTCTAGATAGGATTGCTATATCCACAAAATGTTTACAAAAATTTATCCATAGTGATTTGGCAAGTGTTTTGGTCTAATCATATTGTATCATACTTTCTCTTACCCTCCACATTTAGTTGCAAATTATTATGTGAAAATAATTTTGTAAACTTTTTGTTGATCTAGCATTGCTCTTTTCGGTGGTGGTCCATGATGTGGCTGTGTAACACCTAAGATAGAGTAAACTGAAAAAATCGTCTTTGTGGTTTGGTCAAATTGCACGTTTCGTCCGCGTGGTTCCGAAAGTGCAAAAACCTTCCTTATTTTGCATTGTTACTTCTGTTTTAGTCCTCCGGCATTGCACGTTTCGTCCGTGTGGTTCCGAAAGTGCCAAACCACAAGGATGATTTTTGCAGTGCAGGAGGACTAAAACGGACGTAACAGTGTAAAAAACGGATGATTTTTGCACGTAATGAACCACAAAGACGAAACATGCAATTTGGCCAGACCACAAGGACGATTTTTGCAATTTACTCCCTAAGATATTTTTGATTATTTGGACCACACAACGTAATCTACTCGGGCGTCCAACTTGAATGCTTGATACCAAGCTACAACTTGCAACTTGATACCAAGTCACAGTTTTGGCAACTTATGTGCCGAAAATACTTATCACTTACCAAAATAATCAAAGACCCTTTGGCTTTAGTGTCAAAGTTAAAGAAAATAATTATGATATCTATTATTATGACAACGATCTATCTTTTATTATGACAACGATATCGTGTATGCACATATGTCCTATTACTTAAATCAATAGATTTCATATATTATAAATCACACGTAATTTTATATTATATTTTAAGTACTTCTGAATAAACATATATATGTTTTTCAGTTGCTCTAAAGTATAATTTAAATTCGGTGAAAATAGTTTGTTGTGATTATGTCAACTTTCTTAGAAAGGAAGCGCTTAACTTGATTTGTGTTTGTGGAGCGATGTACTTAAATCTGGTGAATTAATTGGCCAAAAAATCAAAAACTATAGCTGTTAAAAGAAAAGATTTTTTTTTTTTATTCAACAGTGAGAGTGTTTAGATTATTGTATATATTTATATTCATACCTTGTTACTCGGCTGTTAATTGGTGTAAAAGAAGATTAACATACATGGAAGTAACTGTTGGAATTTTATACTCATAACAATTATACATAAAACAAATACATCATCAAAGCAAGCAGCGGAAGACTATAGGAATAATATATGTAATTAATTAACCAAACAAGAAAGTGCGTACCTTTTAGCAATTCAAGCAATCAAACGATTATGTGATCAAGTAACAAAACCCAAAACCCTAAACTAGGGTTTATGCAAATCGTCCAACCCAATAAATCGACCACCAAGGATTACAAGCTCAAGTGTGCTTGTACTTCGTTCTTGTACACACGTACTAATAGCGATTTGATGTGGAGAAGCTAGTTCCTTGAATCACAAATAAACCAAACACTTGTGTCTTTGAGCTAGACAAAATCGAAACACCCTAGGGGTTAGGGATGTTCGACCGGCCACACAAAGAGGAGAGGAGGAAGAGAGAAATTTAGGTTATTGGTAATCCAAGGCTAGGTTATGAATGAATACAATGAATTGTATTTATAGGTAACTTATCTTGGAGTCCAAGTTTGAGTGGGATTGGGTTTGGAAACCCCCCCACCGATCGGCCAAGCATCCCAAAAGGGATTCTAGAACTTTCCCGATATCTAATTTCATTCTTAGTCCTTCTAGTTAATATTTAACGACCGTTAACCAAACCTCGTTAATTATTTAACTATCGTTATGTTTTATTTAGTGATTAATAATTAATAACAATAACGTTTTATTTATATTAATTATGTACATCAATTCTCATACGTAATGTGTGCAATCCCGAAGTCTCGAGTTCGAATCCGGACATACTATTATTTAAATATCCATTAAAACCTTTCAGCTCCCACTTGGATATTACTAAATATAGTAATGACATTGGTGAGTCTAGCTTTCACACACCAACGCCCCCAGATCGAATCGAGCATGGTCTCCTGGAAAAAACCATTTAATGATTCATCATTTTTACTTATCCTTTTGTTACTAATACTACATTAACTATGAATATGGATCAAGTCATTTCATAAGTTAATATTCTGTTTCTCGTTGTATATGATTGAACAAGATTACCAAATCATCTGAACGTATTCCAGATAGATCTTGGGTATGGCCATACAAACATCTTGTCAACCCTACGAGGGGCCCAAATATAGTATTATGCTTTGAAACAAATTCAAAGGAACAAATTCTCTTGACTACAAACATAACTCATGAATTTTGCAACACTTCCGAAAATAGCCCTTATAACTACCAGTTACGGATAGCGTTAGACTATCTTACACAAATGCACTACATTCATATCAGTTATCTGGTATCTCAAGTCTGAGGATAAACACTTCATGATATACTTAATGATAAAATCCAAAAGTATCATCATGTAAAGTTGGGATGAGTCCTATATTCAATTCATTGAATATCATGTGAATCTGGTATGTCCCACGCATCAATATACTTTAAAAATATATTCTACCAAAACTCAGATTTGTCTTAATTCAATGACATTCCCACATCATTGATTGACAACGGACTATTTAGAATAACATAAGTTACTCACGGATTAAACATGCAAATATAGGATATAATATTAAGAAAATGAAAAATAAACATAAACAACTATTTTATTTCATTAAGTAATATTTGTTCATAACATCCTTTATCCAAATACTAATCACAGATCTGCATGAAACTACTAGCTAAACGAAGTCCTATCCCATCAGCATGGTCAGTAAGTTTATCTTTTGGCAAAGGCTTCGTAAAGGGATCAGCTAGATTTTCATCTGTATGAACTTTGAGTAGATTGATTTCACCTATGTCGACTTGTTCTCGAACATAGTGATATCGACGTGGAAAATGTCTGGCGCCCTTCATGACTCCAGGCTCATTGGCAAATGTTATTGCAGCAGAGTTGTCACAATACACATTTAAAGGTAATTCGATTGAGGGCATTACTCCGAGTCCCGAAATGAATTTCCTAATCCAAACAGCTTCCATCGCAGCTTCTGAAGCAGCTATGTACTCAGCTTCTGTAATAGACATCGCAACCGTTGTTTGCTTCTTGCTCTTCCAGTCAACTGCTCCTCCATTAATGACAAAGACATAACCCGTCTGAGACTTCGTATCATCTTTATCAGTTTGGAATGACGCATCGCAAAAACCTGTAACATCAAGTTCTGCATTTGGATTTCCTCCATACACTAGAAACATTTCTTTAGTAGCCCTTAGATACTTAAGAATGTTCTTAACAGCTTGCCAGTGCTTCACACCTGGGTTCTGTTGATACCGACTGGTAATGTTCTGTGCAAACGCCACATCAGGCCTTGTACATCTCACAGCATACATGATAGATCCTACAGCCGAAGCATAAGGAACTTTCCTCATGTATTCCACCTCAGCAGGTGTTGACGCGCATAGTTTATTACTTAAGCCATGTTCAACTTGCATCGGCAAATATCCCTTCTTGGAGTTTTGCATACTAAATCTCTTCAGTATTTTATCAATGTAAGCACTTTGGCTTAGTCCAATTAACCGCCTTGATCTATCTCTGTAGATCTTGATTCCCAGAATAAATGCTGCTTCCCCTAAGTCCTTCATAGAAAAGCACTCTCCAAGATAAGACTTTACATCTTGCATACTTGGAATGTCTTTTCCCATGATCAATATGTCATCGACATATAAGACAAGGAAAATAACATTACTCCCACTAGCTTTGTGATACACACATGGCTCATCAAGATTTTGAGTGAAACCAAATTTCTTGATTTCTTCATCAAACTTCTTGTTCCATTGCCTTGATGCTTGCTTCAACCCATAAATGGATCTTTGAAGTTTGCATACACGCTTCGGAAACTTTGGATTCACAAACCCTTCAGGCTGCGCCATATAGATGTCCTCATCTAGGCGACCGTTTAAGAAGGCAGTTTTTACATCCATTTGCCATATCTCATAGTCATAGTACGCAGCTATGGCTATAAGAATCCTAATAGCTCTAATGTCTGCTACAGGAGAAAATGTCTCCTCGTAGTCTACCCCATAGGTTTGAGTATAACCTTGAGCTACAAGACGAGCTTTATAGATGTGCATTGCCATCCATGTCAGTCTTTATCTTAAAGAGCCACTTACTTCCAACTACCTTAGCATTTGGAGGTAAGTCAACCTCTATCCAGACTTCGTTGTCTTTCATGGATTGCATTTCCCCATTCATTGCAACTCGCCATTTTTCCTTTTCAGGACTCATCATGGCAGCTTTATAGTTAGCAGGTTCACCAAGATCCCCTAACATATTTTCCTCAGCTTCTACGTTGAGACATAGACGCTCAGGTGCACGCGTAGTCCTTGCGGATCTACGAATGGGAACCACTTCAATCTCAGGTGGAACGCCCAGACTTTCAGGTTCTACTTGAGGTTGGCTAGTGTTCTCAGAAGGTGTTGTATCTTCTTGATCATCTTCCAGATCATAAACTCTCCCACTGAATTCATGAGATATGAGATCCTTTTCAAGAAAGTCTCCATACCTAGCAACAATTACTTTGTTTTCAGGTGGAAAGTAAAAGTAGTAACCCATCGTTTCCTTTGGGTATCCTACGAAGACACACTTAACAGATCTTTGTTGCAGCTTATCAGCAGAGTCACGTTTAACAAACGCCTCACAACCCCAGACCTTTAAGTAAGACAAGTTGGGAGGTTTCCCATACCACACTTCATAAGGAGTCTTATCAACCTTCTTAGTTGGAACCATATTCAATATGCGAACAGCAGTTTCCAAAGCATAATCCCAAAAGGATAAAGGAAGAGTAGTAAGATTAAACATCGATCGCACCATGTCAAGCAATGTACGATTCCTTCTCTCAGATACACCATTTTGTTGTGGAGTATAAGGAGATGTGAGTTGCTGTACAATACCACACTCAGCTAGATAATCTTTAAACTCTTGGCTTAAATATTCACCACCTCTATCAGATCGAAGAGCTTTAATCTTCTTTCCTAGTTGCAGTTCTACTTCACTCTTAAAAACCTTAAATGTTTCAAAGACTTCATGTTTATATTTAAGTAAATAAACATAACCATAACGACTGAAATCATCAGTAAAGGTTAAGAAGTAGCTAGCACCCTTTCTTGACACATGTCTTAGTGGTCCACATACATCAGTATGTATCACACCAAGAAGATCAGAAGCCCTTTCTAAACTATTTGTAAAAGGTTTCTTGGTCATCTTCCCAGATATGCAAGATTCGCATTTATCAAATGATTCATCATTGATGTCTTGCAAAAGCCCATCGTGTTGCAGCTGTTGCATGCGTTTCTTGCCTATATGAGCAAGTCTACAATGCCAAAGAAATGAAGAATCCAAATCACTTTTGATTCTTTTATTATTGATGCTAAAGACAGAATTATTTTTATCATTCACATTATCATGCAAATCAATTTCAAACACACCATTTACTGGAATAACATTAAAGTAAAAAACATCATTTAAAGAAACAGAAATTCCATAATCAGTAAATGCATGAACGAAACCAATATCTTTTAACAAGGAAACAGAAACGACACCCCTAACAATGGAAGGTGCGTAATGACAATCGTTTAATGACAGTACTAAACCCGAAGGTAAAACTAAATCAAACGTGCCTATAGCTTCAACAACTGCATGTGCTCCATTACCCACGTGCAGGTATTGCTGTCCATAGGCAAGCTTCCTTGCTCCTCTAAGTCCCTGCAGTGTATTACATATGTGAATACCACATCCAGTATCATATACCCAGGAATTTATTTTATGAGGAAAAGCAAATAATTCTATCATCAAAAGAGTACCTGAAGTACTGGCCACAGTGCCAGTATTTTTATACCTCTTATTGCGCAACTCATCAAGGTACAATGGACAATTCCTCTTCCAGTGTCCAACCTCGGTGCAGTGATGACAAGCCTGATCCTTCTTCGGATTCTCACGCTTTTTGGGAGGGTACTTCTTGGGTTCTTGCTGATAAGTCATAACTTGTTTTCCCTTATCAGCTTTACCCTTACCTTTCCCTTTCTTGTTCGCTAGCGGCTTATTAGGCTTAGAAATTCTACCCTTCTGGATGGTCAAAACCGCAGGTGTAGAGGCCTTCTTGGGCAAACCTTTTTCGTAATCAATGAGCATTGCATGTACCTCACTGACTGTCTTCCCCGTGCAATGCATATTATAATTGCGCACGAAACCATCAAATTCCTTGTTAAGGGATCTGTTGATCAGGCCAATTTGTATGTCATTAGGGTAGACATAGTTCAAACGCCCCAACTGGTCCATGTAATTCATCATTTCCAGACAGTGGGCGCTTACAGGTTTCCCATCTCCTTGCTTGCAACTATGAAGAGCATCAATCAAGTCATACAGCTCTACAGTCACAGGCCTTTTCAAACAACTTTTGCAATTCTTCCAGCATGAGATTAGGGAAGTAATTCTCAAATTGCTTTTGCAAGCTTGAGTTCATACTCCCGAGCATAATGCAGGCGACCTCATTATACTTGTCATACTCAGATTGCCATGCAGCTCGTGCTTCAGCAGTAGCATCAGCTGCAGGTTCAGGAGGACAAGGCGTAGTCAAATAATTGATTCTTTTGGCAACCCTCAAGACAATTCTGAGTTGCCGATACCAATCATTGAAATTTGCGCTACCAGTCAATTTCTCTCGATCAAACATAGATTTGAACGACGAGGCTAGTGCAGTAGATTCAGCTTGAGCCATTTCTACAGAAATATAAGTTCAAAAGTTAGTACTTTCGATAAGTAAACATTCAAGAAAATAAAATTACCCTTTGGTCAATATTCATATTAACCATAGAATTTTCCTTGAATTTTGGATCCTCATTATCATAGTTCCACCACATCAGTTGATCTGCTAGTGGTGAAAGTATAGAATAGGTAATCGTTGAAAAACGATAATTGACAAACAAGTTTTCAATTCCAAAAATTATGGGATTTACAATTTTGCCAAAACAATTAATGCAAAACGTAAGCATGTTTCATCCCATCTTATGCCTTAAGTTATAGGTCTCACTAACTAACTTAATTAAGTTGTCTAATTTAGAAACTGCAAATCATAAAGCTGAGGTCTCACTCAACAAAATAATTCACCTCGTTATTGTAATCTAGATCAAGGTCTCACATAACTAAATTACAACTTCAAGTGTTTCATATCATTAGATGGCATAAACTTAAATTTTAAAGGGTACAATTTTTGATGTGTAATCAAAACTTATGTATAAAGAAGCATGCATACAACTTTATAACATAAAATTTTCGAAAAAACTTACTAAAAGATTTTAATTGCTAAGATTGAATTCTACAAAGTTTTAATCGATGCGTTGAGAAACTTACAACTTTGCACTAAGATGCTTCGTACATAGAATGGTTATACTAGGTAGCTCCAATCGAACGCACAGGGGGCAGAGGACCAGGTAAGCGCTGAAGCATAACCTTAGACATCCACTCAGTGAGACTATGCTCACTTCTTAAATACCCCTTTATAGTTTGTTCTAGTGGGTGAGCCGTTCTAACCATTTAGTACAGTCGCATCAGTCGATTAAAAGTTCAAGAATAATTCTTAGATAAATCAATTTCGCCATTATTTAGTCCATTTAATTTTCTATTCATAAAAAAAACCCTTTTTGCTTACTAACATGTCAAACAATATATAAACAAAAAAGCATTTTAATAAAAATTAAACACACTCAAATAATATAAACATATAACTAAACAATTTAACATATGTAAAAAACAATTAGCCACATGCATAATTATTTCAATAAACTCTAATAACAATTCTAGTCGTAAATTAATGCATACATTAACTAGGACTTTCATCTCGCGAGAAGATGAGCCACATACATCGACAAGTCGATTGCGTAAGCCGAAGTTAATAGTATACCAATTAGCACATAACGAATTTTATTAGTTATAATTGAGGTCTTCCCCAATTTTATAATTATTAAATAAATAAAACATGTGTGTATCACTTAACAATTAATCAATATACGATAAACAATACTCCATGGCAAAACATGCATGTTCCACCATGGATTCCGCATAACAATTATCACCCAAGATACGCATATTACATGGCACATAACAATTATTCATTAATTAACCACATAAAATTAGCATGCAATCCTAGGGTTTCTACAAGTTTTACAAAATTAAAACCTAATAAATAAATAAAAGGGTAATCGACCCTTATATAAAAAATTAGGGTTTCGAATTCAAAACCCTAGAAACCATAAAAAACATGCATATTAATCATAAGGATCCAATTTTTATGTGTTTCGGTAATTAATTACATCATATTAACGGCTCGTGATGCCACTGTTGGAATTTTATACTCATAACAATTATACATAAAACAAATACATCATCAAAGCAAGCAGCGGAAGACTATAGGAATAATATATGTAATTAATTAACCAAACAAGAAAGTGCGTACCTTTTAGCAATTCAAGCAATCAAACGATTATGTGATCAAGTAACAAAACCCAAAACCCTAAACTAGGGTTTATGCAAATCGTCCAACCCAATAAATCGACCACCAAGGATTACAAGCTCAAGTGTGCTTGTACTTCGTTCTTGTACACACGTACTAATAGCGATTTGATGTGGAGAAGCTAGTTCCTTGAATCACAAATAAACCAAACACTTGTGTCTTTGAGCTAGACAAAATCGAAACACCCTAGGGGTTAGGGATGTTCGACCGGCCACACAAAGAGGAGAGGAGGAAGAGAGAAATTTAGGTTATTGGTAATCCAAGGCTAGGTTATGAATGAATACAATGAATTGTATTTATAGGTAACTTATCTTGGAGTCCAAGTTTGAGTGGGATTGGGTTTGGAAACCCCCCCACCGATCGGCCAAGCATCCCAAAAGGGATTCTAGAACTTTCCCGATATCTAATTTCATTCTTAGTCCTTCTAGTTAATATTTAACGACCGTTAACCAAACCTCGTTAATTATTTAACTATCGTTATGTTTTATTTAGTGATTAATAATTAATAACAATAACGTTTTATTTATATTAATTATGTACATCAATTCTCATACGTAATGTGTGCAATCCCGAAGTCTCGAGTTCGAATCCGGACATACTATTATTTAAATATCCATTAAAACCTTTCAGTAACATCATCTTACAATTACTCGTTCACTTTATTCTCTATATTTATTAAATTCGAACTCAATATTTACTATGGCTGGATAAACAGATCATGTTTTCTAGTTTCTGGGAAAGACGAGACACTAACTTAGGTGTATGTTTAATAGGAGCATCTTCGTGATCATTTACAACCATTGTCATCCCACATATACATTTACTAAGATTTGAACTTGAGATTTCTTTGTAAAAACATGAGGTGTCTTCTTCGACATCTAAGTATCAATGAGCGTTTAAATAAAAATATGTACACAGAAAGGTTTCTTCAATATGATAACCATGGACCGAGCTTTGTAAGGGCAGGGGAAGGTCGTGACCACCCAAAAAATTCATGTGCAACTGTTTATTTGTCAAGGTGTAACTTTTCATTGCAGCTCTATATATATATATGATTTTAGTTCATTCATTCAACTTTTGAATTAAGGCTGGTGTGCTAATCGTTATTATATAAGCTAAAGATTACCATTGATTGTTGATTCTCACACTTGTAGTAACATAATTTGCGTCTTTAATAGATTTTAGTGATATCCATCCCTAATGATAACCTCCGTAGTTATCATATCACAAAAAAAGTTTCTAAGACACTTGTTTGCATCGTAAATATTAATATAATTATTTGTTTTGCCTTAATACATGAAGTAGATCGATGTGTTCTTATCACTGTATATATAAAGCAGAAATGAAATGGATCTCAAATGAACAAAATTATACCAAATATTACTACATCATCATTGTACTTATTTAGAAATTCTGATAGGGAAATGTTACATTTGTTTTTGGGTGGAAGATCGAAAATTATCACATATATAGTGCGCAATGAAGGCATTAATAGTTTCCATTACATGTAGAGGGTTTTGTCTGGTAACCTCTGTGATGCGATGGCCATAAGTGGCCTATTTTTCTTTAGGACAATGCCAAATTTATCAGAGAGTTCATGCTCGCCATTCGGTAAAGTCCAATCAAACGAGTGTAACATCGAAGCCAAAAAATACACCAACATTTTCTCACCCAAGGGAACTCCAGGACACATTCTTCTACCTGACCCAAAAGGAATAAAGTTGGGATTGTATCCATTATAATCAAACTTTGCTGTTCCATCATTAACACTCAGAAACCTATTTGGATTGAATTTTAACGGATTGTCCCAATATTGAGGATCTCTGTGTATAGCCCAAACATTCACATAAACATTAGCACCTTTTGGGACTATGTATCCAGCTACATTGCAAGGTTCATTTGGACATCGGACTACCAGCAAAGGAAGTGGAGGGTGAAGTCGGAATGTTTCTTTAACTACTGCGTCCAAGTATTTCATATTTGAAAGATGAGATTCTTGAACAATGTTGTTTCGGCCTACAACTTCTTTCAATTCGTCTTTTACCTTTTGCATCATGCTAGGATTTTTCAAAAGCTCGGCCATCGTCCACTCTACCATTGTTGTTGTTGTGTCTGTTGCTCCAACAAAAATGTCCTGTATGAACAAAATAGGATATTTGATTTATCAAAGTCATATAGAATAATATTGACTAGGCAGACCGGCCTTTCTCCATCAAACAAATATATTAGAAACATGGTTGGATTTGCTAAAAATGTGAGTAGTAAATATATTTCCGAAAAATATTACATAGCTAATACATTACGTTTGATTATGACTTGAGAGGTGATTTATGTTGGTTTGTGTGAGTTTAAAACACGCGTAAACAACTAAAAGTGTGTGAGCCTATGGGGGCATACACGATAAACACGAGAGTATGTGTCGAACGTATTAAATACTTGAATATATTACCCGTTTTATGCATGTGATTGACCCGATCCATTTGTATGATGCATGGGCTGTTTTAGGTGTCACTTGGGACGGTTTGGATGTGCCTTGGGCCCAAGCTTATTCCAAACAATCGGGCAAGGGAGGTTTGTTTGGGTTTATGACTTGTCGACCAAGCTACAAGCCCTAGCTTGGGTCGGCTTGTATCCCTATATCAACAAACACACCCTCTTGCATTCTCACGACATATACACCATCCTAAACTATCCCTAAATACCCAATCGGATATTCACATAATCCGATTAGGGTTTTGTGTTTGGTTTATTGAATTCCACTCTATTGCCTCGATTTGATCCAAGATAGGTTATACAATTGGAGATTGTTGTTTATTCCTTGTTCTCAAATAGTAACAGTAAAGTTTGGTTCGTGTTTCTGTTTGCTCGATTATCTCGGATAAAGCAGAATTATATATCGGACGTTTGTTATCCAATATCGGGTAACAAAGGTTGTTTCTCCAACAGCTGTAGATCGGGCAGAAAAAGAAAGAGACGTGTTCTTTGGGGTTTTCTTGTTCGTGATATTCAAGTGTTTTCAAAGGGTTGATTGTTTGACGTTCTCGACTAGCTCTTATCGAACGTGCTTGGTTTACGTGTTTGTGTGTGATACTCGTAGAGATATCTATCTTAGATATTTGGGTTTCTTTTGGTTTTCTTGTTCGTTCACTTGCGTTCAATTGTTGCCAAAGGTTAGTTTTCTTATTTACCTTTTATTCGTTATTGTTTATTAAATACGTGTTTACCTAATTGCTTTAACTAGATCCAATTCCGCTGCGTACTCGTTTGCGTTACTTGGCTAACTTAGTTCTAAAATCCCAACAATTTAATTAGTGGTAAAAGACTTGTGACGATCATCACTAAAAGTGTGAGAGGTGTCAAGTTAAATTCTGGCTAGGTGTAAACAAGCATGAAGCGACCACGCCAACCTCTTGAAAAGAGAGAGTTGCACCGGTTTGAGACTTTGTGGTGCAGTGGGTTCACACCCCGTGGATTAGTCGACCAAAAAGTTGGAAACCTTTGTGAAAAAAAGGTATGAAAGTCGATCACGTGACACTATATTTAAGTTACCACCTTGACTATTTTGTCCAGACTTTGGAGCCCGGGGTCCAATTAGTCGTGGTTAGCATCATAGGTTCGAGCTCAGCTCAGCAAACTTCGATTGGGGACGACAAATCAACAAGCAAGGTTTAGGGCATAGGCATTTTATTGGATAATCGATAACCAAACGCTTTCTTATTTAGTAAAAGTCCCTATAAATGAGGTTACTAATATAAAGAGGATGAACATACCATCAGAAGAGCTTTGATTTGAGTAATATTAACTGAAGCAGAAGCTTTTTGCTCCTTAAGCTCAAGTAGAATCTGCAAGAAATCCTTTCTTCCTATTTTTTCCACAACTTCATCCGGTTTAATGGCTATCCTCTCTTTGATAATCCCCTCGAAAATAGCATCTACAATCTTCCATTGCCGCTTCATCTCTCGTTCAACACCATGTAAATCAAATCTTGACAGCACCGGGAAGAAGTCCGACACATTCACGGCTCCTAGAAGCTCCACGATTTTTGTAATAACTTCCCGAAACTCTACCCCAAGATTAGTGCTTTTTACATCTTCAATTAAACTTTTCCCCCACACCATGCTAGTTACGACGCTCAACGATGTCAAAAAAGCAATCCCACCAATGTCCAATTCTGTCCCCATTGTTTCATACACATGCTTGATGGTTTTTCTCACTCCACCTTGTCGAAAAGTGCTAGACGCTTGGAGGTTCTTATTGCTTAGGACTTCATATGCAAACACTTTACGCAGGTTACGCCAAAGTGAGTTGTTATCAGACCATACTATATCTTGCCTACCATATGAGACGACTTTACCGGCTATCGGAGGATCTCGGTTAGCAAAAATCTCATCTTGCTCGCGGAGAACAACTTTAGCCAGGTCAGAAGAGCTAACAACAATGTGAGTCTTACTTCCGAGCTTGAGCTTAAAAATAGGTCCATAACGCTGAGCCAGTTTGGTGTACCCATGGTGCAAGTTAGGATCAATAAATGGAAGGTACCCAAGTAAGGGCAAGCCACGAGGTCCCGGAGGCAACCGCGCCTTGCTAGAGAACTTGCACCATAGAATAGCAAATGTGATGATTGAACAAGTGAGTAGTACAAAATCCCATGACCATTGGATATGTGATATCATTTTGTGAAGCTAACAAGCTAGATAACTCACACACAATATAATGAGATGAAATAAGTGTTCAAGTACAATTTAAACGACCTCTATTATATATTTTCAGTGCTACACCTAAGATATTTTGGATTATTTGGACCACACAGCGTATTGTACTGAGAGCACTAGATGTCACGACAAGGCTTAGGCTCTTCGTCAGTGTCACCTCAGCGCCACATCAGCATCCCACTTCTCCACAACTAACCACAACAAACCCCCTCCTCACTCATAGCAAACCTCAACCTCTTCAATTGGGGCCCACCACTACCACTTTATTTTTTTTCTTTTTCAATTTTTCATATAAACTAAATTTATTTATGGGCAAATTGTCTGAAAAGGCATCGAACTTGCCATCTTTTCCTTTTCTGGGTATCGAACTTTTTTTTTCCTATTGTAGCACTGAACTTGCCTAATTTTCCTATTGTAGCACTGAACTTGCCTAATTTTCCTTTTGTGACACAAAATCACACTTAAAGTGTAATTAACCTTCTTAAACCCGTTTTAAGTGTGATTTTGTGTCACAAAAGGAAAATTAGGCAAGTTTAGTGCTACTATAGGAAAATTAGGCAAGTTTAGTGCTACCCGTTTTAAGTGTGATTTCGACCGTTAATTTTTTTATTGCACCGTTAGTCTTTTTCGTCTATTTTTAACGACCGTTATTATATTATTGCACCGTTAGTCCTTTTTGCCCGTTTTTTACACGTTTTCGTCCGTTTTGTTCGTTTTTACACGATTTTGTCCGTTTTTACACGGTTTCGTCTGTTTTTACACGTTTTCGTCCGTTTTTGCACGGTTTCGTCCGTTTTTACACGTTTTCATTCATTTTTACACGTTTTTTCACGTTTTTACACGTTTTCGTTCGTTTTTGCAGGTTTTCGTTCGCTTTTGCACGCTTTCAACGTGCAAAAGCGAACGAAAACGTGCAAAAGCGGACGAAAACGTGCAAAAACGGACGAAATTGTGCAAAAACGGACGAAAACGTGTAAAAACGGACGAAACTGTGCAAAAACGAACGAAAACGTGCAAAAACGGACGAAAACGTGTAAAAACGGACGAAACCGTGCAAAAACTAAAAAAAACGTGTAAAAACGAAAAAACATGCGAAAACGTGCAAAAACAGACGAAAACGTGCAAAAACGGACGAAAACGAGTAAAACGGACGAAACCGTGCAAAAACTAAAAAAATATCATGTAAAAACGTGCAAAAACGAACGAAAACGTGTAAAAACAGACGAAACTGTGCAAAAACGGACAAAAACGTGCAAAAACGGACGAAAACGTGTAAAAACGGACGAAACCGTGCAAAAACTGAAAAAACGTGTAAAAACGAAAAAAACGTGCGAAAACGTGCAAAAACGGACGAAAACGTGCAAAAACGGACGAAAACGTGCAAAAACGGACGAAACCGTGCAAAAACTAAAAAAATATCATGCAAAAACGTGCAAAAACGAACGAAAACGTGTAAAAACGGACGAAACCGTGCAAAAACGGACGAAAACGTGTAAAAACGGACGAAACCGTGTAAAAACGGACAAAACCGTGTAAAAACGAACAAAACGGACGAAAACGTGTAAAAAACCGGCGAAAAGGACTAACGGTGCAATAATATAATAACGGTCGTTAAAAACAGACGAAAAGGACTAGCGGTGCAATAAAAAAATTAACGGTCGAAATCACACTTAAAACGGGTAGCACTAAACTTGCCTAATTTTCCTATAGTAGCACTAAACTTGCTTAATTTTCCTTTTGTAACACAAAAATCACACTTAAAACGGGTTTAAGAAGGTTAATTACACTTTAAGTGTGATTTTGTGCTACAATAGGAAAATTAGGCAAGTTCAGTGCTACAATAGGAAAAAAAAGTTCGATGCCCAGAAAAGAAAAATGTGACAAGTTCGATGCCTTTTCAGACAATTTGCCCTTTATTTATTACATAAAAATACAAAACAATATATTAAAAAATAATAATAAATAAATAAAAAAAAAAAAAAAAAAAATTGAATGTAAAACATTACCTACTCTATTCACCACAACTTTGTTATCCAAAAAAAAATAATAACAATAATGAGAAAACTTTAACTGTGTGTGTCTTCTTCTTCCTCCTTTACACACACTACAAACACACACTAACAAACACACACAACAATACAAACACACACTAATAACACAAATCAAATAACACAAATAAAAAATATATCCTTTTGTGTCAGGTTTTCTTCTTCGTCGTCACCACTGTTAGCAGCTCCGCGGCGAGCCACCCCGGTGTGGCGGCGGGTGACGGCGAAATGCCACATAGGCTCACGGCGAGCCGCGATATGCCCACACTGTGTGCTCTGAGCAACCTTGTGTTAGAAATGTTACATATAACCATTTTGCAAAAGGTTGTCGTGCCAAATAGGATTTCCAGGTTGAATTGCATTTGGGCCCCACAACTTCTATCGTGCCAAAGTGTAAAGAAATTGTCGTGCCAAATTTTTTTGGGTCAACACAATAGGGTCTACCAAAAAGGCACGACATGCCGTGCCTTTTTTTCTTTGGGTCGACATTGTATGCATTTTTGGGACGAGAATGTCGTTCCAAAATACACTTTTTTTTGTAGTGTGTGTCGTTAGTTTTCACTCAAACCAGACAAGTGTTTGCGGACTTGCGTGTAAAACTTACGTACGTAACACTAATTTTGCATACAAAACAATCAAAGGTCCTTTACGGCTTTAGTATCAAAGCTAAAGAAAATTATTATAATATTTCTGTGTAAATTGCAAAAATCGCCTATGTAGCTCGGTCAAATTGCAGGTTTTTTATCCTTTCGAACGTGCACTTATCGTCTATGTGAAGAACTTACAAGTGCACATTTGGTCTCTGGCAAAAGTTAAATTACTAAAATACTCTTTTCGTATTCCCTTTTACTTTGTTCACTGTCAAGGTAATCTAGCCATTTAATTTTGGCCATGGACTAATTGTAAGTTCCTGTGGGACGACGAGTGCACTTTCAAAAGAATGAAAACTGAACATACAATTTGGCCGAACCATAATAACAATTTTTGAAATTTCTCTTTTATTATGCAACAATCTCATGTACGTGGAGTCGTCAAACAATATAAAAACCTTATTTATTTATCTTAATTTTTGTGTGCATCACGACTTTTGTATAAAAAAAAAGAAAAAAAAATGCCTCCATCCTTTAACATCCTGGTTCCGCCACTACGTGCACGCATATATGTCCTATCAGTTAAATCAATCGATTTCATATATTATAAATCGCACATAAGTTTATATTATATTTCAATACTTCAAGAGTAAATGAATATATGTTTTTTCAGTAGCTCTAAATATTAATTTATACTCGGTGTTTCTTGAAAAGGAAGTTCTCCACTAAACTTGATTTGTGTTTGTGTAGCGGTGTTTAAATCTCATGAATTAATCGGTTAAAAAATCAAAAATCATATCCGTTAAAAGTGGGAAAATATTTGATTCAACAGTGTAATTTGTTCAATTCATATATTAAGAGTGTTTAGATATTTTATATATTTATATTTATACATTGTTTACCCAACTTTGAGTATAAAAGAAGGTTAACATACAACATTATCTTACAATTCCACATTCACTTCATTCTCTATATTATTAATCCGAACTCAATATTACACTATGGTCGGATAAACAGATCATGTTTTCTAGTTACTGGGAAAGATGAGACACTAACTTAGGTGTACGTTTAATAGGAGCATCCCTTACGACCATTGCCATCCCACATATGAATTTACCAAGATTTGAACTTGAGATATCTTTGTGAAAACAAGAGTTGTCTTCTTCGATATCTAATCGTTTAAATAAATATATGTAAAAATAAATTTTCTTCAATATGATGATGTAGTTATCATATCACAAAAAAAGTTTCTTAGATATATATAGACTCCAAATAACTTCAACCACATACGCACCTTAATTTACCAACGGACCTCTGGTCCAGGGGTATTGAGGTTTTACCCTCTTAGATAGATTTCTTGTTTGGTTTCCACTATAAAGAAATTATTGCAGACCTCCTTGATGTGTGAAACTTTGAACATTGTTGGTCCAAAAACCTAACGCTCATTAACTAATCTCATTATCTCCAACACGTGAGTTGCACATAGGGGTGTCAAAAATCCCGACCCGACCCGGACCCGAACCCGACTAAAGATAATCGGGTCGGGTTACTCGGGTCCAAAGTCTAACTCGGGTCAATCGGGTCAACCCGTTTAACCCGAGTACGAACTAGGGTCGGGTATCGGGTTCAAATATTTTGCTTATTCGGGTTCGGGTCAACCCGACTAACCCGAGCTAGGGTTTTTTTTTTTTTTTTTTAACTTTTGTAAAATTTTAATTGTTGAATGTATTCTTTAAAAGTCTAATTAATGTTGTTTTAAAGCTCCATGAATATTTACTTGTAGTTAGAACACAATGCTTTTGAAAACAAAGACACGTTTTTTGACTTTCGAGGTTTGATACGCGGGTTTCTGCATATTCATCTTACCAGCAAAATTAGCCAGAACAGACTTGCATAAAGATTTTTCCTGGACAATGCCCCAAAGTAATAAGCAATGCTACCTTAAAAGAGATGTTATATGAACTGATACTTAAAGTTGGGCATGATAAAAGAGAGTATAGTATGAACAAAACATTTAAGAAGGGAGAAAGAAGGTAAAAGCATCTAAAGAACATAGATAATTTCCCACTGCATATGCCATGTCTCATAAATAAAATAATGATTTAAGTGAGATCTGCACTAAGCTATAGAAGAAAGCTCATAGATGCGTATAGGTTTACTTACATGACCCCCCCAAAAAAAACATATGAAGATATAGAATTTAAGCCTAGCCCATAACAATTAAGGGTACTGTGAATCTCCCTTATTCTTGAGTATAAGCTTTATGAACGTACATTAAAGCCACAGTATGTTCAACAAAGAAATTAAATTTTATGATTTTGTAAATGGTACAGACCCGAACCCGACCTGACCCGACCCGACTTGACCCCGACCCGACTAACCCGAGTTCAAATAGGGTCGGGTTCGGGTATATTATTTTTAGCCTCGACCCGACTTGGACCCGACCCGTTTGACCCGAACCCGACCAACCCGACCCGATTAGCACACGATGGGTAATAGAGTCATTTCGTTTTTTGTCGTTTTTTGCTTCGGCATATGAGTTCAAATTTCAACATGTGGTCCATTTTAGTTCAAATCTTAATTTGATCTTGATTTATATCCACAAATTACCCAATCTCTTGATGTTGCACTTTCAAAAAACAGTATGCCACGATTTTAGTATGTGGCGACAGTCATTCGACGTGACTATTTACTATAGTACCAGCCAATTAGTACTCCAAGAAACTCATAAAAAGCACCCGGTTTCATAACTTAAGAAACATTGTATGGCTAACTTTTTTTTTTTTTTTTTTTTTTTTTTTTGTTAAACTTTAATTTGTGGATTTGATTCATCTTCTGATATGTTATTATGACAAGTTGACTTGGGCGTCCAACTTGAATACTCGATACCAAGCCACAATTTATGCAACTTGATATCAAGTCACAGTTTTTGAAACTTATGTGCCGAAAATAGTTGTATGTTGCCACAGAATCCTATTTCGTGTCCTGATTCTGTTGGGTTTTCGGGTTTATAATTACTTTCCAGAAGACCGTCATCAGCAGATAGCATGAACTAATCTCTCGTACAAACTAAACAGTAACACTAACAATTTCAAGAAGCGCAAATATCAAAATTTTTTACCGATTCAGTCATTCTTCCATCAACTATTCATAAACGTAAACAACTGCAAATTCAGTAATACTAAAAGTAAATCGTGAACACGTTCCTTCACTCTAAATTCTGCACATATTCATAGTATTAAAACTTGGTGCCATAATGGTAGATTCTAGTCGGAAACAACAGTTTGAAGGGGCAGTGAGCTCTCGACTCCCTTCTTCTCAGCAGCATCTTTCTCGGTCACAACCTTAGACATATTGAACAGCTGCAAAATGAACAACATCATAAATCATAAATGGTCAGCGCTAGAGAGGGTATTATAATCCCATAATAAGTCAAAACGGCTATGGGCAAAAGATTTTAATCAACTTGAACTATATTTGACGGCCATTTATATTACAATGTCAGAAACAAACCTTTGAGATAGTATTTTTTAAGCAGGTCTTGTGTTCATCCATGGAAGCATGAATAAACTCGTCAATGTGATTTCTAACATCCTGTATAAAAGATGCATCACCGGACCTCTTCTTTCTGCATGAATTCACAGCTGGGCGTGGAGCAGCAGCAGCAGTCGCAGAAGAAGCCTGATCATTTTCTGTTGCCATCTTTGTACTACTGTATAAACGAAATCAGATAAATTAGGTTTACACTTCAACATGAAAACTAATGTACCGTATATTATGATAAAACAAGATTAAACATAAAGGCGTGATCAATAGCAGAAGTGTACAATTATATTCATTCCATGTGCTTTTAAAGGTTATACATTCAATTGCAGCACAAAAGATAGTATAAATAGGTAGTGTTTTGAAGGTGATTGTCCAATTATTGCCTTTTCATGTTGCGACTAATCAGTTTCTACTTCTAGTATTTCGTATACTGAAAGATATTATCTGATTACTAGTCAAATAAACAGTTTAGGACTAGTCGCAACAAAACAGATATCCAACAATTCAACTTCACCCGACACTCAAAAAGTTGATTATCTTATTATCACAACCTACAACACCATACGCGCATAATCACTTTCAAAAGCAATGCCAAACACCCCCGACTTCTAAAAGGATTACAACTCACTGTTTCACTTCACCCAAAGCAACAATAGATAGAAACTCAGAATAACAGATAAACTAAAAGCAGTCCAAAATGATACAAGACGGGTGTTTATCACATCATTTTTCGTTTTATTTCATTCTAAAAGTAAACCTCGTCAATTTCTGTATATTGGATAAACCCCATTAATTCTAAAACTCCACTAGATATATATCCTATTTCTACAAATTCTAAAACGTTCATCAAAGCCCAGCTCAGATCAAAGACGTAATATTTCAAACCAGTTCTATATAAATTATTCAAACAAAAGTAACAATAAACAAATCACAACTGAATTTTCAAAAATTCAGTCACTTTAATATAACAAATTCGAACAAGTTGTATAAACTACACCAAAACAGGATAAACATTCGAATAACCGCTACATGATGGAAAGAATTCAAATTACTAGATTAACATCAAAGTTGTTCGTCACGTTCTAGAAAGATTCATTAAAACAAAATTAACAATCAAAACAGTGATTACTTGGAGAATTCAATCCGATTAACAATGAATTTGAAGAACAAGACTAACGACAAACACATTGCAGCGATTGTGTATAATCGAATCTAAACCTACTCTAAATACATTCATCAAAACATAATTAACTACAAACAATCCCTAGCTAACCGAAAGAGTAAATATCTCGACACAATTCAGCTAGATTAACAACAAACTTATTCTTCAAACTCTATAAATATACAACAACACAAAACTATGAACAAAAAAAAATCTCAAATCATCTAAACAAGGAAAATCAGTTACATTATCATTTACTTTGCACAGTTTCTAAAAACTTACATCAAAACCTAGCTAGAAATTTTTTTTTAAAAAAAAAGAGATATAAATTAGTGAGCGATATAAAAACTTACCGAATTAACAGAACGATTAGAAAGCAAAACAAATGATAAATTCGAGTTAAATTAAACAAAAAATATATAAATGAGAGTTTGTGATGTAAGGGTATATAAACTTACTGGATTAATAGAACCTTGAACAAGAATTTACATTAGGTAACAGAATTTGTTTTTCTTCTTTTTCAAGTTAAATAAATGCTTGGACTTGGAACGATGTCGTTGTGGACTAGTAATTGGGCTGGGTTGTTTAAAGTTAGGCCATTTAGGTTATGGACTATTAATTGAACTAGCTCTTGATTTTTATTTTTTTCATACATGTAAACTAGTTATGGACTTGTGGGTTTATTTGATGATTTTATCTTTAATTTTTAGTTTTATACACTCAAACTAAAACATAAGGGGAGTAAACCACTATACATAAAATTAGTCACACGATACAATAAAAAAAAATGAAATTTAAAAGTATGCTACATAGATTTAAAAAAATAAACAATTGACTGCATAAAACTATAAAAAGTGACAAACTAAATACATATTTATGCAATTAACAATGGAGTTAAGAAATCGGATTAAATGAAAATTTTATACATTTTTAACAAATCTAGACTATTATATAAAGCATTTAAGTTATGGCCTCAACAAAAAATTAAGATAAGGAGCTCCAATCATGGTATGAAATGTGTCAATTCTCAACTAAACAAACACTTAAAATATTTTTTATTTTTTTATAATCTAACTTCATCATATTTTTTTAAAATTCCGCGTTCTTTAATTCAATATTCATTTCGATATATTTTTACGAGTCTTTAGTTTTTACATTTTTAGTGGGTTATTTTATTTTGATTCAAATTTTTTTCAACTTAAACTTTTATTTCAATCAATACAAAACTTGATTCGTCAAAATTATATACTTTGTGGGGGGGTGTTTGACGGGTAAAAGATTGCGAGGGTCTTTGTATATACGGGTAAGAGAAAGCTACGGGAAACACAAACAAACATATACAACGAACACATATACATTCGCTGTCGTTATGCGTGGTTATCCAACTAATTTTAATAAGGGAGGAGAGGGTAATTATATACGGAGTAACAAAAATCACCCTTTTTTAGAATCATTTTTGCATATAGTTTGGGGAGATTTTTTTTGCAAAAGTAGTCACTTCAAGAGTGTAAGATGTTAAACATTTGACCTTTATACTTGCAAGTTGCCAATAGTTTCTAACAATAATTATTAGTGTCAAATTGAATAAATTACAGGGATGATTAATGCAATGTACTCTAAAAACATAATTTCTTTTACAATGATGCGATTCGGGTTTTTTTCAGATAAAAACCAAATCGAAACTAGTATTCGAATTCTGTTTTTGGTTCAGTATTATCTACTACTAGTATTAATTATGTTACGTTCTGTTTCGAGTTGCTATATAAAAATTTCAAACCGAATAACCGAGACACAAAATGAGCTAGCAACGAAAATAGTTACATAGATGTAATTTGGGATTTACATCAAGGTGGTAGGTAAGCGGGCAACGAAAATAGTTACATAGATGTTTATTACTTTCTCAGGATTTACTAGTATTTCCTGCATAAAAATGTGACATGCTGGTTTATCCAAAGTATTAAACTTTTCTTCTGAAACCAAAATGTAATAAGTGACGAATATATAAATGTGTTGCGGTTATATTCTTCGAAAGTAACCAAACCTCAACACATCTAAACCCTTGAAACCGGTAGGTACATAAACGTTTTAGCAATTCTAGTGAAACACTTGTGTTGATACAATGTGATATATTTTGCTTTTTTGGTAACCATGAGTTTCGAATCTTTAGGTGATTAATCTAGAGGGTTTGAACCTATCGTCACACAGACTCAATCAAGGGCGGAGACAAGGAGAAGTTACAAGGGCACATGCCCCCCTAGCGAAAAAAATACAATGTAAATTTTCTAAAGTATGTGAATTTTTTTGTACCCCCACCCCCCAACAAAAAAAAGGAAGATTAAAAAAAGAAATTGTGTAGTTTTTTAAAATTATTGAAATGTGCCGCCTCAAACAAATTTTTTTAGCTCCGCTTCTGGACTCAACCCAAGTTAACCCTCTTTTTAAGGATGTTGGTTGACCACTTCCACTCTTTTCTTCGGTTTTAAAAGAAAGGAAAATGAGAAGAATAGAAAGGGAAAAGTAAAAAAAAATGTTGGTTGATATGTTTTTGAGATAGAGAAAGGGAAAGAAAAGTAACCATAAATCATGATTTTAAGTTGCAGAAAAAAAAAATTTATTCAAATTACATGTATACTTTTTAGTTGTTAGTGTCAAATCTTTTAAAAATAACATAGTAGTCTTTACATAACATATTTTAAGGTTTCATTTCTCTTTCTTCTCAAAAATAGGAAGATGATTTTTTAAGAAAAAATTCTCTAACCTTCCTCTCCACTTCTTTTTACTCTCTTAAAACAACTCAAGAATATATAAAACTTTTCATTTTCTTTCTTTTCCTCTCAGATTTTAACTCAATAACACAATGTTCGAGTATCTATCAATAATTGAACTTAAGACCTCACACCTTTCAGTGATGAATGTAACAAACCTTTTGTGATGTTATTTTTGTATAACTTTGTTTAAAAATTTTATTATAAAAGTTAAAATAAGGAAATTGATTTGACTAAGTTAAACCTAATGTCTGTTATTTGGGCCTACCAAAACTAGAAAACAATGTGAAAAGGCCTGTACTGCTAGCTGGAAAGAACTGGGCTTTAATTAGGGCCCATTGTAAAAGTACAAATTAATGGTTCTACCCACCACCCTTAACCAGTTTCCTGTCAAAATCCTTGCACACTACTTATCCTGCTTTTTTTATTCTTTTTCTAATTGTTGTAAAAGTATAAGTCACTTGACAGTCGACACTAGACACACTATTGAAGTATTATTGGCTTTTAAGTTCATTGTTTCGAATTTTTACCTAATTTATTTAGTAACTTTTAGATACACATAAGAGTGAGATATTATTTTTATTTTTCACTTCATTTATACACTTTTACGTTGGTTATGTTTAGCAAACTAGTTGTATGTTGTAAACTGTAAGTTGTAAATTACAAAGCTGTTAATATGAGCTACATGTTGTATCTTTTTTTTCAGTAAAAGTATTACGTAAATTAGCTGTTAACGGTAATTATAAGCTGTTAACAGTAATTTTACATTTTAACAGGTCGGGGTATTTTAAAAACTTCATGAATTAGCTTTTCATTTTGGAGTTACTTGTTTATAATAAAAGCTTGAAGTTAATGCATCCAAACAGAACTACTTGTTTTGAAAAAGATTATTTTTTTAACAAAAGGCTTACATCTAAAAAAAAAAACTCCCTACCAAACACACCCGTTAGCCCCAAATTAGTATCTTTTCTTTTTTATTTCTCTTCATTCTTATTCTTAGATCTTGTGAGATATTAAATTTTTTTTCACTTCCATTTGTTCACTTTTACGTTAGCCTCACATAAGTATCTTTTTTTTTACATTTCTCTTTATTCTTAGAGCAGGAGGTACGGTGGTGCCAAACTTGGTGCCAACGAGTTTGGCGCGACGCCAAGTTTGGCGCACGGTTACCTCTGTCGCGCCAAGAGGCCTCGCGCCAAAACTAACAGCCCACTTTTTTTTTTTTTTTTTTTTTTTTTTTTTTTTTTTTTTTTTTTTTTAAATAGCCGTTGCAATTTAAACCAAACGGCTAGTTTTGGGTTTTTTTGAAATTTTGACCTCTTTTTTACCACTTTTACCCACTTTCAAATCCTATATAAACCTTATCACTTATACCACTTCACACACACTTCAAATACATCTCAACTTCAATATTTTTTCAAGAAAATGAATCCCAACAACACCCCTTGGATCAATCGAATGCTTAACGATCCATCGAACCAAATGATCGGTTCGTCTTCGAATCCGAATCCGAACAACACCCAACAACACTACTTTCCTTCGTTTTCTCAACAAAACTCATGCGTCAATCCCGACGAATACGCTTTGTTTTCTCAATGGAAAATGCAACAACAACAACAACAAAACGAATCACAACCAAGATCGTCCCACCAATCGTTCCACCTTCTTGACGAAGACGAATCCGAAGAGGACGCGGTCATCCCGACCCCCACGTCCAAAAAAACAAAAATGAAGGAACCGGCGAAGGCAAAGAAAACGAAAAAAAAGCAACCAACAACCGAAGAGGAAGCCGAGACCCAGCAACGATCGCGTAACGCATGGACCGACGAAGAAGAACTACTTTTGGCGCAAACTTACATTCAAGTATCCGAGGATCCAAAAGTCGGTGCGGATCAAGGTAATGAAACGTTTTGGTATAAAGTTTTGGAAGCTTACAACAAGGAAGCAAAAAAACAAAAGTTTGTAACTCGTACCAAGAACATGCTTACCGGAAAGTGGACTCCGATGAATCGTTGTGTCGGGAAGTTTAATTCGATTGTGAATGAAACGGCTGTTATGAGTGGGGAGAACGATATGGATTTCATGGAACGTTGCCACACTTTGTACAAACGATATCATGGCGATTTTAAACATTCGTCGGCTTGGAAGTTTTTGAAGGACAAGCATAAGTGGAAAAATCCGGACTCAACAAATGCAAGACGTAATCGTCTTCGGGTTACGGAAGAGGATCCCGAGCATTTTGGACCTGACGCATTGCCAAGGCCGGACGGGGTGTACCGGATCGCAAAGAGCCAACGTTCGTCTAACTCGACCGCAAGTTCCGGTTCAAACCCGGAAATGTTTTCACAAATGATGGAAAAACAATACGAGTTGGAGCGAAAAATGAAGCAAGATGTTCTTGAGCGGGAGTCTCGAGCGAGGGTCGATTTAATCGAAACTCAAAGGATAGCCGAAGATATGCGGGTGCTATCTATGGACACAAGCACGCTCGATCCGATGAACGCGTCAATCGTGAGGGCCCAACAAGCACGGATCCGGGCAAAATATTCACAAGAATAATTATGTTATGTTTTTTTAAGTTTATTGTTTTTTTTATTTCTTGTAATGTTTTTTTTATGAATAAAGTAATTTTAGGATATATTGTTTTTAAATTTTATAAAAAAATAAAAAATAAAAAAATTGAGTTTGGCACCAGAAATTCTGGTGCCAACGGATACCCCAGAAATGTGGTGTCAAACAGTTTCTGGTGCCAAACTCAAAAACTGCTGACGTGGCAGTTTGGCACGAGCTTGGCACCACACTTTGGCACCACTGTACCCAGTGCTCTTAGATGTTTTTAGCAACTTTTATCTCCACTGTTAGATCGCAAGGTATGAGGTGTCATTGGTGAGCCATTGGTATGCCAATCTTACCGGCCAACATGCCAAACTTGTGCCAAATGAACTCTTTTGTGTTTTGAGCCACTCCACTAGCTCAAGCCAAATGCACATTTTGTGTGTGTGTGTGTGTTTTTTTTTTTTATTGTTAGTGAGTGGTATATTTAGTGGGGTATTTTGCGGGACCTACAGGTGATGTTAGTGGTGTGTTATGAGGAAGGGTAGTTATTGGGAGGTGTATGATGTGGCGCTGAGGTGGCATACCAATAACGTGTTATTAGGTCCTTGCATACCTTGTGCTCTTACGTTTCTTATTTTAGAATAAATGAAAAGGAAAATCACACTCACACGTCACTTAACTCTTGGGGAGAATGCACAAAGAGTTGTGTGTCTTTTCGCATAGACGGAACTTTGCTTAATTTATTGAGAGTACTATATGTCTATATCAGTTAATTTGAGAGGGCCAAAGTTGTATTTTCATTAAGCAAATATAAGTAAAACCTCAAAGTTTTGAGAGAGCCGTGACCCTCAACTCTCCTGTCTCTACTAAGGTCCATCCAAGCTTTAGCGTCAAAGGCAAGGAGGTTGTCATTTTGGTCTTGCCTTGCGCCAATGGTTTTACCGAGTCCATAACCTGCACTCTAGTAATATGTTTTCTAAATGACGAATACAGTTGTATATATGTGTGCACCTGGTCTCTTTAAAACCTGGTTCCCATAATACAGTAGGTATATAATATGGTTAAAGCACTAGCTTGGGTCGTAGTTATTGCGACCTTTGAATATATCACGAGCCGTGAAGCGCTTGCTTATTTGGCTTACAGTTCTGCAGGTCCCGCTTATCAACTTATTTTAGTTCGTATATTATAGGCATGGGTATATCAAAAAAATTATTTTATACGCATCACCTGCACATATCCCATCATTTGAACATCAAACAGCTCCAAATATATTTCTACCCCATATTTATTCATGGAATGGGCACCCAACTTGCTTTTCATTTTCTTATTATTATTATTATTTTTTTTTAATAATATGTACCATATCGGTAAGATATAAGACATTTGAGACCCTAATAAGCTTGAAGTAGTGGGCTACTAATATCTTTTTTTCAAAGAAACATATATACAATTTTTAATTTTTTTTTTTTTTTTTTTTTTTTTTTTTTTTTTTTCACATTGAAGATCGAAATTTACTTGATACGGAATCACGGAGTACTTGTTAAATAAGAAATTTACCTCATTGTTAATCCTTTTAAAAACATTTCATATAAATATTTATGATTTTAAGTTTTACGGATATGCCTTGGCAGTGCTTAGATTATGTTATACCACACCCGCACACATGTACTAGCCGGATCTGTCTACATTTTACCTTCCCCATACCCTGCCCCGGCGAGATTGAGTTTATTGTTGTTGTATTCTCTTAAGTTTGATGAACTCGTAACTCTAGTAATTTGTCACGTCAATTGTTGGCTTTCATGGGCCAAGGAATGTCCATTTGATAATTAATAATTCTCAAATAGATGGCAATGACTGTGACTCCGTATCATCACAATCAAGATTTCCACAAAAAGATGTAGATTGACGGGAACACCCTGATCTCGGATACCTTTTAGCCATAATTTGATTTTGAGTTATGTTCTGATATACTAGCATATTATCAATTTTATTACAAAAATTGATATATTATACTGGGATTGTCTAACGAATGTCGTGAGATGACCAGTTAAACCACATTTGTTGAAAGGGAAATTTCATATATACTCAAACATGCATTAAAAATATTGTATAAATTATGCATTGAATATTTGCACTTTGGATATATATATATATATATATATATATATATATATATATATATATATATATATATATATATATATATATGAAATTAATTATGAAAATAGGGTAATAAATTAAATTAATCATTTATTAAACTCCAACTGTTTTTAGATTAGAAAATGTATTTAGTAAACATTACTAAATTTATAATTTACCATAATTAAATTTGATTTTTAGTTAAATAAACTCAGAGTTTCCTTTCATAGTCATCTTAGACTTTTCCCTAAAAGGACTCGTTAGATAAACTCATAATCAAAATTGATTAAATACTAACCATTAGCTTCGACTGATTGTCTTGCGTATGGGTCAGTAACCACAACTTTATCAATGTTTTGCGAATAAGATGTGGAAAGTATGCAATTACACTCACGATAAAACGTGCTCTTGTTTCATAACAAAGTACTTTGAAGCGAGTCACAAATAACATGCATGGTCGAGCTAATACTTCCAAGCAAACCATTTGAAAAGACATGCTGCAAGTCATGGATCAAATCATAACATGCACATTTACATATTGAAATAAGAAGCCACTATATCACAAAATAGTTAAAACTTAATTCGGGTGTAACAATGATCAGATCCATCACCGTCAACTCAGCTCAACATTAGATTTCACTTATTCACGAAACATGTGTAGAGGTAACTACCATAAAAATACCAAATCATACAAAAAAAACTCATCCTCTCATGCTTTCATTCAGTCATCTAGATGCCAAACCATCTTCAATTTCCGGTCATAACACGTGGTTTGAGAGGGTATATGATAGGCTTAACGAGTGATGGGAAAAAGAGGACGCGTGGTCTCCTCCTCTATTCCGTTGATGTTATGAGTTGTTTCAAATATAAGGCTAAACTTAACACTATAGTTACCAAACCTATCATCTTCACGTCACTGCCACATCACTATTCAGCACTATACCAAACCTATCACCAAACATGTGTTATGGTCGCTATCAAACCAAAAATATAAAAATACTTTATTTTATACAAACTCCTCCCACAATATACCGCACAAACACACACACACACAAAACACTAGAATTTGTTCGATGGTGCAGACCAACGAACCAATGCAAAAAATTGCCCTTCACGCATGGTTCTTGATCACCTTATGCTATGGTTTGTCGCGTGATCATGTTTGATGGTAATGATAGACCACCCAACTTAGTGCCTAGTATCCTTTCATAACACTATGGCACAAGAACTATCTTCTTTCACATACAAATCACACCACACTCGACATAAATTTTTGATTTTTTGACAAAAATATATATTAATATCTATCCAAGAACATACCACGTGGCAGTCATGTCAGTGAGGCCCCCATAGCCCATAGCTCTCCCATTGGTTTCATACCCTACTACAAATTCTTTTCTTTACATTTATTAGCAATGGAGCATTAGTCCAATGGTTGAAGTAATGCTTAAGTCAATTGATCCAGATTCAAGTCTCATTCTTTGCAAATGCTTCATATAAGTACTCACCTCCGCAAAACCTATAAGCACATTGGAGAGACTTTGTGGAATAAGAGCTCAGTGGTCCAAGTCTTGACTCATGCTCACTCCAATTAGTGCCTCACTAGGCCAGGAGAGTTGCCGAAGCTATTCCTTGTAAGATGAAAAATGACTAGTACCAAAAGACACCCGGTACCAAAAGACACCCGAGATCCGGGTATTCCCGCCAATCTACAATTTTTTTTTTAATTCTTTACATTTATCCTCCTATTTACTCAGGCCACCTGTGTCAGTCTACCCATTTAGGCATTTAGTATTTTATTTTCTATATATATATACACCATACCATAATACTATCTCACACACATTACACATATTTTTTATAAAATTTGAACCTGCTGTTGGAAGAAGTTGCATTTTTGGGCTCTTCAAAGACCATCTTAAAAACTTGTTTCATGATGAATGTAGTTTCACCAGAGATGTTAATGAGTGTATATGAAAGACAACAAGCAATAATGAAGTTGCAACAACAACAAAGTTTTGTTAATGAGTATGATAATAATGATCATTTTTCGGGTTTGGTTCAAGATATTAAACCCGTCCCGTGTATGCAAAACGGGTGGCCAGATTTAAGTAATGATCAGTTTCCATCATTGATGGTTGATGAGAAGATTAAGAAAAGAAAAACCCATGAAGATCCTAAGCTAAAGGTTATATATATTTATTTATAGTAAGTATAAAAGATGTTGTTTATGTTAATAGGTGCTAGTCTTTTTCAGGTTGGATGTAAAGAGAATGATGTTAAAGAAAAGAAGGTAAAAGGGTGTTCTCAAGAGGAATCAACAAAAACTTCATCAAAATCAAATGCTGTAGAAGCTAAAAAACAAGATTTTATTCATGTTCGAGCTAGGCGAGGACAAGCTACCGATAGCCATAGTTTGGCTGAACGGGTATGTTATTCGTTTAATCCTTTTCGCTTCATGATTATATTATAAGAGGATGTTTTGCATGATTCTCTAGCTACTTACGTAACCATTTCTTAGTTCGGGTTTAAAGAAAGTGATTCTCATTATAAGCTTATGAGTAAAAATAACTAGCTTTACAGTAGTAGCTAAAACAAAACAAAACTGATTATGTGGTTAGTTATGTTACATGCAACACTTGAATAATCAGAATCTACCAAAAACTCAAACAACTGGCCCGTTATCTGATTCTGAGTCTTTAATTAGCTAGTTTCATGTAAACAGCTTGAAAACGCAATGCCAAACATGCGTAGTTTAGGCCTTGACTGGTATCGATTATAATTAATGAACAGGTAAGAAGGGAGAAGATCAGCGAGAGAATGAAATATTTGCA
The DNA here is from genome assembly GCA_019973895.1 of Chrysanthemum seticuspe. Lineage (NCBI taxonomy): Eukaryota > Viridiplantae > Streptophyta > Magnoliopsida > Asterales > Asteraceae > Chrysanthemum > Chrysanthemum seticuspe. Next base: position 340,797,076 of record BPTQ01000007.1, on the reverse strand, counting down.
GGAATTAGTACCTGGCTGCAGCAAGATCACTGGAAAAGCAGGAATGCTTGATGAAATCATCAATTATGTTCAATCTCTTCAAAAACAAGTTGAAGTAATCAAACCATTAACCATTAATCTTCGTTAAGTTCCAGCTTTCTAAATTTAGGAACTAACCGACCAGTTTATAATATTTTTGGTGAAACAGTTTTTGTCCATGAAGCTTGCTAGTCTTCATCCAACATTCGATTTCGACATTGATAACTTAATCACAAATGAGGTAACTAAAATGTTACTATAAATGTGTAGGTTGAATATTTGTCTATTTGACCAGTTTGTTAACTTAGATATTCTGTTGTTATTGTCATCAGATGTTTGAACTTTCAGCAGTCGGATACTCGTCTGAGATCGCTGGTTCTGCTTATTTTCAGTTAAACTCGTTACTAGAAATGGGAAATAGCCCAATTGACATGATGTTAAGAAGAAGCATCAGTGCTCCAGTTTCAATCCCTGAGACATCTGCTGTTCCATCTTGTTATAACGTGTGTTCTTTTTTCGTTCTTATACTCCTGAATCGCCTTCTTAATATATAGAAACACCAAGTTTCGAATAAAAGCCTAAATAATTTTTTTCTTGTAGCAAATTCAGCCAAGTGTGATATGGGATGGTGATCTACAGATTTTAGATAAAATGGGATTTCAACAAACAATTCCATTTCAAGCCCATAAATTTACAGGTAAAGATAGCATTAATGAAAAATGACCCACAAAAATAAATGATAAATGGGTCAAACCTGACATTTTTGGACCAAAAAAATTGCTTGTTGGGTATCTTTCTTTATAACTGGCTCCACTAAAATGATCAAATTTGCAGCTGTCTGTCTATGACCAAAAGTAGTAAATCATACAAATAGCCACTGTTTTCAACTTGTTATGAGCCACAGGTGAAAATGGGTAAAAAAAATGAAGTGTGTTATTATCTGTCAGCACTTTTATAACCACAAATATCCCGTTTTTATTCTAGATTTCTCCGATTGTTTTTCAGGTGCGTAGGAAGGAAGCAATTTAAAGATGGAGATGTAAACTAGAAGATCTATTTGAGGAATTATTTTTGCAATTACTAAGTCTATATGTTTACCACAAATTCCCATGTATATATATATGTCACATATATATGTAAGCATTCGAGAAACAATAACTAGAATTCATAAATCTTTTAAGTTATAAAGAACATTTGTATTTTCCGCTATCTGTTTAATGATTTAAGGAAAGTGAATGCACTATCAAGGTTGTTCTTAGAGCCAGAAAACAAGGGGCTCATATTTGAAAATGTGACCTCTGCTTTTCTATGTTTCATGTTTTATCTCCTTAATCCTTATGGTTGGGCAGTCACGTCCGATCACTCTATGAAGTAGATAACGTTCGTATACGAAAACTGAAAAATGTCCAAAATCACAACTTGCAAAAAGTAATGTAGATATGAAAGCAAAATGGCAGCATCTTTACAGACTAAACATATATGCAACGGGCCAATGACAACCCTGAAAGTAACAATTCGTTTGGGACCAAAATAGACATGACATATAAACATTTACGTACATAAACTCACATTATATTTATGTCTTAACTGGGCGGTGAATAACTTATGTTTCCTATTATTGGAGTAAAGCTAGCTACAACATGCAATGTTTAAATGGTGGAATATTGCTAACTACACTTGATGCTATATCTTAATATTCACATAATTCATATCCAAGAATCCATAAACCTGATCTTCGGGTTACTTAAGGATGGCATCTTTCAATCGTTTTCAAGTGGTATTTTGAAAACGACATGAAGATATGGCCTCATCCTCATGAATTATTTCATCGATTCCCTTTGTTTTCTTGATAATGATTGACAATTATACCTTTTGATCCTAGTCCCACTTCAACAAGTACAGATTTACAGTTTTCTAGTTTACATAAAAGGAGCTATAATAATAGTAATCACCACATGAAGATCCTCTTCCTAACGTACCTATACCAAGGTTTGATGCAAGAAATAAGAACTTACTTTCACCCCTTCCCCTTTATAGGAACCTACTTTAATACTCATACAAAATAGCAACCATCCTTCATCTTCCTCACTTATATCCATCTTTCGATTATCGTGCTCGTGGCCATTGTTAAATTACGCAACTTTAAATTTCCCTAATCCCATGTTGAGTGTACTATGGCCATCTCGAATGGTAACTTCAAATTCATATGTTGGCCAGTATGTATACATATTAGTCACATATGTTAGCATTCAAGAAACAATAACTAGAATTCAGAATTCTATTGATTTTCAAGAAAAAATAAAGGTTTCCGTTATCTACCTTCCACCTTCCATACGTTGTAAACTTTATAATTTAAAAAAAAAAAAAAAAAAAAAAAAGAATGCTTGATTAAGGTGTGCTCCCATAGCAAAGAACTAGGGGCTCAGATTTGAACTTGTGACCTCCGATTTTTATGTTGCATGTCCTGACCCTGCTCTTAGGGACACTGATATAGATAAGGTTCATCTAAGAAAAATCACAAATTTCCTACAAATCCCAACTTGCAAAAAGGAATATAAATTTGAAAGCGAAATGACAGGGTTTGGACCTAAATGCAACGTCGACAACCCTGAAAGTAACAACTCGTACAGGACCAAAAGAGACATGACATATAAACGTTAACGGGCATAAACCTCACATTATGATCAAATCTTAACAGGAGTGGTGGATAGCTTATGCTTCCTATTATTACAGTAAATCCAATAGAAAATGCTATCTTTATATGGTGGGATATTGCTAAACACAAATGATGCTAGATCTTAATGTCCATTTTATCTCTAGAATATCATAAACTTGATATATATTTTTTTTGGATAACCATGGTTGCCGACCTTTTGGCCGACTAAACCATGGGGTTTGAACCCACCACCATACAGACTCAAGCCAGGTAAACCCTCCCTTTTTAGAAAGTTGTTGTGGCCACTCGAGGGTTGTTTTGCACATAGCTGGAATTGAACTTGAGAGCTCACATATTGTGATAGTCATAAACTTGATATTTGGGTTTGCTTATAGGGCTTATTTCAATCTTATTTGAGCCATAAGTTGACAACGACGCGAAGTAATAGCCTCATCTGCAACATGATTTCATTGATTCTCTTTGTTTTCTTGATGGTGATTGACCATGATTCCTTTTGACCCTACAGCCCCACTTCAACAGGGACAAATTCAGATTTACCTACACTTTACATTAATGATTTATAAGATCAAAAATCAGCACAAATATCCTGGATTTGAAGCTAGAAGTTACAACTTACTTTCACTCACTTTTCCTATATTCAAAACAGCAACCTACTTTACGAAAACGCGATGTTCACTACAAATAACATGAAACATGTAATTTTAAAAGGCATCCCTTATCTTCCTCACTTACATCCATCTTTGATTTTGGAGTTTGCTGCCATTATGAAGTTACATAATTTTCAAATTCTCTAACACCAAGTGTACTAAGCTAATTCAAGTCGAAACATAGATTAAATCAAATCAATTTTTTTTTAATATAATAACCCTTTTATTCATACTCGAGTTAATATCTTTGATTATTCCTAGATACTCGATCATAAGCCATCTCTGTTAATACCTTTGTTATATGCTTGACACTTGGTCACACGTCGAACCTAATAATGTTGATCTACTTTGGGGTGGTTTACGCAAAAAGTGCACATTTACTACTTATTCAGTTTCTAATTATTGAAAGGCTATAAAATAGTATACTTTTCATACGGGTTCGTCCAACGAGTTGAATTAATCTCATGCTTAATGTGCAAAAACTAATTCATCATCTTTGTATCTCCAAAAGGTTTCAATCGGAAACACTGACTCCGTGCACCATTTTGGGTGCCGGATTACCCTACCCCAAGGACCTCAGGCAATGAGCACATGTTCCTTAGCCATGAGTTGGGATTGAACCTATGACCTATTTCTACAAAAGCCCTCCTTGACCGGTCAACTGAACGTTTGCGGTAGGGGAGTGATACCATATATGTGTGGGCATATATGGAAAATTGCAGGCATGTATACTTTTTTGCTCAAGTCTACGTGATAGGCAATCTTAAACTAGAGCATCTCCGATGCAGGTTTATGGACAAGGTCTATGGTGACATGAAATTTATCTATATAAACCTTCCATTGGAATGCATAGTTTATAAAAGTTTAAATTGAGGGTATATGTGGTTTCCACCCACATACATAACATTTAATTGAACATTTTGGCAGAGGACACAATTGAAGTGTTATAACAAAAAGAGGACACCTTTTTCGTGTTTTCCCAAATTAGACACTCATTTCGCGGTACTAGGTAGGCGAAATGGTCCCCAACCGCGAAATGCACCTAGCCCAATGAGCATCAGACAAGTGGCAAAAATATCTTTCTTTACTACCACATTTCGTTTGTGGCCCAAGGAAACTTTGAGGAAGAAATGATACAACCACATAATTTTTACAAAACAAGATCCACAAAATGATGTGTCATGTTAATGTATGATATTCTTTCTCTTATTTTTAAAATTATCTCATATTTACAGCCAATAGTCATCATGACATATAATTTTGTGGATTTTGTTTTGTAAAAATTATGTGTTTCTATCATTAAGCATTCAAACTACATTGACTTAAACAACGCTATTATTTATGCAATACTCAAAACATAGCATCTCTTCTCAGCTAACTTATATACTTTCGCCAATTTTTCCTTCACAAGCAGCAAAATCTTCCTTATGAGAACTAGATTTCCAAAACTACAATACTAGACTCAACTCTAGTAGTCTTGCCCCATCCATGGCACACAACACTTATAAATTAAGGGAATCAAGTAATTTATATACAAACAATCATTATCACTTAACATCTGGTTTAAAATTTTCATCTGAACTATTTAACCACTAAATAACATCATTTATATCTATATGAATGATAAATATGACCTTATGTAGAACTATTTACAAGTAGACATCCTAGCATAAATGACATATTATCCGAATAAAATTCAACGACTAGATAACAGGCGTCTTATTTTTATTTTGTGTTTGAAAACGAATATTAGTTATGCATTTTTTTTACCCTTCCCAATACACTTAAATGAACATAAGTAACAAAAAGGCAACTCACTACATTTGCGATAGAGAAAGGGAGGTGATTTGCACACTCCATAAAATAATTGAGACACTCCAATTTGTTGTGTTTAGACATTTATACCCTCACAGTTACCTTTACATTTTCACCCATATGAGGTTATAAATGTCTAAACGTGGAATGTCTCAATTATTTGATGGAGTGTGCAAATCATTTCCCATAGAAAAAGGGGTGAATGTTTAAAAATATGAAATTCTAAAAATTTTTGACCCTTCCTAAGGCAAGGAGCAATAAGGTCGGTCGAGTGAGGGTCGAAGAGGGTCGGAGGAGGTCGTCTTTGCTGTGGGCTTACCGGTCGCTGAGGGTCGTTTGGTATCTCGGTCGAAAACTCGACCGAGGTCGAGTGTTTGTTTTGTGTGTTAATCGTAAGAAAACGTATAAAAATGGATGAAATCGTAAGAAACGTATAAAAACGGACGAAAACGGATGAAATCGTAAGAAAACGTATAAAAACGTGCCTAAATTCGAAAATCTTTAAATTATAAACGTCCATTATGATAAAGGACTGACGAGGCAACGATTGTTAACCAAAAGGGCTAAAAGTGTAAATTATAACGGAACTTAGTTAACAGCAGTTAAATAAGGGACCATAGGTGTTATTCTTTTCAGAGATAAGGACTATCCATGCAACTTTAAACTTTCAGGGACTGTGAGTGAAACTTTTGACAAACCTTAGAGATCATCCGTGTAATTTACTCTTAATTAAAATTTATTTTTGTGGGTTATATTTTTTTGTAATGTAAGTTATCTTACTATGCCTAAAAAGTTGCATGTTGGTCAAATGAGAGAGAAAGTTGAGGTTGCTAGAAAATTGAGGCCAAATTGAGGGTCACTAGTGTGGTAGCCTAGTACATGCTTGTTGGGTATTGAAAAAAATAGATATTTTTTGCCGCTTATCATATGCTCATTGCGCCAGGTGCATTTTGCAAGTGGGGATCATTTTGGCTACCTAGGACCGCAAAATGAGTGCCTAATTTGGAAAAACAATAAAAGGTGGTGTCCTCTTTTTGGTATAACACCTCAATTGTGTCCTCTGTCGACATTCACTTATTTTAAAGAAATAAAATCTAATAAAGAGATGAGTCGGGCATATTAATAAAGTAAATGAATAAGTTTATAGAAGACTAAGAAACTGAGAAGCTGAGTTGAGATGACATGATAGTGGTATGAACGTCCTGAAGTCGACAACACTGGAAATACTCTTAGCAGTTATGTATGAAACGAGCCAAACAAGTCAAATGTGGAAGTTGGCTATATATGAAAATGGTCAGATAAGTATGTAAACAGGAACCAAATTGATCGACTTTTACATGATGCTAAATTATACAGACAAGATTGGGGCCGGAAGTCCGGAACCAGTGAGACCAAAAGACTATATTATCAACGATGATTAGTAACAACACAAACAAGCAACTTTCCTTTTAGATTCAATAAGTAATGGTAGTTAATTTATATAAATAAGAATTACCAATCATACGCGATTATAACATGAATGGCGTCATTAACCATGTATTTGAAGTTAATATTAGTGATGAAAGAACTTGTTATATTGTTTAACCAAGAAACAACATCAAATAGACATACCTAGTAAATTTTACATCCAATATCAACCGTTCAAATGTAATGACTTCAATTTTTATAAATCGCATCTTTCAGTCTGCTCGAGATCCACCACTGCTACCCGCTGAAGATGACTTCTTACCGTATTTCTGTTAAAACACCAATTAAAGTTAATCCCAAGATATATAGAAATGACGCTTATTTTTTGTTTCATACTGACCTGTTTTCCGATGCTGAATGGGACATATTTGTATTTAATCATATGCATGATTTGTTTCTTCATTGTTAGGGTGAACAACACAAACCAGTAACAAAGTAGTATTGGCCAGAATACAGGGATATCAAACATTGAGAAGAAGGTCATCATAATCGATATAATGAAAGCCTTCGTGATAGCATACCTATAAAGTTTAAAAATATTACGACAACTTAAATTCATGTAAATATCATATACTTGATATGTTAACAATTATGTGAAAGTTCGAAATATTTACCAGAACTTAAATTCGGGCAGTCGCCGAATGAAAGGCTTGAACTCATCTGATCCTTTTGTAGGTAGCATGGGACCATCACTCGGGTCAACTTCAGGGTCAACCAGAGGAGACAAAAAGCCGATCAGCAAATTGAGTATGTATATTCCAAGACCATAGGTTACAATGTAGAACCCATGAACGTAAAAAACACGTAGTGCAAAGAGAATCGCTAAGGTTGCTGTTCCAATCCACCTGTAAGTCGCATGTGGAGTTGTTTTATCTAGGTAAAACTGGTAGAGCCTGGTAAACTGTCTCCATTGATCCAAAGATGCTGCTGAGGCAGCATTACTACCTCCGATACCCTCCATGGAAATTTAGCAAATCAGCCCTTAAGATCCCAAACACAAACCACATAAGCAGAGTTTATTATCACAAACAAGTTCAAGAAGTAGAAGCACGTCCAATACTATCTCAAGCAATATGTTCTGTTACGAATTAATCAATAGCACATAACTACTAACTCGCCATTAAAAAAAAAAATAAAAAAAAAAAAATCAATAGCACATAACAAGTTTCAAAACACACATCCAACCCCCTCCCCCACTTGGTTGCATGATGGTCTCCCAAACCCAAACTCGACGACAACTCCCCTTTCTCCCACCTAACGTTTAAGTCATTTCCTGCAACAAACTATAAATATCCACCCTTAGTTGAGATCATGGGTGTTTGGGGTAAATGTGGTTAATATAAAACTCTTATAAGTTAAACGAAACATGTATATATTGAATAGAAAGCACATAATAATCTCAGCGTAACGATACACATAATAGAAGTTATTAAAAGTTTACGATACACTATAATAAAAATTATCAAAAGTTCGTGTATAGAATACGAAAAAAGTTAGTTTGGTACACACAAAAGAATTTAGTGGTAAGTTGGATACGATTATTATCCCTTCATTTTTTACAAAGTTAAAGACGCCAATGCAATTTGAAACTATTTTGGGACCAACCATGTAATTTACTCAAAAAAATACCTAGATTTTACCCCTTCACCGCTTACTCAAAAGAATACCTACCCTTCATTACTCACCCATTCTTCATTCACAATCACCACCATGGTTTTAGATCAGAAAATAACTGACCATGTCAGAGCTATGCTTCTTTTGGATCCACATCCAAGAGATGTAATTACCGCCACTGATAGGGTTTTAGCTGGACCAAGTTTTCACCGTGTAATAGCGGACGCGGACGATGTGACGACCATTACCACTAAAGGTCAAAGGAGGGCTCGTGAGCTTGGGTTTGATCCAAAAGTGATGAAAGGAAAAGGCCATGAATCTATATACAGAGCAGTAAGCTTCGGCCTAACCGGCACAAAAGAGGACTACCGCAAAATTTACGAAATTGAAATTCAGGTTGTATGTATAATGTTCTATAACTGCATTTTTTTACTAGTTTTATAACCACTTAATTCAAATTGAAATATTTAAGAAAAAATTGCTCTTAGTTGTTTGAATTCTGTCTAGGGATGATTTCGTTATTGTATAAGTTGACATGCTAAAATAGTTATTGTCTAGGGATAAAATACTTCAACAACTATTTTAGCACGTCAACTTATACAATAACGAAATAATCCCTCGACAGAATTCAAACAACTAAGAGCATTTTTTTTATTAAATATTTCAATTTGAATTAAGTGGTTATAAATCTAGTAAAAAAATTCAGCTAAAGAACATTATACATACACTCTGAATTCCAATTTCGTAAATTTTGCGGTAATCCTCTTATGTGCCAATTAGACGGAAGCTTACTGCTCGGTATAGAGATTCATGGCCTTTTCCTTTCATCAGTTTTAGATCAAACCCAAGCTCACGAGCCCTCCTTTGACCTTTAGTGATCATGGTCGTCACATCGTTCGCGTCCACTATTACACAGAGAAAACTTGTTCGCTCTAAAACCCTATCAGTGCCAGGTAATTACATCTCTTTGATGTGGATCCAAAAGAAGCATAGCTCTGACATGGTCAATTATTTAGCTGATCTAAAACCATGGTGGTGATTGTGAATGAGATCAAACCATGGTGGTGACTGTGAATGAAGAATAGGTGAGCGGTGAAGGGTAGGTATTCTTTTGAGTAAGCGGCGAAGGTGTAAAATCTAGGTATTCTTTTGAGTAAATTACATGGATGGTCCCAAATAGTTTCAAATTGCATTCCCGTCTTAAACTTTGTAAAAAATAGAGGGATGCTAATCGTATCCAACTTACCACTAAATTCTTTTGTGTGCATCAAACTACCTTTTTTCCTATTCTAATACGAACTTTTGATAATTTTTATAGTGTGTATCGTAAACTTTAATAACTTCTATTATGCGTATCGTTACACTGAGATCATTATGTGCTTTCTATTCAATATATATATGTTTCGTTTAAATTATACAAGTTTTATATTAACCACATTTACCCCAAACACCCATGATCTCAGTTAAGGGTGGATATTTATGGTTTGTTGTAGTACATGACTTAAACGTTAGGTTGGAGAAAGGGGAGTTAATTGGGGGGTTAATGGGAGAAATGGTAATTGTGTTTACATGTAGCACATAATCAGTTTCTAGTTTACTACTGTTTAAGACTTTGAGTATCATGAAACTAACTATGATCATCTAATCATATAAAATGGGTATCTACAACAACACTTGTTCTCGGTTTGTCTAGGATTTGCTTATATACGTCCTAATCACATTGGTTTTTAGTACATAGGTAATCCTAGACGCTCTAACAGAAAACGGCTATGTATCTATATTTGAAGCACCGAGCACTTCCAAGATAAGAAGGTTAGGACGAGTTTATTTGCATAGCAGATAAGCACTTTATAATAAGGAATCCTGAACATCCGAACATCCCTTAATTGTCTGATTATTAAAGTAGTGGATTAGCTTATTTTTGGGCTTAGCGGCTTATAGAAATTCCTAAACTCCAATTGCTTAGAAGCTTATCAAGTTGATCTAACTGCCAATACATTAATAAATGTGAGCTTATAGCCGATAATCCTAAAACATAAGCTAAGCGAAACACCAAGGGTTATTTTACATCTTAACTAATCACTATTTCCTAACACCCATTTTAGCATAATACATTATTTAATTTCTCAAAAACCCCAAAAAATAGTACTAATGTAACTCAAATTATTTGCCTACAAAATCAATAACCCATTAAATCAAAAACCCAAAACAACTTTATTATAAAAAAAGCAAAATAAACACATTTAAGTACCAGATCTGAAATGTAAATAAAGTGACAATACATCAAGAACAATAAAGGGTTTGTGAATAAACATGTAATCATTAAAATAGGTGAAATTAAGATTGAAATGAGTTACCTTAAATGATGTTTTGAAGTCGTGGGTTTTTCTCAGATGAGGAGCATTGTTGTTGTCTAATGACGGCTGTCGTGTGTTATTTTTTTTGCTATTTTGACCGTTGTGCTATACTTACATTTACACCCCTTTGAGTTACCTCAATGAACAAAATGTTGTAAAGCCGCATGTAAAAACAACCTTATCATGCTAACTCAGCTTCATATCAGCTTTTTATTCCTTATCACCTAACACACTAGTAATGATAACACTAGTAATGATGACCACCATCAGCCACCCGTATTAATTAATATTTGGGTTCATTTTTGTGTCTCGCAATTCGGTGGTCACCATCACCAAAACACTTCATCGATGGTGTTACAAGCCTGAACGCATGGTGTGTATGTGTGTGTGGGTGGGTAGGGAGGACGCGTTGTCCAACCCCTTATTATGCTAAGTCTAATAACTATAGTTTTCTTAAACTGTCTATTTTTTTTTTTTTTGGTTAAATAATTATTTTAAGACGAACAAAATATATTTATACTACTATATAAAGTGTTTAGAACATTCTAAATAAAGAAGTCTTAAAATTTGTAAGACAAAAAACATTTTTTTTTTTTTTTTTTTTTTTTTTTGAAATTTGGCTATTATTTACAAAGCACAAACCACCAAATAGTGGACGGCAAGATACAAAGCGATATTACATCCAATCAAAATTGCAACATTTTTTCCAACTAATCGAACATCCTTTCATTCTATTCCTATACCATAAAAAACCGAGCGACTTCACTTCTTGGAAAATCTTCTCCTCCGAGATGGCACAATTGGAAAACCTTTTGTCGTTCCGTGCTTTCCAAAGACACCAACATGAGATAAACACAAGGCCTTGAAAAACCTTCCTCTTCTTTTTGTCGAGACCAACTGTTTTGTGGAGATATAAAAGATCCTTCACTGTGAACATAAACAGAGGAATGGTTTTACACCACCTGCTAATTCGATACCAAACCTGGGTTGCAATAACACAATGGCAAAAAAGATGGTCCATTTCTTCCTTCTCGTCGTCGCATAACCCGCATAAAGTGGAGGCAATGTTACAATTTCTCCTCCTGGGAGCCGTAGCCGTTTGAATGCGATCCATACCCACTCTCCACATAAAAATGTTACACTTTTTTGGAACCCACTTCGACCAACTAAAGACTTGTCTATTACTATAGTCCCGATCACTATTTAAAAATTCTTTCATTGCCTTGACACTAAATTTCTTATGATCCCTCCCAAGCCACATCCATTTATCACCGTGGTCACTTAGCCTAATCCCCTCCATCAGGCGCTCCAAATTGGTCAGATCACCGTTTCCTACATCTAGCAATTGACCATTGGTGACACCCATGATCCCCCCGAAGCGATTATTGCCTTCCTCGAACCCGTCAACAACAAGGCATCTCTTGTCTTTAGCCAGCTTGAAAAGACTAGGGAAACGTCTTTTAATGGTTTATTGCACACCCAAGGATCGAGCCAAAATGATACTTTTGCCATCACCAATCATACCTTTAAACATTTGGTTAATACAAATACCCCATACCTTGATCTTCGAACAGGTTTTCACAATGGTTCTCCAAACACTAGAGATCGCGCTACTGGCGGGGATAGGAGTCCAACTTCTTTTAGAATCATGTAACGAATTGATCACCTTCCTCCATAAGTTTTCCAGTTCGGTTCTATACCTCCATATCCACTTGGTCAGTAAAGCCACGTTGGTCTCCCAAAGTCTACTTAAACCGAGACCTCCAACCTTAATAGGGGAAGAAACTCTCTCCCACGCAACCCAATGAATCTTATTTCCTTCATCCGACCCCCCTCCCCCCCCCCCCCCACAAAAAACGCTTCATAATTCCTTCTAATTACTCTAACACTTTATTTGGAGCTTTAAACAACGTGAGATAGTAAGTGGGGACGTTTTCCAGAACGGATTTTATCAATGTCACCCTCCCGCCAATGGACAAACACGACGCTTTCCACCTAGACAACCTTTTCTTAAACATATCAACCAAAAAATTCCAATTCGCAACTCGGTTCATATTTCCCTCAATTCTAATGCCGAGGTGATCAAAAGGAACCGAGCTGATCTTACAAGACACCGCACTAGCCACAATACTTATTTCAGAATCGTCTACCCCCACACCATGAATTCGAGACTTACCCAAATTAATTTTCAGCCCCGAAATTAAGTAAAAACGTCTGAGAATTCTGGACACTTTTTTTAAATTCAGCAATGACCATTCACCAACAAACAAAACATTGTCCGCATAAAGTAAATGAGACAAAACCGGACCTTGATTAGGAAGAGAAATACCTTTAAGCAACCCGCTACTACTCGTTTTCTTCATCATGTTTGACAATGCCTCCATAACAATCAGGAACAAAAACGGAGAAATAGGATCCCCCTGACGCATTCCTTTAAGACAATGGAATTCTTCCGTTGGAGATCCGTTTACTAGCACCGCTGATCTAGCAGACTCAAGAGTACCATAAATCCACTTACACCATCGATCCGGGAATCCCATTTGTGACATGATTGACATCAAGAACCCCCAATTCACATTATCGTAAGCTTTGTTGAAGACCACTTTAAACAAAAACGCTTTACTTTTCGATTTCTTCCACCACGCAATTAACTCGTTCAAAATTAACGGCCCATCCATGATCGACCTGTCACTAAGGAAAGTTGTATGATTGACAGAGATGAGAGGGCCAAGTACCTTTTTGAGACGATTTGTCAACACTTTCGACACCACCTTGCTCGTGATGCCCACCAGCGTTATTGGGCGGTAGTCATCCAAATTCCCGGGGTCTTTACTTTTTGGAATCAGAGTGATATACGCCGAGTTGCACCCCCTGTTCATCTTTCCATTCTCATAGAAAGCTCGAATAACCTCAGAAAAGTCGGGCTCAAATCTGTCCCAAAACCGCTTGATAAACTTGAATGTGAAGCAGTTGGGACCCAGGGCCAGTCGTCTCCACATTCGAAAACTGCAATCTTAATCTCATAGGGCGAGAAACTTGACACCAGCTCCTTTGCATCTGAATCAGAGAGGGTGTTCACCACGGAACAGTCCACTGATGGCCTCTCCTTTCTCGCCTCAAAGAACTTGTCCCTGAAAAAATTATAAATATGATTTTTAACATCCTTGGGCCTGGAAACCCACGTGCCCTCGATCTGCAGCCCGTGGATTGTATTGCAGCTCTTCCTCTGATTGACGAGCCCATGGAAGAAACGGTTGTTATCGTCACCTTCCATGGCCCATTTGCTACGAGATCTCTATTTCATATCTTTAGCCTTACGATCCATAATGTCGTTCAACTTCTTTTTACACTCAATTCTGGTCCACTCCTCCTCCTCCGTAAGCTCAAAATTCTCCATAGTACTATCTAGTTCTTGCAACTCCTTTTTACAAAGCTCTGCTTCATCTCCTTCTTTACTCAACAACTCGTCCCTCCACTCCTTTAGGTGTTTACGAATCCATTTGAATCTCCTCATCAACTTCACATCCGGAGGCCCTTTGAACACAAACGTATCTAAAGCTTCATTGACTACCTTTTCACAATCAGGAATGTCCAGCCATGAATTGAAGAAACGAAAGGGTTTGGGCCCGAAATTTAACTCTAGTAAAGATAGAAGAATAGGATTGTGGTCCGAGTACATCCTAGGAAGTGATCTAAAGCAAGCTTCGGGCCACTCGTTAAACATATCCTTGTTCACCAGACACCTATCTATCTTACTCATTTTCTTTCCCCGATCGCCATGTCGATGAAATCATTAAATTCCTTTGCGCATTGTTGTTTAAATTTGGATCCCCTTTCGCATCTCGACCTCACCACATTAAAGTCTCCCATCAGAATCCACCATCCACCTGAGCTATTTTTCATGTCAGTTATCGAATCCCACACCGCTTTCTTCTCCCTTTTTTTCTGAGGCGCGTATACATTTGTAACATACACAAATTCATCATACCCTTTGATAGTTCCATTAATCACCAATAAATTATCCGTTTTGATACAGTTGACCTTCTTTAAAATTCCGAGGTCCCATATACTTACCAATCCCCCCGATTTACCAATTGGATCAACCTTTTCAAATGCCATCTCCGAGTTACCCCAATAATTTTTAAGAACCTCACTCGAAAAACCACTGTTTTGAGTCTCTTGAATCATCAAAAAAGAGACATGTTCCTTAATCTTCAAACCTTTTATCCATTTCGATTTTTTATCCCCCGCACCCCCAATCCCTCTAATATTTATGGAACCTACTAAACTTGTAACCAAAAGTAGAATTCAAATAGCAATTGGTATAAAACAATAATGCATAAATCATCTAACTTGTAATATTTGTGTATATTAATGTCATAGTTAATGATATCATAAAAATACTCTCACTCAAAAGTACAATTAATATAGCACTTTGAACAAAGCAATAATGCATAAATCATATAATTTTTCTTTTTCATTAAAACACTCACTAAATGAATTTACAAATCATTAATAATATAATTAAAATACCCTATCACTCAAAAGTACAATTCATATACCAAATGGTACAAAATAATAATGCATTAATCATTTTATCATTTACATCTTTCAAACACCCACTAAATGAATTTTACAATTCATTAACGATATTATTAAAATCAATGTTGCAAAAAATCGCGAATCGGTAGTCGGGCGGTCGACCACCTTGCAGCGAGTAATCGGTCAAGGCGGGATTAATCGGTGATTAATCGGATTGGCATTTTCGGCAAGTTTTGGGTATTTCTGGAGACCAAACTAAAGATCTTAAATGATTCCAAGTCTACTATGTTTCCAAACCTCAATAAAAGGCTCCAATTCTGATTATAAGGCCCATTGTGACTTATAAGTGAAATAAACGATCCCCATTGTGCGTCATAAGTGAAATTATTATTTTTTTAAAGTTGATCGATTCGGCCGATTTTTAACCGATTAGGCCGATTTGACCGATTTTTGGCCGATTTTTTTTACCTGGCCGATTTTTTGACCGATTTTGAAAATTCTACAATGTATATGGCTGATTACCGATTAATCGGCCGATTCGGCCAATTTTTGCAACACTGATTAAAATACTCCTTCACTCAAAAATACACTTAATATATCACATGGTACAATAATAGCGCATAAATCATCTTTTCTTTTATTTTTTTTAAAACACCCGCTTAATATAATTTATAAATCATTAAGTGGATCATAGAAACCAATCTTTTATGTAGTCAGACTTTCTGACACCACCTTTTTTGACCACGCAACGGACCACCATTTACCACCACAACTTAGCAATATAGACACCACTAGATGGTGCTAAAGACGCTACTTTAAAACACCCATTATTTTTAAATGATATATAATATTACACGTCTTAAACGACTAGCAATATCGTCGTTGTATTGTGATGCATGTCTGCCATTTTCTTAAAGTAATGTTGTGCAGTAAAGTTGTTATATTAAGTTAACGTCATGTGTTAAGTTAGCATCATGAAAAACATATAATCGCATAAGCATCTTGCTATAAAAGCTTTTTATTATGTTACTAAACGCGTAAGTAAGAAAACAAACTAATTTCCAATTAATAACTTCTGTGTTGGACATTCTTTTTTTCCTTCTTTAAAAGCAATGCATTGAAAAAATCTTGCTATAGCCAAAAAAATATAATCACAAGGCTAGTATTTTTATAATACCCCTTTTCAAAATTATATATTCATATTTTCATTTTGATTTGTCTCAAAATATGTGTCCATTTTCATATCTTAATAGTCTTGAAAGATCACGATGAAATGTTATTGGTGTGTGTCACTTTTCTTAAATTACGTGCAATTTTAAAAGTGGACATTAAATTTGAGATTGATGAAGCGTAGACTAACGGGTATCTGTGCATTGTTGTAGCGATGGATAGTTGCTCGGTAACTTGCTAGTTTGGCGGATTCTAGTAGGGGCCAAAAAGTTTCAACGTTTGTGGTGTGACATAATATGTAAAGAGTAATGTGTCATGTTTCTATATGGCAGACGGCAGACGACAATCTTGTTTATGGAACATATTAACTTTAGCTCTTTTTTTTTCTTTTTTTTTTCTTGTGAAATTTTTAATATGGAAGTTTTTTTTGTGGATAAAATCACTGTGGAGAAAAGTCTGAGGATCCAAACAAAAAAATATAATCAAACTATGAGAATTAAATATTTGGGGGTTGAAACCAACATCATTTTTTATATATACATAATTATCTTTACAATGCAATGTTGTACAGTGTGTGTTTATAACTTGTATAAAATGTTGTATGTATCAAAGAAAATTGATGTAGATATCATCTCTCTTAAATATTTATTAACGTTTAACTAATTAGCAAATGATATTACAATACCATTAAGGGTGTGTGAGTAATTTAACCTTTCTCGTATTTTAAGAATTCAACCAAAGTGAGAATTTAAGAGGAGTGATACACCCACTTAAATTTCATCCACAAAAGAATCTCACACGCTGAGGTATCTCAGCGTGTGAGATTCTTTTGTGGATGAAAATTTAAGTGGATGTAGCATTAGTGAGAATTTAAAACTTGGCAAGATGCTAGACTTTAGGGCACTGGCAATGGCTTCGGTATGGGCTCGGTTTTGCCCCTATACCGCGCAGCAACACCGGCGCAACCATTTCGGCATGGCTCGGTTTGGAGGGTGCACGACAGTCTTTGCCGATTTGGTATGGAGAGGTGATGAAAATGTAGCCGTTGGCAACGGCTAGAAAAGTAGCCGTTTGAAGCATTTTCAGAAAAAATAAATAAATAAATAAATAATTCCCCTATAAATATACACTTTAATCACCATTTTCAAATCATATTTTATTCACATCTTCTTCTTCCAACTATCATTCTTTTAAAAAAGATGGATGCAAAGAAAGCAAAAAGTGTTTCAACCTCATCCAAAGGTCGTGGACGAAGCTCTCGATCACAAATCGTTCGTCTGCAAGTTCAATCACAACCACCTCCCTACTATCCCCAAATGAGTCCTCAACCCGCTCACTATTATCCCCAAACTCCACCGGTGAACCTACCATCACATCAACACCAATATTATCCCCAACCTCCACCGATGAATCCAAGCCAATACATGATGTCGATGACTAGTGATTTCGACCCGTTCAATGACTATCGTGAAGGTCCTTCGCGGTGTGAACCAAGTGTCGAACGAGAACTACCGCTATATGATTACGAGGATGATGACGTTGAGTATGTTCCCGAAACGCAACAAGAAAATCCAATCGGTATACTTGTTTTTTTTATGTATTCGTTATAATTTATTTGTTATATTATTACTTGTTATAATTTTATTTGTTACTATAATTTATGTGTTATATTATTACTTGTTATAATTTTATTTGTTATACTATGTATTAGGTGATTCTCAAAATGATGAAGATGTTCAAGAAGTCCAAAAAAAAAACCATCGACTAAAGCGGAGAAAAAAATTGGACGACAAACGAAGAGGTGGTTTTGGCAAAAGCGTGAGTTCATATCTCCACATGTCGAAAAGTCTGGAATGAACAAAATAGAGATAGTTTTTGGAAAAGAATTCTAGAGCATTTCAAGGATAATGTGAAAGAGACTACTCGAAGTCACGATAGCTTGAACACAAGTGGCAAAATATGAATGCCGCCATGGGTGTCTTTAACGGGCTATTCATCCAACAAGTAATTGTTAAACTCTATATACTTGTATTAATTTATATGCTTGTATTAGTTTATATGCTTGTATTAATTTATATACTTGTATTAATTGTAGAAATGTCTTCGTGAGAGTGGGTGTAGCGATGTTGACATCATGAAAAATGCCTTTGCCGATTATGATAAGAAAACAAAGGGCAAAACTTTTAGTCATATTGAAGCATGGGAGGTTGTTAGGCTAGAAGACAAATGGTTGGAACAACCATGTGTGGGTCAAGCATCTTCGGCTGTTAGGATTTAGAAAATCCGGTAGTTAAAGAGTCGGTCACCTCAAGTATATGTACTCGTTAGAAAGCTCGTAGTCGTAGTCATTTAGTGATAATTAGTAGTTTGTTATGTAACACCGTGGAGGACGGACGGGTCTTTACCCACTGTATGGCTGATCCACAGCCCGTAGGAGGCGTCTCATGTAACTAACTATAAATACCCTTTGCCTAGCAAGGCAAATGGTTGGAGCTTTCATAATACATTTTTCTTTGTCTCACTAAAGTTCTCAACTCTCTTCCACTTTCTCTCTCTAGAACTCAATTTAGTCGACCCATATTTGTGCTTGTTTATGTGTTTATGAAAACCAATATGTAATAATTGGTATCAAGAGCTATGGTTTGATCACCTACCTTACATGTTCTTGGATTTTTAGTGGTTTTCATAGGTTTTTGGGTTTGAATGAGTTTTGAGTAGTTTTCATCATTTGGATCATTTTTGGTGTTAAAGTTTGAATTTTGATAGTACTTTTGTGTTTAGAATCATCATATGTGTTTAGGTTTTGGATTGGAAGGTCTCAATCATCTTGGTTTTAGTGTTTTGGATTGAAAAAGTTTAGTTTTTGAAAGTTTGCTACGAAGCGGTTTGTCTCTCGGATTTATTTTCTTTGAAGCGGTTTGATCTCGTTTTTAAGCGATTTGTCCAGATTTTTGGAAGCGGTTTGTCACCTATGCGGTTTGTGTGTTGAGACAAAGAGACAAGAAAGGACAAAGTAGTGGAAGTAGTGGAAGTACTTGTGTTCCCTGCGGTTTGTCACTTAAGCGGTTTGTTAATTAATCGGTTTGACACTTAAGCGGTTTGTCATAAAACGTTATAACTGAAGCGGTTTGTGTTGACAGCGGTTTGACACTTAAGCGTTTTGACACTTAAGCGATTTGTCAGTTAAGCGATTTGTGTTCAAAGAGATTTGACTGATGCGATTTGACAGAAGCGATTTGTCAGGTGTGCGATTTGAATCAAGCGGTTTGTCAGTTGTGCGATTTGTCTTTTGAAACTTGTCATTTCTTCGTGATACGTTTTACGATTTTCTCTTGATTTAGTAAAATCCCGTGAAAGAATCTATTTCCCGGTTTAATCAAAGAGTATTAAAATCCCGTGGAATTAGTAATTATGTCTACAATCACTTCTTCCGTTACTGATGACGTTCAAGCAGCAGGATCCGATACTCGTCCTCCCATGCTTGATAGAACCGATTATGACTCTTGGGCTCAAAGAATCAGATTGTATTGCTTAGGAAAAGAGAATGGGGTTAACATCCTTAAGTCTATTGATGAAGGACCATTTCAAATTGAAACGACTAGGGACATTCTCGAAACTGGAACTGATGGAAATATTACTTTAGGGTTGGATAGACCAAGAATGTATGATGAGCTTGATGATAAGGAAAAGAAGAGGTATGATGCTGACATTAGAGCCTCAAACATCATACTTCAAGGTTTACCAAAGGACATTTACAAGCTGATCAATCACAACACTGAAGCCAAAACCTACACGTCTAGGTTTCTTATCTAAGGAGACTCACTGAATCTGAATAATACTGTGGATCACTTAATGGTCTAGGAAAAACGTACCAGTTACGCATTGCGGGCTTCCTCGGTCCCTATATAGAATGCTCGACCTCGGGGTGGACTGATATTGAGTACAGGGTTTGGGTTATTTCCTTCAATTGCCACTGCTAGAGGAGCTTGCATCGGTGGCTTATTCAACTGAGGACAATTATTCCGGTAGTGATTCGGGCTGTTGCACTCATAGCAAGTCCTTTGGTTATTCCTCATGTTGCCCGTGTTAACCGTTGTTATTGGTCTTGCACGCTCTCTACACTGGCTTGAAAAATGATTTGACTGATTGCATATAGTACATAAGCGGCAGGGTTTGGACTTCGGGTGATGATAAGCACATTTAGCACATTTGGGATGTGTACCCGCATACTCTCTTTGTTCAGTACCAGTTGCCACAAAAACTCTTGCCCTTTTGTTGTCTGCTACCACGTCTATCTGCTTATTCGACCCACTTGCTTCCTTCCTCTTATCACTGCTCTTCAACGTACCATTTCTAACCATCTCGTCTGTCAGGGTTCCTGCCCTCAGTATCGCACTTTGTATTGTAGACGGCTCAGTCGTTTTCACAGTTCCACGGATTTCGGGGACAAGACCGTATATGTACCTCGAGATTCTCTTGGACTCAGGGGTAACTAGATGAGGAACTAGTCTAGCTAACTCATGAAATCGGTCAGTGTAGGCTGCGTGACCAGCCCCTATCATAGAGTGGTGATAAAATTCATCCTCTAGTTTCTGCATTTCATTGTCCGGGCAGTACTCCTCTTTCAATAACTCCTTGAATTCGTCCCATGTCATGCCTTGTTGTTGTTGGTGTCTTAATCTACGTGTATATTCCTTAAAAGCCGTACGTTTGGACACCTCAAGCTACCATATCCTCCACGAAACCGAATATGAGCTACCCATCTCTTCTGTCTCAGTCACTAGCTGTAGTCGTTAACACGGTGTATAGTCTCCCACTTCATACGACGAACAAACGATAGTCCCTTCCGTAACTGTACCACCTTATGTGTCGATGTTCGATCCCCGTCTCTTCGTCGATATCCGTACTGTACCCTGCTTAAGTTCCTCAATAACTTTCTCCTCATGACGGGCCTGTTACTTTACGTCTTTG